>JAPDPM010000003.1:40025000-41275000 GCA_032173925.1 Heritiera fomes | reverse complement strand
GTCATGAGGATGGGCGGTAGACCCTGTCGCCCGGTCAGCATCCTGTCGCCCAGACATCTGCCGCCCTACATGTGGAACCTGTCGCCTGACACCTGTAGTAGGTTCCAACCCTATTGCTTCCTCAGCCTCTCGCTGGGTGTTTGTGACAGGTCTCCCGCTCCCCTGTCGCCTGACACCTGTCGCATGCTCTAACCCTAATGCTTCCTCAGCCTCTCGCTGGGTGCCTGAGACAGGTCTCCCGCTAGCCTGTCCTACCGCACCCTGATGAAAGTCCTGCTCTTCCACAGAGGGAACCTCTCGCCGACGAGAGGGGTCTGCCGCTGTTGTGTCCTCCTGTCGCCCAAACACCTGCGGCGGGACACCCCTACTTGTTCCTCCTACCAAGTTCTGCACGGCAGGCGGCAGATCCAATGTCGGGAGAACTCCTTGGAACAGATCCACCATGGCTCATAGCGCCTGGGTTGTTTCCTCGCTCTGTCGCCTCAGAACTTCGAATTCTGTCGCTGACATAGTAATTCTTTCTTCCTCCTTGTTCACCTAGTTTGTCTGGCGAATCTGTTGTTCAGGGGAGCTCACAAAGTTTTCCTCACTTTCAGTCCTTACGTTTGTCGATCGTGTTCTCACCATCTTAGAAAATCTTGGCTTTTATACGCTTCCCACAGACGGCGCCAATTGTTGTTGCACAAAAACAACAATAAAAGTATGCTGACGTCGATGTTCGTACTAAGTCTCCACGTGTCTCCAAGAAGCTTCTGTAAAGCAAGAAAAGTTAGAGGGACACAGGGGTGGTTCCCTGCGTAGACACTTCGATGCTTAAGTCAGTAGAAAATTCTTCAATATTGGGAAGTGTAAAAGCCAGTAGTCCAAAAATTTAGGGTCTAAAATCATACCTGGGGGCCTATTTATAGGCCAGCATTCTAGGTTAATTGCTTAAGGATAATGACATTATCTTGTTAAGAGTTTGTGTCCCAATATAACACAAGTTCCTTAAAAATCGGGAGCTTCCGGAGCCTGTCGCCAGCGAGAGACTCATACTACGTGGCACATTATGGCGTCAAGGGTCTGTCGCTAGTGGGAGCCGAAACCGTGCACCACGTGTCGCCATATGACTGTAGGCGACAGACCAGGAATCTGTCGCCGGGCGGTAGATGTATGCGTGCTACGTGTCGCGTCATGATTGCAGGCGATAGACTCTGGGTCTGTCGCCAGTCGACAGGTATGATCGCGCACTTCTACCTCTGTCGCCGATGGCCACGTGGAACAGTGACTCTGTCGCTAGAGACAGGTGTAATGCGTTAAGCATCTATCGCCGAAGGCCACGTGGACCAGTGAGTTCTTGCCACGTGGTAATTCCTGGACGCCATTGGGCCTAGCCCAACACGGGTAGACTTTGTCATATCAATAAGTTTATCCAATGCTCTAATATGTCCTACAACTTCATGGAAATTTTTTTTTATTATTTAGTTCAATGACATTGTATACACAACAAAAAGATTTACTTAATCCTTGAATTTAATCTTTATATTTCTTTTCAAGCTAATCAATTACTAATTACATTTACTTAATCCTATGCTCTAATATATAACAGATAACTAAACCATTCCAAAGTTGGCAACGTGTAATTTGGTAAGTAATGATGAAATCGGTTAAGCATTATATATTTTAAAAGTTTTTATTTTGGTTTCAAAAAAGTGATATTTTACAAATTGAGGTAATGATGAAATCGGTTAAGCATTATATATTTTATAAGTTTTTATTTTGGTTTCAAAAAGTTATATTTTACAAATTGAGGTACTGTGTTACTAACATGAGGGCGGCAGATCACACATGCATCAAAAGCTAATATGTGCCACGTAGCTATAAATTGACACGTAGCATGGAACCTTTGTTTCAATCTTCTACCAATTGACAAATCAGACTCTTTCTTCACTTTTTTCATTTTTTTTCATCAAAAACTTTCCTCTGAAGCCCCAAATCAAGCTTTTTCTTCATTTGATTATTTTTCTGCCACTTCGACAGAGGGTCTTCCACCGCTAATGCAACTATGAAGATTTCCATGCAACAACAGATGGCTTTAGCGGGAAGAGCGGTCGCTGCTGGTGGAGAAGAAGAAGGAAGGTTGACCATGCCTTTGTATTCGGGCAGTGCTGCTGCTGGGTCTCAGGACAACGATGGGTTTTCCTTTAAATCCCCAATCTTCAAGTTCACTTAAATTTTCAAATTTCTTGGTTTCTGAATTGGGTGTGGTATTGATATATAGAACACTAAGCATTAAGATTTTTTGGTTTCTTGCTTTCGATTCCCAATTAATTCTGTCTATTTTTTGCAGTGATGATTTGGGAACCTTTTATGGGCACAGGATCTTACTTTGCAATTGTAAGGAGAGGACTTCAAATTAATTTTCAATTTTTACTAAGGTTAGTCAATTCGATCACTTACCAAATTTGAAAATAAATTATATCTTGAGGATTTTTCTTCAATTTTAATTCTAGTTTGTCATTAATCACAGTATTTCTTAGGAAAAAAACATCATTTGGCGCCAATGGTAATTATTTCTTCATGAATTCTTGGCGCCAAATAAATATAGTCTTCCCTCCAAATTAATGCTTTAAATCTGAATTATTTCTTATATTTAATCAATGTACTGAGTCGATAGTTTGCCGATAGCCAAAAGATATCTTCTTCCCATATTTTCAAATTTCTTCTGGTATTTATGCTGAAACCATATGGATCAGTTTATTCCATAGATCCTTATTTTTGTATTATGTATATACAGACTGATTTGTTCTTACTTGATTAATGTGTTTTTGTTTATTTTCTTATGTAGAATGGCTGGTAGAGGTAGAGGTAGAGGAAAAGGTAAACTTTTTAGTGGAGGTGCTGGAAGAACATATAATGGAAGTAATTTGTCAGAAGATTATTCCGCACTTAATTCGATAGCAAGACAAAGGATCAATGTTATGGAAAGGATGAGTCTTGTAGATGTGATGATGAAACCCAGCCACCAGATGATTGGGAAAATGAAATAGGTGATTTAAACTCGCCTAGAACAGGTAATCTGTCATATTCCATTTATTGTAATTTTCCATATTAATCCATATTCCAAGATGTTGGTAAATGATGTGGTCCAATGGGATTGTCAATCTCCTAATGTCATAGCTGTTGCCTTGCTTAAAAAATACCAAGAGATCTTTGTTTTGTTGACACATAACTTAGTCTATGTCATATTTATAAACTGCATTTATGCACAATTTGAATACTGAAATGCTATGTAATGGTTTTGTTTACTAATTTGCTTTTGCCACAAAGCTACAAGGAAAGGTCGAGGTAAATATAAATGCTACATAGTGGATATGAAAACCCATGGTGGAAAATCTAAATTGATGATTAATATGCCTCCTGATATAGAATGTGCTGTTGGGGATAATGCACAGGATATAGTTAACTATTGTGGCTATGTAGTGAGGACAAATGTCCCCATTAAATGTCAAAAACTAGAAAGAAGTACATGAAAAAGTTGGCGAATCAATGTGGAGCCATGTACAGGTAATTTAAGAATAATTCCTATTTATTTAGTTTCTGTCTAACACAGTCATGCATTTGTATATGTCGGTTCAATTATTTCATCAGGATCAGTTTGATTTTCCTGGCAATGAAGAGAGATTTAAATCTTTTGTTCTAACAACCATGAGACGATTATACAAGGGATGGAAAAATAGGTTACATGGGCTTTACAAACAATATTCGTCTGATCGAGAGCGTTTGGAAAATAAGCCTATTGATATACCATTGGACCAATGGTTATATTGTATACAATATTTTGGATCATAAGAGTTTAAGGTATAAATTAAGTTTTATTGTTAAAACTTTTCACTTTATATTACTCATGGATTAAATAATTTTTTATCGACTATTATAGATGATTAGTGAACGCAACTCTGCTAATGCAAAAAAACGGAAGCAAATACACACCACTGGGAATGTTTCATTTGCTGAGACTGAAGAAAAAATGGTAAGCATAAATTATATATTGTAATTTAAAAAATCATTTTTTTATTAACCAAATGACATTTTAATTTGTTTATTTTTAATTGTGTGAATATATAATAGGTTGATCATGCTAATGGAGAGAAGCTTACGGTTGATGAAATTTGGTTTTATGAACATGCTAAGAAAACCAACGATGGGAAATTGGAATGGGCCTATGAGTATTCAAAAGAGATAGGAGTATGGTTTTATTTTATTTTTTTAAATTAAAGTCATACTAAAGGTATTGTATGATAATGCTTGCATATTATTAAAAAATTTGTTGATGTGATGTAGGATAAACTCAAAAGCTTGGTCGAAATATGTTCTCAAGACGGAGCTACTCGAATGACAAAAGAAGACATATATGATGAAGCCATGAGAGTTAGATCTGGATATAGAAGGGTATTTGGTTATGGGAAGAAAAGATTGACTAAAGGAGCATGTGTTTCTCAAGCTGCGCAACATCATGAGGAAGAGGTATCAAAACTATGTGATAAGATGATTGAGCTTCAACAAAAAATTGATACTTTCGAAGCAAATCGAGTAGCACGTGAGGAGAGGATTCGATTGGAAGTTCGTGAACAAGTGACAAATGAAATACAGAAAATATTGATGCAGACCCCGATGGGTTTTCCTAGCTTTACTTCCATCGAGTCAGAACCTTTGGTATGGAATATGATCTTTATATTTTGATAAGTTATGTTATAATAATGTATGTAATTTAAATTTTTAAGAATGCCACACCAATTGATCTCTTTAAATATAAATATTAATATATCTTTTTTTTATTTTGCAGGAAAATAATTAACTCATGAAAAGTTTTATGAACTGGAAATTGTTTGTTTGAAATTGATCTAGTTTTTAGCATGGAAATTCAATGTCATTGTTGAGTTATGAAGATTGGGAGTTATCTAGCTTTTAGTATGGAAATTGAACTAGTTTATGTAGTTAGATTTCTGCATTATGTTCTGTTTGCCAAATAATGACTTCAATTTGAGCTAAGGAACTTAAGTTTAATACTTTGCTTCATTGTTTGGAATTTGTTTATTCAAATTTTAGCTAGTTTGCAACTTTCAACTCAGTCATGCATGGTTGAATGAATGCCACGATACTCAAATATTTAAGATTAATAAAATCTGAACAGCCTTCCCAGAATGCAACTTCATGAATTGAGCTTTTATCCTTAATTTGTATCATTCACTGAAAACAAGCAGGCTTATCTTTCAACTTATATTGTTTGATTGTGGTATTCTTGTTTGAGTCGCATGGCCACATATCACATCTCTAAAGAAACTGCAGATTGCATCATGTCCAAAACTTGTGTTCTTTCCAGAGATTGGTCCCCGCCCACGCAAATATTTTAAGTTCTGAGATTGCCAACTCTGAAATCTATTGTTGCTCTTAGGTAAAATTACAATTAATGCAATCACCAAGTTTTAAACACTATAGCCTTGAAGTGAGCATTTCCAGCAAATCTGATAGGTTCCATTCCATTTAATTCAGTTCATAGTTCTGAAATATTTAATCATGCAATTTGATCTATTAAGCCAAAAACTAACTGTATTTCTTTGAAAACTTAGATGGCTATTTGTGTATTTATTTTTTTATCCCAAATTACTAAGTTTACAGACAAAAATATCATTAAGGATATTATAAACAATTCCTGAAACCCAATCAAGATACATGATGAAACAATGAAAGACATCTGAAATGTGGAGACGAAATCAGATATATTTTGAACTATCTGGGAGAGCCGTCCCTGCAAGAAAGTGCCTGATCAGTGAAGGTGTACTCTTTGGTTGGAAGCTTGGCATGGATGGCCTCTTGAACATGAGGCCTGTTTAGATAAGCATATACTGCATATGCTAGTAGACGAAATCTCTGCAAATTTCATAACAGCATAGGAAGGTTAAAGATATGAGTCCCAAACTTCCAACAAAGTCATGTCAAGAAGTAAGACAAAGGATCAATGCTATGGAAAGGATGAGTCTTGTAGATGATGATGAAACCCAGCTCACAAGAGCTCCCTGAAACATCAATCATGTAAAATTATACAATAATAACACAGACAGGAATTATACAAGAATTCTATAATAGACTAAGATTGTTTGGCCCCTTTTTTCCATTTTTCCTTCATGTCCTCATGTCCTGTAAAATTATACAAGAATTTCATAATAGATTAAGATTGTTAGGCCCCTTTTTTTTATTTTTCCTTCATGTCTTCCATTTATCTTAATGGTTCATTCTTATCTTATACTATTTGCAGACAATAAATCTCTATTTAGTCATGGAAGCTCACCCAAACACAAAAAGAGCATAAGAGTTACAACCTTTTTCTTAAAAACTGAAAGGAATATATACAATATATGACATAGCATGTTATTAATAAACAATCATTATATATTTTTAGAAATAAAAAAAAAGTATATTAAACAATTTATATATTGACTTTCCCCTCAAACACTCCCTTTTTAATTTTATTTTCCAAATTTGTATAAAGGCATAATAACTGCATACCATAATAAACTCTCCCTATTAAACACAAATCCCATAAAAACAGCACACTACCCAAACTTTCCATTTCCAGATCACGTTCCTACCTTTTAAACTCATAGAAATTGCTATTTCCGATTCATCCAAGCCTCTTCTCCCCCGTTTGAACTTCATTTTTTAAGAAACACTCATGGAAAACCCCAAATCCTATTTTAATATCTGCCTCTACAGCCTTGGAAAATTCTCTGTTTTGCCTAGATCAGATTCATCTAAGCATCATATTCTTCTTTTCAATCTTAGTTTTTACTTAAACTTCACAGATAGCCCTACATCATGTTCTGCCTTTGGATGATTACTAGTGTTTCTTCTTTCTCTTTCTTTTGTTTTTTTTTTGTTAATACCCGTTTAATGGAAATTCTGTAGCCAATAAATACAGGGTTTGGCGATGCAAGCCAGCAAACAACAGAACTGGCGACAGTTACAAAAGTTCAGAACCGGTGATGGATTGGGCGATGGCTAGTGCAGAAAGCAGAAGTAAAGGCCAAATTGCAGCTAGACAGAATGAAGCAACGGTGCAGTAAGCAACAACATAGGCGATGATCGAAATGCTAAAGACAGAGGTGATGTTAAACAGGGATGGTAGCTATTCTAGAGGTGCAATAGGGGCTTCGGGACGTGTGGCGCAGTTCTAATGAGCGAAAGAGGCAATGGAGACCATGTTGATAATAAGGGTGATCTCGTTTGCTGGTGCAGAAACATGTTTTTTAATTCCCCTTGTAACAAAAAAATAAATATATTTTTTATTTATTAATGTTAATTTTCTTTTGTTGAATTGTCTTTATTTAGTCTTGAAATTTTATTGAATTTTAAATTTTATTAATATTTATTTAAATTATGATTTTTTTAATGTTAAAATTTTTTAGTGAAAAAATTATATACAGCAACTATAGTACATTTTCTAATAGATTTTCTAACAGTGACTATAACGGTTGTTAAAAAAAAACGACAAAATTATTATTTTGTACATTTTCTGCAACAACTGTACTTATTATTAAAAAAAAGAAACGATAAAATTATTGTTTCGTTAATTATTTAATAACGACAATAAATGTTGTTAAAAAAATTAGAAACCCAAAAATATTGTTTTGTTAATTATTTACTAACGACTATAATCGTTGTTAAAAAAATTAGAAACGACAAAAATATTGTTTCGTTAATTATTTACTAACGACTATAATCGTTGTTAAAAAAATTAGAAACGACAAAAATATTGTTTTGTTAATTATTTAGTAACGACTATAATCGTTGTTAAAAAAAATTAAAAACGACAAAGTTATTGTTTCGTTAATTATTTAGTAACGACTATAATCATTGTTAAAAAATATTAGAAACAATAAAATTATTATTTCGTTAATTATTTAATAACGATTATAATCGTAGTTAGCAACAACTATTGTCGTTGTAAATAAAATTAAAAGCGATAAAATTGTCGCTTTTTATTATTTTTTTAGCAACAACAAATAATCGTTGCAAAACTATCTTTTGCAACAATAAAAATATCATTGCCAAATAGGATTTGCTACCAACGTTAAGTTGTTGCTAAAGCAAAATTTAATTAGAAACGATAAAAGTCGTTACAATAAATACCTTTTATTGTAATGATAAAAGTCGTTGTGTATACTTTTAGCATCGAAATTAAACACAACGACCTTGCAACGACTTTTAATCGTTATAACAATGCTTTAACAACGATAAATATGTGTTTTGCAACGATTTTAATCGTTACGAAAAACCCTTTTTCTAGTAGTGATTTTTCAACAGCATGGCGCTGTTGTTAATGTTTTCATCCTGAATAAGCAATCAAGAGGCGGGAAGAAATTTGGATTTGTATGTTATAAGGACAAGACTAGAGCAAAACGAGCCTCTGAAAGGCTCAATGGTGCATAGTTGCTTGACTTCTGCATTGGTGTTAATGTTGCAAAGTTCAATAGAAGGTCCTCATTATGGAGAAAAATACAGCCACTGGAAGTCGAAGAAAGGGCTTCTCCACATATGCAAGAAATTCTGAGGCGAGGCTGTCTAGTTTAGGAATAGTGGCTGACGATCGCGGCAGTAATATTGTCAGAAGGGACTCTGGTTCAAGCATAAAGAAGAAAAAATACTTACAGGCTCTGGTGCAGAATAACAATTTCTGATCAAATTAAATATATTAGATCAAATATAATAATAAAATTGCACTTTTTGGGGATAACTAGTTGAAGATGACCCAAAAAGTTTGTACACAGTTGCTGCCAAGTAAACTTCAATATCATTTCAAAGTTGCCTAGGATTTGATATCAATAAAATTAACATTACAAACTTTCTTATCTTACATAACCATGGTGGAAGAATGCATATTACCATTATGACTGGCCAATAACTGAAGTACTATTGAAAGTTTTATGTGGGTTTATCTCATTATTTGAAACGGCTAGTTGAAGATATTTTGGCATTAACTGCAAAACTAGGTCACTGATAAACCACTAATTTCCATGATAAAGTATACTCTGGATGACGTAAACGTCCATGTACTTCTTATTCATTTGCACGCCATGTTAAATGCCTAGCTACTTGTTTCATACCAAATACTCTAAGAAATCTTGATATGGGAGGGAAATACCATAAAAATTTGGCTAGCATACATTGTTTCTTTCTACTTGCATTTTCATCCAAATTCCATCTTAATTGACTTAAGGTTGGGGCATCTTTTTGTACCTTGTACTCCGAAAGGCCCTCAACACATAACAATAACAGGCTGGCGACAATGGATCACAGTCTATACCTCTTGTCAGAATAATCCTTTCACATTTTTTTTCATTTATTACAATCGAATAAGTCACACTACACACGTATTGTTTTTTATATTTTTTTTTAATTATCGTAAGTATATATATGACTTTAATAAATTAATAATTTCTAATTGTTATAAATGTCACTTAGAATAATGTATTGTTTTTAACTTCAAATGTATAATTTTTGATCATGTGGTTTAGAATCAAGTACATAAAATGGATCATTATATTGTATCATGTATTATGTAGGTTAACTTTACATTGTATTGGTCTCTTACTCTCATCTTGTGATATAGAATAAATTATATAACCTCCGTATAGTTTTATCATGTGTTTTAGAATACATAAAATAGTTAATGCATAGTGTTTTATTATAATGATTTGCATGTTATTGTTATATTAAAAAAATTTTTATCATGTGATTTAGAACAAAATACAAAATTGATCATAATATATGTATCTTATTATAATGATTTGTATATTAGATTATAATAATCCCTTATCATGTAATATAAAGTAAATTATATAATCTCTTAGTTTAAATATTATCTTGATAAAATTAATTATCTATTAAGTATAAAATTGAAGTGTGGGTAAAAATAATTATTTATAATATTAAATTAAAGTGTAATTTAGAAACATACTTCGATAGTAATTGTTGTCTAACTTGTAAGCGATAATTTTAATACAATTAGCTTTTTATACTTTATTGATATTAAAATTAATTAAACTTAAGTAGTTAGTATTATATTAATTAATTTAATAATAACTACTATTTAACATTCTAATTGGACATCAATTAGTGTATATCTAATGTTTTATGTTAATGTCAATATTATTAAATTAGTACTCAATTGGTGTTTAACTGTATATGATATAATTATATCAAATGTTAATAATATAGTGTCAATTGGTGTATATAATTTTTTTAACTCAACGTTCTGAATTTCTAATAGGATATTTGATTAATTTGTATATACAATTATATTTAATAAAATAATGTTAATGTTATAATTTATGTATAAACCAAAAACAAAATAGACATAAAATTGAGCTGATCAGTTGACCAATTATTAATATTAATATTTTTTACAAATGATAATTGGTACTTCTTTTTATAATGTTTATACATTTTGTAATTAATAAATATAATTATATCTAATGTTAATTTTAAAACGATCAGATTAGATCAATATTACTATTTCTATTAGTTTTGACATATCATGATTTTCTTAATTTTATATATAATTAAATAATTAGTCAACCAGTTATACGATTAGATCTAATGTAATTATATTGGTATTTAAAAAATAAATATAGTAAAAATTTTTGAAAATTTAAAATTTTATTAAAAATATAATATAATTACTAAAAAAGCGGATAAAATAAACTAAAAAAAGAAAAAAAATTATTAGACTAAAAGTTTTCAAATTCCAATGGTTTAACTTTGGCAAAAAAAAAAAAAAAGTTAATGTCCCAATAAGTTATTAGCTTAACTTAAGAGTAAAAAACTATTTATACAAATATTTCCTTATTTAGTGTGATTTATTTATAACTTATTAGTTATTTTATTTAAATAATTTTGTTCTTTATTTATTTTCAACAATGATTTTGGATTTTCACATTTCTTTGGTTTTACTATATGTATTTTTATTTTGGCTCACTTAAAAAAAAATTCTTATCATTAATATATGATTATATATATAACAAATATTGTAGGATATTAAAATAAAAGTAAATAATTCTTGTCAAGAAATAAAATATTAAAATGTAGAAATTTATGTTTATACAAATATTTATTAAATATTAACTTTAATATTTATGGTATATTTTTGTTTAAATATATAAAAAAATTTTAATTATTACATTTAAAATTATAAAAAATGTTTATAACTTAATAAATTTTAAACTAATTTGAATCCGGCCCGCCCATCAGACTCTTCGAAAAAAAAAAACCCAAAAAAGCCTAAATCCAAAAATATTTGAATCTAAAAAAACCAAAACCTCAAAATACCTAAACCTAAAATAAACCTCAACCTGGAATTGTCGTAACGATTTCGTCCGGAGACTCGACCGCTCGACGAATTTTGAAAACATTAAAAAAAATTGGAGTCGCCACCAATCTTTTTTGATTAGGTGTGATTGGTCACCTAAAAATATTTATCTTTTTAACAAAATCTCAAAATTAATTTAAATTTTATTAAAAAGACAATGTTGAGGTCTGCGAAAACAAAACTTGAGTTCGGGGGTACGGTTACGTGTGAGGAAGGATTAGCACCCTCACAGCGCCCGTTAGAAAACGATACCATCTTAACCACGTGTTATTATTTAATTTTAATAAAATAGTCTTGACTTAAGTTTAATTCACTTATTAAGAAAATTCGTGCATTGCCTTAAAAATTACTATTATATATGTTTAAAAAACTTCTTTTTGAAAATCAACATAAACCCCATTTATTGAGAAATTAAATCAAATATTCCAATACTTTTGGCAACATTTGAAATCATTTCACCCACCTAGAGATTTCTTAAGAATCACTACTTGTGACTTCTATAGAATCTCATCATCGGTGGGACTCACGTTATTTGCATAATTGATCGATGATTATCATATATATTAAAATAAGCTTTATTTTGAAAATAAACATGAACCCCTTTTATTGAAAAATTAAATCAAATATTTCAATACTTTTGGCAACATTTGAAATAATTCTCCTTACCTAGAGATTTCTAAAGAATCACTACTTATGACTTCTATAAAATCTCATCATTGGTGGGACTCACATTATTAAATTCGCGTGAATGCATGTGATGCAAACAGATAATAAATGATGTGCATACATGTCTATTTAATGTATTTATTATTTCTTTATTTTTTATATTTTTTTTTATTTTTGAAAAAAAATGAAAATTCGTGTATTGAAAAATCACACTAAATATTTCAATACTTTTGGCAACATTTAGCAGACTCTTCTCACCTAGGGATCAACTAAGAATCACTACTTGTAACTTTCGTAACATCCCATCATCGGACGAACTCCATTTGTTTTAATATTAACATTTATGCATATGATGCAAGCATACAATATATGATGCACATAGATTTTTATTTTCTTATTTAACGAGTTCATTGTTTATCATCATTTTGTTATTTTATATTATTTTTTTTGTTATTTTTGTTGATTTTATTTTTATTATCATATATTTTTAAGATAAAGCTTATGTATTGAAAAATCACAGGCTGAGTTTGTGGGAAGAGCTCTCGAGTTCGACTCCCACTCCCACTAAACACATCTTTGGGGAGGGGTGAAGAGCCTTAACTGTGACTAAACCCCGAACAGGATTAATATCAGACCGTTAAAACAGATGAGGATACCTGTGGATTATACCAAAAAAAATCACGCTAAATATTCCAATACTTTTGGCAATATTTAACAGACTCTTCTCATCTAGGGATTAGCTAGGAATCACTACTTGTGACTTCTGTAGCATCCCATCATCGGACAAATATTTACGTTTATTTAAATTGAACCAACATTTTTTAATATTCACTTTATCAACATGATAATTAATTAAAAAAATTATTTATTATTAGCTTCTTGAAATCTAAACCCATGAAATTATGTGAATCAAATTCAAAACCAATATTTGTTGGTAATTCTAATTGAGATTTTTTTTATATAATTCTTTTATAAAAATAAAAAAATAAAAAATAAAAATAAATAATGACACATAAGATAATAAATTAACAAGTTAATAAACACAAACTAATCAAGATAAGAGTATACTCAAATGCTTTGGGTGCAAAACCCAAAGAAACTATTTGAAAATGGCCCAAGAAGAACCCAAAGGCTCTAACACCCGGTTGGGCCCTTGCAAAATCGGGTCAGGCCTTTTGAGGTTGCTGGTGGGTTAGGTGGGTCACGATTCGGGTCTGGCCAAGCAGGTCGGACACGATACAGGTCGGATCGGACGTCTGAAGCACGCGGATCTTCTCCTCTGAAGCGTGTCGAGCGCGCGGGTCGCAAGAGGAAGGTGGAGCTGGGTCATCAGCCGGGTTGCGCGGATCACGGGTCGGGTCAGGGGAGGCACGCGGATCCAAAGGCCTCCTAAAACGCTGCGTTTAGTCCTCTATAAAAGCCCCGTTTTCTGGCCTCACCTCATTTCTGGCGATTTTCCCAAAAAAATCCAAAAATCTCCCAAAAATCCTCTCAACCTCCTCAGCCGCTCGCCGGTCGCTGGTGGAATTCCCGACACCCCAAAAATACTCTACTCCTCCCCATCTACTCCGATGTGATGACCGTTTCCCCCAAAAACACTCCCAACCCTGTAGATCTGACCCTCTCCGAAACCATTTCCACCCCTCTTTTTTCTTTTTTGGTTGATGGTTCGGTTGTGGTTTTAGTTTGTGGATTTGTTGTGGTTTTTCTTGCATGTATTTGAAGATCGGTTTTGGTTTTAGGCTTTAGGTTCTGAGTTTTGGGGGTCTCGGTTCTGAGATCCGAGTTGGGTCGCGCGGTTTTTGATTGTGTTGACGAGTAGGAATAGTGGTTGTTTCTGTGGTTTTTGATGCTTTAGGGTTTCGGTTTAGGGTAAAGGGGTAGGAGGTATGTAGTGGTATCGGTAGTGGTGGTAAGAATCTAAGATGGCTTTTGGGTAGGGAAGGGGTCACGGTGATACGGCTAAGGCACAGGGGTTGGTTTTTTGGTCGATTCTCAGAGTCTCTATAGTCTCCGTTCTCTCTGTTAGAAGAAGAAGAAAAAGATCTTTTTTGCTTGGGTCCTCTGAAACGGATTTTTGGAACCCCCACTCTAGCATTTTAGAATCAATAGGTTCCTGCTACTAACTCTGGGATGAGATTGACAGCATGGGGAAGGGGAGATTTCGCTGGAACCTGAGACATAGGGGGAAGGGTTGGGGAACCGGCGGCTGGCGGCACCATTTTGGCCCCAAAAACGTGCAACCGGCAATGGACTCCCATTAAATGTGATGAGAAATCAGACAGATAATAATAATAAAAAAAAGTTAATAATAATAATAATAATAATAATAATAATAATAAACAAATAATAAAAATAAGAATAAAAATAAAAATAAATAAAATATATAATAATAATAGGTAAAAATAAAGATAAAAATAAAAATAAATAATATATAAAAATAATAATAACATAAAAGTAACAATCCTAATAATAATAACAAAAAAAGTCAAACTCAACTCATTTTAATGAGTTTGAAAGCTCAATGTTTCAATTTATATTTTGAGAGTCTAATTGAATATAATCATATTAATTTGGATAAAATTTGCGGTCTATAGAAATATCCCATACCCAAAAACAAAAACAAACCGGACCGAATCCGAACTCACCCGTTTTTCAACTAGGATCATTTCAAAGTTAAAAAAATCTTGCATGTAGAGATAAGTATAGATTCACTGTTTACTATTCTGGCAGTATTCTATAGTTTGCTTTGGAAGCTCTCTCCAATATTGTTTCTTCATGCCACTTGGGCCAATAATAAACTATTGAATTCTTCAATTCCAAATGACATACTTTGCCTGTTAAAAATCTATTTAAATAAATTATAACAATAACCAGTAACTGCTGGTTGGATGATTGACCATAAAACTGTCCACAAGGGCTTCAGCACTTCACCTCATGTGCTCATTTCTTAAAACTACCCTAAACTATATGCTGGCTGGAACAATACAACTGAAAAGCAAGGGAAAAGGAAACACTACCAAAACCAAAATGTGACAACAAGCCACTTGCTCCAATTCACTACATCGCACCAGGCAAACCTTCTATTGAACAAATATGAACCTTCCGCCAAAATTACCAGAATGGTTACCTTGAGGATTAGCAAGCAGTTTATCTTGGAGGAGGTGGAGGAAGGTGGGATTTTGCCATTCCCACCCATGCAACAATTCCAACAGCAAGGATTATCCATCCAAATATGTCATACTTTAAATCACTGCTCTTCTTCTTCTTGGCAGCCTGAAAGGAAAAAAACAAATCAGCAAGAATCTTCTATGTACTTAAAGTGTACTTAGACAATTTAGCCAATCTATGTTGCATTAGAGGTTTCTGCCTATTAATGGCTAATGTCAAGACAACATTACATGGTTTACCTTAGTGTGCATGTGTGGGGTTAGAAATGTGCTAAGAATGGTTGCAATGCCTAAGCCTTAATTGGATAATGGGTGCTTGGTTGGGAGCTCAAGGAATTCCAATAAACTACACTGAATCTGGTTTATATTTAGGGCAGGTAACAGCGGGCTTTATTGAATATTTGTTGCTTTCTGTTTCCCTTATTTGTAGTGTAAGTTTTTTTAAGGCTCAGAAGTGAGCACTAGGAACCCATTCGTAAGTACTTCTCAGCAATTATGCGTTTGTAGTCATTTAACAAATGAATCAATCTAGGCTTGATATCTGAAAAAACTAGAAGTGATAACAAACAATTTTTTCTTTGTCAATTAGAGTTCTTTGAACTAGAATTCAGACCTGCTAAGCAGCACTATTTTATTACCTAAACCTCACAAAAGCCATCATCAAATCCTAATGAACATCCATGCAGACCATGTTCACAAAAAGACAGTTTATCATCACGGGAAATTTTGCCAATCCCAGGAAGAGCCCCATGGAAGGCCAAGTCTTAGCCTTCCACATCAATAGAGTAAAAATAAACCCTAAATCAGATGATTGTTTGTGCGAAGAAGGGAAAGATTTCAGAGACAAAATGAGAGACTTATAACAGTTCTCAGGAAATAAACAGTTGCTAAGACAGATAATCAATATCCTATTATAAAGATGGTCCTATAATGAAGAAGCAATCATGCCTCCAGGATCAGTCACAAATGTGGAATATGTCCATTTCAGATATGAATAGGAATATATGATGAAGCCTCACAAGAGGGGAAATCGTCCATGACAGGGGAATAAGGACGAATGATTTGAATCCAACAATACAATTACTGCTTACATATTAATATAGGAAATATGTCACTATAGTTATCTAACCAATACACATATGAACTTATATATACAATGTAGTACATGCAGAACAATCTAGTTAGCAGTTAGTCAATTTGAAAGTAACTGCTAACATGGGAACAAAATGATGGAAACAAAGAAATATAAAGGAGAAGCATCATCAAAGAGAAAAATAATTTTTGGAAAAAAACTCTATGAAAGACAATTGTATAAACAAAATGATGGAAACAAAGAAATATAAAGGAGAAGCATCATCAAAGAGAAAAATAATTTTTGGAAAAAACACTCTATGAAAGACAATTGTATAAACAAACTTAGATCGTGTGATAAGAAAGGATATTGAATACAAGCATTTCCACAAAAAAAAATGGTAAACAATAAAGGAATTGGATGAATAAGCAGGGAACGGATTTTAGGAGTCAAAGAGAAATATGAAAAAAAGAAATCTCACATTTGCCGTTGAAGAAGTAGAAGTTGCCCCACCCATAGTTTGTTGACCAACAGCAGCCTTTTGCAACTCCATATGCAGCTCTGGAGCCTGATGAAACAAACAAAATCATTGAAAAATATTTGTCATCACTCATTAGATAAACAAGATATCCCCCTGACTAAAAACTTAGCCAATTCACAGCATATAGTATCACAACACAAGTAGCCGTATGCACAAAGTCAAAGCTTGTGGCATCAGCAGACCCCCACTCCTCAATGCACTTTCAATTAGATAATCTTTCTTCTCTTTCCTAAGAATATAAACACAACCATTCTACACAAATGGAAAATAAAGAATCTAATGTAGGTAAAACAAAAGGAAAACACCAATCAGCACTAAAGTAATAAGCACAGGCTTCAACAACATGCTATAGCAATAAAAAAATATTATATCATGAAATTCTACACAAGCCATAACCTTATCATTGATGAAGCAACCTGCTTTGTTCAAAAAACTAAATCCAGATTATCACATCATCTAAGTTTATTTCAAAATATTTAACGTGTCAAACAAGGCGGTTAACGTTAAAACATACATGAGTCAAAGTTTCATAGGAAAAAACTCCGAGGTTTATTTACACAGAAGTGAAAATTTTCTTAAGTATAACAAGAAAATGCAAGTTTACCTTAGCTGCAACTTCTAAGGATTTTCGATATAGCTCATTGCCAGGGTCCTACAACAAAATAAAAACCCCAAAATTAGTTTCCAAAACCTGCAGAGGAATTTTGAAAAATACAGAGAAAAAGAAGAATTTACCTCATCCACAGCTCTTTGGAAAAACTGAGCTGCCTTATCAAAAGAAACCTTTGCCTCATCAAGATCGGCAGTCATAAATGCGGAAGTGGAGTGCGCATTTCCCATGGACCATAAAGTTTGGTGCTTGGAGGGATTTATCATCAAAGCCTCATCGAATTTCGAAATTGCATCTATGATCAATATTCTTACCATTAGCAAATAATAATAATACTGATAAAGGAAAAAAGAAAATAAATTCACGAACAACATAGAATACCATTTATCATCTTCTTTGCATCTGAGACAGTCTGAAATTGAGCTAATTCGAGTAATGCTCCTCCCCATTTCGTTAAATTCTGCAACCATTTTTTAATAGATTAAAATGACATTTAAAGCAAAAAAAAAAAGAGAATAATATTACGAACAATAAACTAAAGTTGAAAACAGAGTAAAGAAATCCTATAGGTATACAGTTGAGTAAGAACCTCAGCGTCAAGGGGATCCTTGGCGTAGTTTAGCTCAGAGGTTTTTCGAGTGTGTTCGGCGATTAATAATCGATCGAAGTCGGCTTGAGAAAACTCCATTCTTTTTCAGCTTCCAACCAATGAGAATAGCCGCTAGGGTTTTATTACTATTATTATAAAATTCGGCAAGAGAAGTGGAGAACGGAACAGAGGAGCAAAGCGAAGTTGGAGAAAAGGACCGTGATGGCCTCGACATTTGGCGCTCCTTTAGCCTTTCTTTTCTTTCTTTTTTTCCTTTTTGAAAAGTCTTGATTTTCAATTAGATTTCATAATTTTATACATAATTTAATAATACAATGTGAAAATAATATGGAGTAAATAATATGAATTAATTATAAAATTATATATAAATTTGATGAATATTAATACAATATTTTATATTTCATGTGTTTACATAATTTTTAATTCAATGATTTTTATATTTTATACAAAATAAATATTGTTTAACTTAATATAAATATAAAATATATATGTAAACTATCAAATTTAACTTCGAATGTTCAATTCATTATGCTTTTTTTAATTTACTTTTTTATTAAAAATAAATTGATTAACTATTTAAAATATATTTTCATTATAATTATTTACAAGTTTATTATTTTTTAGGGCTAATAAACTTCGAACTAAATAAATCGTCTTATTTAAAATATCAAATCTTGATTTGAGTTAAAAATTACCTTTTTAATTATTTTTACCAATTTTAAAAAAAAATCAGCAAAATCGAATTTTATTTTTTCTTAAAATAAATTCTGATTTTATATATTATTTAATGTTTTACTTAACATGCATCCATGTGTATACCAAAAAGGTACCTGACCGTACAAGTGCAGCTACTTTTAAAATGCCTCTTTATTAAAAAAAAAAAGTTAATTACATTCGTGGTCTCTATAGTTTGGACGAATAACAAATTAATCCTTAGATTTTAAAACGTAACAAATTGGTCCCTAAAGTTATAATATTGTAACATATATATCCATCCGTCACTAAAACCGTCAATTTAGCCATTAAATGCCAACTAGGCAACATGTGGCTTGCATGTGTATCTAATCATTTCTTGTGTTTTGCTGACATGGAATATGAAAAAATTAAAAAAAAATAAAAATCATTATAATTAAAAAAATCCTAAAATTATTTTTAACATATTCGACATAATTAAAAAAAAATCATTTTTGAGCTCTGTCAAGTAGAAGAAAAAGAAGAGGAGAGGGAAAGCAGAGGGAAAACTCAGCAGAAGAAGAAGATGGGCACCTGTTTGCGCAAATCACCATCATCATCGCCTTTAGACCACATTTTTTTTAAAGGCTAATTTATTGATGAAACAAAGGGCAATACAAGGACTATTCATGGCAGGAGCAATCAGTGCCAACCAAAACAATCAAATAGACAAGACATTTATTACAATTAGCAAAGACAAATCGAACCTATCAAAAGAATTCAACAGTTCATAAGGAAGCGATAACCATCCCACTCAAGTCGAAACGGCAAGGACCAAAGAAGCCAAGCAAGAATGTCCTTCACACATACCCCATGCCAATTAGACCATCTAGACATGCCATTCAGGGTCACAGAAACATCAGCCTAAGGAGTTAGCACCTTGATTCAAACATGCCATCGAGCAACTTGTATGCAACATAATTCAAAACAAGAATTTATCCTATTTCAAATTTAGAACTCAAACGAAATAGAGCACCACAAAAAACATCAAGATGAAGGTCAACTTATTAAACCCAAACAATTCTGCAAAGACACATACTACACCTCCATTGCTAAAATCACAAAAAAAAAAAAAACACCTAGCCTTGTCTTCATCAACCCTTACAGCCCTACTCTCAACAAAAGCAAAATAGTTCAATACCAATGCATTCCCACAATTGAAATAAAAAACCCAAAAATCCTAAAAATCACGAACCACTTCATGTAAGTTAACCAAGAATCAACCAACATATTAAAAGGGGCAAAATCAAGATCCACAACAAAAATCAAGCCATCCATAAATCGAAAATATCCCTGGAATATATATAAAAATAAGAGTAGAAACCATCAACAAGTCAAGCACAAATTTAAGAATCTAGGGAGGAAATCACAATGAAAATACAAAAAAGGAAATTTTTCGGGTTTTTGGAATCTTTGGAAATTAGGCGTGATAGTTTGAGAGATAGAGAAGAAACTAGGGAAATTAGAAAGGAAGGGGAGAAAGGGGAGAAAGGAAAGGCTGCAATTCGGTGGTTTGCTGGCGGTCGAAGTTGCAAGAAGGTATTGGGCTTTTGTTCTCTAATTTGAAGTCAAGAAAAATAAAGGAGAAAAGGAAGGAATCAGAGCTTAGTTTTGATGGCTGCCCAGAAGAATGTTCACAGAATAAGAGTTTGCGAGTGAAATTGAATGAGCCAGAAGAATGGTCTACTGCTTTTTAGGGTTTTTTTTAATTATAATGATTTTTAATTATTTTTAATTTCTTACTATTCCATGTCAGCGAAACGCAAGAGATGATTTGGCACACGTATAAGCCACGTGTAGGCTAGTTGGCATTTAACGATTGAATTGACGGTTTGAGTAACGGAAGGACATATGTGTTACAATATTGTAACTTTAAGGACCAATTTGTTACGTTTTAAAATCTAAGAACTAATTGTTTCAAAAAAAAAACTAGGGACTAATTTGTTATTTGACCCAAATTATAGGGACTACAGATGCTATTAACTCAAAAAAAAACCTTCAATTCCTGACTTTAGTTTTGTTTTTTAGATATTTTGGTCAGAGAATATTCAAAATTGGAATATTTACTTTTTAATTTATTTTCATTTCACATAAATGTATTATATGTTAGGATTTTTTTAATCCCTGATTGCATGGTAAATTATTTAATATGTTTTTCCTGACAAAAAATTATTTAAAATATTTTTGGGAAATTTTCGAAGACATGCTTTAGGACAAGAATTTTACAGTTTGGTTCTAACAGACATTTTAATTTTTTAAAAGGAAATGAAAACTTCTAAAATCATATGGAAAAAAATGAAATGATTATTACATCTTTAATAAAATGTTGAGAAAGAAGTCATATTTATTCATTTTGGGAATTCAAATACCTAAAACAAAATAGTCAAATACCTATGCAAGCAAAGTTATAAATAAAATCATTTAGAAGATCTATACAAATCAATGTGGCATGGAATCCACCCCCACCATCATTTTATAAACTGAACTTAGATGGGGCAGCAAAAAAGAAATCCTGGCAAGGCTGGAGCGGGAGGAATCATCAGAGATTCGATAGGTAACTGGATCTGTGGGTACTCTAGAAGAGTTGGTGTTACAACTAGTGTAGGGGCAGAGCTGTTGGGGCTACGAGATGGGCTTGTTTTGGTGGTCAGAAGAGGGCTTTCAAATCTTGTTGTTGAATCGGATTCAGAAGCAGTGACCAGGTATGTCAATGAAGGTGTTATTGATACTCATACTCATTCAACCCTTATTTCGACTTGCAGGAAATTGATGCAACAGCTGAAAGTGGACAGAGTTCATCACATCTATTGTGAAGCAAATACATGTGCAGATGTTCTCGCGAAAATGGGAGTAGAAGCCTCTTATGATTTTGTTGTTGTTGATGAAATACCTGATGTTGTAAAAAGTAAATTCTGTTTTAATTTCATAGGAACAGTATATACCCGTGAGATAATGTTCTCAGAGTAGTTTATTTAATGAAATTTCCTGTTTCGCATAAAAAAAAGTTATAAATAAAATATATATTTCTTGATTTTTTGTACGTACGTCATATATGAGCATATGTATGTCTTTTTTAAAACTAAAAATAATCTACAGCATTTAAATAAGAATTCAAATACCTTTGACTATAAACTTTTATTAAGGGAATCGAAAAATAATATTGAGCATTGAAATACCCTTTTCAAGTATTGGAATACATATGTGTACAAAATTATGTACATTTATTAATTTCCATACATACATCACATATGAGCAAATGTACGTCTCTTCCAATACTGAAAATACTATAAAGTATTCGAATACTTCATACAGGCATTCAAATACTTTTCAATATAAAACTTTATTAAGAGAACTAAAAATAATATTAAGCATTCAAATACCCTTTTTGGGTATTCGAATACATATATGTACAAAGTTATGTATATTTATTAATTTCTATGCATACATCATATATGAACAAGTGTACATCTCTTTCAATATTGAAAATAATATAAAATATTCGAATAACTTAGATAAGCATTTGAATACCTTTCAATATAAAACTTTATTAAGAGAACAAAAAATAATATTGAGCATTCGAATACCCTTTTCAGGTATTCAAAAATCCAAACACATATATGTATAAAATTATGTACATTTATTAATTTCTATGCGTAATAAAAGTTTATGGACTGATTTTCATGCAAAAAAACATTGAGGGTCAATGTCTATTTTGTGCAAAAAAATTGAAGGTATATTTGGCTATTAAGCTTCAATTTACTTATCCATTTTGTATTTATATGAACGAAATAAATCACATGTTACATGTACTATCAGAGGCAAGTTTCTTTTTTAATATGTGATATTAAATAAATCATTATTAAATTTGTGCAAAAAATTTAAGGTATATTTGGCTTTTAAGCTTCAATTTACTTATCCATTTTGTATTTATATGAACGAAATAAATCACATGTTACATGCACTATCAGAGGCAAGTTTCTTTTTTAATATGTGATATTAAATAAATCATTATTAAATAAATCATATATGAGCAAATGTACGTCTCTTCCAATACTGAAAATACTATAAAGTATTCGAATACTTCATACAGGCATTCAAATACTTTTCAATATAAAACTTTATTAAGAGAACTAAAAATAATATTAAGCATTCAAATACCCTTTTTGGGTATTCGAATACATATATGTACAAAGTTATGTATATTTATTAATTTCTGTGCGTACATCATATATGAACAAGTGTACATCTCTTTCAATACTGAAAATAATATAAAGTATTCGAATAACTTAGATAAGCATTTGAATACCTTTTAATATAAAACTTTATTAAGAGAACAAAAAATAATATTGAACATTCGAACACCCTTTTCAGGTATTCAAAATTTCGAACACATATATGTACAAAATTATGTACATTTATTAATTTCTATGCGTAATAAAAGTTTATGGACTGATTTTCATGCAAAAAAACATTGAGGGTCAATGTCTATTTTGTACAAAAAATTGAAGATATATTTGGCTATTAAGCTTCAATTTACTTATCCGTTTTGTATTTATATGAACGAAATAAATCACATGTTACATGCAATATCAGAGGCAAGTTTCTTTTTTGATATGTGATATTAAATAAATCATTATTAAATTTTATACTTAATATTTATTAGCTTAATGATCACATTTATTATTCGAAGTCCAATTTCACATATATTTAAATAATTAATTAACCATTTAATATTTATTGGCATTATTGATCATATTTATTGTTCATAATCCAATATAATATATATAGTTATTTAAATAATTAATTAATCGAACACCTCTTTTGAGACTCTAGCAAATGCAGTTGTTTTCTTTTCTGTTTATTATAATTTTTTTTTAAAGTTTTGATATTTACTATACTACTACAAATTTTTTTATCAGAGCATAGTTGTAACTCGTTTATTTCCAGTATACCTGATCGGAGATTAGTATGGAAGGGGATAAGGAGAGAAAAGAAAGAAAAAATAAACAGAAGAAAAACATTTTACCTTATAATAATAGGTACTCCAGGATTACATGATTTGTCCATTGATATTGAAGTACATCCAAAACCATTATCTGGGTTTAACTCAACTCCAACAGACTATTTATAACAGATGCTGAACTCTAATGACCAGCACTTGCATATGCTTTATTGCACTGCTTGACGATGGAAACAGCTTCCTTTCGTGGCTTCCCTTGTTATCCCGAAAAAACAATGAGTTCGAAGAATCTTTGAGATTATAATCTTTGAAGCAAACTTCCATGTGACAAAGCAGGTTAACAGCACTTAACATGGAAACGTGCAATGGCAAGTTTCCTAATAGGCTACTTGAATGATATCAAGCAGCAGTTGATGCAAGAAAAGTTCTGATCCGTTGTAACAGTTCAGCCTTTACAGAATCAGGAACAGATGCTGCACAGAAATGAGTAATGATAGCAGTAAACCTTAAGTCAAAAAATTCAAAAGCAAGCAAGAGAAAAATTTTGTGGCAGATATGATATGAGACACAACTGGTAACAAATGAGCAGCCATCCTAGACGTTCTTTTGGGATCTTACAGAAAAAAGGGCAAGTAACAGTACATTGAAGCAAATTGGATGAATAGAGTTTCAATAATAGGTTACAGTGAACACAAACAAATTAGTTCTTATTAAATTATTTCTGGTTGGTAAATAATGTCTAAAATAATGTCTAAATAATATCCAAAGAACTGACTGATAGATCAGAATGGTTGTAAATTAAGTCAAACTCAGAATAACAAGCATATCCGGTCAAAAGAGAAACAAATCTGAAGGCAGTGATATATAACAGTGTTCCAAATAAACATGCTACTATCATGAATAAATTGGAAAAGCATTAGAGTCAATGTATTTTATCCTATGCTAATGTTCATGAGTTTGGTCATTTTCTTCTCTGGCACGAATTATAAATTTCTAATTAAACTTGAATGCCTAATCAAAAACATCTTCACACTGAGTTGCTTCCACCCTAACCTCTCTTACTCAATTTGCAAATGTAGTTGCTACTTGCAATGCACTCCTTTCAATAGTGGAACACAAAAAAAACAATCATTTTAAATTGCAAAATTAAGGGCCAAGCCCAAAGGAAAAAAAAAAGTGAAGATAGGGGATAGAGTTCCCAAACAATATCCAAATTTCAAGCGTCTTTGCACACAAAACTGCTATGAATACAAGATTAGAAGCAGCAGATGCCTTCAATCTCACTCTCAAAGTTTTTAAGGTGTTCTTCTCTTTTGTGTGTGCATGTGTGTTTCAGAGGGCAAACTGCATAGAGAAGGAGGAGGTGAAGGAGAGACCCACCTCTGCCTTTTGGGGTGATTACATGTACTAGGTCATCAACTGTAACATTGTTCCTTCCTTTCTTCCTTGTAAATGCCCTTGAACCAAATTATGAAAAAGGAAAAAAAAAAAGAACAAGTTATTTTAGGAGTTTGAAAGACTAGGCAAGAACAAATACAAATAGCGCCATGTAAACAATCAGTATGAGATGCAAAACAAAAGCCAAGACTAGCATATAGAATCACCTATCACAAAGAACAGAGGAACTTGTTATTCAGAATCAAAAGGGAGAAGAGCTCTAATTGCGAAAGTTTTGTGCTTGAGATGATAAAGAACGATATAACCCCATAGAATCATTCAAAGAAGGATATTTTATATCAAAAGTTGAAAGCAACACATTGCACGTGAACTTTGTATCAATCCATAAACTTAGATAAACATAAATGACATGTCATCCTTGAATGTCCAGCAAGAAGAAAAGACTATACATACCATTACCAAGCTAGCATATCTAGCAAGGGATTCAAGATATATATATATATATATATATATATATATATATATGTATGTATGTATATGTAGATCCTAGAACACTATAGGAGTTGGACATGCTCATGCTAGACCAAAATATCAAAGAACACCTTGAGACATTTACACTAAGGAGGTAATTACCAGATGTGTTAGCGTCGGATGAGGGTGACAAAGAAGCAAACTAAAAACATACTTAATAATTTGCCATTATAGATTTCAGTATTTCTTTTTGCATATCAAAGAATAACAGATATAACCAGATACATTACTAGATGTTTGCAAACTTAACTAATTTAAAGAATAGGAGCATGCAAAAAGACTTTCCATTCTTCAAAGCCTAGAATTAATTAATAAAATGTGAGAAAATAAATAAATAAATAAAACACATAAATGTCAATGAAAATTAAATTTGATAATAATAGTTGCAACGATTCTAACAATAACAACAAAATAAAAAGAGAAGACCAGGAGAAACCTGCAAAGAGCTTTCATCTCATCTCTCCAACCACATTCAATAAGCCTTTCCCTTAAAAGCTCCTTCAGCCGCTCCCTTTCTCCGCTCTCAATAAACTGCACAGTAGATTTTTGTGAATGTGATTTTCGAAATTGAAAAAAGAGAGAGCATCATGCAGCACCATAAATAGCAATAATATAAACAACTATTAATTTGAGCCAAGGAAAACAACGGGAAAAAAAACCTTGGTGTTGATTTCTTGAAGGGAGGGCTTTTGATCTGGATGATCCTTGTTTGCATCTGGTATTGGTGTTGGTGTAGGGGGACGGCTGAGTGATGACCTCCTTTCGCAATTCAAAAGAAGTACGCAATTGAATGAAGTTAGAACTTAAAAAAATAAAAAAAATGGACGAATTATACTTACCTGATAACCAATTTGCGAGAGCGAGACATTTTCTTGCCGCCGGTTGTTAAAATTTGGGATTGCGACGATTAGAAGGCTGCGTTGCTCGCTTACAATCGGCTTGGGAGCAGCTGTGTAATGTGAGTAATCGATTCAATTACGTTTCCTAGTTACCACTCAATTCTCCTTCTCCGGCTCTTGAACTGTAACGGCATAGGGATATGGATTTGCAAGGCATAAACTGTTTTTTTTTTTTTTTAATTATAAATTTATTACACTATTATTTGCTGTCCCTGCTTTTTTAGAGTGTCCAGTGTTAGTATTGCACACGTGGCATGCCACGTGGCAGTCAAGTAAGCTATCCACATCAGATTTCACTAACGGTAATTAGTGTCATTTAACAGATTTAGACTTAATTGCATAATTTTAGAAGGTTGAGGGTTTATTTCCACTGAAATAAAAGTTTATGGACTGATTGCCACGAAATAAAACGTTGAGGGCTTAATTCTATTTTGGGCTCAAGGTCGAGGGCTTATTTGGCTATTATTCCTAAAAAAAATTACCGTATATACTATCAGTGGAGTTTTTTAATTCCACAAGCGGAGTTAGGATGATGACATGTGTCTTATTTTATTTATTTTTTTATTTTTTTTAATATTTTTAAAAGACACATGTCATCATCTTAACTCTACTTGTGGAGTTAAAAAACTCCACTGACAATGACAAAGAATAGGATAATAATCCAATTAACAATAGAAAGACAATTTTAATCTATATAAAACACTTATGCCTTAATAATTTAATAAAGTAGGCACAGTAAAACATTTTAAATGCATTACAAATTTTAATTTTTAAATCTTTGCACTAAATGCATTATAATCTTAAAATAAAAAAAAACTTTTTTTTATCATATGATGGGTATTTTTTTTTTTGTGCAAAGGAGCAATAAACTGTTTAAACTTGACAGAATCCAAAGCTACCTACGTCTCTACAATCTTGCTGCAATAAGAAATCTAGACCGTGAGGAGGGTGGTTGAGAGTCTCTGAAGTGGCCTCCACGGAAGAGTCGAGATTTGCCAAGAAGTCGGCACATTTATCTGCTTCCCTAAACTAAATAAAATAAAAATTTTCTTCTCTTTTTCGTGGCAATGAGGCTTAGGATTCTGAATTTTCAAGTTCAAATTTTATAAAATGTGAATTTGAATATAATCTAATTATTTATTAGTTTATTTACTTTGAATAAAATAATTTTCATATTTACCCTTTTTTTGGTTACATGAAAATTTTAAATAATTGAAAATAGGGTGAGTTGCTTGGATTTCAATTCAAAATTTACAAAATGCTACAAGTTATCCTTAATATCTTGATCAAAAAATTGTTGACATTTTTAATCATTTGTGAAATATAATATATTAATTATGATCATAACTAGTAATAAAATTGAACTATACAAAAAAAATCTTAAAACTTGAATTAAATATTGCTCAATAACTTCTTAGTGGATGAATGCACCGTCGGCAACTATTCAAAAATATATCACATAATAGGGATGACAATGAATATCTTATAAACATGTATCCGACACTATTTAATCCGTTTAAATAGGATTAAAGTAGTATGTAAACAAGTTTGGATAAAAAAATTACTATCTATCACAGGTTTGAGTAGGGTTCAGATAGTTATCTTAAGATATTCACTACCTGAACTTGATTATAAATAATAGTTAATATGATATTTATATTTTTTATATATAAATTATTTATTATTAGTGTTGTATTTAATTAAATTAATTCATTAAATATTATAATTATAATTTTTAGCTTTAATTTATTTTTATGAGTTAAATTAAATTTATTAATTTAATTTTTTTAATTAAGTTATTTCAAAATTATTTTTTAAATTTAAATTTGAAAATCAAACATTGACTTAATAAAAACGTAACTAATAAATTCAGGTAGTTAAACGAGTATTTTTTATTTTAAAAGATTAAAGTTTGTGTAATACAAACTAAAATAATTGAATAATAAATCGAATTCGAATATTATAAAAACTTATCAGATTTGAATTTAAATATTTTAAATTTAACGAATATTCAACATGTTTACGTTTTTACACATAATCGTTAAAAAAAACAATGTTATTAATTTCTCAAACAAGGGCAGTTTCAACCTTTACATAAGGAACAAAAAGCCTCACAAATGCCCGCCAATTCAAAACCCCAAATCCTCATTTACTAATGTCTTTTCGCGCCCAATTCCTTATATCATGTTATTTCAACGGCAGAGATGAGGCCGTCTTCTGATCCGACCCGGAAGAGTAAAAAAGAAATGAAATTATGAATCTCGACAAGGACATCAACAAGGTTGACAGTTAACTCGGAGGCCTTATTCTCGTCCCTTTTCCTCCGATTCCTCGCCGGGAGTTCGGCCGAAGTTGCCACCCAGAAGAAAAAAAGACGGCGAAGCTCGACTACCTGATAACCGCCGTTCAAAGGCATAGACCAACAAGCGAGTTCCTTCTCGACTTACTGTCCATTCCAGCCGAGTCTACGTAGTCCGTTGCTCTCACGGTGACCGATCGAGATCGTTCCCGGCCCGTTCCTGATAAACCCGCCCCGGCTGGAACTCGCCGGATAGACCACTTATTTCGTAAGACAGGAAATGAAACTCCGATTCAGATAACCGATGCATGGCTCTTTTTATTTATTAACAAAATTTGTATTAAATGTTAGTATGCTTTTGACAGATTTCCTTGTAGTCAGCAGCGAATAGCAAGAAATCAAAATATTTCCATTTTATTTTTCATTGCAGTGACAATTGTTAACCTAAGAACTGGAACGAAAGGAGAACAGATAAATACATAGTAAGTTTTCTTCCCCTCAAACTGACATAACAAAATGAATTTATTTTCTGCAAACTTATGTTTTTTCTCCTACTTCAAACTTATAATATACCTTTTTCCAATTACATGTGCATTAAATCAGAATGGAATCTCGTAATTTCAAGGTGACAAGGGCCCAGAAAATGTTGATACCACTGAAGCTGTTTCATCTCTTAGCTGAGAGGAGAAGTTGGGTCGAGGAATTATCCTTTTCCCTTGCACCTTCTTTCCATCTTTTGTGAAGGACATGCCTTGTGTTGCTGAGTTTATGCTGTTTGATCCTGACTGTTGAATGCTCAGAGAAAGCCTCCTGTTTAAAGGGGTTGCATTGCCAAAACCTCCGTTCAAACTCTTGTTTGAAAGGCGTCGGTTACTGGTGGCTGGCCTGGATGCAATGAAGTTTTCCTGCTCAACAACTACCTGGCTTTGGACCTTCTTCACATCCTAAAAAATATATCAACTTGTTAGAAAATAGTTATGGGTAAGCAGGTTGTTGTAAATGTTGAATTCTAGTTTGGTTGAATGTGGAATTATACTGACCCTTTGCCTTTGCTTTTCTTCTTCTCTTTCTTGCCTAAATAGGTTGTACTCTTCCAACATTGCCAAAAGAGGTACCTGGGTAACCGTAGATGCCATTTCCCACATAGCAGCTTGTTTAGTTGATTAGCTCATGCTTGAGATCTTATATCAAGAACATAATCTCAACTGGATAGATAGTTTTCAATGCCAGATCCAAGTGATCCATTCAAGTGTTGAGAAGTCCATGTCTTGTTGCATTCCCTAGAGATTTGCCTATAACTTTTCTTTGGTTTGTTAAATTTTTCATATGATCTTTTTTAGTAATGTCTTGTGGAGAATGTTCGATAAATGTTATATAATCATACTCGCAAAAGAACCTTCCTATTGCCTAGGATTTGAAATTTGGGACAAGAAATAGTTTTAGTGGTATCATTACATCAGCCTTACATATATCTCAGAAACCCAATCTTGGTGTGAGGCAACTGGACCTATAATGTAATACTTTTCGTGTTAAATGTGCAGATGAGCTTTTCAACATTAACTAAGAAAGAAGTAGTTTAGTGTTTCCAGAAGCTGGTTTAATTACCTTAGGAAAAATGGTTTTGTAGGAGGAATTAATTGGTTCAACGTATGAGTGGCTTCTATAGGCTTTCAGAGGGAAGGCGTGTGTTAAGTTGAATTTGACTACTTCTTGACCCAAAAGGCAAAAGCATGTTGAAATTCATAAGTAACTAATCAGGAGTAATGTTAGGTATGAAGTCCAGAACATAAAATCTGAATCACTTACGCTGGATTTATTTGCGAACCTTTTCTGATTATGCTGGATTTATATTGATCTTTCTGTTTTTGAACTACTCCAATGTGTCTTAACGTTGGCCGAAGAATGGTGTGTGTCTGTGTTTTTTGGTATGTGCACATTACAATTACACTATCAAAGAAACGAATGTTTTGTCAATATGTAATTAAAGGAATATATGATATTACCTCATCGTACAAGAAAACTTTCCTTCTTTCTTCTTCCCAACTCTTAGTTTTTGCTATGAGTGAATCCACCAATGCTGCGTGAAACCATTTTGTGAGAATTCATATGTCCAAAAACACACACACACACACACAATAAGATTCACTGTTTGACACTTGAAAAACATGCTTCAAGGTAGAATACTGAAGGCTTCACACAATCTAATTGATTAGGTACCATAGAGCAGTTATTTACTTGGCACATTTTTTATCTGATTAATGAATTCATTATACTATTAGTTATGCTCATGCACCTTTTAAAAATTTTTCTGTTTTGACAAAAGTAGGTCAATGCGATGAGTGATTTAATGAGTTTCAGCTTCTACGGGGAATAACCTTTTCTAATATGAAGGAGTTTTTTTTATTTTACCTGGGATTTTGTTGACTGTTACTCGAGCCCTTTCTGCACGTCTCAGGTTCCTGTGAGCACCTCTGCTGACTGAATATCTATTCTCATCCTGAAAACATTTATCAAATATGAAACATGAAACAGATTCAGCGAGAGAGATAACCAACTAATATGCTGATAGATTGTTGTAAGATCATTAACCATGCTATATTCTTCCAGCCAGCGCTCCTCATCACGTGCAAGCATCCATTTTTCCACTTTCTCCATTATGGATTTTCTGCTGTAGGCTTCTTCCTTTGCTCTTGATATTTGTTCATCCATGCTCATAAGGAGGTCGGCATGGTCAATCTCCCCTTTTGTATGTTATAGTTAGACCATGGATTACTTTAGATTTAAACAAGAAAATAAATTTTGCAAAAATATGTTATTTGTTCAATCCCACCTGAGTTTATTAGGTTTAGTATATTTTCCATCTCCGATCTTGAAGGAATCTCCATGTGTGATTTATTGCATATCTCTTCAAGCTCGCTCTGTTTCTTGAGAAATAGCTCTTTCATTTTGCTTGCCTTTAATTGATCCAATCTCTTGACTTCAGCTTCAGCCTTGAAACATTTAAAACAAAACTTTTATACATATATTGTTCTGATAGTTTGAATTGTTGATGATTTTATAGGCCAACCTGTTGGATTATATCCAGGGTAAGGCTTCCTGGATCAGATACTTCTGCTGATGCAACTGATAATAGATCAATAACGTTGGAAAACAAGTAGCGATCTCCATAGGGTGTATCCATCAGACTCCACAAGTTTTTCAATGCTTTACCAAGATGGTGAAGCTGCAAAGTTGACAGAAATCAAGCAAAAGATTTTGTCATGAAAAATTTTACCTTAGAATTGAGTTGCAGACCATCAAGGAAAAGGAAAAACAAGTGATTGTGGAAGAATCTTCTTCTGTCATTCGTGGCAAATTGAGGAAGGAAAGGTTGGTCACTCGAGCAATCAAAGCCTTCTGTTTTTACCATGATTTATGTTTATGTTGTCATCTATGTGGTTAGATAACAAAGAAGAAATATGTACTTTTTGCTACAGGCCTACATCATAATGTCAGCTCCTCTAGTAAGATTTGTACACAAAAATGCCATCATGACCTTTTACCTTCTCAAGCCGCTTTTGCTTTTCTTCTTGGAGAGACTCCACAGTGCTGTTGAGTTTGGCCAGGATACCATCACTTATGTTCTTTGAAATACCACACAATTCATTCAAGCTCGGGTGAACCTTTGTAATAATCATGGAGGATTCCATCCCCAAGGTTGCAGACAAATTGTGAACAGCAGCTATATATTTTTCCACTTGCTGCAGTCTGTTGTTCTTCGGAAGAACGAGAATGAAACAGGAAAGAAAAGTATTAGATGTTAATTAAGATGACTCCTCTGTACAACTTCATTGAATACAATTTTCGAGGATATTATTGTACCTTCTCATTGTGGAGTCTCTGTAGCTCATTCTGATATTCCTCAAGTTTCTTCAAAGAAAGATCATTCTCGTTCACTGTGACATTTGTTATTGAGTCATCATACTCCGATTGACCAGCAATTTCGGCAGAGATTTTCTGAATTTGCCCTTGTACAGCTTGAAACTGGTTTACTCTCTCCTCTTTCCTCAACCGCATATCCCGCAACGCGGGAGTAATAGAATCAAGTTGTTGCTTTAGTGTTCCTGACATTTTCTCTGGCTGCAGAGATAGTAAGTAAAAGGAGGTCATGAAACCAAGCAATAAGCATTAAGAAATACTTTCGTAACATAATATATGCTCCAATTCTGCGTCTTTACAGGATCAAAGCCCCGAATTTTTGTCCGATTTTTCGACTAATAGGGGAAATTTCTTCTCTGTTGTTCCTTGTAACAAAAATTAATTAAATGTAATCGCTTTTGGGCATTTATTTTCTGAATAATATGCAATACCAGAATATGAAAACTGGTTTTAAACAGGGCATAGGTAGATAAATAATAAGGTACCCGTCCAGGAAGAGATCTTTCACCAAGGGACAAAAGAAGGTGAGTGAATTCAGCTTCGGATTCGGCCAATTCCTGATGCAGGCGAGCCCTTGATATATTTGCACGGTCCACTTTTCTCCTGTACACCTCCAGACATTCCTGTTCTAACTCTAGTAGAACCTTTTCTCTTTCCAGCTGATCTTCTCCAACTTCATCCCATATCATCTATTCCATTACAATATCACAAAGTGTAGAGCAGGTTACAAGCACAGCTTATGTCAAATATTAAAAGCTGAAAAAAAATGAAAAATCTCTTGCCTGCAATTCTTGAAGCAGATATCCGCATGAAGTTTCCAACAGTGCAGAGCTTCTCATTCCCGGAGGCGCTTGAAATGATCCCATCTGATGATCCATGTCTGCTGGCACACCTGAAACTGCTAGAAGCTGGAGGCTTTGGCTAAGACACTCGGACTACAAGAAGGTGGAAGCTGTTGGTTTGAGTTCTTTGATAAACAATAGCAATGTTTAGAAAGAGAGAGAATAATGAGCTGTGAGCTTTTGGGTGTGAGTTTTTGCTTAAAAGACAAGGCTGCAGAAGTAGGTGCTCCCCAAGCTTTGGGTTCAAGGGTCATCCAGTTTTGAGGATTCTGCATGTTCAGCCTTTCCCTCTCATTATTCTGAATCTAAATATCAAAAATGGCAATATGACTCTCTCCATTTTAATAAGTTAAGCTGAGGTTTCTTCTTAGGTATAGTAAAATAATGTTTCTTGTTAAGATACTAATCAAACATTATATTTTATGTATTATATGAACATTCAACTTAAGTAAAGTCGTAGATTTAGATTTAATAAGAACTTGATTCCTAAGCAACCTGTGCCCGAATTGAATAGTTTTACAGTCGGTGTTAGAATGTCAGACTCAAGAACAGTTACGCTTTTGTAACGTGATTGAGCTGCAAAATGCCACTGATCAGACTGAGGGAGGCCCCATTACACTGGCTTGGAGAATCCCAACCATCTGATGATGTTCCCTAACATGGATTACCATATAACTTTGAAGGGTCAAAGACACTCATTCCATTATGATTAGGGAAGATAATTTTAATGCGGCTTGGGAACAGTTAGTGAATCATTTTCAACCCAAAACGTTCCACCTCATTCACCATTATAACAAGTTACTATTATGAGAATTAAGGTGTCTCTTCTTTATCATCAGCTATGGTTCAGGAATGAATTTAGGTGAGGTGAGTTTGAGGATTAGATGCCAAGAGTGCCAAGGATGGCTAAACCATGGCCTACTTGAAAAGAAGTAAACTTAAAACCAAGCTCTATTACTTTATAGTTGCAAGTAGCTGTCTTGAAAAGGGAAAGTGAGATCTCCATCTTCAGTATGCAGTTACTTTGCCACCTCAGTGTGCAGACAAAAAGCTTGTAACTTAAGATTTGGGACCATTGGCAGTTGGCGCAAAAGAGACGACTTTTTAATTTTTTTTTTCTTATGGAATGTTCTAAATGGTTTACTTTTTAAATTTTGCAACCTTATAAACAGACATATGTCAATTTTGTAAATTTAATCATAAAATTTAAAAATTTCAACGTTAATGCGTAGGATAATAATATTTATACTATTTTAGGTTTTAACAAATAAAATTTGACTATTCACGTTCTCTAATTGAACGGCGTGTCTTGGAGTTTTAATCATTAATATTTTGATTTTTTAATTTTAAGTTATATTAATCAAAACATTCATGAACTTAACCATTTAATATGCATAAACTATATTTGTGAATTCAATTAATTGTAGATGAATATATTTCGTGTTTAATATCATTTAATTTTAATACTTTGAATTTAGATTTCTATCTGTTGTTTAGTATAAATAACTATAAATCAAATTCAAATTGCACGAATTTAACAATTTATGAATTTAGCCATTCATGAATTCGTGAATTAACTGTGTAAGAATGTAATTACTGTTTAATATAATTTAAGTCTAATATAGCAATTAAATAGAATAAATACCCATGAATCATACCTAGATTGTTATATTTAAGTTTAATTTGTTTATATTTTAATATGTTGTAAAAGTGTAAGTTGTTAGTTTTAAATCATTAAAAATTCATGTTTTTATTTTCAGTTTATTCTTCAGTAAAATTTTATTTAAATGAGTATCTTGATAGCATACTTTTATAATTATATATTATTAATTCATACTAAAAAAAAATTGTGATCCGAACAAAACTGAGAAAATTTTCCAATATACTTTTAGTTGTACCCTCCTAATATAGAAAGTAAGTTTGTTCCAAGTTATGTTTAGCATTTAATATTTTCAAGATTCAAGAATCAAGATTTTCACATGCCATGAAAAGTTTAGCATTTAATATTTTCCAAATTTTCTTTCAATAAGGGAGAATGTAATCGAAGTTGCTTGAACTCGAATTGGAGTCTTATTTTTTGATCACTGCATTAAAAAAAGGGATTGTTGTAAATTTATAAATCCAATTGTTGGTACTTACACTTAACAAATTGTTGTTCTTCATCAAAAGTCTGAATTTGAAAGTTATATTTTTTTTTGTTCATATGAGGTATAAGGGAGGAGTGGGGAATCAAATCTTGAACCTAATCCCTATAAAAAAGAGGTAACAACTATTAAGCTAAGCCTTGATTGATTGAAAGTTATATCTTTGATCTAAATTACAGTTAGGCTTTCCATAGATTAAAATCAAATTATATTTACTAGAGACCCTTGACTACCTTAGGATTTTCTAAAATGGAACTTCACAAACTCAAAACAAGATCCAAAACCACTAACAATTTCGATTCTTCCCACTTGCCACTTATCATACAACTTTTGCACTGTCGGGTTGGAGTGGTGGAATCCATCAAAGAAGTACAACTTTAAGTTAAAATAATTATATCATGGGACTGAACTAGTGTTTGGGGACTCTGCTTGGATGTCGTTGGTTATTGCTAACAGAGAAGGCTATAAGAAGGCATGTCTTCAATCCGTAGGACATCATCCATTAGAAGTTCTCTCTCCAGCTGAGCCCGAGTTGATTTCAAAACATCCTGAACAACACATGCAGACAAGACAAGGTTCCAGCAGGAAAATTAGTTAAGGTCAGCCAGAATTGCCTATGCAAGAACTAATTGGGAAAATAGGACTTTCATGGGTGCAACATTATGAACGAGAACTTGCAAGGATGTTAGGCTTCTCACATTGAACTCCATGTATGTGGCATTTCTCTCCAGCCATTGCTTGTCCATAACCACGAAAGCCACGCAGTAAAGCAAGTCAAAGGCCCATTCATTTTCTGATTGGAGAAAAGGAATCAGAGAGAAATAATCCAGTCAATGGGTGCATGTAATAGTTTGTATTCAAGCAGAATTGCTAATGCTTTTTTACTAGGATTTGCTGCGTGCTTTTACCTGATAACATCTGTAAGAAAACTGATCTGACAAACGTCCTAGGTTTTGCTGTAAATGAGTAAGTTGGCATTAGCTTGCATACTCTTGTTAAGTGAAATAATTTCAGGCAAAAGTGAGCATTAGCAACAGAGTCAGACTTCTGAACATGGAATCACAATCCAAAATATTATACTTCAAAGATTAATTACTCGGAGGATATTCAGAAATTGAAAACAAACATAGTTAAGGTATTCATTTTCCTCTTACAGGCATCAAGGTCAAGCATTTGCATGATCATGAATGTGATATTTACACCAGCAACAGCAAATGGATATTCCCATGCTGCTCGCTTTCCTCCCTGCTTTTTCAATAAACGTTGAAATGATGTCTGCAATAACAAGTGACGAGTCTCAGACTGAATAATGCAATATAGTTGATCCTCTCACAAAGTGATTTCTGTATTAACTGATGCCATAAAGGCATAAACAGAGGTAAGCGCAAATGACTTGAAAGTCTTGACAGTGCTTAAGCAAAGTGGCTAGCTGATTAGAAATCTCATATTCAGTACTCACCGAGAATGTCTTGGCAAAGAATAACAGGTTCTCCAAAGAAATGAATCCAGCACCTCTATTTGACCAGGAAAAAAGAAGTCAGAAACTGAACAAAAGAAAGAATATGCCGAACAAAAGCAATAGAGTAAAGCCAACCTGAAATCAGTAGATGGATCCCTTCCCTGCCATCCCATTTCTTTCCACTGATCAGATATCAAGCCATGGAGCTCCTGTCCAGGGTACGTAGCTGACCATAGTGCCCTCAGGGCTTCCTGTTGTCATGAGAACTTTCAGTAAGTTGGCCGAAAGTGAATGGTTTCTGACAAAAAAATGCAAATAGAACTGATAGCTTAGATTACACCTTCTTTAGATATAGTTATTGCATTCTAATGTGTAAGGAGGTTTGGTTGTTCTCAAGAGAACATAGGCCCTCCAATTCAAGTTAGTGTCCTCCGTGGACAATATTATAGTTTGAGGAACCTTTACATTAACATATCAAATTTGTGAAAAAAAAAAAAGACGAAAATGTAGAATGCAAACCTGGTGATCTGGCCTGGAACCATCAAAGTAAACCTTCATCCGGTGCTTCAACCTGTTCAATCTTTCCTCCTGCAATTTGCTAACAGAGCTATCACATATGGGGAATTTACATGAATAACTCAACCAATAAAACAATATCAAGCAACTGCAACGTGATCAGTTTTATGGTGCTGAACCTAACGAAGCAACAATCAAGACAAAGTGCAAAGCTCGCCACCTCTGAGAAACTTATTTTTGTTCAGGATTAAAGAAGTAACTTTTTTTAATATAATTTTAATTCCATATTCTATGCAACCTTCAATACATACGGTTTTTTTTTTTGTCAATTTTAACAATGAGAATGATCATCATGTACTTGCCTGTTGGGGTGTCAGGTTAATATATATCCGTTCATAAGCTCCCTTTCGCTTGAAACAAACACAAGTAAGGCCCTTACCAATCCAAGCAGGCGCCCCGTATGTAGCAGCATCTGCATAAACCATTGGAGCTCTTTCTTTTTACATTTTGTCATCCAAATTTTATTTAGAGTCACAGCTTCAATCCAAAACAAAAGTAAAAAAAGAAACAGTCATAAACAAGCAGTAGGAAGACCATTTTTTGGTTCATAGCCACCTGGCCCAAGAGCTCCACCAAACCATTTCATATCAGCCGACGTCAAAGACTCTAGACTGTCAAAACTTCCACAGTTCACTTGGAAAAAAGAAGAAGAAAAAATCAGGTGGTCCTGAAGCTTCCCATATATTTCCACAGCTGATTTTGCTGTATCGAACAAGAATTGGTCCATGAAATTTGGATTTTAATGAAACAAATCATTAGAGTGGATGCAGCAGTTGTTACTTCTTTCTCAGTGGCACTGCTGTATAAAATGGTCGGGACCAGAACACCATCAGATGAATAGCTAGACTACTGCCATTAACTGACAGGGACACCGAAGACACGGGGTTCTCGCGCACGCGCTCCTAAACTGATAACCTATGCGACAAAGCCCCAACATTTAATATTTTGCGTATGGCAACATCTAAAGTTAGAAGATTAAAGCCAATGGCACTATCGTAATTCACCCGACAAGCTCAAATTATAAAAACAATGGGGGTTGTAGAATATGGACACGCGCATGAGCTGTTAACGTGGAACCTCCTTCCCCGATCATATGGACACATTACATACATATCGTCTGCAATAGTGCCATGCGAGTGCTTTGACCCAAAGTGGTCGGAATCTGTACAACACGCTTTACGAGCAGGCGTGAGGTAATCGTCAACCGAAAGTGAATACAGTAAATTCTAAGCAAATATTAGTAAAAAAAGAAAAAAAAAGATTGTTACAGGACTGTTTAATCAGAGTAACGCTAGATTAAATCAAACTTCACATCAGACGGGCAGCGTCGTACCAAAATCAGGTACAGAAAAGTGGTTTTATCTTGCGACCACACAAAATCTTCACAAATACTTTATTAAAAAGGAAGAAATAGTATAGGATTCGTCAAAACTAATAATCAGATTCATTTATTTACGTAGGGAAGGGGTGTCTATTGTCTAGGCCTGTGGGGGGTATGTTCAAGTGCGGGTCACATTAGCCTAGTCTAATCATGCACCGTTCGTAGTGGGGCCCCCACAGATATAGACGGATAATGCCGGAACTAAGGGAAGACGGTTGGACCGCTACAGGAACCCTGAACTGCGCCAAATCCGGCTCAATCAAGAGAGATCAATGTGTGGGCAATGGAGGAAGATTCTAATGGTTTAATTAAAATTCGCTAAAATCATAGCTTAAAAGGATTCCAAAAGGAGATTAATCAGTAAAGAAGATATATTTTTTCGTGGATTTGATTCAAACTTCCAGCTTCCGATTCAAGGAAATGACAGAATCTCTGGCCACCATTAAAGCATCAGATTCGTCGAGATAACGCTCATCTCCCCCACTGAAAAATATTCAACGTTATCATTTTTTTCATTCTTTTTCTTATTTTGGTTTTGTTTTTGTTGTACAGAAAAACGTAGATTTTCAGTTCTACGTTAAAATCATAAATCCGACAGAAAAAAAAAACTGATTACTAGACAAGACATGTTGAACGAATCCGAAAGTTCTAAAATGTACACCATTGCAGGTGGCATTAAGAAGCAAGAAGCGCCGGAACATATATATATATATATATATATATATTAGATTTCAATAAATAAAATGAGCATGGAATTACGAGAGAATACCTGAAGAAGCAGAGGAGTGAGGGCAACGGCTGATGGAAGAGGAAGGAGAGAGAGAGCGGATCGTCACGCAGCTTCCTTGAGACCTAACTATACTCATTTCTAATCTCAGAAAATGCCCTTAATCACCACAAGACTTTTATTGCGATTCCTTCTGGTTATAGCACTCTCAGATGAGAGCATAAAACAGAAAAAAAAAAAGAAGAAGAAGAAAGCAACGAGGAGAGGGAGAGAGAGGGGAAGGGTCTGCGTTCCTACCGGCCACGGATTTCTTATTGCGGGTGAGGCAGTGGGCTAAATATCAAAAGTCAAAACTGCCCTGATTATTTGTTGTACTCGGCTTGAGGCCGGGGGACGAATAGGCTTTTTTGCCCTTGGCTTCACTTTCGAATGGGTAAACTGCTTTCTCTTTCTTTTCAATTGAATTTAACATGCTTTAAAATAGTCAATGGAGTAGTAGTGGTTCAGATGACACTATATGTTATCAGGTTTTTGAAGATAATGAATTTGAAGACTCATGCATTTACTACATAGCACACTGATTCAAGTTCAGGGAGCACATTCGAGATCAAGGTGTTGAAATGTGAGATTAAATATATTTTACTTACATTTTGTAAAGCATGTGCATGACACATGTAATGTATTTCTACATATGTACCACAAAATGTAAAGTATCTCTACAAATAAATTAAATAAAGATAAAAAATTAAAGAAATAAGAAACTTCAATAAAAAAATACTTCACAACATTTTGTTTACTTTGTTGAGGTCTTTTTGGCCTCAGCCATGGTACTCCAAGATCTAGGAGTAGGTGAGCAAGTTTAGAGAGTCTTGGTACCTGCAAGAGAGAAAGCAAGGCTGGGAGCACAGGAGCTGGGACTTTGATGTGCGCTCCATTGCCTAAGTTAGTATTAGCTTAAGTATGTTGTAGGAAAAGAAGATTGCTTATGGTTAGAGGAAAGAGCGAGAGAGTTCATGCCCTCTAGGTGTCTCTGTGTTCTCCTTTTATATTTGTTGTACTTGCTTGTCGATATCCAATCCCATCAAACTACTAAGGATGGTTAGTGTAACAATTGGATGACAGAGGAACAGAAACCTGTCAAGGCGGTCAAAGGATCGAATCTTGGGTGATCATGGGCTATTGATGCATGTCTTGCTATCTTTTGGTCCTAGAGCACTTATTTAATACACTTATTAAAAGATCTTTTTGAAGCCAATGCAAAAAAAAAATGTTTTTAACAGTAAAGTTTTAATTTTGTAAGTGATTAATAGGGTGACGTATTCTTTGATTATATTAAAAAAAAAACTCCCCAAAGTATGTTCTAAGAGAAGAAGAAAACTTAGGTTTCAGGAAGAGGGGAGAGCTCAAGGATCGAGAAAATGAGAGAATTCATGCCCTATTTGTGTTCTTATACTTGTTGTACTTGTTAGTATTCAAGTCTCATCAACCTACTAGAAGCATGATGTCAAGATGGTCAACATAATAACTGAATGACAAAGTGACAAAGACTATTCATAAGTGACTAAGGGGCTGGACCTTAGATGATCATGAGCTTAATGCTTGGTCTGTTCTTCTTTAAGTCTAATGCACTTATGGGCCTAAGAGCATTTAAATCAAATTTAAACAAATAACAGTAAAATTTTGCCTTTTCCTGAGTCTTATTGTAAGTTTTAATGCGATAATTTATTAGTATAAAAGATTAACTTCAAAAAGTAAACTTGCACAAATAATCACATTGACATCAATATATATAAATATATACATATATATATAGACATCAATATATGTATTAATTGTTCAATGCAATAAATGATAAAATTTAATGAGAACTGAAAATATGGAAGAATGCAAATTGTATTAAAATATATAGTCCAAATAATGTTCCTATGATTCACAACCTCACAGTCTCAATGACATATACACTTATTAAAAGATCATTTTGTAGCAAATGCAAATAAAAAAATTATTTATTACATTATCAATAAAAATTTTAAATTTCATAAATGAGATTAATAAAATGATATATTTTTTTAGAATATATTAAAAAAAACTAATTAAAAAGAACGTGACAACTCTTAAACTCGTTTGTTAAATTAAAAATTTTCACCATCTTTATAACAAATACAAAAAAAATCCAAAATATCATCATCCCATGATGATTTTGATTTCTCTCAAAATAACCCAGCCCCACATGGGAGGCTTAATATGCAAGCTAGGGTTGATTTTACATCATTCAAATCAATTCTCTAATCAATTTGATCCAGCATGGGAAACTTGGGTAATTGTTAAAAAAGAAAAAGGGAAAGGGCAATTTAGACTTTTAAAAAGAGAAGGACACTCTCTGAGAGTATAGAGAGTATACGTATCCCCTGATCAAAGCAAGACGTCCAAACCGGTCTATTAGATTCCACATGGCAGGCCGTCTTCAGAACACTCCGGAGTCCCGACCGTGGACTGATTAAAGTCCGCGAAGCGTTATCTACAATACAACCAAATCTATGTTTTAGAGTTTCAACCAACGCCACTCTCCTTCAAGAGATTGCTTCACACACATCCGTGTTTCGTATTGAAGGCTGTAGGGGGTGTGTTGTCGAGATGGGGAAACGCGTGAGTCAGGTGGGACTGATCGTGAAATTTTGCTACAAAAAAATAACCCTGACCTGACGACATAAAAGCTAATAGGAGTATAAAAAAAGCTTTATGTCTTTGCAAGTTAAGTAAGCTGGCTAAGTTCACTTGACTTGTCTAATGTCTTAATCAACTGGTGCTCTGAATTTGAGACTTGATATGACTGCAACGTGGCCTTATACGGCCAGATTGCACAAAGTCAAATCAATCAAAATAAAGAAGCTTTGGAGGAGACTTTTTGAGCCTTAAAGGCAGGGCAACAGGCCAACACGAATCATGGGTGTCACCCACACTGCCCCCCCTAAGCGGCTTTCGCCTCAGGTGTCTTCTCTTCTCACGTGGCTTGTAGTTGTAGTACAATAGCAATGGCCAGAAGGATTTGCCATTATTCATGTTAACAATGGCAAATATTGCCCATTATAGATCAAGGTTTTTACTATGTTTTAAGCTGTTGTTCATTGGCATTAGAACCAAGCCTTTTGACTGTTTTATGATCAAGAGCTGATGCTAATGGTTAAGATTCAGTGTGACCAAATTTGACAATTGATAACAATAGCAGCAATGCAAAATGAGCACTAAAATTTTGCTTGATAAGAAAGATGAAAAAGTGAAGATAAAAATTGCTAATCCAATAACTAGTACCCAACCCTAGAATTTCAGCCAATTTTTTACAATAGAGAAACAAAAGTACAATTGATAAGTACTTTTTATTTAGCTTATCATGCTTCCTTGCAAGTTAGAACCTAAAAGAAACAGCCATATCAGCAATAGTGTTTCGCTAATATAAGCGCCTACAGAGCGTGACACCATCCCCGATGGAAATGAGAGATGATTCAACTCGATGATCAGCTGCTAGAAAGCTATTAAATTGAATTACATACTCCCTGGATCTCCATACAGCTTCAGGCATCTCATCCTTCTCCTCCTGGTATGCAACTGACCCAAACCATAAAGTGTTGTCGTAAGCTATAATTCCTCCAACCTTCACCAATTTCAGCACTTGCTCATGAAATTTCATATAATCTTTCTTTTTGGCATCCACAAATATAAAATCGAAGGTCACTTCATCTTCCTGCAATTAATTTGGTCAATTGAGAGAGATGACAAAATTTTGACAAATTGAGATTAACGACAATGTATAGACAAACTGTGTTAAATATTAGCACTCAATAAATTTATGCATTGCATTGTTTCTCTTGGCTCTAGCTTTATTTATGCATTGCATTGTTACTCTTGGCTCAAGCTTGAGGTTTAAGACGTAGACAATCAAGTTATTTGTGACCTATTTAAGTTCGATTCAATAATTGTTCGAATTAAATTCATTTATTTTTGAACCGAGTTCAAGCTACATGGATATAGATCGAGTTAAACTTTAGTATTTTAATATTTGAATTGCACTGCATGTGAACCTAATTAATTTTTAAATATTTTTTATAATTTATTATTAAATTGCTATTTTACTTTCACAATATATAATTAAAAATGACAAATTAAGCTTGTCATTAACTAATTTGAACATCTAAAGCTAAGTTGAATTCGACTTTTGAATTCTGAAATCGTATCAAACTCGAATTTGAAGTTAGATGAATTATCTCGACTCAATTATACTCTTCTTAGCAAAACAAGTTGTTAGAACATAAAGCCTAAAAATTTTAAGATATTCTTACTCGGATACTCTTTTTGGGTTTATGAAAGAGTAAAGGTGAAGTGAGTCATAGATCTTGGATTTAATTCCATCTAAAATGAGATAACAATTACTAGTCCAAATCTTGATTGTTCTTATGCATATACTCTATTTCTAAGCAATGCAAGGTACTATACTACTATTTTTTTTTCCAAATGCATCTCCATTGTATCAAGCTGATGATATACTTACACCATTAATAAGGTCATTCAGAACTGAAAAGGCATCTGATTGGACGAAGTTAATCTTATGCTCAACTCCAGCCTTTTGTATGAATGGCAATCCAGTTTCGTAAGCTTCTTTGTCCAGATCAACTGCTGTTATCTACCAAGAGTAATATTTTTCAACAATTAGAGTCTGCCATAAAATGAAACACGTAATTATTACAGATTACAGAAACGAAGAAAGGCAAAACAGAGCTTCCACCTGGCCATCCTCGGGCAATGCAAGGGCAGTAGCAAGAAGGGAATAACCTGTAAAAACTCCGATTTCCATTGTCTTCTTGGCATTCATGATCTTTAGAAGCAAAGAAAGGAACTGCGCTTCATCAGCAGGCACATTCATGATGCTCCTGCAATAAAATCAAGCAAAATGAGACTTGTCAAAGTATATTATTCTTTTTGGTGAAGGTGAATAGTACTATTTTTAATACTAATTTTCTTCTGATTTTCTCCATTTCCTTATAATTAGACATGAAAAGAGATGGGAATTGATTAGATTTGATGAAGACCACTTAAATGAGAAAAGAACATACTTTTCTTCATACTTCTCGGCAGTAGCTTCTCTTAATTCCTTGAGCTGCTCGTGCTCTTTGGGATAGGCATTTTTTTCTAAGATGTACTGCAATACAGGATACTCTCCTTTAGTTACACATTTCTTAATAACCCGGTAAAAAGAAAAAGGAAACTACAACTAGCAACGGAAGAAAAACGGAAAACAAACAAAAATTTGGTATGAAATACAATAAGGTTTTCCAAAATAACCTCTAAAATAGGGCGGTGAACGATAAGCGACTTATGCTTCAAGCTCGAGACTGCCATGGTTGAAAAATAATCCTACACTTGACTTTACTAGTATAGATACTTCTATTATATAATTATGCCAACGCAAACCTTCTTATAGCAAGCGTCGGCAACATCAGTTTTGCTTTGCATGCGATTCCCGCAAGGATTAGCGATTTGGTGCGTCATTTTTCGGGAACGGAAATCTTGCACATGGGAAATTGAATATTTTGTTTCATCGGGCCGGGAGAAGAAAATATTTGAACCGAGTAGTTTAAGCAGAAGACACGTGTATTTATATTTGAATCAAATGTTTAAATGCATATTAAATCCAAATAAAATAATCAAATTAAGTGGTATTTTGTTTTAATTAATGCCAGTTAAAAATATTGTGAGAAGTGAATAGGGTTGATAACATGCTAATTGGGTTGGGTTACCAAAGGAATCGAATATGAAACAAATCAAAAAAAGGAATCGAATATGAATTAGCTTTTAAGATGATTTTGATGGACATGACCTAGAAAATTAAGTGGAACCGATTCCAGACTTTCCTGGGGCATCGGATTCAAAGAACTAAAGAAATTGACCTAATAAAAATTCGAACATGAAACTTTCTGTTAAGTATCGTCCTTACTCAAAAATTTAGCAAGACTTTATACCACTGGATTAACTCTTTGTGTTTATTTTATGCATAAATTTGATGCACATATTTGATGTACAGGATGAAGGATAAAATAAGATAATTATCATTTTATTTTATGTTTGGTGCTTCCACAAAAAGAAGGATTGGATTGTAAAGAGTCTTCTTAGTATATAGAATGATTTAATCGCCAACAAGTAGTTGAAAGAAATGGAAATGGACTTCTTATCCAAGTATTTGGACATAGCTCGAATCCTAAAGTTATTGAGAGGATTTTATCGTTTACCACTCTCAACTCGAACATGATTAATCTAAAATAGTAAAACGGATGAAGATACCTATAGATATACCCAAAAAAAAGAGAATGATTTGATCACCTCCAAAAAAAATTATTTTTAATCTCATGTAATTGTCTGTGGTTATACCAAAAATAAAAAGAATGATTCAATCATCTCCAAAAAAATGATTATTTTTAATCTCATGTAATTAGGTAATTGATACTTATATTTGTCTCTAAATTTACATTTAAAAATTAACTTAAACTTTCAATAATATGATAATGATTACCAATTAATTGGTTAATCAAATTTTTTCCTTATGTTTTACCTCTTTTTCTTATTTCTTTCTCCTTCTCTATTTTTTTAAATAAAGAAAAAATAATTATTTTATACACCGTTAGTAGAGTTTTTTTAAATCTATAAGCAGGGTTAGAATGATAAGACGTGTCTTTTAAAATATAAAGAAAGTAAAAAATAAATAAAATAATACATGTGTCATTATTCGAACATTTGTGGAATTAAAAAACTCTATTAGCAGTGTATAGTATAATTATCCAGAAAGGATAATTATAGTCTAGATAAAATAATAGTTTTTAAACTATTAAGTTATTCTAAAATTTATTTTCTTGAAAATATTTTTAAAAAATTAACTCTTAAATATAAAAATTGTCCCGACTTATTTTTTTTAGTTTATAAAAGTTGAATTATTAAATTTAGCTAATATTTTTTCTTACTTTTAATTTTTTTTTGCTCTCGTTTATTTTGTTTTTCCTTTTTTAATTTTTATCATTTTTTCCTCTTGTTGGTAAGAAAAGAAAGAAACCTCAAAAAAAAAATAAAAATAAAAGATAAGATTTTTTTTGAAAATCAAGGTACTTTTTTAAAAAAACATATATCTTATGTGGAAAAACTATTTTTCTAAATTAAATATATTTAAATTAAAATAATAAATATTGTAAATTTAATTTATAAAATAAATAAAAATGAAAAATAAATAAAAAATATTAAAAAATAGAGAGAAATATTTTTAATAAAAATTAATTTTTATCCAAACCAATTTTTTAAAAAAATTTAATTAAAAAAATTAATTTAACTCTTAACTACAGAAATTATAATACTATATATTTTAGTTAAAAAAATTTTGAATTATTTCTATAAAAAATTATATTTAAATTATATTTAATTTGAAAAAGTACTTTTAATTAATAAAAAATTATTTTATTTTACTCTTAATTTTACACAGCAAATATAATGCAAAATATAAAAATTATTTTATCTTATTTTTAATTTTGTACACAATAAATATAATATAAAATGATATTATCTAATCAAATCTTATCTGTAATATTATACTATTTTATCTTAAACATAACCTGTGCACCAAATGCACCCTACTCAGCTTTAAAGGACGTTGGAACATGTTTTAACTATTAATTTTAATGTAACAAAAAAAAACTAATAATTTTAATAATAAAAACAACAACATATAATTTTAATAATAAAGCTTAACATTATGAAAACATTATTATAATAAAACAAATAACTCCAAAATAATAAAGCAGTAATTTTAAGCTACTACCTAAATTGTTTAAACTATTATATATAACTGTCATAACGTTTAGGTTTGTGAACCTAATTACTAGATTTAAAATTTTAGGAATTACCACAAACCATTTTAACTAAATGTGATTGATCACTTATTTATAATATAAATAAGGTATGGCCTACGTTTAGCAACTCTATGTTTGGAAATATGGTTACATGTGGAGAAAAATTAATACCCCCACACAATGCCCATCGAAGATTCTTTCCCACACTGATAAATTCACACATGGCGACTTTGAACATGAAACTTTAGGTTCATGGTTTTTTCTGTCATTAAATCAAAATCTCATTGATAGAATTTTTAATTTTAGTGATTAATATTCGTGATAATTTCAGATATAAATTAAAAAAATGTCACTTTTTATTACTAATTTAGTCTTAGAATCACTTTTAATAGCTCACGTTGTTAGTTATGGATCACAATTTCTTCCTCGATTCTTTCCATTTTCTTTTGCTATTTGTCCATTTTATTGCTTTGGAAGGAACATTAGTCCTAAAAACTTAGTGACGATGGTGATGATCAGTTTCAAAGTGGGAGCAGAAGGACCCAACGATCCTCATCAAGTCTGGAAACGGTTATTCGACGATCTCCTCTGCTTTTTCAAGCTAGGCGTAGGTGGGTTACATTCGTAAACCAGAGCTCAAAGTTTGGCTTTAGAACTTTTCCTGAGGTAGGGGTTATCTTGTTTATCAGCTTGCATGTTTGATTGGTGTGAGCTTACATTTTGTTGTTTTACACCCTCTTATTATTATTTTTTTTTCTAATAACGCAAATGGAAATTTTTACCGGGAATGAATGGAAGAATTAGTCGTGTTTAAATTAGTCTTTACTGCAATTCAATTTTGTGTTGATAACCTGATGAGGTTTGAGTTAATTTTAACAATTATTGTGGCTCTTCATCGAGATCTTTCCTGAGGTGATTTTTCTTATAAGTTATGTAAATTAATTTACTATATCTAGTCTAGTATAAGGATAAAGGATAAATTCTACTCCTATTGGCATAGATATTGCCAATGTTTCTTTTGCAAAATCCAGAAACCTACCAAATGTTGAGAAGTGAGAACTAATGTTCAATTTTTTATGTAAACAAGAACTCATACGCAATTTCACGAGAAAATATCCAAGTACAAAAGCCACGCAAATACATGTCTAAGATTATTCAAATTAATTGAAGCAACAATATATAACTTTATTATGCTGCAAACTTCACCAGCAGGGAAGAGTCCGAAACTGAGTAAACGGTAGGTTTTCTCTAGTAGAGACGACTGCAGAGAGTGAGGCCATCGCCAATGGAAAGGAGGGATGACTCAACTCGAGGATCAGCTGCAATAAAGCTGTTGAATTCGATCACAAAGTTCCTGAACTTCTTAATAAGGTCCTCAACAACTTCCTTCTCTGATTCTGCAACCGACCCATACCATAATGTGTTATCATAAGCTATAATCCCTCCAATCTTCACCAATTTCAGAGTCAGCTCATGGAATTTAAGGTAATCACTTTTGTAGGCATCCACAAATATGAAATCGAAGGTCCCTTCTTCTCCCTGCAAAGTTCGAAATTAACTAATAAACATGGTGTGGAGTTGAGGATTGAGTTGTCACATCAAGCATGATTATATATATACTTACATCCTTAATCAGATCATTTAGAACTAAAAAGGCATCTGATGGAATGAACTTAATCTTATGCTGAACTCCAGCTTTCTTCATAAATGGTGCTCCAGTCTCGTAAGCCTCTTTGTCAGGATCAATTCCTATTATCTGTAAAAAGGATGGTTTTTGCAGATAATTTAAAGCAGAAGAAAAGAAAAAACAGAGAGATCAGTGAGATGAAAGTAACAAAAAATCATACCTTGCCATCCTCAGGCAAGGCAAGGGCAGTAGCAAGAAGAGAATAGCCTGTAAAAACTCCAATTTCCAGAGTCTTCTTGGCATTCATCAGCTTGAGAAGCAAAGATAAGAACTGGGCTTCATCAACAGGCACACCCATGACGCTCCTGCACAGAAAATCAAGTACACTAGATATTACTATCATAATAACGTAAAAACAAAAAATAGATTAAAAAAAAGACACCATAAATTTCAAATAACATCAAGGATATGGCAAGAATACTACATTAGAAAAAAGATAAACAACTTACAAATCTTTGTACTTCTCAACACTGGCATCTCTCAATTCCTTCAATTGCTCGTGCTCTTTGGGATATGCACTTGTTTGATAGATGTACTGCAATTAAACAAGAAAATTGAGCTTTGTTTTCCTACCCAAACCACCCAAAAGAAAAAGAAAAACAGAGCAACCAGGGCAGTGAAATTGAAGACATTGTAATCGTCCAAGATAATGAACTCTTTTCATATGAAATACCTGCAGGAGGGCATCGTTTCTAAGGATGGTCTTCTTGGTCCAGTCTGCCATTGTTTAGAACTTTTGCAATGTGGCTTCACCGAGTCCGTAGCAAATGATTTGTGAGTGATGTTATTATATAGTTGATTGGACTGAAAAACAAGGTCAATAGCAATGAGTTGAATACTAGTTATTAACGTGTGCCAAATAATTTAAATGCATGTCAAGTTTTTTAGTTAGCATTTCGCTTTTATATTTTTTTAAATGATTTGTTGTCAATTTTGTTGTATTCAACAACAGAAAGAAAAGAAAAATGGGGTAAGTCAACAAAAATCACGGTTTGTATAAAACAAAAGGAAAAATACTAGACTAGTTTGGTAAAACTACTACGTCAGGTAGAAAAAGAAAGAAAACAAAAGGAAAAATTATAAAACTATCCTAGAGCATACTTGCAAAAAAAAAAAATTCAACGGCTGGTGTTTGGTGATGGCTGTTGGACTTTGCCTCATTGGTGAAGTCAAAAAATTTATTTACTGGGCTTCACTCAAGTATATTAAATAATAATAATAATAATTGAAAAACTAAAACTTTTGTGTCTAGCTATAATTGTGAAAAAAATTTAATCATCTTTGATACAATTTTACATTTTGAAAATTATGTATAATAATTTTGTCATCAATGCTTTGGAACACATTTTTTTAAGGTACACAATTAATTTATCATTCAATCCTTAATTTTTTATTTCGTTACATAAACAAGTTTTCAATATATTCATTGTTAAAAATACATTATATGTTATTATAGTAACGGATAAAATCATTATAAAAAAAAGTAACCGATAAAATCAATGTTAGCATCTACAACAAATTAACTAACGAATATACTTTCTTCTTTTCAATCTCCACCATTCTTATAGCAAAATTGTAAATTCTTTTCAACTTTCAAAGCTCGATGCTAGTATACATAAACTTAAACTTTATCTACCAAACATTTCAATGCAAAAAGAATTTTGAATAAAATTTAATAAAATATATAACTATATTTATATAATATAATTTGTTTTTGAAGCCCCCACTCAACCCTATGGGGCTCCACCCCTGCTCTGTTAACCTAGTAGGAAAGAGAGTTGTTAAAAGATTTAAAACCAAAATGTTCAAGAAGAAGAAATGGTCTGCTAATGATTCTCAGCCTAAAAGGAATGAACAAGTGATAGAAAAGTGTCACTTTTACAAGAAAGCTGGGCACTATCAGAAAGACTGTCATAAATGAAAAGTTTGGTTCGAAAAGAAAAGTATTTTCAATACTTTTGTATGCTATGAATCAAATTTAAGTAAAGTTCCTAATAATACTTGATGGTTGGATTCTAGTGCTACAACTCATGTTACTAATACTACGCAGGGATGCCTTACAATTTGAATCACAAATCCATGAAATGACTTTATGTTTATAGGGAACCGCATGAAAACTCCTGTTGAAGCCATAAGGACTTACAGATTGGTCTTGGACATTGGATATAAGTGGGGCCTCTATGATACACTCTATGTACCTTCAATTTCTAGAAATATTGTTTCTTTAGGAAAATTGAAAATTTGTGGTTTTTATGTTAAATTCTGTTCTAGAAGTTTTAATCTATATAAAGACTCTATTCTTTATGGGTTGGGTTTCTTATTGATGGTTTATATAAAATAAAACTTGATAATGTTTTTGCTAAATCTTTGGATGTCACACATAGTAGTGTTGGTTCAAAACGTAACATGTTTAATGAAAATTATGCTTATTTGTGGCATAAATGTTTAGGTCATATACCCAAAGAAAGGTTATAGAGATTGGTAAGGAATGAGATTTTATAAAATCTAGATTTTATTGATCTTGGAACTTACTTCGTTTGCAAAGAAGGAAAGCAAATCAAACATACCAAGAAAGGAGCCACAAGAAGCATACAGCTACTTGAAATAATACACACTGATATACGTAGATCTTTTGATGTTCCATCCTTTAATAGAGAAAAATATTTCATCATTTTCATGGATGACTATTCACGTTGGGGATAGTTCTATCTACTTAAAGAAAAATCTCAATCTGTAGATGTTTTGGAAATATTCCTAAATGAGGTTGAGAATCAATTAGATAGAAAAATAAAAATCATAAGATTTGATTGAAATGGTGAATACTATGGGAAATATGATGAATCAGAACAATGTCTTGGTCCATTTGCTAAAGTCCTTAAAAAATGTGGCATATGTGCATAGTATACAGTGCCAGCTACACATCAATAAAATGGTGCAGCAGAAAGGCAAAATCGGACCTTAATGGATATAGTTAGGAGCATGATGAGTAACTCCTCATTACCTAAATCCTTATGGATGCATGCACTAAAAACCACAACATATTTATTGAATAGAGTTCCAACCAAAGCGGTTCAAAAGACACCTTTTGGATTATAGACAAGAAGGAAACCAAGTTTAAGGCACCTGCATGTTTGGCGTTGTCTAGCAGAATCAAGAAGATATAACCCACGAGAGAAAAAGTTGGATTCTATAACTGTAAGTGGATATTTTATTGGTTATCCTAAGAAATCTAAAGGATATGGATTCTACTCTCTGAACTATAGTTCGATAATAACTGAAACTGTTAATGCTAAATTCCTTGAGAATGCTGAAGTCAGTGGGAGTGTAAACGTCAAGTTGTAGATATAAAAAAGATAAGGGTGAATGTTCTCTTATCCATTATTGATCCAAAATCCACATTGACATTAATGTTGGCCCGACATTTGTGGAATGAGACAACAATGTTGGTCAACATTTGAACGATAATACACCTCCATAGTCTGATGTCGGACCCATTGACAGTGAAGGATCTGATATTCGACCTAATGAAGAGAAGTCAAATACAAATGAATCACAAGGAATAACGTTAAGAAGATCTCTAAGGAAAAGAGATCGACTATTCCGAAAAACTATGTGATTTATTTATAGGAATCGAACTTTGATATTAGAATTGATAAAAACCAATTACCTTTTTACAAGCCATAGAAAGTTTAGAATCTGTTAAATAGATTGATGCTATGAAGGAAGTGTTAAAATCCACAGAACAAAGTAAAGTTTGGGATCTCGTTAAATTTCCTAAAGGATGTAAAAGAGTCGGTTGTAAAAAGTCTTCAAGATCAAATGTGATTCAAAAGGCAAGGTAGAAAGTTATAAAGCCAGACTTATTACCAAGGGTTATACTAAAAAAGATGGCATTTTTTATATAGTGACATTCTCTACTGTATCTAAGAAAGATTCATTAAGAATTATTATGGCATTGATTGCTTAATATGATCTAGAGATGTATCAAATGGATGTGAAAACTGCCTTTCTAAATGAAGATCTAGATGAGGAAGTTTATATGGATCAACCTGAAGGATTTTCCATAAGAAGCAAAGGTCAAATGGTATGTAAACTTAAAAAGTCAATATATAGACTAAAACAAGCTTTTGGCAATCGTATATTAAGTTCAATACCATTATTATGTCCTTTGGTTTTAAGAAAAAGATTGTAGATCGTTGTATATACCAAAAGATCAGTGAGAGAAAGTTTATATTTTGTCTTATATGTTGATTATAGTTTGCTTGCAGTAAATGATTTAAGTATACCATGTGAAACTAAAGATTTTCTTTTTGAGAATTTTGAGATGAAAGATATGGAAGAGGCTTCTTATATGATTGGAATAGAAATATTCCGAAAAAGATCAGAAAGAATAATAGGCCTATCTCAGAAAACATATATCAATAAATTCTCGAAAAGTTTAATATGAGTAAATATTCACCTAGGATTGTTCCCATTTAGAAGGGTGATAAATTTAGTCTCATGTAGTGTCCAAAGAATAAATTAAAATAAAAGAAAATGGAATCAATTCCTTATGCCTTTGTTGTTAGAGGTTTAATGTACCTGCAGACCTATACTAGACAAGATATAAGTTTTGCAGTCGGAATGTTAGGTAGATATCAAGATAATCCTGAAACTAATCACTTGAAGGTTGCAAACAAAGTTTTTAGGTACTTGCAAGGAGCGAAGAATTATATGCTCACATATGAGAGATTTGATTAACTAGAGTAGTTGGATACATGAGTTTTGACTTTGCTAGATGTCTTGAAAGTAGGAAGTCCACTTTTGGTTATCTGTTTTTATTAGCTAAAGGAGCAGTTTCATGGAAAGTGCAAAACAGACTGTCACTACTTAATCTACAATAGAAGCAGAATTTGTGGCTTGCTTTGAATTTACAATTCATGTATTATGGATGCGGAATTTTATTTCAAGACTTGGAGTTATCGACACCATGACCAAGCCATTGAAAATTTATTGTGATAACCTTACGGCAATATTCTTCTCCAAGAATGACGAATACTCTAGATATACTAAGCATATGGAATTGGAGTATTTTGCTATTAAGGAGGAGGTTCAAAAACAAATAGTTGTTTAGCACATTAGTATTGATTTCATAATTGCTGACCCATTAACGAAGGGTTTACAACCCAAGTTATTTAAGGAACATGTTTTTAGGATGGATCTTGATTGTAATGATGTTTTGTAGTGACACTTTGAGCTCAATAATATGTATCTGACACTGTTATATTTTCCTGTTCTATGATGTTATGTATACATTATGGTTTGATGTTGACAAAAAAAGACTTAATAAGTCATTATTGTGTACCATAATTAAATTATAATAAAATGATTCATTTAAAGACCTAATATAATAAATTGCAGGTGTTGTATTATATGGATGAGAGTGTTTTACAAATTAGAACATAATTGCCATAATTCATGTTGAACAATTTTTTATATCATGGTATTATGATGAAAAAAAATTAACTTCTATTATAAAGATTTTAATTGAGCCAAGTGAGAGAATGTAAGATAAACCCACATTTATCTGTGTGACTCATTTAAAATCTAATGGAAGTTATTTTAAATTAGCAATTGTCCCTAAGTTTTAGGAACCACATCCACTCACATGATGGACATGATTGGAAGTGATAGTTATTTAATGAAATACAAACAGGTCCTCTCTTTCAAAATTTACGATACTTCGTTTATACTTTAAACTAAAGAAAAATCAAAGTAAGGGAGGGAACCTTGTTTACTGCTACAAGGAATACAACAATAGCATCTTCTTCTTCATTGATGCCCAAACCAGATAGATGTATGTATATCATTATTATATTATGTAAAAAAATAAGATATCTAGTTTTAGGAGATCTTGGATGTGTGTTATGACAAATTTCATGTATATGATTAAGTTTACATATTATTCAAATTCGTCTTTCCCACTAAACACACTTTTGGGGATGGGTGAAGAGCTTTAACTGTGACTAAGCCTTGAACAAGATTAGTCTCAGATTGTTAAAACGGACAAAAATACCTGTGGTTTACACAAAAAAAAAAGCCTTTAATGCAGTTTAATTTTGTGTTGATAACATGTTAAGGTTTTGGCTAATTTTAACAATTATGGCTCTTCATCAAAATCTTTTGGGAGGTGATTTTTCTTATAAGCTTTGAAACATTAATTTACTAAATCTAGTATGGTATACAGAGAAAGGATAAATTCTACTCCTACTAGCATAGATTTTGCCGATGTTTCTCCATAAACTTACCAAATGCAAGTCTGGCCTATCTTATAGAAAGCCTTATCTACTGTAGAAGCAGAAGCCAGGTGTTTGGCTCTCAAAATTTTAAAATTTTTAACTTATGCGGGAAGCAAATTTTAGCTTTTTGATGAAGCTATAAATTAAAGTTTTTTCAAGACTAATTTTAAAAATATATATTTAGTGAAAATTTTTACATCTTCACTTTACTCTTCAATAATTCACAAAAGTATAAAGATGGTTATATTATTTTACATTAATTTATTTATTTTATTTAATTTTTATATTTATTTAATTTTTTATTTTAATTAGAAAAGTATTTTTATTTTATTTATTTGTTTCACTTAAAAATTTGTGATTTAATTTAATAACTTGTTTTTACATTTATTAAAAATATGCAAAATCTTCTAATAAATAGTTTTCGATATTCTGCAGCACTTTTATATTAAGTTTGCCAAATACTAATTTAACTTCTATTAACAGTACTTTTAAAAACGCTCGAATAAAACTGCATTTCTTAAAAAAAAAGTTTTAGCTAGGCCTAAAAGACCTCAAATGTTGACAATTAATGTTCAATTTTTCTTTGTAAACAAGAACGCATTTGCAATTTCACAAGAAAATATCCGAAGTTCAAAAGCCACGCTATTTCATATTTCTAAGATTATGCAAACTAATTGAAGCAACAACATAAAACTTTATTATGTTTCAAACAACTCCACCAGCTTGGAACTAGGTTTTCTCTAGTAGAGACGCCTGCAGAGAGTGAGGCCATCGCCAATGGAAAGGAGGGATGACTCAACTCGAGGATCAGCTGCAATAAAGCTATTGAATTCGATCACAAAGTTCCTGAACTTCTTAATAAGGTCCTCAACAACTTCCTTCTCTGATTCTGCAACCGACCCATACCATAATGTGTTATCATAAGCTATAATCCCTCCAATCTTCACCAATTTCAGAGTCAGCTCATGGAATTTAAGGTAATCACTTTTGTAGGCATCCACAAATATGAAATCGAAGGTCCCTTCTTCTCCCTGCAAAGTTCGAAATTAACTAATAAACATGGTGTGGAGTTGAGGATTGAGTTGTCACATCAAGCATGATTATATATATACTTACATCCTTAATCAGATCATTTAGAACTAAAAAGGCATCTGATGGAATGAACTTAATCTTATGCTGAACTCCAGCTTTCTTCATAAATGGTGCTCCAGTCTCGTAAGCCTCTTTGTCAGGATCAATTCCTATTATCTGCAAAAAGGATGGTTTTTGCAGATAATTTAAAGCAGAAGAAAAGAAAAAACAGAGAGATCAGTGAGATGAAAGTAACAAAAAATCATACCTTGCCATCCTCAGGCAAGGCAAGGGCAGTAGTAAGAAGAGAATAGCCTGTAAAAACTCCAATTTCCAGAGTCTTCTTGGCATTCATCAGCTTGAGAAGCAAAGATAAGAACTGGGCTTCATCAACAGGCACACCCATGACGCTCCTGCACAGAAAATCAAGTACACTAGATATTACTATCATAATAACGTAAAAACAAAAAATAGATTAAAAAAAAGACACCATAAATTTCAAATAAAATCAAGGAGATGGCAAGAATACTACATTAGAAAAAAGATAAACAACTTACAAATCTTTGTACTTCTCAACACTGGCATCTCTCAATTCCTTCAATTGCTCGTGCTCTTTGGGATATGCACTTGTTTGATAGATGTACTGCAATTAAACAAGAAAATTGAGCTTTATTTTCCCACCCAAACCACCCAAAAGAAAAACAGAGCAAGCAGGGAAGTGAAATTGAGGACATTGTAATCGTCCAAGATAATGAACTCTTGTCATACGAAATACCTGCAGAAGGGCATCGTTTCTAAGGATAGTCTTCTTGGTCCAGTCTGCCATTGTTTAGAACTTTTGCAAGGTGGCTTCACCAAGTCCCTCCTCTGCACAGTGAATTGCACAACGCAAATGATTTGTGAGTGATGTTATTATATAGTAGATTGGACTGAGAAACGTGGTCAGTAGCAATGAGTTCAATACTAGTTGTTAACTTTTGCCAAATTATTTAAATGCATGTAAATTTTTTAAGTTAGCATTTCGCCTTTTTTTTTTATAAATGGTTTGTTTTGCTGTAATCAACAAGGAAAAGAAAAATGGGAAAAGTCAACAAAAATCACGGTTAGTATAAAATAAAGGGAAAAATACTAGTACTAATTTTGTTAAAACTAATTCGTTAGGTAGGAAAAGAAAGAAAATAAAAATAAAAAAGAAGAATCCCTCCAATCTAGTGCACACAACTATGTTATTATATAGTTGAAAAAAAAAAAGGAAGTATTCAACGCTGCCATTTGGTGGTGGGCTGGCGGCTATTGGACTTTGCCCCATCAGCAAATTCAAAGTTCTCAACATTTATATAAAATCATGCTTTGGAGAGAGAGAACATGGAAAGATGGTCCCTGGTAGTAGTTGGATCTCCAATGGCCTTGCCCTCACGTGAGAATTTGAGGTAATTTTTTTTTTATGAAAAAAAAAGATTGACTGAATATTTTAACTGAATGTGATAAAAGAGTTTAATTTGAAAGGTTTCACACTAAATTTAATAATTTTAAATATGATTTGATTATATTGTACGAAAATTATTTTAAAAATTATATAAATTTAACAAAAATTAAAATAAATTTTATATTTAGTATGTTTATACAAAATTAATATAATTTAACATTACACGACACAAAATGTATAAATGAATAATCCATTTAAATCGAATAGTCATCACCAAGTGACATTTGGGTGACGGTATTTGTCTACCAAATCCCCAAGCCTTGGTTTACAGGCAATCTATTTTGTAGTACAACTGACTATAAATTATGTAGTTTAATAATGAGATAAAGTCAGGCAAGCAAAAAACTAAATACTCTATGTTTTTGGCACATAATAAATACTAACGACTTGGTTGACAAAAGTTGGCGGAAGACTGCAAAATGGAAAAGAAAAGAAAATGGGAAAACACCTACAACTTGGTGATGCCTGATAGCACTGGAGCAAACGTGAAAACAATTGCTGTCAGTTGTCGGGGTTAATTTTAAATTAATTATTACCGCAATATAGTAAAATTCAGCTTTGACGGCCTTAATAAATGGCACCGTCCCTGACTCTTCTTCGACCCTTCTGACAAAAAAAAATGAAACTTAACAATAATTATGTTAAAAAAGTATTTATAATAATCTTTGTATAATTTTAATGTGACAGCTTTTGTGTTACAAAATATTGTAGCCGCCGCAAGAATACGTCACACGGCGTTCCATATTTAATTTGATTAGGACTGCCTAGTCCGCGGCATAGCTTGTTTAATACTTTTTTAATTTTTACCCTACCCAAACCTTAAATTATATTATTCTTAAAAAATATTAGAGATAATTACTTTCATAAATTTATTTTTTATTAAATTATGTTGTTTTTTAATTTTATGTGACGAATTATTATTTACAATTAAAAGTTATTTGAAAAATATTTTTTAGTATTTATATAGCTTAATTTTTTACTTTTTACATAAATAATCTATTTTTATGTAAAATTAAAATATAATATGATCCAATAAAAATAAAAATATTAAAAGTGATTATTCTTAATATTTTCTATCGTTCTTTACTGACTTTACTAACTACTCTATGCTTGGTCTTTCTTTATATATTTTTGGCCAAAGAAATTACCCCCCTATTACCGCTACATATCGTACATTACATAACGTTGTAACGTTATAAGTTGTAGTCTTTTTTCTCTTTATATTTTTGGTGTTTTTTTTTGGTAGATGGGATCAGGAATAACAAAAAAAAAAACCTAAAACTTCAAAGTACACGTGCCTTTATAATTATTAATTAAATAAATAATTATTAAAAATTTAAGATTTAATTCAATTAATTCATGTAATTGTTTTCAAGAATAATTTTTGATAAATTTAAATTTTAATTTTAATTCTTAATTCTTTGTATTTTTTTTATTTTTCAGATTACGATCTTTCTTATATAAAAGGAAACCTATTACTTATATACCAATAAGAAACTGAAATATAATTATTTTTTATACAAGAAATATAATTAATTTTCATATCAAGCTTTTTTTTACGGATTATTATCCATTAGTAAAGTTTTTTAAATTCACAAGTAGAGTTAGAATGATAACACGTGTGTTTTAAAAATATTAACAAAATAAAAAATAGACTTAATAGTCAAATATATCCTCAACTTTTTGTATAATATGAATATAAGCCTTAAATATTTAATTTTATTGTAAAAGTCCATAAACTTTTATTTTTACTATAAAAAAAGCCATCAATCTTTTAAAATAATGAACTTAAGTAAAATAAATAAGAGGTTAAAGCCTTATAAGCCCTCAACCTTTTTATTTTATTGCAAAAATTTATAACTGATTTAGACTTAATTACAATATTTTGAAAGGTTAGGAGTTTATACAAGAAAATCAATGATTGAGGGCTTACTTCTATTTTTGCAAAAGGTTCAGTATATATTTAGCTATTAAGCTTAAAAAATAAATAAAATAAGACACGTATCATCATCCTAATCCCGCTTGTGAAGTCAAAAAACTTCACTGGCAATGGATAGGATAATAATACTTTTTTTAATATGCTTATATATGATGCAATGATAATGTATGGTCTCTATATACTGTCAATGCACTAGAAGTTGAAACATTATCAATAAGCAAATTAAAAAAAAAACCCCAGCCCTTAAAACTAAGAGTTAATATATAATGCACTAACAATGTATAATCTCTATACACTGTTAGTCTTTCATAATATGACATCTCATTAATGAGCAAAGCTTACAAGTGCATAGATCCTTAAAAATAAATTTAAAAACTTTATTAATATTTAATTTTAAGGATCTACATATGATGTGTCATATTATGGTTGAATCTATATAATGTCAGTGCATAATATATAAACTTTAAAAATAAATACAAATAAATCTTTTTTAATTTGCTAATAAGGGCTTATTGATGAGGTGTCAACCTCTTGTGCATTAACAGTGTATAGAGACTATACACTGTTAGTGCGTTATATATAAATCATTTTTTAATTAGGATAAAAGAAACAAATGGTAGGTTTAGTCAGTGGCGGAGCCAAAAAATTTGTCAAGTGAAGGCTTAATTTAAATTATAAAGAATAAATAAAAAAAGTAAAATTTTTGTATTTTGTCATAATTATTAAATTTTTTACAATTATTCTTGGCATGATTTATATTTTAAATTTTAATATAATAATTTCGTTATCAATACTTTTGAACATTATTTTTTCTAGATCTACAATTGTGAGACTCGATTTTATTTTACTGTACACCATAATTGTAAATAGTGAAAATAGATAATGTAGTGAGATTAAATAAATATTGAATATAGATTTTCACTCTCCATTTTAATTGTTGGAAATTATGATTTATAGTATGGTGTATAAAAGAAAGAAAAACAAACATCAAAGTACAACAAGAAATAGATGGGATTTGATCTTGATAAAAAGGTTGAACATAGTGTTGATGGTGTGAAAACGTTAAATAAAGTATGAACAAATATGAAGATTTAAGATTGGAATCGAATGGAAGGTGTGAAAGGGAATAAATGACTGTTGGCCAAATGAAGAGAAGATGAGATTAAAAAAAACCAATAGTAGTTGGCCGGAAATGGCGTGGAGAGGAAGGAGAAAAGAAGGAAAATTAAGTTGAGTGAAATGTAAGAAATAATAGTAAAAAACGTGCAGAAATTTGCCTCCCATAGCCGTTACACTTGCTGCAATTTTCTACAAGTTTTTAATGCATGAAAGACGTGAAAAGATGAAAGAAAATGGGATAAGAAACAGGTGGTAGGTTCTGATTGGATAAACAGGACTATATAAGAAGACTTCATGAGAAAACCAATATTAGCAAACTTCATCTTCTTCGAAAACCACTCTACTGCTTCTCGCCCATTCTGTTTTACTGCAAGCTCAAATCTCGTTTCTTCTATTCTTTTCATACGTGAGCCATGAAATTTCATCCTTTAGTTAGCTAAACCTTTTCTCCATCGTTTGAAGAGCTAAGGAATAAGCAAAGTAAAGCTAACGTGAGACAAAAAACACTCTGTTCTGGAAGTGCAACTCAGTTAAGGTGAGTTCCATATTTCGTTGGTTCTCTTGATGTTTATTGGTATATTTCTATGTTTTATACCGTAAGAAACATAGATATAGCCTTGTTTTAGTTAAATCTTGTGAGGACATAAGAAACTAGAACAAGATGTGATCTAGAAAATAATCAAGAATAAACAAGGAAAGTGCTGGAAACGTTGTAAAAGTGATGAGAAATAGGCGAGCTAAATAATATGGAGCGTGGCAGTGGGCGAGGTCGCCATATGCGAGTTTAATTCATAGGCGAGCCCACCTCTGAATAAAAAGCCGTGTATGGTGAAGTCACATGCATAGGCATGGCGAATTGAATTGTGGGCGATCTCACATGCATATGCATGGCAAGTTGAATTTTGGGCGATCTCCCACGCAAAAGCCAATATATGAATGACGAGTTATATTGGGTGAGTTAGAGGATTAGCCTCAAGTCTCGCCAAAGTATTGGAAAGATTCGAACAGAATATATTGGTAATCTTGATAATTTATTTTGCAGTCGGGAATCGAAAAGTGATAAAGGAGATCAGGAAGCTAGGCTTCGTAAGACCAGGTAAGGGAGTAGTATGTGAAGTAAAATGCATGTCTTGTGGAGTAAAATGTTATAAAAATATTGAGAAAATGATTTGGTTTGAGACATGCATTAGTTTGATAAACTGTTTTCACAGACTATGATTTGGACGAGCTATAAAGCCGACCCCTATGTTGTTTGCTGGGCAAGCCAAAGAAAGGCGACCCCTGTTTTAATAAAATCCGGGTGAGCCAAAGATAGGCGACCCCTTTGTAATGTTTTGGGCCAGCCAAAGATAGGCGACCCCTGTTTTAATAAAATCCGAGCGAGCCAAAGATAGGCCACCCCTTTTTGTATATTTTTATGGGCGAGCTGACCATAGGCAAGCCATAATGGGCGAATTGACCATGGCCTAAGATGAAGAAGGACATCGCTGATTTTGTTGCTAGTTGTCTAACATGCCAACAGATTAAGATTGAGCATCAAAAGCCTGCAGGTATGCTTCGACCATTGTCAATTCCTACGTGGAAGTGGGAGCATGTGACTATGGGTTTTGTTATGGGTTTACCACGGACCCGGAAGGGTTATGATGCTATTTGGGCAATCATAGATAGATTGACTAAATCTGCTCATTTCTTGGCCATGAGATCTACAGATTCAGTTAGTGCCTTAGCTGAATTGTATGTCAAGGAAATAGTGAGATTACATGGTGTTCCAGTGAGTATTATATCAGAAAAGGATTCCTGCTTCACATCTCATTTCTGGGAAAGATTTTAGGAGGCTATGGGATCCCAATTTCTTCTACCGACTCTAAGCCGTTTTGAGCCTCTCACAAATCATATGTACATCACAGAAAGCCTGCTAGACCAAATCGAGAGCTAATAATTTACGGTCTCTCACTTCTTCCCATGCTATCAAGGATCTGCATCGTCTGCCATACAAGGCCTCATAAGGTGCAATGCCAATACTCGTATGAAAGCTATTATTATAAGCAAATTCTGCCAGGGGTAAGTGATCGTCCCATGAGCCTCTAAAGTCCAATGCACACGCTCTCAACATATCCTCGAGCGTCTGTATCGTATGCTCCGACTGTCCATCAGTCTGTGGATGAAAAGCGGTGCTAAAATTCAGTTGGGATCCCATAGCCTCCTAAAATCTTTCCCAGAAATGATATGTGAAGCAGGAATCCCTATCTGATATAATACTCACTGAAACACCATGTAATCTCACTATTTCCCTGACATACAATTCGGCTAAGGCACTAACTGAATCTATAGATCTCATGGCCAAGAAATGAGCAGACTTAGTCAATCTATCTATGATTGCCCAAATAGCATCATAACCCTTCCGGGTCTGTGGTAAACCCATAACAAAACCCATAGTCACATGCTCCCACTTCCACGTAGTAATTGATAATGGTCGAAGCATACCTGCAGGCTTTTGATGCTCAATCTTAATCTGCTGGCATGTTAGACATCTAGCAACAAAATCAGCGATGTCCTTCTTCATCTTAGGCCATGGTCAATTCGCCCATTATGGCTTGCCTATGGTCAGCTCGCCCATAAAAATATACATTACATCTGGGTAGTACTAAGATGTACCAAAATCTCCGGAGAGTTATGCAGATGCTAGACACCGACCATTAGAGTTTGTAGCGGGTGATTATGTGTTCTTAAAGGTCTCACCGTCCAAAGGTATAATGAGATTCAAGAAGAGAAGAAAGTTGAGCCCCCGATACATTAGGCCTTATGAGATCTTAGATCGAGTGGGAGATATGGCATATCGGTTAGCACTACCATCTGAGTTGTCAGGAGTGCATAACGTATTTCATGTCTCGATGTTGAGAAAGTACCATCCAGATCCTTCTCACGTGATTCGACATGAGCCACTGGAGATTAGAGAAGACACGAGTTACGTTGAAAAACCGATACGGATCTTGGATAGGAAAGATAAGGTATTGCGATCTAAGACGATTCCTTTGGTTAAGGTGCTCTGGCAGTATCATACTGAAGAGGAGGCTACTTGGGAGTTAGACAGCCTTATGTGTGAGAGGTATCCAGAGCTTTTTCAGTGATAGGTCCAAGTGAAATTTGGAGGACCAAATTTCTTAAGGTGGAGAGAAATGTGAGACCCGATTTTATTCACTGTACACCATAATTTTAAATAGTGGAAATAGATAATTTAGTGAGATTAAATAAATATTGAATGTGGATTTCCACTCTCCATTTTAATTGTTGGAAATTATGATTTATAGTATGGTGTATAAAAGAAAGAAAAACAAACATCAAAGTACAATAAGAAATAGATGGGATTTGATCTTGATAAAAAGGTTGAACATAGTGTTGATGGTGTGAAAGCGTTAAATAAAGTATGAACAAATATGAAGATTTAAGACTGGAACCGAATGGAAGGTGTGAAAGGGAATAAATGGCTGTTGGCCAAATGAAGAGAAGATGAGATTAAAAAAAACCAATAGTAGTTGGCTGGAAATGGCGTGGAGAGGAAGGAGAAAAGAAGGAAAATTAAGTTGAGTGAAATGTAAGAAATAATAGTAAAAAACGTGCAGAAATTTGCCTCCTATAGCCGTTACACTTGCTGCAGTTTTCTACAAGTTTTTAATGCATGAAAGACGTGAAATGATGAAAGAAAACGAGATAAGAAACAGGTGATAGGTTCTGATTGGATTAACAGGACTATATAAGAAGACTTCATGAGAAAACCAATATTAGCAAACTTCATCTTCTTCGAAAACCACTCTACTGCTTCTCGCCCATTCTGTTTTACTTTTACTTCAAGCTCAAATCTCGTTTCTCCCGTTCTTTTCATACGTGAGCCATGAAATTTCATCCTTTAGTTAGCTAAACCTTTTCTCCATCATTTGAAGAGCTAAGGAATAAGCAAAGTAAAACTAACGTGAGACAGAAAACACTCTGTTCTGGAAGTGCAACTCAGTTAAGGTGAGTTCCATATTTTGTTGGTTCTCTTGATGTTTATTAGTATATTTCTATGTTTTATACCGTAAGAAACATAGATATAGCCTTGTTTTAGTTAAATCTTGTGAGGACATAAGAAACTAGAACAAGATGTGATCTAGAAAGTAATCGAGAATAAATAAGGAAAGTGTTGCAAACGTTGCAAAAGTGATGAGAAATAGGTGAGCTCAGCTATTATGGTCGAGCTAAATAATATGGAGCGTGGTAGTGGGCGAGGTCACCACATGCGAGTTTAATTCATAGGCGAGCTCACCTCTGAATAAAAAGCTGTGTATGGCGAACTCACATGCATAGGCATGGCGAGTTGAATTATGGGCGATCTCACATGCATAGGCATGGCGAGTTGAATTTTGGGCGATCTCCCACGCAAAAGCCAATATATGAATGGCGAGTTATATTGGGCGAGCTAGAGGATTAGCCTCAAGTCTCGCCAAAGTATTGGAAAGATTCGAACAGAGTATATTGATAATCTTGATAATTTATTTTTGCAGTCGGGAATCGAGAAGTGATAAAGGAGATCGGGAGTAGTATGTGAAGTAAAATGCATGTCTTGTGGAGTAAAATGTTATAAAAATATTGAGAAAATGATTTGGTTTGAGACATGCATTAGTTTGATAAACTGTTTTCACAGACTATGATTTAGGCGAGCTATAAAGTCGACCCTTATGTTGTTTGCTGGGCAAGCCAAAGAAAGGCGACCCCTGTTTTAATAAAATCCAGGTGAGCCAAAGATAGGCGACCCCTTTGTAACGTTTTGGGCCAGCCAAAGATAGGTGACCCCTGTTTTAATAAAATCCGGGTGAGCCAAAGATAGGCGACCCCTTTTTGTGATAGTTCGGGCGAGCCAAAAGTGGGCGACCCCTTGGTTTTGAAAGACTAGTGTTGATAGGCGATCCCTAATAATCTTATATGCGATCCCGAACTATTGAGTTATATTTCAGCCTTCGGGCGAATATTTTTATGGGCGAGCTGACCATGGGCAAGCCATGATGGGCGAATTGACCATGGGCGAGGTGGTTTAACTTGTGTTTTTTTCACACGAAAAATGGTGAAATAACTGGTTGTTTTTACTATGTTTTGTAAACAGAAAATATAATACCTTTTTGGAAAACAATCATTTTACAGAAATGATGAAATATGTGAAATAATTCCTTAAATGTTCTTTATGAGATATACACTGATTTTTGAGACTTTAGGCCCCGAGTTTCATGCATTACTATTCACGAGGTTGATTGACCCGCCAAGTCATCAAAGGTCTCGAGGTCACCTGGCAAGTGTACCCGAGGATCACCTATAGATTGTGGCCATAGATCTACTGTATCCCTGTGGGGATGTTACTATGTTCCTGGGGGAACGATGATAGCATGATTTATTTGTAACGTGATGCCTAGTCTCAACTTACTGATTCTGTTTACTGAGAGGATTTACTGAATCCTATTTATTGTTTATTACATTATATTGTAAACTGTTTAACCAGTGATTTGACTATTAAAGACTGTTTACTATATCCTCTGTTTTCCTACTGGGTATGTTGTTAGGGAAAAAGAAACGTTTTGTAGGATATAGTTTTATTTTTATAAGCAGCATACACCTTTCTTACTGAGCATGTTGTCGCTCACCCCTTATTTTTCACTCCACAGGTTGTTGATATTAAATTAAGAGAATTTCCTTCCAGAGATTATCGACTGCTAGAGTCAGCAGATTTTCGATATCGAAGGTATATGACTCTCTTTTATATATTCAGTAAATTTATACAATACTACTTTGAGTAGAAGGGAATGTATAAATACATCTTATGGAAATAATGTAACAATGCATACTTTCATATTGGTACGATGAATAAGAGTACTAATTTTACTAAAGTTATTAACGGATGGTTAAGCATCACAGACAGCCCAACCGGTGAAAATGTGTTATTTATAAGTAAATATTATGTTATACTGTGCATTCGGGATGTTACAACAACTATCTATCACTCAACATTAATCTGTCATTCTATTACGCAAATGAGTCCTAAAGATATTTATTGCTAAATATGTTTTCTCTACTATGATCATGACATTTAGTAAAATCAATATTAGTTCAATAACAAAAAACTAATAGATTTACATTTTATCGTTTTTAGTATCATTATTCTTGCAGTAAAATTGTTCATTATTTTGGAAAATTTTAACAAAATGGAACAAATTCTATTTTTAAAACATACAAATGAATAGTTTTTTTTCCCAGTGAGGGCTCAAGGCTCTACTCTTGGATTCAATGGCATAAAGTCTCGCTGGATTCTTAAATGAAGATGATTCACAGTGGGAGTCAAATTCTCTTATGCCAATATCAACCACAAAGTGTGAGCGGATATTAGAGTCAGACTAATTTGGTATGGAGACAAAAAAAATACATAGTCATTTGATTAAGAGATTTTGAGCCATAATCATTTTTTTATTTGGTAGAAAGAATTGAAAATGAACTATGATTAAGTACCAAAATAAAAAATGATTATTAAATTTAACCATTTATGACTGATTTGGCTCATAGTGCAATCCGATCAACCAAGCAAGTAGCTTTTTTACGTAAAAGACAAAAAAAGTTTAAATCAAATTACAATTTTAACCTTGACTTTAAATTCTTTTTATTATTTTATTAAAAAATATATTTTTAAGAGTTATTTTATTATTTTTAATCTCACAAAAACTAATCTCACTGTCCATCTAAATTAGTCCTTAATCAACTAATTTTCAATTTTTTTAATTTTAAACACAATAATTTTAGATATAAAACAATGATATCATATGAAACACCAAGAAATTAAAAATATATATGAAAGTAATTCGAGTAAAAATTTAATAAAAATTATATATGAATTTGATAAAAATAAAAAAATTATAATTAACATGTCAATATAAATTTTGATAAAATACTTTTTGTATTTTATACTCTACATACACAAGTTAACATAATTCAAATACAAAATATATAAACCAGTTACGAGATCTACCCATTTTTGCCCTTGTTTCCGATTAAAGTCCAAGAGTCTTCTGTCATCCAATAAAATCAGTCTCATAAAAAATTAATTAAAAAAAGAGAGAGAGAGAGAGACATAGTTATTGCCTTGACTTTGCTTTGCTTGATATCTAAGTACTCTCTAGCATTAGTAGCTCTTCCAACTCTGACTCAGACAAAACTCAATCACTCTTTGTAGCAAAAAAAAAAAAGAAATTTAATCTATCACTCTTTCACACACTTTCTCAAGGATTTAGTTACAATATTCGACTTAATTAATACTAATGCCATGTTATCCTCGAGTGATCAGGGAAAATTAGAAAACAGAGAATCAAAATTCTTTTTTGACATAACTAATCCAACAACTTTGTATTTTGATTTGACCGACGTTTTAAGACACTCTTTAATAAAGCATGTCCCCCGCCACTCCTTTGTTTTCGTCTTTTGCAAGAAAGCTTCAAATTTCTGTCCCATTTGTAAAACTAATCCAGAGAATTTTGTACTACATTTAAAGAGTACTTAATGTAATTTCCTATGTCTAGATTAGTGTTTTAAACTATCCAACTTCAAGACTTATCTAGTTCAAGAAATAAGCATAATTTGCCTATATTTTGTTTGATCAAAGAACCTATGACTTATTATATGTAATTATTCTGAAATCGTCATTGTTGAAAAAAATTTATCGTTTATCATTTTCAGCTAAAAGAAAATTAGTTTTCGATCATAAAATTGAAGAAGATGCATGTAGCTACAAAAAATATATAATTAATCAATACCAAAGAGTGTAAAAAAATTATAAGTTAATTTGGTAAATTTTAAATTTAACAATTTGTGCATTGTATTGTATGTTTCATGTTAAATGTATATAACATACAAATATTATAATTTTCGTTGACATGTCAATTATAAAATAAATATTTAAGTTCTTCTTGAATACATATGTAATTTTTATAATATATTTTTTATATTGCTCCCGTGTGACACGTTATATCACGTCTAAGATTGACGTTACCAATAAAATCTAATAAAAACGTACAAGGTTTCGAAGACTTGAAATTTAGCTTGTGGATCACCGAAAAGGTATGGTAAAAGTTTACCTTTAACATTAAAAAAAAAAAAAAGAAAAACCAAGTGGCAGGAAGAGGAGTACTTAAGTAAGCTATCTTTGTTAGTTTAAGATTATTAGCCGGCATTTTAGTAGTAAACGATTTTCCTTGTAGTATAGGATTTCTTTTTGTTAAAGGCTTGTTTTTCCATGAACTACTTTGTAGGAAAGAATCTTGCTATTGGTGTTTCAATATCATAGATGGATTCAAGCTTTTTATCTAGAAGATAATTCTTTGACTCAAGGGTTAGAATAATTACAGATGTATTATTTTTTATTTTATTAATATTTTAAAAAATATGCGTAATAATTCTAATTTCGTTTTTAAAATAAACAAATTTCACATATGATATATTAGATATTAATCTTATCTAAAGACTCGTTAGTCTGCTGATTCAACTGTAGCAGTCCAGTTTAGGTAGAGATTTTACTTAATGTTTTTATAATTTTCTTATTTTGCTTTAAGTCTTCTTAATAGGTGAAGACTTTGTTTCCGTCGTTGGTAGTTGGGTTGGGTGTTTGAAATTTCTTGCTGTAGCTGGTAAGCCAACCTTCACCGAGAAATTGAAAAAAAAAAATTTAAGTAAAGGAAAAATAAAAATAAAAATAAAAATAAAAGCCTCTTCTTACACAAAAAAAAAAAACAAAAATAAAAGCCTCGTCAAGTCAGCAATGAATCCGCGCTTTCCATACCAGCTCTGAAAGACCCAAGCCCCTTAACTTGTCGGCAACGCATCGGTTGGTGACATTCGCAAAGCTTTTCAACTATTGAAATTCAATCAAATGTACAGACAAGGCACGAGGAAACTACAATTTAGAAGTCTCCTTTTTTTTTTTTTTGAGAAACTACAATTAAAAAATCTTATATAAATATATAAAAACCAAAATTTTTAATTAAAAGTATGACTTCTTAGGTAGAGAATCTCAACTTTTGACTTTTTCAATTTCTTTATCTATATAGGTTAAAATTTTAAAAAATTAATTATCCTTTTTTACAGATTAAATTAAAAGGCATCAAGATACTACTCCAAGAATCTCAAAGTGAACGTCAAATATACACAAAAAATATAGTATAATGATGCAAGAACATTATTGCTTGAGATATAGATTAAAATTAAAAAAAAAAGAAAATGAAAATCAGTTATCTTTTCAAATTTCTTTACCTATACCGATTAAAATTAAAAAAAAAGTCCAATATTTTTTTTCTATAAATTAAAATTAAAAAAATCAATGTGTATTACCTAAAACTAACATTATTGCTTGAGATATAGATTAAAATTAAAAAAAAAAAAGAAAATCTGTTATCTTTTCAAATTTCTTTACTTATATCGATTAAAATTAAAAAAAAGTCCAATATCTTTTTCTTTAAATTAAAATTAAAAAAATCAATGTGTATTACCTAAAACTTACCTACATTGATTAAAATTATAAAAAAACAATTATCTTTTTTTAATATCTTACCCATATAGATTAAAATTAAAAAAACATAATTATCTTTTTTTTTATAGATTAAAATTAAAGTCTTGAAGATATAAATACAAGAATTTGAAAATGAACATCAAGGATACACAAATATATCTATATATATATATATATATATATATATATATATATATATATATCATGAAAGTTTGATCAAATTATAAATAGGTAAAAAAAATAACATAAATTTCAAACCTTTAAAAATTTATTTTAAATAGCCTTATATATATTTGTTCTATTATCTTCTATTTTTTCTATATGTTTTCATATTTTACATATACTTATATAAAATTGTATCCTACATTAATGATGCAAGGATTACAAGAATATGGGATGTATTAGTTGTTTAAATTAAAGACAAAATTTAATTTGTTTATAGATTAAAAAAATTATACGTGAGATTGATTTTAAGATGAGAAAGTTTTCAGTATTTTCAAATCAAAAACATAATTAAATATGGTTTATTTACTTTATGATTTTTATTTTATTTTATATATATTTTGATGTAAATCACGAAATGTCTCTTATACCACATTGGGTATAAAACTAATCCTTATAACCTAATGAGGATTCAAAAATAGGATTGCTTGCTATGGATCCTCCTCGCTCAAAATTTCGAAATCTCATAACACTGAACCAATCATTTTGATTTTTTATTTTATTATATTAAAATATACAAAATAAAATAATAAATAATAAAGAGAAATTTTGAATTATTCATAAACTTAATAACTTACATTACAAAATTTCAAATAAAAATTATATTATATATAAATTTACTTATTTATTAATGTATTTTTGGGTTTACCACGAATTTGAAACTAGTTTTGTACTCAAAAGATAAGCCCATGGATGATTTTCTAAGCGAGACAGTGGCAGCTTTCAAATGAGATCGTCATGTGGGTCGCTGAAGATCTCAATTGGAGCAGTTGAAAAAAAGGGTTTACAGAATTTCAACGTGACAGCAGTATTTCACCGGCCCTGCTGCATAAGTCGGACCAAAAAACTATTTCAGCAGCCCTCGTTACTGAAATTGCATCCAGGCGGAATTAAAAGCCTCAAAGACTCAACACTGCGATGAACTACGAAAACAATGACATCATTTGTGAAAATTTGTTAAAAAGAAGCTTTTTTTTCATAGTAACTGTAAAATGAATAAGGGTACCTGTGATTATATTAAAAAAAAAAGAGTTTCAAATAAGTTCTATGGTACAAGAATTAGCTTCATCACTTTCAAAAGAATACACTTATAGAAGTTTTTTTTTTTAGTACAAAGAGGCCAAAGCCCTGGGAAAGGAAACTTAAACTTACATGTGTTAGAATTCGAACCCTAACTTTATAGGAATTCATCTAGGTAGATAAACCACTTAGGTTAGGCCCCATATTCACCCTTAGTCAAGATTTAAATGCAAAGATTAGAACCTACTTGAATCAACCTCTCACATGTTTCGAGATGTGTAAATCCTATTTCATTACATTATCTATAACACAACTTTGCATGATCAGATGATGAAAAACATTATTAGTTGTTGCCAGACAAGAAACTAAGCATAAATCTTAATTGACTACATTGCTCGATATAAAGCTGGAAAGTAGGAAGGGGCAAAAATTGAAAGCACACACCGTAATTCATGAGCTCGGTCAAGCTTGCCCACAATGTTGGATTGTGGTTTCTCAGTTCTGTGTATCTTTGCTAGTTCCCCACTATGGGACGTCACCATAAATGGAAAATAGATTTTGATGTACAGTGTCATATATAAGATTCGGAATTCATCTCCTCCATCGCCACCAATCCGGAATTTTCATCCTTCTACTTCTATGTACGGCAAGTTGGGCCCCAGGAAGTTTGTGCTTTACCTGTCTCCATAACATATTCACAGCATCTTCCTTCTTTGGAGGGTACTGGAATTCGTAATGATGGGAAATATTCTTAAGCCGCTTCCACATTTCAACCCATCTATCCTTTGGAAATTGACGCAGCTGATTCAGCAAATAACCTGGTTCTAATGCCTCTTTCATAGAGAAGAAAACTGAGAATTCAGTGTAGTCAATTTCATCCTCATAAGGAAGCTCAATGTTATCGCTGACAATCACAGGAACACAATGGCTCACAATAGCATCAAATAGTCGGCAAGATGAAGGTGTGTCACCTGCAGGATGCAGACAGAACTTTGACGAACGCATCCCCTCTGTAGACTAACATGCAAGAAGGCTAAAGAAATAAGAGAGATAGCATAGTTGTAGCATATAAATTAATTAGAAAAGTCGCAAACAGACTCCAAAGTTTCCCTACAGCTTGAAAGTATATTATTTTGTTTTAGATTTTCAATTATGTTTGGAGGGATCAGTAATCATGAGATAGTGAATGATAGTTTCCACAAAAGGTTTTCAACACAAATTTATTCTCTGAAGCTAAGTGAAAGAAGTATCTCACCATGCCAAAACATCCAAAGAGAAAACATGAATAGTAGGCATGGTAACTAAAAATTGCTACTCATGATTATCGAAAAGCCACCATAACATGCATTGACAAGCAAGTTCTTTCTGACTGCCAGAAAAATGTAAGTTGGATAGAAGAATTACCACTTTGTAATTTGAATGTCTAGAAAATAGCATGCTTCCTAGGCCTGGAAAAGCAGCATACCATTTTAATGTTACTTGGAGTCGCTAGACTCTTCTCGTAATGGACATCATCGCTACTACCAGCCAATATTTTCGCCAGTTTGAGTCGAATTTTGCCTTGCTGCAACATATAGTGGTATCAATGAGTAATATTTACTCGGATTGAACAGAAGATTTATGAATGGAACATTTGTGTCTTATAAACTATCATACATCTTTCCTGACAGTATTTCCCCGGAAAAAAAGAAGTGTAGTTCGAGACTCAAATGGGTCTAGAGTGTCATCATCTGTAAAGGAATCCACAACATGTACATACGGAGAAACGATATCTTTGCTCAGACTAGACATGGTTTTAGGATAGCGGCCAAAATCTACAACAATAAGAATAGATGCATTCAACTGCTGTCGAAGAAATCTGAAAGCATTTGGATGTGTCATGGGAATTACATGGTCGCGGCCTCCAGATCTTTGATAGTACTTGGATTTTTGCAAGAGTTCAAGTAACTCAACCTGAAACGAGAAGCAATTCACATTTAAAACTGAAACATCAGATGACGGTAGCAGTGCAAGGTACAGGTAAAGCAGAAAGCATAAACTACAAACTAGAGGAACTCATCTGCATCAATGGGAAAAAATAGGTTATTCATAATGAACTACAAACTAGAGAAACTCATCCTCAGAATCCTAATGAGGGAAGCATAATAATGTTTTAGCAACATGAGAAAGTTTCTAATTGTTGTCCACTGCTTAGTTGTAGATAGTCGAAGACAAATTATAAATGTTACTTCGAAAAAAAAATTACTGGACAAGCTTCCAAATAATGGCAAGAAGCATGCATATCTCTTCCTTTGTCTAGTTAATTATTACCATCAACAATAAATAATGGATCATTGATTAAGGATTTGATGCATCATCATCAAAAGATGAACTCAAGTTATAATGCGTTTAGCGTATACATGTTTGAAAGCAACATTTCATTAATCAATTCCAAAAAATATAACATTTTATCATTCCACAATGCTAGTTCCTAAAACATGGGCTAATTCTTCGACAAGTCAAAAACACCAGAAAAGCATCACTTCCTTTCATAAAATCAATTGGTAAACATACCTAAAATTCTTAACATTCTCCTCTCTTGTAACTTCCATGTTCCAATGCTACCCACACCTAATGCCATCTTCCATAAAGCAAAAGTTTACTATTTTCCTGGAATTCAATACCAGTAAAAGAGGTCCTTCAAATTGGAATTAAAATATATATATATCTAACCAGTTGAGCTTACTTTATTCAAAACAACTAAAATCCAACTCCCCAATCTAATTTCCTTGTTTTCTTAAAACTTACTAAACCACTCACATTACTACTTTAAAATAAAAAACCTTCCAAATTGAATTCCAGTGAAACGCTTCTAAAGAAACGAGGCAACCACGAAACAACGCATTAATCCATAGTTGATAGATATAAACAGCTTAAAGTAACCAATTAACATTTTCAGTACCTGTAATAGGCGGTCGACCTCCGTCTCAGGATCCGTCATGTTATGGCCGTGCGTATTAACACTCAACGAGGAAAAAAATGGCACAAAAAACGCGTCCGCAGTTTCGGGATCCGAAACCCCAACGGCCTCCCTCTCTTCTCTACCGACGCCATCGTAAAGAAGCGATGCCATCAGCCAATACTCCACGCTGTGCTGCCTCTTTATCCCGGAAATGGAAGGCCACGGCGGCAAATTCTCCATGGTCACGGGAGCGGTTTCCTTGGAACTCCGACGATCCATCATGCCGACGTGGAATTTCCTAGGGAGATCGTACATGTAAACGCGGAGGGGGTGGTCGGTGGCACAGAGTGATGGTGGAAGCGGAGGTGATTGCAGTAGCGGGAAGACGTATGATCGGAGATCAAGGGTGCCGATATAGATTGAACATGAAACCAATAAGAGAATGACGAATGTTAAACAGATTGCGGGTTTACCGTACATTGTTCTGAAAGGGAGTTCGAGAGAGAGAGATCTCCCTTTTTTTTTTTTTTAACTGTGCTTCGATGTCTTATAATGTTTTTGCTGATTGTCTTGTCTGTTACCGTTACAAGTTCTAGGAAGGAAAGGGAACGCTAAATTTTGCTCGAAATGGCTGGAAATTACGAATTTAACATTTTTCGTTTTTTATTTGTCCCAGAATTAATTGTGCTTTAAATTAAAATAAATTTATTTTAATATAAGGTAGGGTAGAGCAAGGGATTTCGATTGAGATAATACAATGTCAAATTGGAGTTCAGTTTGGTTCAAAAATTTAAAGTTTAAAACTGTTAATTAAGTTTTGATTTAGTGGAAAAGGAAATGTATAAGCACATGTATAAGGAAATGTATCATCTGTTTTATAATCTGAAATTAATTTTGTTTAGATCAGGAATAGTAAAAGATAAAACTCTTACAACGGGGACGACTCTAAGATTCGACCTATGTCTAAATATCTGAAAAAAAAAATCTACTTTCACTTTTTTCAACAACTTGTTATTAAGATTTTGAGACTTTGAAATTTCAAATTTAAATTTCAATGAGCTTGAATTAATCTAATTATTTATTATTATGAACTATTCAAAAATATACTACTTAGATCTCTATAGAAATCTATCTGAAAATTAGAACGTTAATAGAGAGAGGTTAAACCCTACAGATATTTTATTTTCATTTATTTTTTTACAAAATATTTAGGAAGAACAAAAACTCTAGTAATTTATATTGAAAATTTTCTTTATTTGAAATCAATTTTTAATTCTTTTCAAAATAAATTGTATTAAGTCGAAATAAAATAAATTTTGTATGAATATCAATTAAATAAATATTTTCAAATAAAGCTAATAGAAAATAATTTTTAAATTAATCTTTTGATTTGATAAATACTTAAACACTAGAAGAAAATTTAGTTTGAAAAACACATTTAAACACACTTAAAATTTTTTGTCATTTCAAAATATTGATCAATTTAAATCTAACAATATTAATATAAATAATATTTTAATAATAATAATATATTTAAAATGTTTTAAAATATTAATATTAATATAAATAGTTTTGTTTTAAGCTATTAATATTAATATAAATCTTAAATACTAATAATTTTATTAAAATTTTTAAATATACCTTAAGATTGTATGTGATAATACTCTAATCATAAAAATTTAAATTTCACTAATTTTATGTAGATGAATTAATAAATTTTTCATATTGTTTATCAAGAAAAGCTCAATATATATTTTTTAAATATAATTTTTTATTTTTTAAGAAAAATATTTTAAAAATTTGATTTTTCACCAAAAAAAACTAAATTTTTTATTAATTTTGAGTGCCAACATTTTTGTTTTTCCACTTCTCCAATTTGTAGGGTAAAGTGCATTTGTAGTCACAGACATTTTATATAGATTTCATTTTGATTCTTAACCTTTAAATTGTTCCATAATAGTCCCAAACCTTTTAAAAATAATGTCAATGTAGTCCTATCATATTTTTTACTTAAAAATAAAGAGAGAATTACAAATTAAGGTAGTGAGTTTAGAATTATTCCTCTTTTTTATCATATTAAAATTATTTATTAAAAAGAAAGTAAAACTTTTAAATTTTTAAGAATAAAATAGAAGTATCATTTTCTTCTTGATTTTTAAAAATTTTATTAAAACTAAGAGTAAAAAAATAACATTTTGGTTTCCTTCTTAATAATAAAAACTTATATTTATAAATTTTAATAAAAAATATAAATTAAATCTTATTAAAACTAAAGATAAATTTTTTTAACAAAAAAAAATAGAAACATACTCAAATAAGTTTTTAACACTTAAACAAATAGAAGTAAATATTATTTAAAAAGTGCTTTCTCTAAATTATTACCAATATAATTTGAAACTTTTTAAATTTGTGTCAACCTAACACAATTAATTTATTTACAACTACAAATTTTTAAGAAAATAATTTATTAGAAGTAATCTATTAAAAATCACTTATCAAATGAAACTCGACTCCCTCTTATTTTATGTTTAACACTATAGCTAGATTAGATATATCCATGGATCAAGTCGGGTTGAGTTTGGGCCTAACCCATATAAGGTATTAAGGGATTAAATATGAGTCCGACCTTATTTTATTTTTCGAATTTAACTTTTTGCCAAAGTTGGTTTTTCTTGATTCATAGGAGGTACAAAAGGGGGAATAGAGTGAATTGAACCTTGGACCTAATATCTCATAATGAGGGGTAACAACTGTTAGATCAAGCGTTGGTTATTCTAAAGCTAGTTTTTCACACAATGTATGAACCAAATTCGCGATTAATTTTTCTTTAAAAAAATATAAAATAAAATATAAAATATTAAAACACATAATAGTTAACAAGTATAACACAATAAGTTTAAATAAATTCTTACAAAAAAATACAAGAAACATGAAAATTTAAAATTAAAGTCTAAAAAAATATAAACTCAAATTAAAATATACAAAAAATCTAAAATCGTTAAAAATATATTAGTATAAAAATAGTAAAAAAATTATAATTATTAAGAAGAATCGGGCTAAACTTAGACTTTAAAGGATGAACTCAAGTCCAACCCTTCTTTATTGGGTTCTAATTTTCAAGCTTAAGCTGGTTTAACGAGCTTAATATTTTTATCCAAATTTACAAAAAATTAGACTGACCTTCGAGTTTGGACAGGTAGCAACAGGTCTAAGCTAGATTTAAATATTATTAATCAAATTCTTTATTATAAATTTTTTTTGTTTTTAATTGAAAAAATAAATATCATTCACTTGAAATTTACAATTGTTTAAGTACATTCTATTTTGTAAAAAAAGTTTTTATTTTTAATATGATTTAATTATGCATTTTTATCAAACTTTGTAAATATTGGAAAAATAAACTTAATAAAATAAAAATAAAAATAAAGAAAGAATATAAAATCAAAATATGGATCCAAACTTATTATTCTTTATTATCATACGAAAATATATTTATTAGAAATGAAATAAAAATTTTAAAATTATTAAGAAGAAAAATAAAGTTAATTTTTCTTTAATTTTAAGTTAAAATTTTAAAATTATAAGCAAAAATAAACTTTCATTTTCTTATAATAAATTTTAAAAATATTATTTTTTTCTAATAAATAAATTTTGATCTATTAGAAATGAGTAATAATTATGAATTTATTACCATAATTTGTTACTCTCTCTTATTTTTATTAAAAATTAATGTTAAAATTATATTGACATTTTTTTAAAAAATTTAAGATTATCATAAAATAATTTAAAAGTTAAAGATAAAAATGAAACTTATATAAAAAGTTTAGAATTTTTTTATCCAAATATAAAAAAATATAAAAAGTTTAGATTTTTTTTATCCAAAATTTTTTTTTGGTCCAAATATATAAAAAGTTTAGATTACAAATATACTTTAACCTATTATAAAATTATAGAAAGAACACAAGGAGAGATAGCAAGAAGAGAGATTTTCTTTTATTCTTCAAGTGTGTACAATACATGAATAGTGAGTCTCTATTTATAGGTTTTACAAATTCATGAATAAAGATGGAATTGAATAGTTACTTAATGAAGGGATAGTTACAAACTTAATGAAGGGATAGTTACAAACTTAATGAAGGGAAAGTTATAAACTTAATGAAAGGGAAGTTATAAAGAGTATGAGGGATGAATGGACATCCATTATTTATGACTATTCATAACACTCCCCCTTGGATGTCCATTACTAAAGAATATGCCTCATTAAAACCTTACTAGGAAAAATCCTGTGGGACAAAAACCTAGTGAAGGAAAAAGAGTACATTATTCTTCAAAATACACATGAGATGCTGCCTCATTAAAAACCTTACCAGGAAAACCCAGTGGGACAAAACCATGGTTAAGGAAAAAAGAGTACAGCGTGTATTTACTCCTCCTCATGATTATATCATTTGAGATCTTTGAGTCGACGCAATCCAACATTGTGGACTAACTTCTCAAATGTAGTGGTAGGAAGCGCCTTTGTTAATAAATCTGCCAAATTTTCACTTGAACGGATTTGTTGAACATTTATATCACCATTCTTCTGAAGGTCATGAGTGAAAAAGAACTTTGGTGAAATGTGTTTTATTCTATCACCCTTGATATATCCTTCCTTCAGTTGGGCGATGCATGCTGCATTATCCTCATATAAGACCGTTGGTGCCTCTTTTCTTGAAGATAAACCACAAGCTCCTCGTATGTGCTGAATTACAAACCTTAACCATACACATTCACGACTAGCCTCATGTAGTGCCAAAATTTCAGCATGATTAGAAGATGTGGCTACTATAGTTTGTTTCATGGAACGCCATGAAATGGCGGTGCCACCACATGTGAATACATATCCAGTTTGTGATCGAGCATTATGAGGATCAGATAGGTACCCTGCATCTGCATAACCAATCAAATCTGTTTTGGGTAGGTTAGGAAAATACAAACCCATATCCTTTGTACCTTGGAGGTAACGAAGTACATGTTTAATCCCATTCCAATGCCTTCGGGTTGGACAAGAGCTATATCTCGCTAATAAGTTAATAGAGAATGATATATCAGGTCGTGTATGACTAGCAAGATACATTAGTGCTCCAATTGCACTCAAGTATGGTACTTCAGGACCAAGAATTCCCTCATCATTTTCCCTAGGTCGAAACGGGTCTTTATTTACATCAAGTGACCTTACAACCATTGGGGTGCTCAACAGATGTGCTTTGTCCATATAAAATCGTTTTAGCACCTTTTCTATATAAGTTGTTTGATGCACAAGAATACCGTCCTTTAAATGTTCTATCTGTAACCCAAGACAAAATTTTGTCTTTCCAAGATCTTTCATCTCAAATTCTCTCTTCAAGTACCCTATTGCCTTTGAAATCTCTTCAGGAGTTCCAATGATATTCAGATCATCAACATATACCATAATAATAACAAACTCAAATCTAGATCTTTTTATAAAAATGCATGAGCAAACGGGATCATTCTTATATCCCTCTTTTAACAAATATTTACTAAGACAGTTATACCACGACCAGATTGTTTTAATCCATATAGAGATCTGTTTAATTTGATTGAGTAATGTTCTCGAGAACTAGAATAACATGCTTCTGGCAGTTTAAATCCTTCTGGGAGTTTCATATAAATGTCATTATCAAGTGGGTCATACAAATAGGCTGTAACGACATCCATTAGACACAAATCGAGTCCCCCATTTATTACCAGACTAATTAGAAATCGAAAAGTAGTCACATCCACCACAGGGGAGTATGTCTCTTCATAATCAATACCAGGTCTTTGCGAAAAACCTTGTGCAACTAGACGTGCTTTATGTCTCACAATTTTACCTTTTTCATTTCGTTTTTGCACAAAGACCCATTTGTAACCCACTGGTTTTACACCATTAGGTGTACGGACTACTAGTCCAAAAACATTTCTCTTTTCAAGAGATTTCAATTCTGCCTCAATTGCGTCTTTCCATTTTGGCCAATCATGTCTATGCTTACATTCCTCGATAGACTTTGGTTCAAGATCCTCGTCATCATCCATAACATCTAGCGCTACATTGTATACAAAAACATCATCGACGTTGATTTTATTTCGGTTTCATATTTTTCTTGACATGACATAATTTATCGAGATCTCTTTATTTTCAGTAATTTCAGGTACCTGACTTTCTTTTGGAATTTTAATGTTAGTCATGTCTAAGGGCTCTTCTGTAAACTCTTCTGGAGTTACAATTTCCTCGACCTGGCCATCTTGAATCTTTGCTCCCTTTCTTTTTCGAGGATTCTTATCTTTGGAACCGACTGGTCTACCACGCTTCAGGCGTGCTTTAGATTCATTGGCAACAAAAGGTTGTCCTTCTGGGACATCAATTTTAATTGGAGCATTAATAGCTGGTATATGTGACCTTGTCACTCTCTTTGGGTCAGTAAATGCGTCTGGCAATTGATTTGCTAAACTTTGTAAATGAATTATCTTTTGAACTTCTAGTTCGCATTGTTTTGTACGAGGATCAAGATGAGACAATGATAATTCATTCCAACTTATCTCCTTTTCCAGCTGCCTATTTTCTCCCCCTAAGGTTGGGAAGACTGATTCATTAAAATGACAATCAGCAAATCTAGCTGTAAATAAATCCCCTGTTGATGGTTCTAAATATTTAATTATAGATGGGGATTCATATCCAACATATATTCCCAACCTCCTTTGAGGACCCATCTTAGTACGTTGTGGTGGAGGAATTGGAACATATACAGCACATCCGAAAATTCTTAGATGGGAAATATTTGGTTCCTGACCAAAAACCAATTGTAAAGGGGAGGACTTATGATAACTTGTTGGCTTGATGCGAATTAGTGCTGCCGCATGTAAAATAGCATGACCCCAAGCAGAAATTGGGAGTTTTGATTCCATTAGTAATGGTCTTGCAATCAATTGAAGACACTTAATAAATGATTCTGCAAGGCCATTTTGTGTATGAACATGTGCTACAGGATGCTCAATACTTATCCCAATAGACATACAATAATCATTGAAAGTTTGGGAAGTAAATTCACCAGCATTGTCAAGACGAATTGTCTTGATGGGATAATCTGGAAAATGTGCTCGTAATCTAATTAATTGAGCAAGTAACCTCGCAAACGCTAGGTTGCGAGTTGATAATAAAGATACATGTGACCACCTAGTTGATGCATCAATTAAAACCATAAAATATCTAAAAGGTCCACATGGTGGATGTATTGGTCCACATATATCACCTTGTATTCGTTCCAGAAAAATAAGGGATTCAACCCCTATCTTAGCTGGTGATGGTCGAACAATTAACTTGCCTTGAGAACAAGCAGCACATGGGAAATCTTTCGATTGAAGAATCTGCTGGCTCTTCAATGGATGTCCACATGAATTCTCAACTATTCTTCGCATCATTATTGATCCGAGATGGCCTAACCGGTCATGCCAAACAACAAAGTTATTGTGATCTGTAAGCTTTTGGTTAATGACCACATTTGTTTCAATTGTTTTAATTCTTGTGTAGTACAAACCGGAAGAAAAGGCCGGTAATTTTTCTAATACAATTTTATTACCCAAGATTATACTCGTAATGTGAAGGTACTCAATTTCTCCTTCACTTGTTGTCTCAATATGATATCCATTTCGGCGGATATCCTTAAAACTCAATAAATTTCTTTGAGACTTGGGAGAGTATAATGCTTCATGAATTTCAAATTTTGTTCCTCCAGGCAAGAATATGTTAGCTCTTCCGGAGCCTTCTATCAATTCTGCACTATTCGATATAGTACTAACATTGGCCTTTTGCATTATCAAATAAGAAAAATATTTCTTATTCTTTAATATAGTATGTGTAGTGGCACTGTCTGCGAGACATATATCTCCACTACTAATTGCAAATCGAACCAGTAGAGTATCTATGTTCTTCATTAAAAATAAGAAATATGTAGAGTATTCAAGAAAGAATATCAAAATTGGAAGAGAGTGAAAGTGTGCTCATACCTGCTTCCTGTGTCTCTACACCTTTATATAGGTGTTTAAGTTGGCGATTACTCTCATTAAATGGGCAGTTACATAATTAAATATATAATTAAGTGAGTAGTAGTTACGACGGTTATGTAATTATTGGCAGTTACACTCATAAATAACCAAAACATAATGAAGTATCTAACAATGACAAATACTTAATAATTAGAATCCTATTAATAAGAAGCATGTGTAAAATAAAGTCCAATATCATGTAGATGAGTGGCATCAATATAACCATAATCAAAATCATCATTTTCATAAACAAAATTTGTCTCATCTTTTCCATCATTATGTTCCCACTTCTGGTGGTATATGTGTTTTTGAAATGACCACTTCGATAATTACTATGTTCATGTCCACAACCACGGCCATGACTACTAGCATGACCTCTATTTTTTCCATTATATGTTGCTGCATTCACTGCAGGGAATGGAGCAGATCCAGTTGGACGGGCCTCATGATTTTCATCAATAGCTAATTATTTTACTCAACCACAAGGAGGCATGAAATCATTTCAAGGTACTTCTTAAAACCTTTTTCACGATATTGCTACTGCAGGAGCATATTAGATGCATGAAAGGTAGAGAATGTTTTTTTTTTTTTAACATATCCTCATTAGTGATCTTTTCTCCACATGACTTTAATTGAGAATTGATTCTAAACATAGCTAAGTTATATTCACTTACAGATTTAAAATCTTGTAATCTCAGATTTGAGTAAGCAAATAAAACACGCACAAGCATAGATAATTACGAAGGAGCTAGATAAAAATAGTTTCATTACTGTAAAAAAAAAGAGATAGATAATTGTGGTTGATTAAGGACCTTACTTGAACAAGATCTGTTCTATAGGCTCGTATTTTTGTGTCCATTAGCACAAAGGAGATAGGATCTCAAGTCTGGTTGATGAAGATCCTCGGTTGAGGCCTATTCTCCAAATCTCTCACGGGTTTTTAGAGACTCGTGCTGATAACGTGTTATAAAATTATAGAAAGAACACAAGGAGAGATAGCAAGAAGAGAGATTTTCTTTTATTCTTCAAGTGTGTACAATACATCAATGGTGAGCCTCTATTTATAGGTTTTACAAATTCATGAATAAAGATGGAATTGAATAGTTACTTAATGAAGGGATAGTTACAAACTTAATGAAGGGATAGTTATAAACTTAATGAAGGGAAAGTTATAAACTTAATGAAGGGAAAGTTATAAACTTAATGAAAGGGAAGTTATGAAGAGTATGAGGGATGAATGGACATCCATTATTTATGATTATTCATAACATAACCCCGTTTGTAGGATTGCGGCTTCCGCTACTAAATAGACTAGGCTAGGTACGTTCGGCTAAGCTAGTCTACTCTAGCTTGCTATAAATAAATGATATATATATATATATTTTTGTGGGAAGGGGTAGTGTAAAATTATAAAACACCCCTAGGAATAAATGATCAAACCATCCAAAGAAGTGCAAGAACTGTATTTGGCATTATATCCATCTACATAAATGATTAATAAATTAACCAAAAGCACGTAGATCAATTCGTAAAAAATTATTTTAATTTAATCAAAGGTTTGAGTTTTGAGTATGTAATTATGTTAAAACTTTTGAGGAAGAGTTTTATCATTTTTTGGGTCCTGTACGGTTAGAAATTCGGATTAATCCTATACCAAATTGGTGTGAAGATATTGAATGATTTCGACAAAAAAATAATAAATAAATATGATTACGACAATTCATTTTTAATAAATTCTATTTGTTTATTTACATAAATTTTTATATTTTTATTATATTTAGATAAATTTTAATTTTTATTTTTATTTTAATTCATATTTGAATTTATAAAATCTTAAAAAATAAATTTTTTATTTGATATGAATTTTTAATTAATTATAATTTAAAAGAGTAAAATTCATTTGAATATAACAAAAGTGGAGAAATTTACTTAAAAATAAATAATTTAAAAACTTTTTTAATATCTTAACCTTTAAAATATAAAAGCACAGAACTGCAAAACTGAATTTTACTTTTCAAGAAAGAATCCACTTGGATGTAGAATTATATTGCATGTTTGGTTCAAAAATGAAATAAAAAATAAATAGATATATTTTGAAAATAGAAAGAGGAGAAATATAATGAAATAATATTATTATATTTGGTTATTGAAATAGAATATAATAAGAATTATTGAATTAATATTAATATGTTTGATTACTTCAACGATTTGAGTCAAATTAAGTGTAATTTTTTTATTTTTTATTAAATTAAATATAAAATAATACTAATAGTAATTAATTGATAAAAAATAAATTTTAACAAAGAATAATTATTAATTAAAATATCTAATTATTAATTCTTAATTATTATGAAATAATTATTAATCAAGTATTGATTACTAAATATTTACTATTTAATAATTATTAATAAAAACATTAAATTAAAATAATTTAAACAATTTTTTCTTATAAAAAGGTACAAAAAAAGAGAGTCGAATTTTAAACTTATTTTTTTAAAATAATAATAATTAAGTTAAACCATATTTATTAATTTAAACAATTTTTAATTTTCTAATTTTACAAACTACCAAGTTTCAAAGAAAGAAGGGGAAATAGCAAGTATCAAAGAAAGAAGGGGAATGACAATACAAATCCATTTCCATCGAATGGCTATGTTATATTTTAGTTATTTTGTAGACTTGACAATTTTGGATCTAATACAATAACATGACATAAATTTGATATGAATAAAAAATACGAAAGTGATATAAACTAAAAGTCGATAAAAATTACATATAAATTATGAATATAATAAAAACTAAAAAAAATAAATTTTACATCATATATATTATATATTACAAGGTAAATGCTTACATGTATCTTTTTTCTGATGTGGACTCCTATGTGGATAATTTAATTTTTCGACATGTAAGCTTTGTAACAATTACCGAATAAGTATTAAATCAATAGTTAAATATGTATTAAACAGTTGTCAAATTTATAATATGCATTAAATATTAAATAGTTGACTTAATTTATTGCTTTAAAATTTGATTTTTATATTGAACTTATGTTGTGGTATTATTTAATCATGTATTAAACATAATATATTATATAATATATATGATTTCTATATTATATTTAATAATTAAGTAATAAATGTATTGCTTTAGTTATATTTAATATTGGAAGAGTAGAGACATTTAAATATACAATTTTTTTAATTTTACTTATTATATTTAATATATATTACCTATATTTAGACCTATTTATGGGCCAGACCGGGCCAGGCTAAGCTGGATTCAAGCAGGGCTTAGGCAAGATATTAGGGAAGTAAGCGTGAGCCCAATCCCTAAAATTTATAATACTTAAAATTTCTCAATCTATAAAAAAAAATTATCTTAAAAATAATTTTAAAAACTATCTAATCCAAAAATATTTTAAAAAATATAATTTTAATACTAATAATTTTAAAAACTATCTAATCCAAAAATATTTAAAAAAATATAATTTTAGTGCATGTTTGGCACATAGGATTATTTAAAAGACAAGATGTTAATCATCCTACCCTATGTTTATTATGTATTTAAGCAATAGGATAGGATTAGTCATCCTAAACCAAGAGGATAATTTAATCCTTTAGAAAATTGAAAGATTATTTTTAATCCACAGGATAGGATATATTTCAAAAAAATTTTAATAACAAATTTCCTATTTTACCCTTAAATTTAATAAATAAAATTTAAATTATTAAATGGATTTATATATGATGCACTGACAGTGTATAGTTTCTATACACTGTCAATGTACCAGAGGTTGACACCTCATCAATAGGCCCTTATATGCAAATATAAATAAATTTTTTTAATTTGCCCATAAAGATCTATTGATGAGGTATCAATCTCTGATGCATTGACAGTGTATAGAAATTATACACTGTCAGTGCATCATATACAAACTCTTATTAAATTATCAAGTAAAAAAAAAAGATTGGTCAAAAAACCATCTACTAAACAGAACTTCACCTTTTCATTTCAAACTTCTCCGCTTCGACCACTCTTCTCACTTTTTTCTACAATTTTCTTTCGAATTTCTCACTATAAGTCAGATCAGTTTTCAATTTTCTTTCAAGTTTCCAGGTAACCAAACTTTATCTTTTATTGTGATTTTTCTTTCAATTTTCTTATGGATTTGTTTGTTTTCTTTTATATTATTGTTAAACATTTCGGTTAAACAATTTATCTTCTTAGTGCGATTTTCTTTGTTCATTTGTTTAGTTTTAACAATTTTTTTTGTTTTAAATATATTTTTTATCATTTTTTTTGATTTTCTTGGAAACCAAACGGGTTTTCTTTTCTATTACCCGATGCTTTTGTTAATGTCCCTACCAATATTGGAAGCTTATTAGTATCTGAATATAATAGAATGATGATTTTGATAGGTGAATGTTGAGACTATAGAAATAGAATGCATATTGTTTTAGATAATTTGACTTATCTAAATACTAGTGCCAACTTTCATTGATGATAATTTGACTTATCTTCTACTTAGGCTTACTGTAAGTAAGGTTAAGTAAAGATCTGGTGTTTTTGGGTTAAGAAGAAAATATCCTTGCTTCAATTTGTGATAAGTTGGTATGCCTTCTATAATTTAATTTAACTACTATGTATCCTGTAAAACTCTAACAGTCATGGCTTGGTGGTAGCCTTTGAGTCCAATGACTTGTTCCCCTGTTCTTGACCTGTTTGTTACCATGTGGTCTTTGGCTATGCTTGTTCTTATTTATTTCAGTGTTTTATACTGCAATGCTAGCTGTTAATGGTTTACCTAGAGATGTTAATGCAAATAGAATGAAATTTTATTCTTGATTAAAATTATTCCTGGAGATGTTTATGGTTTTCCTAGTTTGGCAGGGTGAGGGGGGTTTTGAGGAATTGTAAAGGTGGTGTTTTGGGATTTTTTTTTTCATAGTTCTCTTGAATCTATCGAGTTTAGTGTTGTAGAGTTGGTGGCTATTAAGATAGCATTACATTTTTTCTATTTATCAAAGTGGATTAGGAAAGTTTCTCTTAAGGTGGAATTTGATTATGAAGTTGATGTTTTATTGACCATGGAAAGAGTGAAAATTGTTTAATGATATTGATAGACTTTGGGGAGAGATAGAGAAGGATGAGTGTGCCTATTGTTTTAGAGAATCCAACTCTTTTGCTGACTCGCTAGCAAAGTTGGGAGTGGACAGATATGATTTCTTTCATGCTTTTTGGGACTAGATAATACATAAGCTAACATGGTTAACAAAATTAATCACATTTAATAACCTATTTGTAGGTAAAATAAGATAATACCAGCTCAAGCTACAACTGTCAACAAACAACATTAGGTGGCAACAAAAGAATAATTTACTTACTAAGAAAGTCGGTGGTCATTCTTAACAATAGTGATTTCACAATAGCTCAGCTGTTTTCTTTTGTTTAATTTTAAATTGGGATGAGAAGATTTCATCCATAGTGTAAGGACTGCATGGCACTTTGTTCCCGCAGGACCCAAGGCCTAATGGTTAGCATGTCTCAACACTTGTAAGAGGTCAAGGGTTCGAGACATGCGAATGCGAAATAAAACCTTGAGGGCCAGTGGACCGAGAGAGGACAGTACGGATGAGTAGGATGTGGGGGCCACCTCTTGGGTCCTGTGGGAACAAAGTGCCATGCAATCCTTACACATAGTATGAACTATGAATAGTCATAGTTCATTTGAGGAAATGAAATTGCCGTCTAAAACATAAAATCTTACATTCCATGATGTCGTCATTTGTTATTATTTTTCAGGGTTTTTTTTATTTTTTTTTACTAAATGTCAATGGTTTTTTTTAATTATGTAAGTTTTTAATTTTTACAACTAATCAAAATTAAAGCTGAATATTGACTCTAGTTTTCTTATTAGTAATAATGGATACACACATCATTTATAATTAAACCATGAAGCCTACAAATTGAGATAAACTTTTGTCTAAAGTACTTTATTAATAAATGCATATTTGTTGTTGTAGTTATAGAAGATGTTCTGATATTTTTATTGAGGCAAGTAAAACTATTAAAAAAATTATTTTATATGTGACAATGAAATTTTTAATAAACATGTAAAAACATTATAAACATTATAAACAATGAAATTTTTAATAAACATGTAAAAACATTATAAACCTTATAAATGCATATTTGTTGTTGTAGCCATCCAAAACTTGTGTATATGCTGAACGTTGGGTTTAATAGAGGAATTAACCTACTTTTTTTTCTGTCGTTTGAAGTAACATGGGGTTAGAATTAACCTTGATTGATGTTGTTTGGTTCCAATATTATTTAGACTCCTTTTGCTTTGTGTTTGATTACTACCTTAAAATTGATTTTCTTTTTCTTTGGTTTAAAAGTGAGTGATATATTGAAATTTATTGACTCAGACTTATATTCCATCAAAGAGTGATGATTGCAGTAAGTGCTTATCCTTTTGGTTGTTGAATTGCAATTACTTTGCTTTTTGTTAATTATTGTAAAGCATTGAGTACTAGTCTTTTGGTTTGACTCCATATCTCTTTGGTCTACTGAATCCATCTCTTTCTATTTTTGCCATGACAAACACCTTGAGGTCATTTTATTTCACTTTTCTGTGTAAATTAAAGAACTTTAGGCCTGGATGTTAATAAATTTTTCTTGGTAAGTTTGTCTTTCAGTAGAAATCTATATTAACTTGTATCCTTTCTGCAAAGTTTTAATAACATCAATCAATTTTCTGTTTAGACTAATAAGTTCATGTTGAAAAGAATGTTGAAGGCTCTTGTAAAAGGCATTGTAAAGGTAGTGAAGCATTGGCAGAGGGCTTGGTAGAGGCAGTTCACATCTTTGGCTCCTACTTTGATAAGTCTAGTGAGAGACTTGATCGCATTGCTGAGAAAATTGGACATGGAAAGCGAATCTATGATGATCAAAGGAATGTTCCCAAGGAGCCTGAGAAAATGGGTTTAAGCACTGAGGACATGATTGAAGTTGGCATGAAGATAATGGACAAATCCCAAAATGTTCATCTGTTTTGGGGTTTCAAAGGAGATGCTAAAGTAGCGTTTGTTCAACGTCTACTTGCAAAGTGAAGTTTTTTTAGTAGTATAGGTTATAAATACTAGTTTTGTTGGTATTGTTCTCATCATAATTGTCAATATGATGATTATACTAGCAAATTTATTATTTTTTGGGATTGTTAGTATTAATGTTACTTTTGTTTTAAGAAATTGTTCTTGATTCTAAGAAAAAACTTGTTATTTCTGATGATATTTTTGATATGTAAAAATTGTGTTGCTATATTACATAAAAAAATTGCTTTGCTATAAGTTTTATTTTTTATATGATTTTTTTACTATTTTTTATTGTTTGATTCATGATTTTATGTTTTTTTTGTCATTTTTAAATTATTATTGTGTGACTTGAAAGAAAAAATGTCAAGTTTTGAGTTAGCATATAAATAAGGGTAATTTTGTCCAATAAAAAAATTATCCTATCCTAATTTTAATCTTGCACATAACAAACATGGTAAGGATAAAAAATAATCTTATCTTATGCTTAATCTTTGTACACACCAAACATAAGATAAGATGTTATTATCTAATCTTATCATATCCACAATTTTATATTATTCTATCCTATCCTTATCCCATGAACCAAACATGCACTTAATACTATCTATTTAGAAAACTAAATAAAATATTAATTGATATTTATTTATATTATGAAATAAATAATTTTAATCTATTTAAAAATATTTTATTAACAAAACTGAAAAGTATAAAAATAAGCCATCAATATCATGTATATTATTTAAATATTTAAAATTATTATTTTTCTAAATAAATACAATTCATGTATAAAACATCTAAATTTATAAATGTATATGTTACATACGTATTTAAATATATAAAATTAATTCGTGCATTGTACAAATTATTGTACTTTCATATATAAATATAAATACTTTTATGTTATAATTATTCTTTTATATATATATATATATATATATATATATATATATATTATGTGTATAAAATGCATATATAATAATGATTATTTATATCAATAATAAAAATATACCTAAAAATATTACTCTAATGCTTTAAAATTGTTAAAATATACTTTTGATTTCTATTTTAACATTTTGTTGATGTACTCAATTATTTTATTTATAATATGTTTTTCTTTTTTATTTTTCGTAATATTTGTTTATTTTGAATTTTATAATTAAATATTTAATTTTTTTATGATTGAATATCTTGATTATATTATATATATATATATATTATATATACTTTAAACAAATAAATTACATAATATTATTTTATATATTTACAAATTTAAATAATTAAAACTATTTCGTGTATCACATGAATAAAAATAAATTCAACATATTACGAATTTTAATACGAAAATTTTATGTTTTACGCACACGAATCTTATTTATACGATACAAATATAAATTTTAAGCACAAATTACTAAATCTTGAAAACTGTCACGTCCCGGGAGCTTAAGCCCAGCAATCGTGTGGCCTTAGGGTGGGAAACTCACGTCCACGTCCTTAAGTCAGCCTACTCTTGCCCAAGATACTTCTACTCGCGGATACGCAGCAAACACACGCACATAAGGCACAAACATAAGGGCACATGATATGGGGAACTGTACACTTGTATTCACGCAACTCAACAATGTACAGGAGCTGTTACAACAAGGAGGCACAGCCAATGGCCTCAACTATCCCTGCTGGACACACCCAAGCCGTCTTAGGAGGTTCCCACAAGGGCCTCAACCTATCACTTAAGCTCACTCCCTCACCCACACGTAGAGACTCTCCCTTAAGCCTCCCTCAACACTCAAGTGTATCACTATATCTCTCCTCTCTCTCTCTCTGTACAAATGGGGAAGACACCCCTTTATATAGGCAAGCCCTCATACATGTGTGTGGCAATGGTTAGGCCAAGTGTGTGGCTGGCAGACTGCATTGGGAACCTTCCCTGAGTGTATGGCACCTGGTGTGCATTGAGCTTTACTGACATTGTTCTGCCCGAGAATCTGTCTCAGTTGCGCACTTGAGCTCGCCTACCTGCCTGGTGTGCTCTCCCTCGCCTGGAGCCTCGCCCAACTGTCTAGCTCGCCTGGCTTGGCGACAGGGACTTTGCTCACCCACCTTCTGGCCAACATCCACGTCACTCCCACTACTTTGGGCTACCTTGGTTTGGGCCTCTAGCCTCTCATCCCCTCGGCTGGGACCTAATTGGGCCTGCTTCCGTCCATCAGGCCTTGGGCTTGTGCACGGGACGTGACATTCTTCCCCACCTGTTCTAGCAACGCCCTCATTGCTAGGGGAACGTCTGTCCTCTTTCGGCGCACTTCTTCCCTTCTTTTTTGAGCGGGGTCGATGCTTCCTCCTGCGGCTCTGAGCCTTCTGTTGCTCACCTACATTGGAGGAGTCTGGCTCTTCTTCTCGACCACTGACCTTGCCCTCGCCCCTTGGCTGAGAGCCAAGCACCCAACTGTCTACTTGTATGAAGCCCAATCTTCGAACCTCCCCCGGTTCTTCCACTGACTGTAGAACACCAAGTCGGCGAACCACTCCCGGTTCTTCCTCCTTCGACTGCTCGCCACCCCTGACGATCGCTACGAGCTTCTCTCTAGTCGGGCACTCCTGTGCTCTGTGTTGTCCACCGCACAAGAAACACTCCATAGGTCTCCTTGGTTGGTTGTCTCTCTATGAGGACTTTTGCTCGGCAAAACGTGGCTTCCCCTTGCCACTGATGTCACGATCTTCCTCGCCATCGCCCTTCCCCTTGGGCTGGGAAGCATCAGACTCAGATACGCCTTCACTGTCGGAGTCATCACTCTCCCACAAGCCTTTCCCCTTTGGCTGGGATGACTCTGACCTGCTGAGATCAACTAAGGACTCCACGGCTGCTATGGCTCTTGACAACGTCTGAACGCCCATCCGCTTCAGTTCCTGTCTAGCCCACGGCCTGAGTCCATCTAGGAAGGAAAACAGAGCCTCTTCCTCACCAAAGCTCGGTATCTGCAGCGTAAGCTCTGAAAATTTACGCACATACTCGCGCACTTTTCCTCGCTACGTCAACCTTCTCAGCTTGGACCTTGCCTCCTCAACTGCGTACTCAGGATAGAACTGCTGCCTGAACTCCCTGTGGAATTCTGCCCAAGTGCTTATGGCAGCACCTCCTCGCCTGGCGTCCTCGCACTGCATCGCCACCATAGCAAGGCAAAATCAACAAGTACATAGAGGCAGTGCTCACCTTAGTAGCCTCCTCCTCGATGCCAACAGCTTGAAAGTACTGCTCCAAGCCCCAAAGAAAGTTGAACACATCCTTGGCCGACCTCGTCCCACTGAATTCCTTCGGCTTTGGGACATCTGCCCTGAATTGGGGAGCAAACGCTGGTAGGCGACCTTCCACGGCACTCTCGCATGCACGGACCTTGGCACGTAGCTGGTCTAGCTCTACCCGCATTGCTTCAACCATCGCCTCCAGGGCTGCATTCTTCTGGGCGAGCTGTTCAATCTCGGTGAGCTTCTCCCGCACTTCAAGCCTTAACTCCTTCCCCTCGGACTTGAATTCAGCGAGGCAGTCTTCAAGTCTGTCGTCTGTCTTGCCCATTGCCAACTCCACCTTGGCGAGCCTCGCTTCTAGGGTGGACATGGCATCATCTCTGGAGTTACTACCCTTTTTCCCTTTCCCGACTCGAGTCTCTCGTGCCTCCTGTCCTTCGGCGTGCTATCCTACTTCCGAACTCGCCATCTCTGTTCAGTCCGAGCTGCACACTTGTCGGCTCTCTTCAACTAACCTGGTTCGCACCGTGTCTTAACTTGCACTAGGACCTACTGGAACCGCACAAATCAATCAAGCTGGACTGACCGCTGATCGCCATCGAATGTTGATCGCCAACACCTGATCACCGGCTCTAATACCAACTGTCACGTCCAGGGAACTTAAGCCCAGCAATCGTGCGACCTTAGGGTGGAAAACTCACGTCCACATCCCTAAGTTAGCTTACTCTTGCCCAGGATACTTTTACTCGCAGACACGCAGCAAACACACGCACATAAGGCACAAACATAGGGGCACACGGTATAGGGAACTGTACACTTGTATTCACTCAACTCAACAATGTACAGGAGCTGTTACAACAGGGAGGCACAACCAATGGCCTCAACTATCCCGGCTGGACACACCCAAGCCGTCCTAGGAGATTTCCGGAAGGGCCTCAACCTATCGCTCAAGCTCACTCCCTCACCCACACGTAGAGACTCTCCCCTAAGCCTCCCTCAACACTCAAGTGTATCACTATATCTCTCCTCTCTCTCTCTCTCTCTCTATACAAATGGGAAAGACACCCCTTTATATAGGCAAGCCCTCATACATGTGTGTGGTAATAGTTAGGCCAAGTATGTGGCTGACAGACTGCATTGGGAACCTTCCCTGAGTGTATGGCAGCTGGTGCGCACTGAGCCTTGCTGACATTGTTTTGCCTGAGAATCTGTCTCAACTGCACCCTTGAGCTTGCCTGTTCCTTCTGCTCGCCTACCTGCCTGGTGCGCTCGCCCTCGCTTGGAGCCTCACTTGGCTTGGCGACAGGGACTTTGCTCGCCCATCTTCTGGCCAACATCCACGTCACTCTCACTACTTTGAGCTGCTTTGGTTTGGGCTTCCAGCCTCTCATTCTCTTGGCTAGGACCTAATTGGATCTGCTTTTGTCCATCAAGCCTTGGGCTTATGCGCGAGACGTGACAAAAACTCCAACGAAATGAAATAGAGACCAAACGAAATTATTATTCCGCCCAGCGAAACGGGCTGCAAAACAAGAAACCAACGAGCCCAACTAATACATCCCAATTTCATTTTATTACATTACTTACTAGAATACAAAAAGAGATGATCACAGAACGTAGAATAGAGACAAAGCAACGTTCTCTGGAGGGAGTTTCTGCTGTGTGTTTCCTTTCCCTGTTGCAAACGGTTCTTGGCTCCAACTCCAACTTCTCCAACACATTCCTTCATTTGGCCCTCTCCTTCACCTTTTTTACTATTATAAGAGCCTTGTTTGGGGCCTTTCTGCCTCAAAACTTGGATTATTCTTTCTTAATTTTATCTTCTTTACAAATTAAAAAAAGAGAGAGTAAGTAGTGTTAGATCGAGGTTCGGATTTCTTTGATACAATGGTGCTAAGGTTGGACGCCAGAGATGTTTCCGCATTCAAAATCTTGTTTTCCTTGGCGATCATGTATGGTGTCATGGCGCTTCTGGTTCACTCCGTAATTTACATGAAGTTCATCGAGCCGTTGGGGATCGACGCGCCTCTCGACCGCTTTTCCGAGGCCAGAGCTATCGAGCATGTTCGAGTATTATCACAAGAAATCGACGGTCGGCAAGTGCGTCATAATATCTATAACTTCTCTTTACTTAATTCGTTATGCCCGAGGAGGAATTCGATGATTTCTTCTACTTATTTTTGTTTGTGTTCACTAGCTTTAAGTTATTATTACTACTTTATTCTTATTACTATTACTTCTTAAATTCAAATTTTGATTGGTTGAAGGTTACTTAAAGTTGAAGGTGAACTGTGGGGACAGTTGAATTTATTCTAACGAAGCTGAAATGGAAAAGTAATGGAATAAGAATTGCCGTAATGAGTGATATAGAGGAAGTTAATAGTATTTTCTTTTTTTTTTTAATAGGAAGGGCGTCCGGGATTGAGAGAAGCAGCTCGGTATATCAAGGCATATTTGGAAAGGGTGAAGGAGAGAGCTGGGTCTAATATTAGGTTGGTATACATTTGTTTTAAGGCTGAATGGTTTAATTTCTAAATGAATTTTGTATTTCTTCTCATTAATTGTTTGAAGTTGCCGGCGTAACTTGATTTACTTCATTAATTTGCAGAATCGACGTTGAAGAGGATGTTGTTGGTGGGTCCTTCAATATGATGTTTTTAGGCCACAGCATATCATTGGGTTACAGAAATCATACCAATATTTTGATGAGGTAAATTTCTGAAGCTGAATGGGATTCTTTGGGTTGTATTAAAACTGTAGTACTATGTCAATAATTCAAGGAAGGATTAGGAAATTTCCTTACCTTCTTTCTTAAAGGCATCCACTTTGGTTGTAAGTAGGCGCCACTTTAAATCATGGGGCCCGCTTAAAATCTAAAGTTGGCCATTGTGTTAAATCGCTTTTGAAATGTAATGAAAGAAATACAGTTTTTGGTGATACTAGTTCTTTATTAGTGCATGACTAGGCCATAGTTGCACTTGCATCTGTAGTATCATTTATGTGGTCAAAGTAGTGTGTGAAACTTTGTTATTTTAAGCTTGATCATGGATAAGGAAATTGAACCCCATATTGGAAAGTTTTAAGGTGTTTGACTCTTGAAAACTGGAGGCAAAAGAGTTTTTGATATTTGATATAAATTGTTTCAGGCACTCTATAAGTGCTGAGCAAATAGAGGCTTATTTTATTCATGGAACCAATGTCAAAGGATTAATTAGGCTTTAGATTTGCAAATTTTTGTATGTTTTGCGCATTAAGAGGCAATTAACCATTACTTGCATCTTTGAAGTTGGAGATAGTGAAGCACTCTCTTTTAGTCTTGCAACTCTTTGGAAAATAAAATTATCTTATTTATTTTATATAATAACAGGATATCCTCAATAGATTCAAAGGACACCGATCTATCGGTTTTAATGAATGCTCATTTTGATAGTCCACTTGGTTCCCCAGGGGCTGGTGATTGTGGTTCATGTGTTGGTTAGAACACCGAAATTTTTAGCGTGTTTGTAGAAATTACATTGGCTATCCTATTAAATACATCATCCTGATGCTTTGTGTTTTTGCAGCATCAATGTTGGAAATTGCAAGATTAACCATTGACTCTGGTTGGGTCCCACCTCGGCCTATAATTTTATTATTTAATGGTGCAGAAGAAGTTTTTATGTTGGTAAGGAGCGTACTAATGCTTTGTTTTGAAGTAGAATATTTTTTCATTGGGAATATTGAAGTTTTATAAAAAAAAATTATTTATTGAGTGATAGATTATTAAACTTGAAGAAATAATGCCTGAATTTGTGGTAGTAGACACATAATTTGGGACAATACCAAAGAAGAAACATAGTTGATTCTTCTTGAAGAACGGAAATAGTTGACAAAACTTTAAACCTTCTTGATAGTAAGGATATTAAGGAATGATGCCAGGGAGAAAAGGAAAATTTAAACCGAACTGACAAAATCAAACCTCAAGCTGACATTATTTTGTTAACTTTGTCCAAATCTTGTTGAACATCCTATTCATATAAACTTATGAACTTTTTTTGCTTGTGATATTTTAGGGTGCACATGGCTTCATGAATACACATAAATGGCGTGATTCCATTGGAGCTTTTATAAATGTGGAAGCATCAGGGACGGGAGGTCTTGGTAGGATATAAATCAACGTTAATGTTTTTCATTTCCTGGTTGCTATATTAATAGTTCATACCCAGCGATGATACCATTTGCTAGGACTAAATTGATTTGGTGAAGTAATCAAGAGTTGTTTGAGATAAATAAACTGATAAATTGTTTCATACCATAACTGCTTATAACATAGAATATTCTGTCAGGACATCATCATCATCATCATCATCATCATGGTTTCTTAGAATAACCTTAATCAAGATAAATTTAAAAATTTTGTTGATGGACATGTTTGAAGTTCCATTTTTATTTCCATGGGTAAGTTACATATTTGTTGGCACTACAGATCTAGTCTGCCAATCTGGACCTGGTTCTTGGCCTTCTTTTATCTATTCTCAATCAGCAATATATCCTGTAGGAAATCAAAGTATTTTATTGAAAGACTTCAGATAAAACTGTACATAGGTACCCTATTTATATACAAAGAACTTCTAACTAAATAGGAAGATATATCACTCATAATCCTAGATATTATTCTAATTAATAGAATCTATAATCGAGTGATTCTCTAACCTTAGTGCTAGGGATACACATATATACTGATTTCCTAAAATAACAAATTAATTAAAACAGTAGTTGACTTTCCAATAATATTCTTGACACTCCCTCTCAAGCTGGTGAATAAATATTGTCCATTCCCAGCTTGGTTACAATCTTGTGGAAGAGTGGATTGTTAAGTCCCTTGGTTAGAACGTCTGCTAGCTGTGATTCGCTTGGTACATAGGGTGTGCAAATGAGACCACTGTCAAGCTTCTCCTTAATGAAGTGTCTGTCAACTTCAATATGTTTTGTTCTGTCATGCTGCACAGGATTGTGTGCGATGCTAATTGCAGATTTGTTGTCACAGTAGAGCTTCATAGGGCCATCCCACTTGAGTCTTAGATCTTCCAAAATGATCTTCAACCATAGTAGCTCACATACACCTTGCGCCATTGCCCGAAATTCTGATTCTACACTTGATCTTGCCACAACATTCTGCTTTTTGCTCCTCCAAGTAACTAAGTTTCCTCCCAAAAAGGTGCAATAACCCGTGGTGGATCTTCTATCAACCACTGAGCTTGCGTAGTCAGCGTCGGTGTAGGCCTCCAAAGTGAGCTTATCACCTTTTTTGAACAAAATTCCCTTTCCTGGAGTTCCCTTGAGATAGTGCAATATTCTGTGAACTGCATGCAAATGGAGTTCCTTAGGGTTGTGCATAAATTGGCTCACCACACTAACTGCATAGGCAATATCAGGCCGTGTGTGGGATAGGTAGATTAGTCTACCAACCAGTCTCTGATATGATTCTTTGTCTGTAGCATAGTCTCCCTCTACTTCTCCAAGTTTATGATGAGGATCAATTGGTGTGCTGGATGGTTTGCACGCCAATTTTCCCGTGTCTCGCAAGAGATCGAGGACATACTTTTGTTGGTATATAAAGATCCCTTGTTTCGACCGTGCCACTTCAATGCCCAAGAAATATTTCAAGTTTCCTAATTCCTTAATCTCGAACTCCTTTGCCAAACATCTTCCCAAGTTCTGCCTTTCCTTTTCACTATTTCCCGTCACTATGATATCATCAACATAGACAATGAGAGCAGTAACTCCCTCTGAACCTGAGTGTTTTATGAATAAGGTGTGATCCCCTTGGCTCTGCTTGTACCCCATGGAATGCATTACCTTGGCAAATCTCCCAAACCAGGCTCTTGGTGACTGTTTTAGGCCATATAGTGCCTTCTTGAGCTTGCAAACCTTATTTGCAGCCATGTTTCTATTGAATCCAGGGGGTATTTCCATGTAGATTTCCTCCTCAAGATCTCCGTGCAAGAATGCATTTTTTACATCAAACTGTTGTAAAGGCTAATCAAAGTTAATTGCTAAAGATAGAAGAATTCTCACTGTATTCATCTTGGCAACTGGAGCAAAGGTTTCTTGGTAATCTATTCCATATGTCTGTGTGTATTTTTTAGCCACCAGCCTAGCTTTGTACCTCTCAAGCGTTCCATCTGCTTTATGCTTAACTGTAAAGACCCACTTACATCCCATCGGTTTCTTTCCTCTTGGTAGCTCCACAATCTCCCAAGTATTGTTCTTCTCCAGGGCCTGCATTTCAACATTCATAGCATTCTTCCAATTTTCACAATTTAAAGCCTCTGATAATGTTTTTGGAATGTATACTGTGTTTATGTTTGTAAAGAAACTTCTATGCGATGGAGAGCATTTCTCAAAGGACACAAAGTGGGATATTGGGTATAATGGATGTTTTGTGCACTCTCTAGTTCCTTTCCTAAGGGCTATGGGCAAATCAATGTCAGATAAGAAATCACTTTGAGGAGTAGAGCTAGAAGATATTACCTCATTTCCAGAATTTGAGTCTGATGATTGGTCCGGCCTTGGTTCAGGGGCTAGACTTTTCTTTCTTGAGTAAACCTGTGAGAACCGATTGTCAGTAGTGGCCTTTCCCCCATCTGCTTGTGAACTAGGTTGTAAGGAGGATTCATTTTGGGTTTGTGAAGGTGGAGGCTCAGGTTGCTCAATTGTAGCTTTAGGAGAGGTTTCGATCTCGGGTTGGAATTTAGAAGATGATGATGGCAAGTCAAGGAGAAAGAAGTCTCGATCCTTATCTTCCACAAATGTTGTCTCCCCCTGAAGATAAGGTTGAGTGAAATATGGTTCTGTTTCAATAAAGGTAACATCTGCGGAGATTAGGAGTTTTTTAGTAGGTGGGTGATAGCACTTGTACCCTTTCTGTGTTGAAGAGTATCCCACAAAGGCACACTTGATAGCTCTAGGGTCTAACTTTCCTCTATTTTGGCTGTGGACATGAACAAATGAGACACACCCAAATACTCTGGGAACAAGATGGTTTGTTGTACTAAGACTTGGATAAAAGTGAGACAATACCTCCATGGGACTCTTGAAGTTTAACACTCGGGATGGTAACCTGTTTATGACATGTGTGGCTGTAAGAACTGCTTCCCCCCAAAGGTATTTTGGCACATTTTTCTGAAATAATAATGCTCGGGTAGTGTTTAGGAGATGGCCATTTTTCCTTTCTGCAACTCCATTTTGTTGTGGAGTAGAGACACAGGATGACTCATGAATAATACCTTCTTGTTGAAAATATGGGGAAAGTGTTTGGTTGAAATAATCTTTTGCATTATCTGACCTAAACCTTTTGATTTGGACCCCAAATTGGTTTTTTATCACGGAAAAGAAGTTTGGGAGGATATCACTCACATCAGATTTTGATTTAAGCAGAAATATCCAAGTAACTCTTGTACAATCATCAATAAATGAAACAAACCAACGTGCCCCAGAAATATTTGGAATTGTAGATAGACCCCATATATCACTATGAATCAACTCAAAAGGAAAAAGGCTTCTTTTGTTATTGGTGGGAAAGGTAGCACGTCTGTGTTTTGCAAGTTCACATGCATCACAATGAAACTGCTTATCAACTAGTCCTTTGAACAAAGAAGGGAACATAATTTCAAGTGTTGAAAAAGAAGGATGTCCGAGCCTAAAATGGTGAAGCCAAATTGTGTCTTTATTGGTGAGGTTTTGTCCAGAAAGGTAGGTTAGGGGCTGGTTCCACTTACCAACTTTCGATTTCTCTAGTTCCTTAAGATAGTATAATCCGTCCTTCTCCTTAGCACGTCCAATCATCATTCCTGAGCCCTGGTCTTGAAATAGACAATAAGATGGAAAAAAAGTTACTTTGCAATTCATGTCATGAGAAAGCTTGGATATTGATAAAAGATTGGTGGACAATTTGGGAACATGTAGGACATTTTTCAAAGTAAGGTTAGGACTGATTTTTATTTCTCCTACCCCAGCTACCGTGGCCAAGGAGCCATCGGCAGTAGCAATTTTCCTACTACTAGAACAAGGTGAATATGAACTAAAGTTTTGAAAGGAATGAGTCATATGATCTGTGGTTCCTGAATCAATAATCCACAAATGTTTAAAGGTTCTATCTGAGGCATTTAAAGCGTGAAAGGTTGGAAGTTTACCTGAATGTATCAATGAATAGGTACCTGAAGGTTTTTCGAGGATACTTAGGAGATTTCTCAGCTTTTCAATCTCTTCTTTGTTGAGACTGCCCAACTCCTTTGGTGCTGCAGTGGTTGTTTCTGCAACTTTTGACATCTTTCACAAATCAAAACTTGCTGAAGGATTGGTGAGAATCAGGGATAAATCGGCAATGAAGGCCAAGCAACAAAGAGAAACCACCAATGATGAAGAACAGAGGAAAAATCCAGCTATGAAGGCTGATAAAAAAGAACACATGAAATACTCTGTTTTGTCTTTAGAAAACAGAGCAAAGACAACAATGATGAAGGCTGGAACAATAGAACCAGAACCGAGCCTATAGAGATGAACAAAAACAAATTTTGGTGATGAAGGCTGGATGAGAAAATGACTATGAAGGCCTAAGGCAAAAAAATCAGCAATGAAGGCTGAAGAAGAAACTGCAGAAAATCAGCAATGAAGGCTGAAAAAGTGACTGATTTCCAAGAAAAAAACCTAAAGCTCTTGATACCATGTAGGAAATCAAAGTATTGTATTGAAAGACTTCAGATAAAACTGTACATAGGTACCCTATTTATATACAAAGAACTTCTAACTAAATAGGAAAGTATATCACTCATAATCCTAGATATTATTCTAATTAATAGAATCTATAATCGAGTGATTCTCTAACCTTCATGCTAGGGATACACATATATACTGATTTCCTAAAATAACAAATTAATTAAAACAGTAGTTGACTTTCCAATAATATTCTTGACATATCCCATGGCACACAGTGCAGCTCAGGTTTTACTTATCCTTTTCTAGCTTATATTCTTTGTTCTAGTGTTTATTTTTTTGGAGTACTTCTATCACAGTTTTGCTTTCATTTATAGTTTAAATATATTTTTTTGTGAAGGTTATTGTACGGTGTAACTTATTTCTGCTGACCTTGAAATTATATATCTCGGTTCCTATTCTGTTAATCCCTGTTTCATTTTTCTTCGCCTGCTGGTATTGATGGTGCAACTGAGTCAATCATGAATTATTCATCATCCTTGCAGGATGTTTTCCCTGTTATTCCTGGAGATACAGATTACAGGATGTTTTCCCAAGTTTATGGCAGTATTCCTGGCCTGGATATTATTTTTCTTCTTGGTGGTTACTATTACCATACCTCCTATGATACAGTGGAGAGATTATTGTATGCATTACATCTGCTTCTGTGGTGTAGAATAACTTTAGTGGAGATTTATGTATTTTGGTATTAAGCACTTCCACTCATACATATGGCTGTCTCTTTTCAATGCAGACCTGGTAGCATGCAAGCACGTGGAGACAATTTGTATAGCACAATTAAGGGCTTTGCGGAATCTTCTAAGCTTAAAAATGCTCATGAAAAAGAATCTCTTGATGTTAGTGATGACTACAATGATGAACGAGCTATTTTCTTTGATTACTTAACTTGGTTCATGGTAGGTTTTGTGAATGTCTAATATGCACATTGTGCTAAGAGTCATTTATTCTTGGATACTAATTGTCTAATGATCATTAATAGTGGGTATATTATTATTTTTTTTAATTCGATCATGAGTGTTTCAGATATTTTACTCAAGAAGGATGGCTGTGGTACTTCATAGCATTCCCATCACCATCTTCCTCATTATGCCTTTCTTTTTACGCTTGCTGAATTCTGGGTTATATTGTTGTTTTTCGACCTTCTATGATTTTATAAAAGGTAAAAAGACTGCAGAGCATTAATTTATTTCAAATTAGTAATTTGGTAGTTCTTACATGTTACAAATTCCATTGTTATATTTAATTACTTGATCAATGTATTAGTGTAATTTATTGGTAGTTTCCTGTAACAAGTTATTTTCTAGTTATTTCCTTTATCAATATGTTATTCTATGCTTCTGTTCTTACTAGCATATCAGTAATTCTCTTCAAGCTGTTGTTGACTGCTATAACTATTTCAAATTTGTTGATTTTGCAGGAATGATCCTCCATGCTACTGGAATTATGCTGGCTGTTATCTTCCCAGTTATATTTTCCATCCTGAGATTGCTATTTTCTAGTTATGGAATGAACTGGTTGGTTGTTTATCTTAAGTTGGAAGATGAACAAGGGATATTTCCTCATAGTATTAATTGAATGATCAGTTGTTTGAAATCTTAGTTGATACACTGAAATTGATATGCAGGTTTGCGAATCCCTACTTGGCTTTCATGATGTTCACTCCTGCCTCACTTATCGGTCTTTTGACCCCAAGAATCGTTTTTCGCACTTTCCCCCTCTCCCAAGATGTTTCGGTTCTCAAGACATCAAAAGAGGTAAACTTTGTAGATTCAAATTTTCTTGAAGAAATTGGCTGAGACGTAGATTATTGCATGGTGTTCTTCTGCATCAAATTTTCTAGTGTGGTTTTGTTATGTAAGAGCTTCTACTGTTATACCCCGTAAAGCTTCCCAGGTTTCATTCAAGTTATTGCAAACAAGAATCTCATGTAACTGTGCATAATGCATAAAAGCTGAAATATTGAACATATAATTTAAACTGGATCTGCAAGACTTGGTAATACACTGAATCTCGCCCTCATATGTATGAAGTTTATAATGACCAGCTCAACTATGATGCATGCAACAATTTTTCTTGTGTTTGAGTAAAATTGTTTATGAGTATGCGGTTAGTGAAGAATGTAAGTGATTAAGTGAATCTTACAGGCACTATCTGATGAGGCAAGATTCTGGGGAGCATTTGGATTTTATGCTTCATTAACTTTGGTATGTGTTGTGATCGCTGTCATTTGCTAGTTAAAATCATGGGTTTTCGTTGCACTGATTTTCTCAAATTCTATTAACGACTTTGAAATGTCAGGCTTATCTTGTAGCTGGGTTAAGTGGGAGTTTCTTGACCTTTTTCACATCTGCTTATATGCTTCTTGCATGGATCTCCTTTTACCTATCAATCAAGTTTTGTGGTCACCAATCAGTCAGGTATCACGAATTTGCAATTGCATATCCTATTCATGAACTATGAGGATATGGTTGTTTCTAACCAAGCATGTATTTGACAGAGCCAATTGTTCGTTATTTGCATCCTATAACCCCCCTGGCTTTTCTTTCTTCCTTCATTTCTTTCATTTTGCCTGGCCATGTTTTTTGGCTGCATCTAGGGGTGTAATTAAGCCAAGCCAAGCCGATACAGTGGGGTGCTCGGGCTTGACTCCAAAATTCATTACTTGATACTCAGCTCTAGCTCGACCAATTCTTAATTTTTGAGTTTGAGCTTGACTTAAGATAAAAATCAAGCTACTCGAGCTCGCTCAATTAGGCTCGTTTATCCTGCTCGATTCTCATGCTGAACTCGTGCTCAATTCTCATGCTCAAACTTGAGTCACCACATTCTCAATTCAGCATATATGCATCAAAACCAGAATGTTTAAAACCCTTTCTTTATAAGTAGGCAACGAAGCAAAAACAAAACAAGATAATCAATTATAGGAATAGAAACAGAGCAAATATATGGAAAATAGTCAAAATCAGACACAACTTTTGAGATGTCTTAGCAAACTAGAGCATCTCTACTTTAAATAATTTTATATTTATATAGCTAAGTAAATCCGGATAATTGGTATTGGTTCCCTTCATTTCCTAACCTTTAGATGGGTGACCATACAATTGATCAATACTGAAAACTTTAAATGATTGCACACAAATGCTTCTCATTCATACCCCAGAATACCTTTTCATCTAATCCTTATTTTAGAAATCAGAATCATGAATCATTTAGTCACTTTTGCAGTTGGCACATCACGCTACATTATCAGTTATGGTCGACTCCCAAGTCCCAACTGACCTTCTCCTTGTCATTTTTTGATACATAGGGTAACTCAGGGAGACTTGGCTATGAAGGCCATGGTTAGGTTACAAGCAGATATAAAGTTAATTCAAGCTAAAGTCTTACCCATATGCAAATTAATAAGAAATATGAATTTCGAATTTGATATCTTAGAAATCTTGAAATTTATTTATTTCCAGCAGCGATCTAAGTACATAGTGTTTGCATTCTATTTTACTTCCTTTGTTCTACTAATACAACCAGCATCTCCAAATTGAGCAGATATCTAACAGCAGATTTGCGTACAGAGACTGTGTCGAATTATTAGGAGTTTTTTTTTTTGTTATTCATGTTTGTAGAATTGGGTAAAGCTGTATATTTTCTGTCAATATTTTTCCTTCTGATTTACAATCCTTTTATAGGGAAAAGCATACATAGAAATAGGAAAGTCCTAACTAATTTACAACCTAATTTTCTCACTTTACCGATTTAGATCATTGACCAAATCAGTTCTGAATCTACTCCTAATTACAGACAGATATTTAGGAAACTAAATCAAATCACATCTTTGACATTCTCAACACTCCCCCTCAAGCTGGTTTGTAGATATCTTCCATTGCCAGCTTGCCAATTAAATTGTCGAACTGTTTCTTTGGTAATCCTTTAGTGAGTATATCTGCAACCTGTTCTGCAATAGGGACATATGGCATACAAATCAATCCCTTCTCAATTTTTTCTTTGATGAAGTGTTTATCCACCTCCACATGCTTTGTTCTATCATGAAGGACTGGATTGTGAGCAATTGAAATTGCTGCTTTGTTGTCACAATAGACCTTCATTGGTGAAGGGTTTGAGATCTTCAATTCTTCCAATAATCTCTTAATCCATAGTACTTCATAGATTCCATGTGCAACTGATCTAAACTCTGCTTTGGCACTGCTTCTGGCTACCACACTTTGTTTCTTGCTTCACCAAGTCACTAAGTTCCCTCCAATAAATGTACAATAACCAGAAGTTGATCTTCGGTCTGTAGAATCTCCTGCCCAGTCAGCATCAGTGTAAACTTCAACTTGTAGATCTTCCCGTTTCTTGTACAGCAGTCCTCTTCCAGGAGTCCCTTTTAGATACTTCAAAATTCTGTATACAGCCTCAAAATGCTCTTGTCCAGGTGCATGCATGAACTGACTCACAACACCAACTGCAAAGGATATATATGGACGAGTGTGAGATAAATAGATTAGTTTTCCAACAAGTCTTTGATACTGCTCCCTATTGCTCACTTCTTCAGGTTTGGCAGGTTGAAGCTTGTCAAGAATATTATTGGAAAGTCAACTGCTGTTTTAATTAATTTATTATTTTAGGAAATCAGTATATATGTGTATCCCTAGCATTAAGGTTAGAGAATCACTCGATTATAGATTCTATTAATTAGAATAATATCTAGTATTATGAGTGATATACTTTCCTATTTAGTTAGAAGTTCTTTGTATATAAATAGGGTACCTATGTATAGTTTTATCTTAAGTCTTTTCAATTCAATACTTTGATTTCCTACATGGTATCAAGAGCTTTAGGTATTTTTCTTGGAAATCCGTCACTTTTTCAGCCTTCATTGTTGATTTTCTGCAGTTTCTTCTTCAACCTTCATTGCTGATTTTCTGCAATTTCTTCTTCAGCCTTCATTGCTGATTTTTTTTGCCTTAGGCCTTCATAGCCATTTTCTCATCCAGCCTTCATCACCAAAATTTGTTTTTGTTCATCTCTATAGGCTCAGTTCTGGTTCTATTGTTCCAGCCTTCATCATTGTTGTCTTTGCTCTGTTTTGCTCTGTTTTCTAAAGACAAAATAGAGTATTTCATGTGTTCTTTGTTACCACCCTTCATAGCTGGATTTTTCCTCTGTTCTTCATCATTGGTGGTTTCTCTTTGTTGCTTGGCCTTCATTGCCGATTTATCCCTGATTCTCACCAATCCTTCAACAAGTTTTGATTTGTGAAAGATGTCAAAAGTTGCAAAAACAACCACTACAGCACCAAAGGAGTTGGGCAGTCTCAACAAAGAAGAGATTGAAAAGCTGAGAAATCTCCTGAGTATCCTCGAAAAACCTTCAGGTACCTATTCATTGATACATTCAGGTAAACTTCCAACCTCTCACGCTTTAAATGCCTCAAATAGAACCTTTAAACATTTGTGGATTATTGATTCAGGAACCACGGATCATATGACTCATTCCTTTCAAAACTTTAGTTCATATTCACCTTGTTCTAGTAGCAGGAAAATTGCTACTGCCGATGGCTCCTTGGCCACGGTAGCTGGGGTAGGAGAAATAAAAATCAGTCCTAACCTTACTTTGAGAAATGTCCTACATGTTCCCAAATTGTCCACCAATCTTATTGTTTATTTCAGGACCAGGGCTCGGGAATGATGATTGGACGTGCTAAGGACAAGGACAGATTATACTATCTTAAGGAATTAGAGAAATCGAAAGTTGGTAAGTGGAACCAGCCCCTAACCTACCTTTCTGGACAAAACCTCACCAATAAAGACACAATTTGGCTTCACCATTTTAGGCTCGGACATCCTTCTTTTTCAACCCTTGAAATTATGTTCCCTTCTTTGTTCAAAGGACTAGTTGATAAGTAGTTTCATTGTGATGCATGTGAACTTGCAAAACACAGACGTGCTACCTTTCCCACCAATAACAAAAGAAGCCTTTTTCCTTTTGAGTTGATTCATAGTGATATATGGGGTCCAACTACAATTCCAAATATTTCTGGGGCACGTTGGTTTGTTTCATTTATTGATGATTGTACGAGAGTTACCTGGATATTTCTGCTTAAATCAAAATCTGATGTGAGTGATATCCTCCCAAACTTCTTTTCCATGATAAAAAAACCAATTTGGGGTCCAAATCAAAAGGTTTAGGTCAGATAATGCAAAAGATTATTTCAACCAAACACTTTCCCCATATTTTCAACAAAAAGGTATTATTCATGAGTCATCCTGTGTCTCTACTCCACAACAAAATGGAGTTGCAGAAAGGAAAAATGGCCATCTCCTAAACACTACCCGAGCATTATTATTTCAGAAAAATGTGCCAAAATACCTTTGGGGGGAAGCAGTTCTTACAGCCACACATGTCATAAACAGATTACCATCCCGAGTGTTAAACTTCAAGAGTCCCATGGAGGTATTGTCTCACTTTTATCCAAGTCTCAGTACAACAAACCATCTTGTTCCTAGAGTATTTGGGTGTGTCTCATTTGTTCATGTCCATAGCCAAAATAGAGGAAAGTTAGACCCTAGAGCTATCAAGTGTGTCTTTGTGGGATATTCTTCAACACAGAAAGGATACAAGTGCTATCACCCACCTACTAAAAAACTCCTAATCTCAGCAGATGTTACCTTCATTGAAACAGAACCATATTTCACTCAACCCTATCTTCAGAGGGAGACAACATTTGTGGAAGATAAGGATCAAGACTTCTTTCTCCTTGACTTGCCGTCATCATCTTCTAAATTCCAACCCGAGACCAAGACCTCCGCTGAAGTTACAATTAAGCAACCTGAGCCTCCTCCTTCACAAACCCAAAATGAGCCCTCCTTACAACCTAGTTCACAAGCAGATGGGGGAAAGGCCACAACTAACAATCGGTTCTCACAGGTTTACTCAAGAAGGAAAAGTCTAGCTCCTGAACCAAGGCCGGACCAATCATCAGACTCAAATCCTGGAAATGAGGTAATATCTTCTAGCTCTACTCCTCAAAGTGATTCCTTATCTAACATTGATTTACCGATAGCCCTTAGGAAAGGAACTAGAGAGTGCACAAAACATCCATTATACCCAATATCCCATTTTGTGTCCTTTGAAAAATGCTCTCCATCTCACCGAAGTTTCCTTACAAACATAAACACAATATCCATTCCCAAAACATTATCAGAGGCTTTAAATTGTGAAAATTGGAAGAATGCTATGAATGTTGAAATGCAGGCCCTGGAGAAGAACAATACTTGGGAGATTGTGGAGCTACCAAGAGGAAAGAAAGCAGTGGGATGTAAGTGGGTCTTTACAGTTAAGTATAAAGCAAATGGAACACTTGAGAGGTACAAAGCTAGGTTGGTGGCTAAAGGATACACACAGACATATGGGATAGATTACCAAGAAACCTTTGCTCCGGTTGCCAAGATGAATACGGTGAGAATTCTTTTGTCTCTAGCAGTTAACTTTGATTGGCCTTTACAACAGTTTGATGTAAAAAATGCATTTTTACACGGAGATCTTGAAGAGGAAATCTACATGGAAATACCCCCTGGATTCAATAGAAACATGGCTGCAAATAAGGTTTGCAAGCTCAAGAAGGCACTATATGGCCTAAAACAGTCACCAAGAGCTTGGTTTGGGAGATTTGCCAAGGTAATGCATTCCATAGGGTACAAGCAGAGCCAAGGGGATCACACCCTATTCATAAAACACTCAGGTTCAAAGGGAGTTACTGCTCTCATTGTCTATGTTGATGATATCATAGTGACGGGAAATAATGAAAAGGAAAGGCAGAACTTGAGAAGATGTTTGGCAAAGGAGTTCGAGATTAAGGAACTAGGAAACTTGAAATATTTTCTGGGCATTGAAGTGGCAAGGTCGAAACAAGGGATCTTTATATCCCAACAAAAGTATGTCCTTGATCTCTTGAAAGACACGGGAAAGTTGGCGTTCAAACCATCCAGCACACCAATTGATCCTAATCATAAACTTAGGGAAGTAGAGGGAGACAATGCTACAGACAAAGAATCATATCAGAGACTGGTTGGTAGACTAATCTACCTATCTCACACATGGCCTGATATTGCCTATGCAGTTAGTATGGTGAGCCAATTTATGCACAACCCTAAGGAACTCCATTTGCATGCAGTTCATAGAATATTGCACTATCTCAAGGGAACTCCAGGAAAGGGAATTTTGTTCAAAAAAGGTGATAAGCTCACTTTGGAGGCCTACACCGACGCTGACTACGCAAGCTCAGTTGTTGATAGAAGATCCACCACGGGTTACTACACCTTTTTGGGAGGAAACTTAGTTACTTGGAGGAGCAAAAAGCAGAATGTTGTGGCAAGATCAAGTGCAGAATCAGAATTTCGGGCAATGGCACAAGGTGTATGTGAGCTACTATGGTTGAAGATCATTTTGGAAGATCTAAGACTCAAGTGGGATGGCCCTATGAAGCTCTACTGTGACAACAAATATGCAATTAGCATCGCACACAATCCTGTGCAGCATGACAGGACAAAACATATTGAAGTTGACAGACATTTCATTAAGGAGAAGCTTGACAGTGGTCTCATTTGCACACCCTTTGTACCAAGCGAATCACAGCTTGCAGATGTTCTAACCAAGGGACTTAACAATCCACTCTTCCACAAGATTGTAACCAAGCTGGGAATGGACAATGTTTATTCACCAGCTTGAGAGGGAGTGTCAAGAATATTATTGGAAAGTCAACTGCTGTTTTAATTAATTTGTTATTTTAGGAAATCAGTATATATGTGTATCCCTAGCATTAAGGTTAGAGAATCACGCGATTATAGATTCTATTAATTAGAATAATATCTAGGATTATGAGTGATATACTTTCCTATTTAGTTAGAAGTTCTTTGTATATAAATAGGGTACCTATGTACAGTTTTATCTTAAGTCTTTTCAATTCAATACTTTGATTTCCTACAAAGCTTTATGTAGGGCGCAATGGGAGTTTCCGTTGCCTTGCATCCAAGTAAACCTGTTTCACCAAGTAAATCAAGTACATATTTACGTTGGTTAACAAATATTCCTTCTTTTGATCTAGCAAACTCCATCCCGAGGAAATACTTTAAAGGGCCTAGGTCTTTGATTTCAAAAAACTTAGTAAGTCTCCTCTTCAAATTCTCAAGCTCTGCATTGTCATCACCTGTTAGAATAATATCATCCACATAAACAATCAGTATGGCTATTTTTCCATTAGTGGAGTGTTTGTAAAACATGGTATGATTTGCCTGACTTTGACAATAACCAAAACTTTTGACCGTTTTCCCAAAATGTTCAAACCAAGCTCTAAGAGATTGTTTAAGGCCATACAAAGATTTCCTTAGCTTGCAAACTTTGTTACTGCCAAGATTCTCTTCAAAACCAGGTGGTAGATTCATAAAAACTTCTTCCTCCAAATCTCCATTTAAAAATGCATTTTTCACATCCAACTGATGTAATGGCCAATCAGAGTTCACAGCTACAGATAGTAAGACTCGGATTGAGTTTATTTTTGCTACTGGGGCAAATGTCTCCTGATAATCAATCCCATAGGTTTGTGTGAAACCCTTGGCCACAAGCCTTGCCTTATACCTCTCAACACTACCATCAGCATTGCATTTAATAGTAAACACCCATTTACATCCCACAACCTTCTTATCATGTGGCAGATATACTATCTCCCAAGTACCATTTTTGTTAAGAGCATTCATCTCTTCCATAACGGCTAACTTCCAATTTGGATCATCTAAGGCCTCCTTCATGTTTCTAGGTACAAACAGATTAGATATCCTAGAGATATAAGCTTTATGATTTTGGGACAATTTTTTATAAGATATGTATTTAGCAATGGGATGATGGGTACATGTTCTTGTCCCTTTCCTAATAGCTATTGGAACATCAAGATCAAAAAGATCAGGTGTACACTGATTACTAGGAGATAAAATTAAAGGAGATAAAGCCGAAGTGGGGTTACCTTGGGTTTCCAGAATTTTATTGCTCGGAAGTTCTGACTGAACTGGTGCTTGGATGATAGATAAGTCTTTGTTACCCTTTTTTGTCCCTCGCCTTGTATAAACCAGAAGCTCAGGGTTTTGTTGTGGTATTTCTCCCCCTATTTGTGAGATATCTATACTAGGACAACTTTCTTGATTTGGTATTTCCTGCATGTGTGGAGATGCTTGCAAATTCATTTGTGGATGGGAGATTTTAAATATTGTGTGAGGCATAGGATCAGTAGAAACTTGCCAAAAATTTTCTTCCCCTGTATATCTCTCCCCCTGAAGAGGATTTTTGGAAAAATAGGGCTGTGTTTCTAAAAAGGTTACATCCATACTTGTAAAATATTTTTTGGTGATTGGATTATAACACTTGTACCCCTTTTGATTTGATGAATAACCAACAAAAACACATTTTTCAGCTCGAGGATCTAGTTTTGACCGAAACTGACTTGGAATGTGAACAAAAACAGTGCACCCAAAAACCTTGATAGGTAAATCAGCATGAATTCTAGAAGTAGGAAACTGATTTTTTAAACATTCTAAAGGTGTCATATATTGCAAGACACGAGTGGGCATCCTATTAATCAAATAAGAAGCTGTCAACACTGCATCTCCCCATAAATATTTTGGCACATGCATGGAAAACATTATTGATCGTGCTACCTCAAGTAAATGTTTATTTTTTCTTTCGGCAATACCATTCTGTTGAGGGGTATCACGACAAGTAGATTGATGCAAAATACCTTTTTCTTTGAAAAAATTCTCCAAATATTTATTAAAAAATTCTGTTCCATTATCAGAATGAAAAATATTAATTTTTGTCTGAAATTGATTTTTAATCATGCTATAAAAATTTTGAAACAATTTTTCCACATCAGATTTTTCATGCATTAGGTACAACCAACATAACCGTGTGTGATCATCAATGAAAGTTACAAACCACTTTTTTTTAGAAATAGTTGTAACCTTAGAAGGACCCCAAACATCACTATGAATGAGATGAAATGGTTTTGATGCATGATAAGGTTTAGATTTATAAGTAGTACGATGACTTTTAGCAAGAACACAACTTTCACACTTAAAAGAAGAACAATCCACGTTTTGAAATAAAGCAGGAAATAAAAGTTTCAAATATTGAAAACTAGGATGACCTAGCCTAAGATGCCAAAGTAGGATTGCTTCATGAACAGGATTTGAACTGATACCACAAAGTCCTTGAGCCTTTTTATTACTGGAGAGGGTACCATTAAGGTAATAAAGACCATCCACCATCTCAGCACTGCCAATCGTCCTCCCCGAGCACTGGTCCTGGATAACACAATTAGATTCAAAGAAATCAACATGACAATTAGAATCTTTGGAAAGTTTACTAACTGACAAAAGATTGCAGGTTAATCTAGGAACATGAAGAATTGATTTGAGGTTTATTTGATCAGAAAGTTTTATTAGACCTTTTCCTGCAATTGGTGAGAAGCTTCCATCAGCTATTCTAATTTTTTGATGACCAGAACAAGGTGTATAGGTACTAAATAGATCAGCAAAACTAGTCATATGGTCTGAAGCACCTGAATCTATGATCCAAGGGGCTAAATTCAAAGAACAGGAGAAAGCATTAGGATTTTTTCCTGATTGTGCAATAGAAACACTAGGAATACCAGATGATGAACTAGGCATTAGCAGTTTACGAAGATGATCCATTTGCTCTTTACTAAATGGGTACGAGGGGACAGATTTGACTTCATTTGCAGTGGAAAGTACACGACCAGATCTATTATTCTGTCTACTGCTCTTCCAATTGGCAGGTTTGCCATGGATCCGCCAGCAAGTTTCTTTTGTACCTGGGGACGCTCCTCCTACTTCTGTGAAGGGTTGAAGTTTCTGCCCGAATTGGTATTTCCAGCAGCCAAAGCGGAACCTTCAAGGGTAGCCGTGACACCCTTTTTTCCCAGCATAACACTCCTTCGGGTTTCCTCCCTTCTAACTTCTGAAAACACCTCACCGATCGATGGTAAAGGCTGTTTTCCAAGGATACACCCTCTTCATCAAATTCAACATTAAGGCTAGCCAAGAACTTGTAGATCCGGTTGTTTTCCACTAATTTTTTAAAGTGGTTATTGTCTTCAATGGATTTCCACTCATAGTCATTGTACAAGTCCAGATCTTGCCACAACCGTTTCAGCTGATTGAAGTACTTGGTAACAGATTCGTCTTCCTGCTTAATTTCACCAAGCTTTAAGGTTAATTCAATTATATGTGATTGATTACCTAAGTCAGAGTACATCTGATTCACATTTTCCCATAGTTCCTTGGCCGTCGGGTAGCACATGTAGTTGGAGCTGATTTCCTCCTCCATGGAATTCACAAGCCATGCCATAACCATGGAATTTTCAGCATCCCAGACTGCATGTAGGGGATCCGTAGCAGCTGGCTCCTTTGCATCACCTGTTAAATAGCCCATCATTCCTCGCCCCCGTAGATACATGAGTACAGATTGAGACCAACGCAAGAAGTTGTCGCCATTCAGCCTGATTGTAGTAATCTGGACAGAATGGTTTTCAGAATGGGATGGCTTATTGATAGTAGGGTTCGATGCAGGTGTATTGGTCAGGGAATCAGAAGTGATTTCTGACATAATGAAGATTTGAGAAATGGAATTTAGCTAGAGAAAAAAGAATGGCTCTGACACCATGTAGAATTGGGTAAAGCTGTATATTTTCTGTCAATATTTTTCCTTCTGATTTACAATCCTTTTATAGGGAAAAGCATACATAGAAATAGGAAAGTCCTAACTAATTTACAGCCTAATTTTCTCACTTTACTGATTTAGATCATTGACCAAATCAGTTCTGAATCTACTCCTAATTACATACAGATATTTAGGAAACTAAATAAAGAAACTAAATCAAATCACATCTTTGACATTCTCAACAATGTTGTTGTAAATAAACTCTGAACTGATCACTAATCAGTTCCTTCTATCTGGGAGCAGTTAGTTTATTCCTAGAACTCTGTTTGTTCTTGGACTCTTGCTAGTTGTTACACTGCTAGGATATAGACCTGGCCTTTATTCAGAAAGAAGATCAGTATTGTTTGTTTCTTTTTATACTGCTTACATGGTATCGGTGCTTAGGAGTTTCCTTGGGAAATTGTAATTGGGAAAGAAGCCATGATTGGAGAGAGGGGTACAATGTCATCAAGGATTGCCAGTGGAGGAACGCCATCAACTTCCACCTTAACTCTTAATGGATTCGTTAATCCATCTCTTCAACTCACCATTCATAAGTTGAATGGAAAGAATTATTTAGAATGGGCTCAATTAGTCAAGCTCATGGTCAATGGCTGAGGGAAGCTTGAATATTTGACAGGTGAAGTAAAGAAGCTAGTAGATAATTTTTTAAGCTGGTGCTCCCATTAACATTTTTAAGGGACTAGACAAAATGAATGCTAGTGGATCCTGGTATGGCTAGCGGTGGAGGGGTAGTCCAAAAATGTTGAGCCTTACCATTGAACCTGTCTCTCTATGGCATCACTAATCTAGTACATGAAATAGGCGATGTTCAATTCTCTCAAATCTTTCGATAGGCAAATGGTATAGCTAATGATCTAGCATAGGCAGGTGCCTATTCTAGTGGTAGTTTTTTGTTCAAGTGGCTAGCTCTTCTAGTAGCTTTTGTGCTGATAGCCACGGGTTTTATTTTGGATGTTTGTTGTTTTACTGCTGCTGTTTTGATGTAATATTTTGGCTGTCAAGGCTTCCATGAAGATTTTCATCCTCCTGGAGCCATGTTATTATCAATGATATCCTTTTGCTTATCAAAAAAAGAGGAAGGATTCTTAGAAAAAAACCCCTGCCATCTCTTAGTGAGGTATTTTCTGAGATAGGAAGAGGAGAGGGTCGAAGAAAGGTAATGTTGTTATAGAATAACCAGGCAACAGCTAAAGCCTCAGCCCTGTCAATGCAGAGTAACCAACCTTCTTAATCTGGATAGTCTCATCAACCCAGAAAATGTGACAAGGTGTGGTGCAATCACTACCATAAGCCTCAACACACTAGAGAATTGGGACTTACATGGGAAACCGTCAAACTAGAAGCCAAAATCAGATCGTGATTCAAAACCCTTTCAAGCAGGTGCCGAGGAGCCGAGTGGATTAGGAGGGGTCGAGGAGATGCCTATTTTCGGTAAGGAACAGTTAGAGCAATTGTATAAAATTTTTCAATAAACAGCTCTTAAACAATGTGTCTTTTAGCCCAAAAAGGTAACTACCTTATAGCTATCGCATTTAGCGTTTTTGTTGCTCCTAGTTGTCGTCTATGGATCATAAACTCTGGTGCAACTGACCACATGACTAGATGTTCTAAATTTTCTTCCCATAGTACATGCATAGGAAATCAAAAAATTAAGATAGCAGATGGTTCTCTTTGAAAAATCGCTAGAAAAGGATCAATAGCTATTTCAAAGTCTCTTACTCTTCATAATGTCCTTCATGTTCCAAATCTTTCTTGTAATTTGTTATCTGTTAGCAAGTTAACTCATGACTTGAAATGTTGTAAAAAATTCTTTCCGACACATTGTGAATTTCAAGAAATGGGCTTGGGGAGGACAATTGTCAACGCTAAAGGAAGTGATGGACTCTATTACTTTGAAGATGGAAAGAACTCATGTAGGCAAGCTCATCAAACTCGAATAACTAGTCTTGAATCATTTTCTGAATCTTGTAGCAATGAAATAATGTTGTGGCATTTTAGGTTAGGCCACCATAGCATTCAATATTTGAAGTATTTGTTTCCAAGTTTATTTAAAAGTAAAGATCCATCTTTCAAATGTGAAACCTGTCAAATTGCAAAACATCATTGTGCTTCATTCCAATTACAACCTTACTAATCTTCTAAACCCCTTGCACTTGTTCATAGTATTTTTGGGGTCCATATAAAACTCCAATAGTTTCTGGAAAGAAATGGTTTTTAACATTGTTTGATGACCATACTCATGTTTGTTGGGTTTATCGTTTAAAGAAAAATCAGAGGTTGAACATATTTTAAAAAAAATTTACGCTATGGTTGAAACACAATTTCATAAAAAAATACATGTTAAAAAAATTTTTACATTATGGTTGAAACACAATTTTATTAAAAAAAAGTGTTTAGAAATGACAATGGAAATGAGTATTTCAATAAGATTTTGGGAAATTTTTTCTTGGAAAATGGGATAATACGCAAAGTTCTTTTCTTGAGACTCCACAACAAAATGGGGTGGTAGAAATAAAAAAAATAAACACCTATTTAGAAGTTGCTAGGTCTTTGATGTTTGCGACTAGAATACCTAAATACTTATGGGGAAGCCATTCTTGCTGCCGCCTATTTGATTAACCGAATGCATTCAAGAACTTTGGAGTTTAAAGCACTAATAAAATTGTTTAAAGAATTCTTTCCAATGACACATCTAATATCAGATTTGCCTCCTAAGATTTTTTGGTGTGCTGCATTTGTACATGTGCATAATCATCATCATAGTAAGCTAGACCGACGAGCATTAAAATGTGTTTTCCTTGGATATTCTCCAAAACAAAAAGGGTGTTGTTGCTTTGATCCAAAATAGGAAGAAAATTGTCACCATGGATGTCACATTTTTTGAAAATTAGAGTTTCTTTGATACTTCTCTTCAGGTGGAGAAGGGTTATGAATACGCGTTACTTGAATTGGAAAGTGTAAACGGAGAAGAAAGAAATCAGAGAAATAAACTTATTCTCTGTTATGTTTTATTGATATGGAATCGATATATAAATAGCCTAGATAAAATAGCACATCCCTAAAATATCTCCTAAAAATCAGTAAATGATAAATACAAAGAATAAAATCTCAAATAATAAAATCTCCTAAAAATCAGAAATTTAAACTACTGTATCTATCAAAACAGCCTGGATAAGAATCAATCCTTATTCAAGAATAAATAAAAAACTAAAACTTGGATGACAACACTCCCCCTCAGGCTGAGTAGATATTTATCATTCCAAGCTTGTTTGTGAGCACTTCAAAATTTTGTCGTGGTAATCCTTTGGTTAGGATGTTTGCAGTCTGCTGATTGGTTGGAACATAGGTCACACAAATCATTCCACTTTCAATTTTTTCTTTTATGAAATGTCTATCAACCTCCACATGCTTAGTTCTGTCATGGTGAACTGGGTTATGTGCAATACTAATGGCAGCCTTGTTGTCACAGTATAACTGCATTGGACAGTCCAGTTTAATCTTTAATTCTTCCATAAGTCTTTTGAGCCAAATCAATTCACAAATGCCATGAGCCATAGACCTGAACTCTGCCTCTGCACTACTTCTAGCAACCACTGATTGTTTCTTACTTCTCCAAGTTACTAAATTTCCCCAAACCATGGTGCAATATCCAGAAGTAGACTTCCTATCACCAACTGAACCTGCCCAATCTGCATCAGTAAAAGCTGCCACCTTCCTTTCTTCTGTTTTCTTGAAAAACAGTCCTTTCCCTGGAGTCATCTTGAGATACCTCAAAATTCTATAAACTGCATTGAGGTGTTCTTCCTTTGGGTCATGCATAAATTGACTAACAAAGCTGACAGCGAAGGCTATATCAGGTCTCGTATGAGAGAGATAAATCAATTTCCCAACTAACCTTTGATATCTTCCTTTGTCAACTGAAATTTCTCCCTTACATTGGGCTGTCTTGTGGCTTTGTTCCATTGGTGTATCAGCAGGTTTGCATCCCAACATTCCTGTTTCCTTTAACAAGTCCAAAGTATATTTTCGTTGAGCAACAGATATGCCTATCTTGCTTCTAGCTACTTCCATTCCCAAAAAATACTCTAAAGGGCCAAGATCCTTTATTTCAAACTCTGTGGCTAGTAGACCCTTCAATTTCTCCATTTCCTCTAGAGCATCTCCTGTGAGAATTATGTCATCCACGTACACTATTAGAATAGCAACCTTTCCAAACGGGAGGTGTTTGAAGAACAAAGTGTGGTCAATCTGGCCTTGATTATATCCATATCTTCTTATTGCTCTTGAAAAACGGTCAAACCATGCTCGCGGTGATTGCTTCAGTTCATATAGGGATTTTTTTAGCTTGCATACCTTCTGAGTATTTTTACTATCTTCAAAGCCTGGTGGAATATCCATGTAAACCTCCTCTTCTAGGTCTCCATTTAGGAAGGCATTCTTCACATCTAGTTGATGTAATGGCCAATCCAAATTTGCTGCTAGAGATAACAAGACCCTTATGGTATTTAGCTTTGCAACCGGTGCAAATGTCTCCATGTAGTCGATCCCATAGGTTTGTGTGAAACCTTTAGCCACAAGTCGAGCCTTATGTCTCTCAATTGAGCCATCTGCTTAAGATTTTACTGTGAATACCCACTTACAACCAACAGTAGTCTTCCCATTAGGTAGAGTCACTAGTTCCCAAGTGCCATTTTTTTCAAGAGCATTCATTTCCTCCCAAACAGCCTTTTTCCATTCAGGTTTAGCAAGAGCCTCCTGTATTGACCTAGGGATCTCAATATTGGAAACATTAGTGGTAAAAGCACGAAATGATGGTGAAAGATTTTTGGATGACACAAACTGAGATATGGGATGCAAAGTGCAAGAACGGACTCCTTTCCTAAGAGCAATAGGTAACTCAATAGGGTTATTTGAAAGAGGAACAGTTTCATGAGTACCTGAGGTATTAGCATCCTCTAGTTCGGACTCTTGGCTCTGTGGGACCATGAATTGCTTTCTTTCTTGAGGCTGATTTCTTCTAGTATAGACACGTAGCTCTTGATTTTTTTGCCTCATGAAACCTCCCCCTGTTTCCAAATCTGTTTTTTGTTGTTGTTGTGGCATTATTAGAGAAGACAGACTTGGATTTGACTCAGGTGAAAGATGTAGAGTAGACTTGGATATATCATCAATAGGCATGGATACCGTTTCCCAAAAACGATCTTCATTGGTTTCAATCTTCCCCTGAAGAGAGGTGGCAGGAAAGAATGGTTGAGTCTCAAAAAAGGTAACATCACGAGAGATGTAAAATTTGTTTTCTGAAGGTGAGTAACAACGGTACCCTTTTTGTGTGGGTGAGTAGCCTAGAAACACAGTTTTAATGGCTTTGGGGTCTAATTTGCTGCGGTTTTGGGCATGTATATGTACAAAGGCAGTACACCCAAAGGTTTTGAAGGGAAGATTGTTCAAGATATGAAGATGAGGATAGTATTTGGTAAGGGTGGACAGAGGTGTTTGGTAGTGGATAGTCCGACTTGGTAATCTATTTATAAGGTAGGCTGCTGTAAGAACTGCTTCACCCCACAAGTACCTTGGAACATGCATGGTGAACATAAGAGCTCGTGTGATTTCAAGTAAATGTCGATTCTTTCGTTCAAATACCCCATTTTGTTATGGGGTGTCCACACATGAACTCGGATGGATAATCCCATTGTTGGCTAAAAACTCACCTAACACTGAATGAAAATACTCTCGCCCATTGTCTGTACGTAAGACATGAATTTTTGCCTGAAACTGTGTTTGAAGCATGGAATGGAAGTTCTTAAAGATTTGACAAGTTTCAGATTTTTGTTTCAAAAGGTAAACCCAAGTGACTCGTGTGTGGTCATCAATAAATGTTATGAACCAGTGTTTACCGGATGAAGTGGTAACTTTGGATGGCCCCCAAATGTCACTGTGAATTAATGAGAAAGGTGAGGAAGACTTATAAGGTAAGGAAGGAAAAGGGTTTCGGTTGTGCTTTGCTAATTGACAAACTTCACATTGGAAAGAATGAAGATTTTTATTTCTGAAAAGTTGAGGAAACAAACATTTAAGATAAGAAAAGTTTGGGTGGCCAAGTCTATAATGCCACAACATTATTTCTTTTTGACTGGAAACAGAAAAAGATCCACTACTTGATGCAAAAGCTTATCTAGTCCTAGAATCTTCATCCTCAAAGAAGTAGAGCCCTTCATGTTCCCTAGCATTGCCAATCGTCCTCCCCGAGGATATCTCCTGAAATTCACAAGAAGATGGTGAGAGTTTTGCAAAGCAATTGTTATCACGTGTTAATTTGCTAACTGACACTAGATTACAAGTAAGGTTGGGAACATGAAGCACGGAATGAAGGATTAAGGTTTTTGAGAGTCTTATAGAACCTTTTCCAGCAACAGTTGACAAAGAACCATCAGCAATTTTCACTTTAATATTACTAGAACAAGGACAATATGTGAGAAAAGAATTAGATGAACCTGTCATGTGATCGGAAGCTCCTGAATCAATAATCCAGGGAGTCTTTGAAGTTGAAGTGACATTAAGTGTTGTGAGAAAGTTACCTGTTTGGGCTAAAGAGCAAGAACTGACACTAGGGTTGGAAGCAAGTGGATTTTAAGGTTGTGATTGACTAAGAAGCTTATACAAGTGATCTATCTGCTCTTTGCTAAACCTTACTGAAGTGTAGGCTGATTCTCCTTCTGTTGCACCCATGGCAGCAGTATGTTCTTTATCTATGGCCTGGACTTGGAAGCTTTTCCTATCATTTTGCCTTCGAGGAGTCCAATTAGGTGGCTTGCCATGAATTTTCCAACAAGTATCTTTGGTATGTCCATGACGTTGGCAAACATCGCACCAAGGTCGCTCTCCTTTTCTAGTATTTTTCTGATCTGTGGAAGACCTGTTATGGTACTGCTGACCTCGTGCAACCAAAGCTGATCCTTCAGTTGTATTATGTCCACCATTTTCTTCCTTAAAATCTCCCATCATAACCTTTCGTCGACTTTCCTCTCTTCGTATCTCTGCAAACACTTCTTCAATTGATGGTAAGGGATCTTTGCCAAGCACTCTTCCCCTGACTTCATCAAGGTCTTTGTTTAAGCCTGTTAAGAATTCGAACACTCGTTCTTGTTCCACCATCTTTTTTTGCTTGACGCTGCATGCTGTACAGTTCCAACTAGATTCATAAAATAAATCTAATTCTTGCCACAAATTTTTTAGAACATTAAAATAATCTGTCACATTCTGGCCTCCTTGTTTTGTCTCTCTCAATTTTGACTTTATCTCAAACACTTGAGCAAAGTTGCCAAGATCTGAGTAAGTCATCTTCACAGCATCCCATATTGCTTTTGCCGTGGGCAAGAATAGATAAGTCTGTCCAATTTTAGTCTCCATTGAATTAATAAGCCAAGCCATAATAATAGAGTTTTCAGCCTCCCATACCTGGTAAGCAGAATCTTCTGTGTTGGGAGCAGTAGTTGCACCAGTGAGATAACCCATCTTTCCTCTGCCTCGAATTACAAGCTTGACAGACTGTGCCCATTGAAGATAGTTCTTGCCATTTAACTTGTGAGCCATAATCTGCAAAGAAGTATTCTCACTTCCCCCTTGTAAAGTCATGATTGGAAGATGTGTTTGTTGGGATTGGCCTGAAGAAACAGTTGAAGACTCATCTCTTGTGGTTGCTCCAGCCATAGCAGTGTTTGCCAAAAAAAATTGATTCAGAATCTTTTCTGCTCTGATGCCATGTAAACGGAGAAGAAAGAAATCAGAGAAATAAACTTATTCTCTGTTATGTTTTATTGATATGGAATCGATATATAAATAGCCTAGATAAAATAGCACATCCCTAAAATATCTCCTAAAAATCAGTAAATGATAAATACAAAGAATAAAATCTCAAAGAATAAAATCTCCTAAAAATCAGAAATTTAAACTACTGTATCTATCAAAACAGCCTGGACAAGAATCAGTCCTTATTCAAGAATAAATAAAAAACTAAAACTTGGATGACAACAGAAAGTGTAGAAAATAAAAGAACGATATGGTATTTTTTTTACTATATTACATTTTATAAATATAGCCTTATTTGTAGGATATAAATAGTTGAAGAGACATGCCTCAAATAGCTAGGTTATTCGAAAACAGAAACTAAATTACTGCAGGGATGTTCTCCTAAAGATCACTGAGAATATCTACTAGAAAAGGATAATTACTGGAGAGTTATCTCTCCTAAAAATCAGGGAGATTATCTGTAGAAACTGATATTGTAGAGAATGTAGAAATTGATAGGAACATGTTTTTCTGATTTTCTACATAAAAAACTACAGCTTACAGAGAATATAAATAGTTGTAGGCTAAACTAGGAAATCTACGTAAATCCCTATATATCCTAGATACCATTTTCAGAAAAGGAAAAGGGATCCTAAATAAAGGAAAGTTTTAAATGAAACCAATCAGGGAAATATTTGGTCAAGATACCAAATCCCTTTATCTTAGGAAATAAATAAAAAATCAATCATATCCAATCCCATAGAATCTGGACTGGATTTCCACACTCCCCCTCAAGTTGGGTAGAAGATGTCAATCATACCCAACTTGGACTTCAAGCTTTCAAAATTGTTTCTAGGAAGAGCCTTGGTGAGAATATCTGCGGTTTGAAGACTAGTTGGCGTGTAGACAAGTCTGACTTGGTCTTCTTCGATTTTCTCTTTGATAAAATGGCGATCAATCTCGATATGCTTGGTCCGATCATGATGAACTGGGTTCTTGGCAATACTTATGGTTGCTTGGTTGTCACAAAACACCTTCATAGAACTTCCTTTTGAAATCCTCAATTCCTTCAACACCTTTTCAAGCCAAATTCCTTCACAAATCCCATGAGACATAGCTCTGAATTCTGCTTCAGCACTACTCCGAGCTACTACTGTCTGCTTCTTGCTTCGCCACGTTACCAAATTACCCCATACGAATGTGCAATATCCGGTGGTTGACCTCCGATCCGTTATAGATCCTGCCCAATCTGCATCTGAGAAAACTTCAACATCTCTATTTGAGGTTTTCTTGAAATGTAGTCCTCTGCCTGGGCTTTTCTTTAAGTATCGAAGAATCCGGTAAACTGCTTCCATGTGTGCTTCGGTAGGGTTATTCATAAATCTGCTTACTAGGCTAACAGCAAAACAAATGTCTGGTCTAGTATGTGTCAAATAAATTAGTTTCCCCACAAGCCTTTGGTATCTACCTTTGTCAACTAGAAGACTTTCTTCTTCAACTCCTAACTTGCCATTTGAATCTATAGGAGTATCTGCAGGTTTGCATCCAAGCATCCCTGTTTCCTTAAGAAGATCTAGAACATATTTTCGTTGTGAAATAGAAATCCCATTTCTTGATCGAGCTACTTCCATGCCAAGGAAATACTTGAGCTTTCCTACGTCTTTTATCTCAAATTCTCTTGCCAAAAGGGTCTTTACCCCAACAATCTCCTCCATGTAGTCCCCTGTAAGAATGATGTCATCCACATAAACGATAAGGATAGCAATCTTGTGATCAGATAAGTGCTTAACAAACATAGTGTGATCGGTTTGGCACTGTGAAAACCCATACTTCTTAACAACCTTTGTTAAGCGATCAAACCAAGCCCGTGGTGATTGTTTGAGGCCATATAGCGACTTACGAAGCTTGCACACTTTACCATTGTTCTCTTGAGAATAAAATCCTGGTGGAATCTCCATGAAGACTTCTTCCTCTAAGTCACCGTTCAAAAATGCATTTTTAACATCTAGTTGATGAAGCGGCCAATCTAGGTTAGCTGCCAAAGATAGCAGCACACGGACTGAGTTTAGCTTGGCCACAGGAGCAAATGTCTCCTCATAGTCAACACCATAAGATTGAGTGAAGCCCTTGGCAACAAGACGAGCTTTGAATCGATTCACGCTTCCATCCGCATTGTGTTTAACTGAAAATATCCACTTGCAACCAACCGGACTCTTTCCTTCGGGAAGTTCTGTAATCACCCACGTGCCATTCTTTTCTAGTGCTTTCATTTCTTCCAAAACAGCAGCCTTCCATTTTGGTTGTTGGAGAGCTTCTTGAATATTGCTTGGAACTTGAACATCTGTTAAAGTGGACACAAACACACGAAAAGCTGGAGATAGGCTCTCATAGGATACAAAGTTGCTGATAGGATGCTGAGTGCATGTCCTTACTCCTTTTCTTATTGCAATAGGTTGGTCAAGATCACTAGGAAAATCACTAGAGATAGGTTCAGTAATTATGTTACCTGTATGCATCTCAGAAACTTCTGGATTTGGTTCTGAATCTTGGTTTTGCTTTGGAGATGTGCGACTCTCTACCTCCTTTTGAGATTTCGGTCTCCTTGAGTAAACAATCATGTCTTTTGTTGTTGTTTCTTTCACAGACTCAGGGTTTTGAGGGCTAAGTTGAGTGTTAGTTATCTCAGGATCAAGAGGTTGGTGGTGGATTTCTGTGAGGATTATAGGTGGACTAGATATTTGGGCTGGTGGACAAGAGATTTGGGCTGGTGGTAAAGGTACAGGTTTAGCAGCAGGTATGGTTTCCCAAAGTTGATATTCTCTCGCACTCTCCCCCTGAATGTCAGCTTTGGTGTAATATGGCTGATTCTCAAAAAAGGTTACATCCATAGAATTATAAAATCTTTTGGTTACCGGTGAATAACATTTGTACCCCTTTTGGTTTGGAGAGTAGCCAAGAAATATGCACTTGACTGATTTGGGATCCAATTTACTTCGATGTTGCTGATGTATATGGACAAATGCAGTGCACCCGAACACTTTAGTAGGGATGAATGAGATAATTCGAAGATGAGGGTAGGTTGTAAGGAGCTTTTGGCACGGTGTTTGGAATTGAAGGACACAAGAAGGCATTCTATTTATGAGATAAGTAGCTGTTAAAATTGTTTCTCCCCAAAAATGTTTTGGAGCATGAGTGATCGGGCAACCTCCATTAGGTGTCGGTTTTTCCTCTCTGCTATTCCGTTTTGTTGGGGAGTATCCACACATGAGCTTTGATGGACAATTCCCTGATCAAGTAGATAAGCTCCGAGGATAGAGTGGTAATATTCCCTTCCATTGTCGGTTCTAAGCACCTGAATTTTGGTTTGGAATTGAGTCTGGACCATTTTGTTGAAATTCTGAAATATTTGCCTAACCTCAGATTTGTCTTTCATGAGGAACAACCAAGTCACTCGAGTGTGGTTATCTATGAAGCTAACGAACCATCTAGAACCAGTAATATTTGCTATCCTAGATGGTCCCCAAACATCATTGTGAATTATGGAGAATGGATGGGATGGTTTATATGAATGATGTGGGTAAGTATTACGAGGATGCTTGGACAATTGACAAATTTCACATTGGTAATATGAGGGATTTTTTTGGAATAATGTGGGAAATAGTTTTTTGAGGTACAAGAAGTTGGGATGACCTAATCGGTAGTGCCACAACATGACTGCACTATCTTGATGACTGCTAGAGGTTGAGACTGTGCAAGCATTATTCTGAATTTTCCTCTCAGATTCTTCATCTCTAAGAAGATAGAGTCCCGCACATATCCTAGCGTTGCCAATCTTCTTCCCCGAATCCAAGGCCTGAAATTCACACATATGTGGGAGAAATTTAGTAACACAATTAAGATCTCTCGTAATCTTACTAATAGATAAGAGATTACAATCCAAATTAGGAACATGGAGAACAGAATTAAGCATTATGTCCTTGGAGATAGCAACTGAACCGATACCAGCCACTTTAGATAATGAGCCATCTGCAATACGAACTGTAAAATTTCCAGAACATGGGCTGTATTCATGAAATAAAGATGCATCACCAGTCATATGGTCTGATGCGCCTGAGTCAACGATCCATGCCTTTGAGCTATGACGTTTGACACTTAAAACGCTTAGAAAATTACCTTTTTGTGCCAAAGTGGCAGTACTCACAATTTCAGGTCTGTTTTGCTGAAGGGACTGATGTGGCATCTCATCAGTAGGTGTCTTCCCATAACTCTCCCTAGCGTGTACAGCCTTCCAAGCGATGTTGCTAATCATGCTCCCTGAGTTTGAAGTCACCTCTGATGTTGTGCTACCGCTCAGCATGGTGGGAGAAGAATCAAACTAAGAATTTTAATGGGTCGTATGCTCTTGATACCATGTAGAAACTGATATTGTAGAGAATGTAGAAATTGATAGGAACATGTTTTTCTGATTTTCTACATAAAAAACTACAACTTACAGAGAATATAAATAGTTGTAGGCTAAACTAGGAAATCTACGTAAATCCCTATATATCCTAGATACCATTTTCAGAAAAGGAAAAGGAATCCTAAATAAAGGAAAGTTTTAAATGAAACCAATCAGGGAAATATTTGGTCAAGATACCAAATCCCTTTATCTTAGGAAATAAATAAAAAATCAATCATATCCAATCCCATAGAATCTGGACTGGATTTCCACATTATCTCTTCTAAAAATCAGGGAGATTATCTGTCAGCAACGGAGGAGAGAAGTCCTTCTCTAGAATTCTACACTCCCCCTCAAGCTGGGTTATGAATGTCAATCATGCCCAGCTTGGACTTCAAACTATCAAAACTGTTTCTTGGCAGGGCCTTGGTGAGAATATCTGCAGTTTGGTAGCTCGTAGGAGGAATGTAGACCAACTTAATCAAACCTCCTAACTTTTCTTTAATAAAATGGCAATCAATCTCCACATGCTTTGTCCAGTCGTGGTGCACTAGATTCTTTGCGATGTTTATAGCTGCCTTGCTATCACATTGTAACACCATAGGACTGCTCATAGGCACCTTTAATTCTCTTAGCATTCACTCCAGCCATATTCCCTCACATATGCCATGACAGATAGCTCTTAATTCAGCCTTAGCGCTGCTCCTAGCTACCATTGTTTGTTTTTTACTTTGCCACGTGACCAAGTTACCCCACATATAGGTGCAATATCCCGTAGTTGATCTTCGGTCTTCTAGAGAACTAGCCCAGTCTGCATCAGTAAGAATTTCAAGACCCCTATTTGTAGTATTCTTAAAGTACAATCCTTTTCCTGGACTGTTTTTGAGGTACCGAAGAATTTGTAGTACAGCTTCCATATGCTTTTCAGTTGGACTATTCATAAATTTGCTAACCCATCCTATTACAAACCGATGTCTGGTCTAGTGTGAGCTAGATATATAAGTTTGCCTACTAGCCTTTGGTACCTACCCTTGTCCGTCAAAGAACTCACTTCCTCCATCTCAGATTTTCTTGTTGGATCCATGGGGGTATCAGCCGATTTGCAGCCAAGCATCCTAGTTTCCTTTAAGAGGTCAAGAATATACTTTTGCTTGGAAATCGAAGTGCCTTCTTTTGATCGAGCCACCTCCATGCCGCGAAAGTATCTAAGCTGACCCAGATCTTTAATCTCAAATTCTTGTGCCAAGAAACTCTTCAAATGGTCTATTTCCTCCGTGTGATCACCGGTCAAGATAATGTCATCGACGTAGACTATTAGGATGGCCCTTTTTCCATCAAGAGAGCTTTTAATAAACATAGTGTGGTCTGTCTGACATTGAATGAACCTGTGTTTCTTCATCACAACCTCTCGAACCAAGCACAAGGAGATTGTTTAAGACCATATAGGGACTTTTGGAGCTTACACACTCGGCTAGATTTTCTTGAGTTTCAAAACGAGGTGGAATTTCCATGTAGACTTCGTCTTCCAGCTCACCATTCAGAAATGCATTTTTGACATCTAGTTGATGGAGAGGCCAGTCCAAATTAGCTGCAAGTGATAACAAGATACGAAGTTACGAACTGAGTTTAGCTTGGCAACAGGGGCGAATGTCTCCTCATAGTCAATGCCATAGGATTGGGTGAATCCTTTAGCAGCAAGTCTAGCCTTGAACCTGTTTACACTCCCATCTGCATTATGGTTAATAGAGAAGACCCATTTGCACCCAACTGGTTTCTTCCCTATTGGTAGATCAGTAATTTCCCAGGTTGAATTCTTCTCCAAGGTTAGGATTTCTTCCATGACCGCTGCCTTCCATTTTGGTTGAGTAAGCGCTTCTTGCACATTCTTGGGAATCTGTATTTCTGTTAGAGAGGTCACAATTGCTCTAAAGTAGGGAGACAACCTTTCATATGAGATAAAGTTTCTTACACCCTTTCTCAAAGCTATTGGCTTGTTAAGATCATCAGTAGTCTCAACCAAAATTGATTCAGTAGGAGTATTAGAAGTGTTATCTGTGTGAGTATTTTGAGTTTCAGGACCCGGTTCAGATTCTTGGTTTTGCCGTGGCAATGTGTGATCCTCTGTCTCCCTTTGAGTTTTCTGTATCTTGGAATAGACAAGTAATTCTTTTCCTTTCACCTGTGTAGTAGGGTCAAGGTCTAGGTTATTTGAAGAATCAGGTTGTGGTGTGGTGTTTAGCTCAAGGTGTGGCTCAACCAAGTTGGGAACTAGTGTTGGAAAAAAAAAGGATGAGGAAGGCTCAGGTTCAAGAAACTCAATTCTATCCCAAAGATGATATTTCCTAGTGATTGGGTTCTCCCTCTGAATGTCAGATTTGGGATAACATGTCTGGACAAAGCATGTGGAGATTGATTGCCAATTTATTAAAGAAAAGTTAGAAGGAGGTTTGATTAAGTTGGTCTGCATTCCTACGAGCTACCAAACTGCAGATATTCTCACCAAGGCCCTACCAAGAAACAGTTTTGATAGTTTGAAATCCAAGCTGGGCATTATTGACATTCATAACCCAGCTTGAGGGGGAGTGTAGAATTATAGAGGAGGATTTCTCTCCTCCTTTGCTGACAGATAATCTCCCTGATTTTTAGGAGAGATAACTCTCCAGTAATTATCCTTTTTAGTAGATATTCTCCCTGATCTTTAGGAGAATATCCCTGCAGCAATTTAGTTTTTGTTTTTGAATAACCCAGCTGTTTGAGGCATGTCTTTTCAGCTATTTATATCCTACAAATGAGGCTGTATTTTTTATAAAGTAATATAGTAAAAAAAAATACCAAATCGTTCTTTTATTTTCTACAGTGTGCAAATTGAAGAAGCTGCTGTATGGCTTGAAGCAATCTCCTAGAGCGTGGTTCAAAAGGTTTGAGGTCTGTTAGAAATCAAGGCTATAGTCAAGGACAAATAGATCATATCTTGTTCATGAAGCATACCAAAAATGGTAAGATAGCTATTTTAATTGTTTATGGGGATGATATCATTCTTACTGGAAATGATAAAGATGAGATAGCTAGAATAAAATAAGAGCCTTGCAGTAGAGTTTGAAATTAAAGACTTGGGTCTTTACAGTATTTTTGGGAATGGAAGTGATTAGATCTAAATCCAAGATATTTATCTCACAAAGAATGTTTTAGATCTACTTGAAGAAACATGAATGAATACATGTAAGCCAAGTGATACTCCAATGGAACAAAATCACAAACTAGGATAACAAACCGAGTGAACACCAATTGATGTAGGAAGGTATCAACGACTTGTAGGGAAGTTGATTTATCTTTCCCATGCAAGACTTGATATTGGTTTTGCTGTCAATGTTGTGAGCCAGTTTATGCATTTGCCATATAAAGAATATCTTGAAGCCATATACAGGATTTTGAGATATCTTAAAGGGACACCAGAAAGAGGACTCTTGTTTAAAAAGAGTAACCAGAAAAATGTTGAAGTTTTTACTGATGCTGATTGGGCTAGTTCAGTTCTAAATAGAAGATCTACATTGGGCTATTGCACCTTTTATGGAGAAATCTTGTTACTTGGAGGTGCAAGAAACCAAATGTTGTATCTCAGAGTAGTGCAGAGGCAGAGTTCAGAGCTATGGCCAATGGTGTATGTGAGATATTATGGATCAAAAGAATTCTAGCAGAACTGAGAATGAGCTGCGAGCATCCTATGAAGCTCTTCTGTGACAATAAGGCAGCAATTAGCATTGAAAATAATTCTGTACAGCTTGATCGTACGAAGCATGTCAAGATCGATAGACATTTCATCAAGGAAAAGCTTGATGACAAAGTTATCTGCATGCCATTTATCACAACCGAACAACAGATAGCTGATGTCTTAACCAAGAATCTACCTAGAGCTAGGTTTGAAATTCTTGTTTGCAAGTTGGGCATGATAAATATCTATGCTCCAACTTCAGGGGAAGTGTTATTAGGAGTTAGTTATGTTTTTCCTATTATTTGTTTTGTTTTCAAATAAAATCTGAACTGACCACTAATCAGTTGCTTATATCTAGGAGCAGTTAGTCTGTTCCTAGTACTCTGTTTGTTCTTAGACTCTTGCTAGTTGTTACGCTGTTAGGATATAGACCTGGCCTTTGTATATGCTGTGTAATTATTCAGAAATAAGATCTATAGAGTATTATTTGTTTCTTTCTATACTGCATACACATACTAAGCAACGAATAAAGAAATCTATTATTCCAGCTACCCTCTCCCAAGTAAGCGAAATTTTCCTATTTCACAACAGTTATTGGAGCTAAAAGACTGAAAACCATGAAATAAACATAGTCACAAATGAACCCATCAACTAACTATTTTTACAATCTTTGATAAGCATGTAGCAGCACCTCCACTTGTCTGCCTAGTGTTGTATGAGTTGCATTTTAGGCACTTTATAACAATTTCTGCATTTTATAAATATTTTTCATTTATTTTGGGTATTTCTCATTGAAATTTGAAATCATCAAGAAATTTATGGAAACTTCTATGTCAGTGTAAGGACAAAGAAATGTAAAAGAAGTACTAGGGGGATTGCATTAGGGCAAGCTTGAGAGGACCAGACTGGAAGTCGGCCCATCGAAGCGTGCAGATGTTCACAGAGAAGTCGAGCCCTTGTGAGTAGCAACAACAATAGTTGCTGGAATGCTTGTCGGTGGTCCGGTGGAGGAGGAACTAGAGGGTGTAGGTGGTTGTAGGGGGGGTGTGATTTGGGGTAGTAGCAATAGAGAGGGAAAGGAGAGAGCCTCATGGGAGAGAGGTAGAAAGAAAAGAGGGGAAATGAGAGTTCAGTTTTAGGGTTGTTAATATATATAAGAAGGGTAATATTATCATTTCATAATCATCATCATCATCAGAGCCTTTATCCCAATAGATTAGGGTAGGCTACATTAACCAATATCTGAAATCACGTTAAATCGTCCATATATTGTCATTTCATAATAAAAAAATATATATATTAAAAAATACTTATTAAAATAAAAACTCAGGCTCGCGAGTTACTCGAGCCAAGTATTAGACTACTTGAACTCAGCTTGCTCAATAGCCTGAGTAGCTTGAGCTCGAGCTCGGCTAGACAAAAATTGAACCAACTTAAGTTTTTCTTAAGTTAAGCTCGGGTAGCTTGCAAGCATCAATGTATCATTTATTCCCCTAGTTGCATCTACTTATTAGTGGCTTATAGAAATCAAGGAAAAGAAGGAATCATACAATTGCACCCAATGTGAGAACTACTTGCAAGCTTTTCAATTGTCTTTCTCTTTGTTACCCATTTGTTTGGAAGGGATTTTAACTAGGAAAGAAAACAGCTGTCTGTTTTGGTATTATCGAAAGTAAAAGGCAGTATCTAGGGAATTCACAATACCTCCAGCACCTATGAAGTTTTTACCTCAAAATTGCTCAATAAGGTTAAGTGAACTTTTGGCCCAATGACTTTTAGTTACAATATGACAGTTATATTATTGTGTTTCTTTAAGCTTTGAAATTGAAGTTTTGATACTTTTTTTACATTAATTCCTAAAAGTTCTTCTCATGTTTGGAAGTAAATTTCCTGTTCCATTTGCGTGCATTGTTCCTTTAGTCATAAATTTCTATGTAGAACTGCAAAACAGTGTTAAAGTTGTTCCTTAAGTAAAAGCTGTATGTAGACTAATAAAGTTGCTTCTTTCAGGTCAACAGTTTTTTATGTGATACCCCTAATTCCATGCCTTACATACTCTGTTTATTTTGGTGGATTACTTGTTCAATTTTTGATTGAGAAGATGGGCATGATGGGTGCTCTTCCACCGCCTTATGGTTAGTTTTTCTGGACTTTTATACTTTGTAGCGTTTTGGTTCTATTTTGTATGTATCTGGAAAAAGATTTACTTTAATGGATATTTTATTGAATTAAGAAGGGAATTTCCTTCATAATGCTTGCTTCTTTTGTCAGAGTAGCTATGCATTAAATTTTCAGTATGGATCACATTGTTATTATTTTCATTTTTTTTTCTATAACAAATTGTTAATTTAAACATTTGATTTTGCAGTATATATAAATCCACAATGACAAAATCCAATTATCTTTAGTTTTTTGTCTGCAGGGTATTACATTCCAGATATTGTGGTGGCAGCAATACTTGGTGTTGTTACTGGTTGGTGTGTGGGCCCCCTAATCTCTATTTGCAGCAATTGGTTAGCCAGGTCATCCATCTTGCAATTCTTGCTACATATTAGTGTGATTGCATTGGCTCTGTCTTCGCAGTTCTTTCCATATAGTACAGATGCACCTAAGAGAGTTGTTTTCCAGCATACATTTCTGACTGCAGGTATTTTAAAACTACAGTTGCTATTTAGTATCTTTTTGAAACCTGTATGATTTTAGAGTATTAATGTTGCCGTCCTTAATTTATTTACATGAGGTAATCCATTTTATTAGTGATGTTCATGACTCAATTCTTGGTTGATGTTTAGAACTGTAATATTCTCTATGTAGAAATGTTGTAATGCTGTTACTTCTAAAAACTGTTTTACTTCTGGGCTTGACAGATGCAAATCAGGTTGTTGATTCAAGTTATGACTTTTCCGTGGTGGATTCCAATTCTTTGCTGTTTCTTTTTAAATATGCACCTGAAGTGGCAAAGGAGTTGCACATTGGTCCGGAGTTCTCTTTTGAAACTGCAAACATGTCTAACCAACAGACTTTTATGGTATGTAATATTTAGTTCTCATGCCAATATTTTACATAAAATTTACATAACCCGTAATAATTTATGGGATAGGAATAGAAAATTTGACCTTCCTTTTCAAACTTCGATGCATATGCTTGCAATGGTTGGTTTCTTACGTTCAAATGCATTACATGATTGCCTCTACTCTCCTACCCTCCTTTGCAACAACCTTCCAGTTCTAATTTGGTGTGATATCATTTTCTCTCTCCAAACAAACTTCCTGCAAGGGAAGCTCCCTATATATCTGTTATTTAAACCACAACCAAAGCATTGCAACAAATTGTTAATTTATCTGAAGGCAAATTAGGGCTTTGTTTACTTAGGCTTTGCTTGGTAGGAAAAAAAAAAGAGGTGAGGAAGGAAAATTTATTGATCTAATGGTTAAGTTACAATATAGAAAAGTTGTTATGAAATTTAACCAATGGATTAGTAAATTTTTTATCCTTGCATATTTCCGTCCTTCCTACCAAGCAAAGTTTAAAGGTTTGTCTGTAATGGTTCTACCATATGCATTAAAATTACCAGGGGGATTTAACCTTTTTCACTTTGGATCAAGGAATATCTTCTTTCATTTCACAGCATTTTTCTTTATTTGGTTTTCTAGTAAGTCTTGTAGTATCCTCTGTATTAGGTTCACTTGCCCTTTCGCATTTTTACATGTCAAAATTTTTTAAATATAAGAAAACCTTTAAATAATATCATCTGCATTTGACTTGAAATTTATTGCTTTGCAGGCACTTTTTCCAGTGTCCTTTTTGTTTTCAAGAAGTTTGAAGTTCCCTGCAAGAAGTGATGAGATTTTGAAGCAATATAGACATTTCCCTCATTTGTATACGTATAAGCCACAAATGATGTCTAGCAGGGGATCTCGGAGAGTTTTTTTGGAACTTTCCTTGGGGTGAGTTGAGGCTTCTGAAATCTGATAGTTAGTGGTCCAAATATACATGCACCAGAAATTTGATGATGCCAATTCTTAGGTTTTATGGACTTATATTTTTACATTTTCTTCTTTGCAGATCCTTGGAGGAGGTTTGGGTTGCAGTCCTTAACATTACTGGCCCTTTATCCAGTTGGTCATTTGCTGACAATTAGCTACCAGGCATGTACAATGTTTTCCTTTGTATTTCACTTCTGCATTAAAGTTTACTCTGGTTGTCATGATTCATTGTAAACAATGAAATTTTCAGCCCTGGAAACTGCCGAAGGTGGTCCACCATCATACATATGCAGACTTACTGGAACCAGTCATGAAAATTGGACCTTCTGGTTGGAGGTAGAATTCTATTTGCAATTCTGCATTGACGTTTATTCTCCCCACTTCCTGCCCCCCTAAAGGCTTTATTTGGTAAAAATGATAGAAAGAGGCTAGGATGGAAAATTTGCTAAGCCAATGGTTAAGTTTATAATCATTTTTCTCTTAGTAGTTTAACTATTAGATTAACAACTTTTCTTTTTTTTATCTCTTGCTTTCCTTTTTACTAAGCAAAAAAAAAAAAAAAAAGAAGCACTAAAAGGTCTAAAAGAAACTTTGGTTTCCTTGTATGCGTGTGATCCATGCCTCACATCTTACATGGGGATTGCAGGCTAGCAATTCTGGAGATCTAAGGGTAGCTGTGGCGGTGATTGACCAAATTTTGGTAGATGAAGCAAAGAAGTTGAAGAGACTTTTCCCAGCGTGGGCAGATGTGACTGCTTATTCTAGTTTTTTGTCCAGCTATATCTTCTAGTATTGATACTCACTAGAAATTGTTCTTTCACTAGATAAGTACATAGCATTTTGATTCCATTTTTTTCTAATGTTGTAAACTGTATAATGTAATAATCCATTAACCTTACTGAAATTAGGCAACGAAAAAAATACAAGTTTGTACAGCTTCATGGAGAGATTCTATTAATCATTTTCTCATTTTCCTTTATAAAAAGCTCAATTTTTTATAATAATTCAAATCTATTTAAAAGATGGGTTTTTATTGCTTTAAGTTTGTTTTACCATGAAAAACTTTAGGATAGATTTGGCAATTTGTGATTATATCTCTTGTTTTTATTGTGTTAAATTGTGCTTTGTATCGTGTATGATATGAAGATTATCGTGTAAAAGTTGTTTGTCTGGAATTAAATGTTTTCTTCTTTTGCTTCTTCCAATCGTTGTTATGTTTTATTTCTAAACAAGTTTGTTAGATATTTTAACATTGAAAAATATTATTATTGTAGTTTCATTTATTGACAAAATCTTTTTTCTCTCACTAATGAGATTTTGGTTTAGTGATAAAAAGGAGATTTTAAGATTTTAAAATTTCAATTTCAAGTATCATCATGTGTAAGCTTGAATTTAGTTATTTGGTCTAATTATATACTAGTTTAGTTAGTTAAGAAGTTGAGTTAGTAATTTACATATGATTACAAGTTCTAAGAATATAATATTTGGTTATAATTGTAATTTCATGTGTAATGTACATTTTCAAAAAAAATCTTTTCTCTCGGATTTTTTCCTAAGAGAAATAAGGAAAAGGTAACTTGACTTCTAAGATTGAATTTATCAAAATTTATTCTAGTTTGGATTTATTTTTTTATCAAGAATTGTTATTACCATTTAACTCTCTTTAAATTGCTCTCATATTCCTTTTACTTCAATTGGATAACTTTCATAACGAAAGGAGTAATCTGCTACATATAGTAAAGCAAATGGGGTTTTTTCTTTTTTTTTTATCATTTCCGAAAAGTAGTTCAACTGTCTAGAATTATACATTTTCTTTTATTGATTCTTTCTTCGATTGTTATTATGCTTTATTTCTAAACAAGATTGTTAGATATAGATTTGATCATGGACATAGATTTGATCATGGACAAGCTCGGATCGGGCCTATACAATATAATATTAACTTTTGTAAAAGTTCAAATCCGGCTCAACTCGTAAATTCGAGTTTGATTTTTTGTTCATATCCATTTTTATTTTATAATGTAAAGTCTAGACCCGATTCGATCTGTCAATTATTAGATTATTTATTTATTATTCTTTTAATTCATTTGAAGTTTACTTTAATTTGTTAAAATTTACATGTCAAATTTTAAGAGTTTGCATATATTTTAACTTTGTTAATGACATGGCACTTTGTAATTAATTGACATTGTATGACATCTATAAATTTTATATACTATCAATGAATTAAATAAATGGATTATTTGTTACATATAAATTTTATCATGGACGAGCTCGAGTCGGGCCTATACAATATAATATTAACTTCTTTAAAAGCTAAGTCCAGCTCAACTCGTAAATTCGGGTTTGATTTTTTTGTCCATATCCATTTTTATTTTATATCTAAACTCAATCCGATCTATCAAATATTATTTTATTTATTTATTATTCTTTTAATTCATTTGAAGTTTAATTTAATTTGTTAAAATTTACATGTCAATTTTTAAGAGTTTGCATATATTTTAACTTTGTTCATAAATGACATGGCATTTTGTGATTAATTGACATTGTATAACATCTATAGATTTTATACACTATCAATGAATTAAATAAATGGATTATTATCACATACAATAATAGCAAAGTTTTTTAGTTCCATAAGTAAGATAAAAAAAGTGAATTTTAGGAAATATTAAAATATATAAAAAAATTAATTAAAAATGAAAATAAAATATGTGACAGTTTTTCAATCCAATTGTGAAATTAAAAAACTTCACTCCTAGTATATAAATTAATAATCCTAAATATAAACTCATAACAAAATGTCCTCATATATATCATTCAACGTCCATATTTTGCTTCTTGTGTACTTCTCTTGATTTTACCTATATATACTTTTTTTTTTTATTTACCTCGATATATTTACCATTGCTTACCTTTCGTAATTAGGCCCAAAGGTGGTTTGGATCAATCTTTAGTCGAAACCCAACACAACCCGGAAAACAAAGCCACTTAAAAACCCTAAAGTTGAAACAATATATTTGTGCGATCGTTAAACGCTCTATTCGCCGCTCTTCTACTTCTTTTGCTAGGCAGACCCCAAAAAGGAACCTTAGGCAGCAGAAGCAGCGACCTTCAGCCGCCATGGTACTCGTTTCACTTCAATCGCTTCCTCAGTTTATATTTTAAGTTCTTTTTTTTTTATGAGAGTAGATTTCACCAAACTCTGTTTTGTTCTGAATCGTTTTTCAGGTGAAGTATTCGAAGGAGCCCGATAATGCCACCAAGTGTAAACTCCCATTTTTTTTCCTTTTTAGAGCTTTTTCCCTTTCTTTTTATGAATCCCAATTTTTTGGTTGGAAACTGATGATGCTTGGTGTTGATTCTGTGCAGCCTGCAAGGCAAGGGGTTCTGATCTCAGGGTTCATTTCAAGGTATTGTCGTCATAACTGATATAATTTGATTTAATTCTTGATTTAAATTTCTGGGTATTGGTTGGATTGTTGTTGAGAATCCCGTCTATTATATATGGTTGAAGATCTAGTAAATCATGTGACACTAAAAGATGATTGTTAAAATTGGATGTAGATTATCTTGGTGCAGTAGTATTCAAGCATGTATGCTGGTATTGTTATCATAGTTAATAATTGGATTAAATGATTGAAGGCTGCTGTGAAACTTCTCTGGTTTTTTTTTCATTTTTGCTTGAAGGGGGCCTTTTAACTGATTTGTTTAACCATTTTAGGATGTGTTGTTAATGCTTATAGATTTTTTTGGTGGAGTATTTGGATTCTTAAATGATAAAAAAAGCAGGGTCTTGTTGCCTTTTGAGAATAAGGCTCTCATGAAATTCAGGAAAATTACTCGCATTGTTATTGGGTGAGCTCTGGATTTTCTTGGTGATTGAAGGTTCAGTAAACATGCCACATTTTGTAATCCTTTGGAAAGTTTTTGGCTGTTGGATTAGTTATGGTATGAGAATGAGTTTGCTCAATTGTTTTTTGGAGTGTCTTGATGTTGGTTGGTTATTTTTGTGAACTGTCTTAGGTTTTATGATATAGTCCCCATCTTTTTTGTTTTTTCTTGCTAATTTCATTCTATTCTGGTTTTCTGGTTGTCATCAATGAGTCTCTTACCTGGTTATTGTTCTATAGAACACAAGGGAGACAGCGTTTGCCATCAGAAAGTTGCCTTTGGGTAAGGCTAAGAGGTATTTAGAGGATGTCATGGCTCACAAGCAGGCCATACCCTTCCGACGCTTTTGTCGTGGTGTTGGACGTACAGCTCAGGCAAAGAACAGGCATTCTAATGGACAAGGTCGCTGGCCTGTAAAATCTGCCAAGTTCATTCTAGACTTGCTGAAGAATGCGGAGAGTAATGCTGAGGTATGCCTGGTCTGTGGTTTTTAGTTTTGTCAGCTCTATTACTTTCCTTTCCTAACAATTTGAAATAAATCTTTTAGGTTAAGGGTTTGGATGTCGATGCACTCTATATTTCTCACATCCAGGTAAACCAGGCTCAGAAACAGAGGCGTCGTACCTACCGTGCTCATGGAAGAATCAACCGTATGTATTAGAACCATGCATTTATTGTTTTAGAATCTATTTTGTTTTCATATGTTAATAGGACTGTTCTTTTTGCCAGCTTACATGTCTTCTCCTTGCCACATTGAGTTGATTTTGTCTGAGAAGGAAGAGCCTGTGAAGAAAGAGGTAATTTAATGCAACTTAAATTTCATTAATGACTGAAAACTATGCCGTTTTTGTATTTTTGTTGATAATCTTCCCTTTCTTTCAGCCTGAGACTCAATTGGCAGCTAGCAAGTCCAAGAAGTCCCAAGCTCTGCGCAGTGGCGCATCCTCTTGAGTGAAAGTTTGAAATTTGTCAGTGGAGTGATTTCTGGCCTTTAATTTCGTACTTTTGAGGAAGTTTTGGTAATTTCCAAAATAGGATGAGTTGTTACTTAGATGTATTGGATGGTTTCTTTTGTTTTCAAACCATGTTTAGTCATATGTTATCTGAAATTTTATCTTGAAGATTTTTGTTTAATCTAGCGTCAGTTAAAATGTTTTATATTAGTTGCATTTGTGATGAAGCTACCTTGTTTAAATATATAACCAATCTAATCTGCCCATAATTATTGAGAAAAAAATGTAAAAGAGAATAAGGCTTAAAATTATTTTTTTCCTAATGACCGGTGTAAAAGCTAGTCTGTTTTTATGCCGGCCAGTTGATCTTTGAGTGTGCCTGTAGAAGTGTTTTCTTTGTTTTTATGAGTTATGATGCTTAGATGTTTTTTTAATGTCAAATTTCTTTAAAACTGGAAAATGTTAGGTAATTAGATTTTGTTTGATGGAAAAGATGGGTGGGAAATGTTGGGTTTTGTTTGATAGGAAAGAATGAATGAGTTGAGAATGAAAATTTTCGCAATCACTACTAGTAAAATCAAGAAATTTAGAGTGAGGAATTAGGTTGTATCAAACTCTAAAATTGCTTGGAGTTCCAATGTAGCGAATGATTCGTTTTGCTTCCCTTAGAGGGATTATGCATAAATTTTGAGACAAAAGTGAGAGGAAACATAATATTTTCGGTACGAGTCAAATACATCAACTTACAAACTAGGTTTTTGAAATACTTCTTATTGGCTCTTGATGTTCCAATTTCCATAATCCATTGGTCAACTTTTCATTTGTATTCATAAGAGTAGAAATTCTTTCAATTCTGCATGTTAAACTTCCTCAACAAATCCAAAGCACATTTTTCCTGTGATATACAAATTCCGAAACCAAGAAAATAATGCAACAACTCCAAATTGGACATCTTTAATTGAATTATTTGTTAAGAACTTCAAAATAACTGGTATAGACAATGGGTGGATTTGGATTCCATTGCCCTCAAGATGCGGGGTATCTTACCCTCTAAACTCACGCAGAAGCATTTGCATTGTACCACATGGTGTGTTTGGTTGAATGTTAAGTCTCTTCAATGGAGTTACTAGAGGGGCAGGGGCCCTTCCACCCTTTTTTTCCCAGCAATTTTTTTTTATTATTTTGTTAAATTTTATTTATTTATTTATAATTTTTACAATTATATTTTATTTTTTGAAATGGTAAAATATTTTTTAAAATAATTTTTAAACAAATAATAAAAACTATTAATTGATATAAAAATGATTTTATTAATTTTAAATTTATTAAAATATTTTTAATTTAAAATAATTTTTAATTATTTTATTTAATTTTATAAATATAAAGTATATATATTATAAATTTCATTATGTATAAATTTTAATGCGATGTCCTTAATAGTCATTTTATCTTTTCATTGCTACGCTCGTCTCACCACTATCGCTGTGATTGTATCTAAACACATCACTGTTTCACTACTCAATCTCATCACTATAGTAACTAATCTTATTGTCATTGCTGTTTTTAATTTCATCGTCCATCTAAATTAGTCCGAAATCATCCACATAAACATAAACAATGAGAGCATCATCGCCTTTTCTCTTTACATATAAAGTGGATTCACTACTACTACTACAATTACTATGATGGAAACCATTTTCATACAAGAATCAAGCCTATGATACCAAGTTTGTGGTGCTTGTTTGAGTATATAAAGGGTCTTCTTGAGCTTATACACCTTATCTTCTTCACCTTTAATGACAAATCCTTGTGGTTGCTCAACATAAATATCTTCAGCCGAAGAACAATTCAAAAAGGCAAATTTGACATCAAACTAAAAAAAACCTTCCACTTCAATTGAGCTACCAATACCAAAACCAATCTAATAGTTTCAAATGTAGCAACAAGATAGAAGGTTTCAAAAAAATCTTTACCATACTCTTGCACATTGTACTTCACCTTGTAGACCAACTTTAAACCAATTGTATCTTTTCCTTGTGGCTTGTCTACTAGCTCTCAAGTATTATTCTTCTCAATGAAAGTAATCTCCTCTTTCATGGCATGTTTCCATTCATCTTTTGCTCATACTTGATCAAAACTTATGAGTTCTGTAGTAAAAGAGTAAACATTTTAGAATCATAAAAGTTTTTTTCCAAGTTATTACCTTTCTTGGAAAAGCCTTGGACATGATTTTAGCAGTCTTCCTTAAAGGTTAAGAAGTTGATGGAGCTTGTGGTGACAACCTTAGAGGACGAGGTGTAAAGGGAGCTTATTGTGTCACTTCATTTTATTCATCTTGTGGCCCATTGAATTCATTTTTTTTCACAAGAAATGTGCTGAATATTTTATACATTCCACTCCCAAAAGTTGTTCTCATCGTAAATAACATCTCTACAAATGATTAGCTTCTTGGTAACATGTTTATACAACCTACACCCCTTTTTTCTCATCACTGTATCCAACAAAATACACTTTTCACTCTTCTTGTCCATCTTTGTATGATCATTAGAAGCTAACATAGCATAAGCAATATAACCAAAGATCTTTAAAGCACTTACATTAGACTTACATGTCCACCAAACTTCATAAGGAGTCATACCGCGCATCACCTTCTTTGGAGAAATGTTAAGAAGGTGAATTGATGTAGCTATTGCTTCAGCCTAAAAATCATTTGCAAGATTTTTCTCATTCAACATATTCCTTGCCATCTCCACTATTGTTCGATTCTTAGTTTTAGCTACTCCATTCTGCGTTGGTGTTCTCACAGTTAGCTGCCTCTTGATCCCTTTTTGCTTGCAAAACAGAGTAAACTCATCAAATAAAGATTCTCCTCCCTTGTTATCAATTCAAAGAATTTTTAATTTATGACCGCATTCTTTTTCTACAAAAGACTTGAATTCCAAAAATTCTTAAGCACTTGTGCTTTTTGAACTAGAAAAAAACACCTAACTCATCCGAGTAAAATCATCAATAAACGACAAACATGTATGCTCTTGTTCAAGGATAATATATTCATTGTCCTATAAATATCTGCATGATCAAACTCCAAAGGCTTTTTCGCTCTCTATGCTTTCCCAACTAAAAATGATTGTCTATGTTGCTTCCCATAAATAAAACTTTCATTTGAACAATAAATAAATAAGTAAAACTTTCACAAAAATCATTAGCAACTATAATAGAGGGCAAACAATGGCCATGTTTTTCTAAGACAATAACTACAACCCATTAAAATGCAAGTTCCCATATCACAAATTCCATAACCACGAGTAATCTTTAACACTAGTAACAAGTGCACAATCATCCAAACAAAAAATCTCAGGAGGAAACATCTCATTTTCAACTATGAAATTTTAGCAAAAGTTATATCAGATTTTTTTCTCTTAATTTCACACAAACTATCATGAAACAAAACCAAATATCAGTTTTGTACCAATTAACCCACATTAAGCAAATTAAGTACCAAGCTAAGAATGTATAAATATAATTAATCAACCTCTCATTACCTGACTTTGTCTTTATTGCTATTGTTCCTTTACTTTCAATTTGCACTTGTTTGTTATTCCTAAGACGAACATGCAACTTTGTTGTTTCATCAATATTCCAAAAAGACTTCTAAAACCTATCATGTGATTACTACATCCACTATCCAAAAATCAAAAATAATAATTACATTATTTTGGATTCACAAAAATGAGAAATAGACTACCCTCATCTTCTTTTTCAGCAAAGTTTGCTTGTTTCTTAGCATTTTTCCAATAATTCGCTTCAATGTGCATCATCTTCTTGCAAAAGTAGCATTGTCTGTCCTTGTGGTTCTACTTTTGGTTGTTTTTATCACCACTCTTAGATTTTTTGGTGGCTTGAATTTGATTTTCCATGACCTCTATCGTACCTACAGTAGACACCTCTACCTCTACCTCTACCTCTACCTACAAAAACCATTGTCAATGTTTTTCTTCTTACTAAATATCTATATCTTCTACATATTCTTCTCTGCAAACCTGTTCATCCTCTCTTCATGCGCTAAAAGTGAACCCATTAGCTTATTAAGAGAATACTTAGTAAAATCCTTTGATTCTTCAACAACTGTAACAACATAATCAAACTTAGACGATAAACTCCTCAAAGCCTTTTGTACAATTGTTTGATCTTTAATTCTCTCCATAAGTTCTCATTTGATTCATAATGAGAGAAACTCCACCAATATAATCTTGAATTGATTCACTACTTTTTACACACAAGTTCTCAAATTCTCTATGAAGAGTTTGGGGTTTCATAATAGTTACCTTATTATCTCCATGAAACTCTTGATATAGAATGGTCCAAGCTCCATTCGCTTTTGCTGCATTCACAATTTGAGGAAAAATTGAGTATGCACTACTTGCTGCAATACAAGCAATGCCTTCACATACTTTTTCCAAGCCTCCTTTGTCACGACCCGATAGCCGTGACGTACGCTTATCACTCCATTCACTATTTACCCTTCAATTGTGTCAATTTTACGAACTAACTTTTTTCTTTTCACTTTAGGGTTTGTATTCGGTGTCAGTGTCCTCTCTCAACTACTCTCGTATCCTTCATTTAATATACATTTGTTGTTTAATTTACCATTTGGACTTACGTAATACTCTCCTTTAATATTAGACTAATAAAAGAAAAACGTCGAAAACTCCCCCTTATATAAAATCGACTTTCCCCAGCTCAATAACCTGCAAAAATCTCAACTATTTCCAGCCACATATCTCAATCCAGAATTTTCAGTTCATTCAACTAGATCCAATACATACTTCCCAAGTCAACAAATAGATATAAGATACAGTTTACAGTTTCAAAATCACTACAATTCATTTCTCGGATCGTGCTCGATAATCATAAAGCCTATAATAATCTAGGACGATCCTAAGTTACATCCCAAAAGCAATCACATAAGCATGTACTGTGCAAACTTAACATGTCATACATGGATAACAAAATAAACGATATTATACCTCAAGTGCAACAAAAACAGCACTCGGAGGATTCGGACCGATATAGCTACTCAAGTATGTCCCCGAGGCTCCGCACCCAAACTCCAAGTGGGAGCCTAACTGGTATGATCTGCGATGTTATTAATAAGGGGTGAGCAAAACCACGGCTCAGTAAGTAGCTTAAGTAAATGCATGCTAGACTCATGTCGTTCTATATGCACTTGTGGAAAACAATACCGAAGTAATAAGCGAACTCGATATTAATGCATGATCATAAACCAAACACTTCTTTATGCATTTCTGTTATAGAACGTTTTCAATATGCACTTAATTAAAACAGAACTTACTACGCAATTCATTTAAATGAGTTCGCTATGCCTTCGGTTGGATTCAGTATGTTGTGCATTTCAAATAAACTATCGGTATAATTCGATAAGTCAATCGGTAATTACTTTGATAAAACAATCAATAAGCATTTGGTAACGATCAATAAGTATTGCAATCATTTCGATCCATATAGATTTTCAAGAACGCATTAGTCATAAATCAAGAAAAATCGATAACGATTAGGCATATTGCCTCAGTTCACTAAAAGCAGTATTAGAAATGAAACAATGGTAAGTAGAGATTAGGCAGTGATCCTCAATCAATCAATCAATCGATATCCATCCTAGCTAGTGATGGAATGGTGTTGCAAGCAACACTAAATCTATGGCCATAGGACGATATCCAGTCTCGCTGATCAGTCGAGAGCTGGAACTTGCCTGCTGGTTTTCCAGACAAGTATCAGTCTACCTAGAGCACTAGGCTCGATAGGTACAATACGATAGTCTAGAGCACAAAGCTCAATAGATGGAAAATAAGGCCTAGAGCTAAGCTCGATAGGCTAGAAGTGACCCGAAGGTCGTAGGACATGCCTGCACTCAAAAACAGTTTGAAATCAATTTCCTCACGTAGCACTTGGCTTCCACGGATTCCAAATCAGTATTAAATCAGTTTTGAGTTCGAAATATAAAGGACTTTCGATTTATTTCAAATATTGGTTCAAACCAAGACTTTGCAAATATAACATATGATGCAAGTCATTAAACCATAAACATTACGTAATTTAAACTCAAAACATGCTATATGTAAATGCATGTATGCATCGGTTCATTCCACTTAAAATGTACGCTTGGTTGGCCACAACGCTCAAAGCAGAAATAAGTTTCGATCTAGCCCAAGCATAAACGATTTATAAAATTAAACCATTCCTGCGAGATGGTGCTATCAAGCTTTACTTAACCCACTTACCTTATATTCCTAGTGAGTATCTTCCCCGTTCTTTTGGATTGGAAAGTTCGGGTCCTTTAACCGCTCCGATCCACTACACAAAATCAGTTAACTTGAATAACTATACGTCGTTATGCTTAATCGCTCACTTTAAAATATTTATCTAGTAATCGTAATCAACACTAGTTCACATTTGTATCACTGCTAAATTCTTCATCTTCATGTATTGGTCGTGTGCATGTATATATATATATATATTCTTGTATGTATATATCCACGTTTTTCAGTACAGTTGTAGTTATGCATATATCTTACATTAAGGACTAAGGCATAGTTTTCTCACCTTGATGAGCCTTATCGATCGGATCTCGTATTACCAACCTTCCTTAAGATTTCGAATCCAACCCTACACCAAGAGTCCATTCTTCATTATTATTTCAAATCAAGACTCCCATTGTTAAATGTATATATATATATATATATATTGTTGTATATATATATATATATATCTATCTATCTATGTATATATGTATATGCAGTTACGAATTTATGCTCAAATCGTCCCCTTCACATCAACTTGATATGTATTTATACATCTCCATATGTGCTCATATAGGTATATATATATAAATGTATTTATACACGTGCATATATACACATTTCCTTAAATAATCTCAACTAATAATCAAGACAAATCTAAAGTATATTATCTTGATTATTCATAATTCCTCATTAGTCAAATAATGCTCCTATATATGCACACATATATATATATTCGCATATATTACTCATATATTTGAATTCATCCACAAAGAGCCTTACCCTCTCGGTTTAAGCTCCTTGTGCTTGTCTTCTTTTCCTTCAAAGGCTCTTGGATCACTCCTATTACTGTCCTTTTGTTCAACCAGCAGAGTGCCTTCTGCTACTTAGATCTTGGATCGATGTGGGGCTTCAAACGGCAGCCTAGCAGTCACCTTTGCTTTAACTGGGAACAGCAGTCTGCTACTGTGTTACTTCTAACCCGAGGCAGCCTCTAGTTCATGCTAAACCTCTTCACTCCAACAATAGTTTCCGGCATTTCCAGCCCCTTTCCCCAAAAGACACTTTTTGGTTCAGTTTAATTGCCTTACGTTTTGGTACCTCTGTCTACATTCAAAACACTAAAACTATACCTGTCTTCAGACATGAACAATTCTCTATCCCTACCAGCCTTCACGCCCAGCCGAGCCTTCAATTCCCTTACTCTGTTTCGTGAAATGGCATGGCCATCATCAGCTCCCTTCGAACCACGTTGGAGCCCCTCTTGCTTACTACCTCAAACACAATTAAGATCAACTTAAACTACAGCCAACCGTAAGCAAATAAATCTGTCATGAAACTCCATTTAAAACCTTTATTTTCAACCTTTGCTACACTCACCTTTAACAGAATTGATTCTCGAATTTTTCCTCCTGTTTTGGTAATCAAGGTTTACCCCATGGTTCTTCTCTGCAACTTTAATCCTCCTTCCTTCCTCCCTTGTCCGAAACTCAAGAAGATAAACCTTTAGTTTTGTGACCTAGCTTCCGACCAGCATTGTCTCGCTAAGCTTCCCGCCAGTGGTTTCTCTTTTGCCGTCGACACCTGATGCCCACGGTGGTGAGGCAGTAGCTGTACGTGCCTCCCTCCTTCTTCCCTTTCGGCTCACTCTTTTCTTTCTCCCTTTTTCCTTTTTCTGCTTCTTTTCTTGCCGAGATCCCCTTTCTTTCTCTCTTTGTTTTTCTGTTTCGTTTGGCAGAGGCAAATCCTCTGCCTTCTTTAATTACAAACCTGCTCCCACGTGATGGTTTTGATTGGCTTCCTAAGGAAGCTAATCAATTTTATATTATTATTATATTTATATATATTATATCATCATTATTTGTTTTTGTTTTATTTTATTATTGTTTTTTTTTTTACATATATATTTTAACTTTTACCTCCATATATGTGTATATATATGTATATTATTTCAGTTTATTTTCTCTATTGGATTAAATATAAATGTCAATATCTATCTCTAATTTATCTATAAAATTTCTAAGTTATATTAGCATTAATCACCTATTGCTAATATAACAAAAATAAAATAAAATAAAACATTCGTTTCCATTACTTGAAACAATTAGAAATATAATTTACATTTCTATACTTAGTTCCTTGGATGTATTTTATTTATTTACAACAATGGGTACAGAATTCGTAGTCTTCACATTCTCCCCACCTTAGGAAATTTGGTCCCCCAAATTTTCCGTGTCTAGTAGAAATAGGTAAGGGTATTTCTCTCTCATTAGGCTTTCCAACTCCCATGTGGCTTCCTCTGAAGAGTGGTGCTGCCAAAGCACTTTGACTAAAGGGATTGTCTTAGACCTCAACATCTTATCCTTCCTGTCTAAGATCCGAATTGGTCTCTCGACATAGCTTAAGTCCTCTCTAATCTCCAGTGGCTCATACTCGATCACATGAGATGGGTCCGGATGATATTTTCGTAGCATCGACACATGAAAGATGTTATGCACACCCGATAGCTCTGGGGGTAATGCTAGTCGATATGCTATGTCACCCACTCTCTCCAATATCTCGAATGGACCAATGTATCGAGGACTCAACTTCCCTTTCTTGCCAAATCTCATTATGCCTTTAGACGGAGAGATTTTCAAGAACACTTTATCACCCACTTGGAACTCTAAAGGCCTCCTTCGACAGTCGGCATAACTTTTCTGTCTACTTTGGGCTGTCCTCAGTCTATCACATATCAATCTCACATCTTCGGAAGCTTTCTCTACCATCTCCGGAGTGAATAACTTTCTTTCACCTACTTCTTCCCAACCGATAGGAGATCTACACCTACGCCCATACAATGCCTCGTAAGGTGCCATCCCAATACTAGAGTGAAAGCTGTTGTTATATGCAAACTCCGCCAGTGCCAAATGATCATCCCATGAGCCTCGAAAATCCATAACACATGCCCTCAACATGTCCTCAAGTGTCTGAATAGTCCTCTCTGATTGCCCATCGGTTTGAGGATGGAAGGCTGTGCTAAAGCTTAGTTTAGTTCCCATAGCATCTTGGAAGTGTCCCCAGAAACGGGAAGTAAACCGAGAATCTCTATCCGAAACTATGCTCACTGGGACCCCATGTAACCTCACAATCTCCTTAACATACATATTTGCTAAGGCACTAAGCGAATCGGTAGCCTTCATAGCTAGGAAATGAGCGGACTTTGTCAATCTGTCAACTATCACCCAGATTGCATCATGATTCCTACGAGTCCTCGGGAGCCCCATAATGAAGTCCATAGTCACATGCTCCCACTTCCATGTAGGTATGGGTAAAGGCTTTAGTAAGCCTGCTGGCCGTTGGTGTTCAATCTTAACTTTTTGGCACACTAGGCACTTGGACACAAAGGTCGCTATATCTTTCTTCATACCAGCCCACCAAAACACTTTGCGTAAATTCTGATACATCTTCGTATTACCTGGATGCATAGTGTATTTGGAGCTGTGTGCCTCTTCTAATATTTGCCTCTTCAACATCTCATCATTCGGGACACAAATTCTGCCCCTATACCTCAATAACCCATCATCTGAAATCTCAAACCCTGAGTCTTGGTCTGGTTGTATTCCACCAATAATCTCCACAAGTCTATGATCCTCTTTCTGGGCTTGTCTAATTTGATCCATAATGCTAGGCTCTATCCTCAAGCTAGCCATCAAACACTCACCATCGGGCTCTAGGTTGATATTCAACTCTGAAAATTTTTCCATCAAATCCCATTCTCGGACCATCATGTAACTAATAAAACCCACACTCTTCCTACTTAATGCATCCGCTACCCGGTTTGCTTTACCCGGATGATAGAGAATCTCGCAGTCATAGTCCTTCAATAGCTCCATCCATCTTCTCTGTCTCATATTCAACTCTTTTTGCGAGAATAAGTACTTTAAGCTCTTGTGGTCTGTATAAACCTGGAACCGCTCACCATACAAATAATGGCGCCAAATCTTTAGCGCAAACACTACCGCTGCCAACTCCAAATCATGAGTAGGATAGTTCCTCTCGTGGTCCTTCAACTGTCTTGAACCATATGCCACTACTCTACCATTCTGCATCAGCACGCACCCTAGACCCTGTAGAGAAGCATCACTATACACTGCAAATCCTCCGGATCCACTTGGAACCGTCAACACAGGAGCTGTAGTCAACCTTTGCTTAAGCTCCAGAAAGCTACGCTCACACGCATCATTCCATTCAAACTTGACATCCTTGCGTGTGAGTCGGGTTAGTGGAGCAGCAAGTTTGGAAAATCCCTCTACAAATCTCCTATAGTAACCTGCAAGCCCTAAGAAGCTGCGAATCTCGGTCACTGTTTTAGGCCTCTCCCAATTCATCACGGCCTCTATCTTAACTGGATCAACTGCTACACCATCCTTGGATACCACATGCCCCAGAAAACTGATTTGTTCCAACCAAAACTCACACTTGCTAAACTTTGCGTATAGCCCTTCCTTTCTAAGAGTCTGGAGTACTATGTGGAGGTGGTGCTCATGTTCTTCCCGGGATCGGGAATACACCAGTATGTCATCTATGAACACAATGACGAACTTATCCAAGTGAGGCTTGAATACTTCATTCATCAATGCCATGAATGCTGCAGGGGCATTCGTTAGACCGAATGGCATAACTAGGAATTCGTAGTGGCCATATCGAGTCCTGAAGGCTGTCTTTGGCACATCTTCCCCTCTAATCCTCAATTGGTGGTACCCCGACCTCAAATCGATCTTCGAAAATAATTGGGCACCCTTCAATTGATCCAATAGATCATCAATCCTAGGCAGTGGATACTTATTCTTCACCGTCGCTTGATTCAACTGCCTATAATCGATACATAGCCTCAAACTGCCATCCTTCTTTTTCACAAACAACACCGGAGCTCCCCATGGTGACACACTCGGCCTTATGAACCCTTTGTCCAACAATTCTTGTAATTGCTTTTTCAACTCCTCTAACTCAACTAAGGCCATTCTATACGGGGGCTTGGATATAGGTTGAGTGCCTGGGAGTAGCTCTATGGCAAACTCCATCTCTCTCTCCGGAGGTAGCCCTGGTAGCTCATCCGGAAATACATCGGAGAAGTCCTTGACAACTGGGATGTCAGACAGTTCCGATTGGCTCTTTTCGGCATCCTCGACAAACGCGAGATAGCCTTCATAAACAATTAATCTCATATTAGTGAGACATCAACAACAATTAAAATCATTCTATTTATCATTTCCAAAGCATAATACAAACTTTTCAGGTAGGGAGAGAGTTACAATCTTCTTATAGCAATCTACACTAGCATGATGGTTGGTTAACCAATCCATGCCTAGTATTACATCAAAGTCATACATATTCAATAGTATCAAATCTACTGTTAAGCACTTATCTCCCACCTTCACTTTACACTTACGATAAACATATTCAGTTGTCTGTGATTCTTTGAGAGGAGTAGTAATGTATAAAGGATAACCTAAAGGCTCTGACTCTATATGCAATCTACTAGCAAATGCAGGTGAAATGAATGAATGAGTTGAGCCGGGATCAATGAGTACGAATGCTTCTAAGTCACAGATAGTAAGCTTACCCTTGATAACCGAACCAGAAGCATCAGCTGTCTCCTGATCAAGTGCAAACACTCTACCTTGTACCATTGGACTCTTGCCTTTGTCTTGTGTCCTCCTTTGTTGTGGCATGGTCTGTCCCCCGGCTTGCGTCTCTGTGGCCTTCATCTGGGGGCAATCCTTGATTCTATGGCCAGTCTTGCCACACCTAAAACAAGCTCCAGTAACCATATAACAAGGTCTGTTGCCATGCTTGTGTCCACAAGTGGCACATGGCTGAGATGTAGCAGTAGCAGTAGGGATAATGGCTAAGGCCCTGTTAGGAGGAGTAGCAGTAGCTGTAGGCCTAGTAGCCTGTGGTCGAGGCGCAACAAACCTCTGCCTCTTATTTTGTCCATGTGATCTACTCGGTTCAAACCTCCTCTTCTCATCCCTCCTATCTATGAATGGTTTGGCTCTAGGAGGCTTCCTTGTCCCATACTCAGCTTGGGTAGTCTCCAATTCTTGTTCAACAGTCTGAGCTTTCCTTACCACTGCCTCATACTCGGTAAGCTCAAATGGAGTGACCCTACTTCGGATGTTGGGTCTCAATCCTGAAGCAAACTTCTCTGCCTTCTTCTCCTCATTAACAACATAATCCGAGTCATACTTCACTAAGGCAGTAAATCGAGTCTCATACTCATCTACCCTCATCGATCTTTGAGTGAGTTCCATAAATTCCTTCTTTTTCTGTCGTCTGGCAGCCTTAGATATATAATGGTTCATGAAGGCCTCTAGGAACCTCTCCCATGTAATAACCGGATCCTTAGCCAATAAGAACGTCTCATGGGTCTTCCACCATTTCTGCGCATCACTCCTCATCATATACACTGCTAATGAAACCCTCTCAGTGGTACCACACCCCATATATTTGAAGAGAAACTCTATCTCCTCTATCCATTCCTCCGCCTTCGCTGGATCTTTCTCCCCCTTAAACTGTGATGGATTCATTTTCTGGAATTGTCGGAGGAGTGTCATATTTCTATCCACTGGGTTCCCAACTTCTGGTACAGCGGGTGGAGGCACAACTGGCAAAGGTACAACCTGTGGCACTACCGGAGGTGACGGAGGTGGTGCCTGCTGTGGTGGTGGTGGAGGCACAGGAGGTGCAGGAGGTGCAGGAGGTGGCGGTACTAGAGGTGCGGGAGGTGGTGGTGCAGCCTGATGTGCACTAGCTTGGTTAGCCACCAACTGTTGCAATAAAGCAGTCATAGTCTCATGGCTTTGTTCTATTCGGGCCACTCTCGCTTCTATACTCTCTGGGGGTGGAGGAGTCGGATTTGAGGATGATGGGGGTACTGCGGATGAGGGCGGCCGTGTAATCGGATATCTTCGAGCCAACCCCCTCGGTCTACCTCCAATCCTCCTCATTGTATGTCAATCAAGAGAGAACCTATACCAAGAGCAGATCAATCTTAGTATAAGTCGGTAACAGTACACTACATGCAGACATTGCACAGTACATGGGATGTAACACCAATAACGACCTCTAGGACGTTGACACGTACTAGACAAACCGTGCTCTGATACCATTTAATCTGTCACGACCCGATAGCCGTGACGTACGCTTATCACTCCATTCACTATTTACCCTTCAATTGTGTCAATTTTACGAACTAACTTTTTTCTTTTCACTTTAGGGTTTGTATTCGGTGTCAGTGTCCTCTCTCAACTACTCTCGTATCCTTCATTTAATATACATTTGTTGTTTAATTTACCATTTGGACTTACGTAATACTCTCCTTTAATATTAGACTAATAAAAGAAAAACGTCGAAAACTCCCCCTTATATAAAATCGACTTTCCCCAGCTCAATAACTTGCAAAAATCTCAACTATTTCCAGCCACATATCTCAATCCAGAATTTTCAGTTCATTCAACTAGATCCAATACATACTTCCCAAGTCAACAAATAGATATAAGATACAATTTACAGTTTCAAAATCACTACAATTCATTTCTCGGATCGTGCTCGATAATCATAAAGCCTATAATAATCTAGGACGATCCTAAGTTACATCCCAAAAGCAATCCCATAAGCATGTACTGTGCAAACTTAACATGTCATACATGGATAACAAAATAAACGATATTATACCTCAAGTGCAACAAAAACAGCACTCGGAGGATTCGGACCGATATAGCTACTCAAGTATGTCCCCGAGGCTCCGCACCCAAACTCCAAGTGGGAGCCTAACTGGTATGATCTGCGATGTTATTAATAAGGGGTGAGCAAAACCACGGCTCAGTAAGTAGCTTAAGTAAATGCATGCTAGACTCATGTCGTTCTATATGCACTTGTGGAAAACAATACCGAAGTAATAAGCGAACTCGATATTAATGCATGATCATAAACCAAACACTTCTTTATGCATTTCTGTTATAGAACGTTTTCAATATGCACTTAATTAAAACAGAACTTACTACGCAATTCATTTAAATGAGTTCGCTATGCCTTCGGTTGGATTCAGTATGTTGTGCATTTCAAATAAACTATCGGTATAATTCGATAAGTCAATCGGTAATTACTTTGATAAAACAATCAATAAGCATTTGGTAACGATCAATAAGTATTGCAATCATTTCGATCCATATAGATTTTCAAGAACGCATTAGTCATAAATCAAGAAAAATCGATAACGATTAGGCATATTGCCTCAGTTCACTAAAAGCAATATTAGAAATGAAACAATGGTAAGTAGAGATTAGGCAGTGATCCTCAATCAATCAATCAATCGATATCCATCCTAGCTAGTGATGGAATGGTGTTGCAAGCAACACTAAATCTATGGCCATAGGATGATATCCAGTCTCGCTGATCAGTCGAGAGCTGGAACTTGCCTGCTGGTTTTCCAGACAAGTATCAGTCTACCTAGAGCACTAGGCTCGATAGGTACAATACGATAGTCTAGAGCACAAAGCTCAATAGACGGAAAATAAGGCCTAGAGCTAAGCTCGATAGGCTAGAAGTGACCCGAAGGTCGTAGGACATGCCTGCACTCAAAAACAGTTTGAAATCAATTTCCTCGCGTAGCACTTGGCTTCCACGGATTCCAAATCAGTATTAAATCAGTTTTGAGTTCGAAATATAAAGGACTTTCGATTTATTTCAAATATTGGTTCAAACCAAGACTTTGCAAATATAACATATGATGCAAGTCATTAAACCATAAACATTACGTAATTTAAACTCAAAACATGCTATATGTAAATGCATGTATGCATCGGTTCATTCCACTTAAAATGTACGCTTGGTTGGCCACAACGCTCAAAGCAGAAATAAGTTTCGATCTAGCCCAAGCATAAACGATTTATAAAATTAAACCATTCCTACGAGATGGTGCTATCAAGCTTTACTTAACCCACTTACCTTATATTCCTAGTGAGTATCTTCCCCGTTCTTTTGGATTGGAAAGTTCGGGTCCTTTAACCGCTCCGATCCACTACACAAAATCAGTTAACTTGAATAACTATACGTCGTTATGCTTAATCGCTCACTTTAAAATATTTATCTAGTAATCGTAATCAACACTAGTTCACATTTGTATCACTGCTAAATTCTTCATCTTCATGTATTGGTCGTGTGCATGTATATATATATATATATATATATATTCTTGTATGTATATATCCACGTTTTTCAGTACAGTTGTAGTTATGCATATATCTTACATTAAGGACTAAGGCATAGTTTTCTCACCTTGATGAGCCTTATCGATCGGATCTCGTATTACCAACCTTCCTTAAGATTTCGAATCCAACCCTACACCAAGAGTCCATTCTTCATTATTATTTCAAATCAAGACTCCCATTGTTAAATGTATATATATATATATATATATATATATTGTTGTATATATATATATATATATATATCTATGTATATATGTATATGCAGTTACGAATTTATGCTCAAATCGTCCCCTTCACATCAACTTGATATGTATTTATACATCTCCATATGTGCTCATATAGGTATATATATATAAATGTATTTATACACGTGCATATATACACATTTCCTTAAATAATCTCAACTAATAATCAAGACAAATCTAAAGTATATTATCTTGATTATTCATAATTCCTCATTAGTCAAATAATGCTCCTATATATGCACACATATATATATATTCGCATATATTACTCATATATTTGAATTCATCCACAAAGAGCCTTACCCTCTCGGTTTAAGCTCCTTGTGCTTGTCTTCTTTTCCTTCAAAGGCTCTTGGATCACTCCTATTACTGTCCTTTTGTTCAACCAGCAGAGTGCCTTCTGCTACTTAGATCTTGGATCGATGTGGGGCTTCAAACGGCAGCCTAGCAGTCACCTTTGCTTTAACTGGGAACAGCAGTCTGCTACTGTGTTACTTCTAACCCGAGGCAGCCTCTAGTTCATGCTAAACCTCTTCACTCCAACAATAGTTTCCGGCATTTCCAGCCCCTTTCCCCAAAAGACACTTTTTGGTTCAGTTTAATTGCCTTACGTTTTGGTACCTCTGTCTACATTCAAAACACTAAAACTATACCTGTCTTCAGACATGAACAATTCTCTATCCCTACCAGCCTTCACGCCCAGCCGAGCCTTCAATTCCCTTACTCTGTTTCGTGAAATGGCATGGCCATCATCAGCTCCCTTCGAACCACGTTGGAGCCCCTCTTGCTTACTACCTCAAACACAATTAAGATCAACTTAAACTACAGCCAACCGTAAGCAAATAAATCTGTCATGAAACTCCATTTAAAACCTTTATTTTCAACCTTTGCTACACTCACCTTTAACAGAATTGATTCTCGAATTTTTCCTCCTGTTTTGGTAATCAAGGTTTACCCCATGGTTCTTCTCTGCAACTTTAATCCTCCTTCCTTCCTCCCTTGTCCGAAACTCAAGAAGATAAACCTTTAGTTTTGTGACCTAGCTTCCGACCAGCATTGTCTCGCTAAGCTTCCCGCCAGTGGTTTCTCTTTTGCCGTCGACACCTGATGCCCACGGTGGTGAGGCAGTAGCTGTACGTGCCTCCCTCCTTCTTCCCTTTCGGCTCACTCTTTTCTTTCTCCCTTTTTCCTTTTTCTGCTTCTTTTCTTGCCGAGATCCCCTTTCTTTCTCTCTTTGTTTTTCTGTTTCGTTTGGCAGAGGCAAATCCTCTGCCTTCTTTAATTACAAACCTGCTCCCACGTGATGGTTTTGATTGGCTTCCTAAGGAAGCTAATCAATTTTATATTATTATTATATTTATATATATTATATCATCATTATTTGTTTTTGTTTTATTTTATTATTGTTTTTTTTTTACATATATATTTTAACTTTTACCTCCATATATGTGTATATATATGTATATTATTTCAGTTTATTTTCTCTATTGGATTAAATATAAATGTCAATATCTATCTCTAATTTATCTATAAAATTTCTAAGTTATATTAGCATTAATCACCTATTGCTAATATAACAAAAATAAAATAAAATAAAACATTCGTTTCCATTACTTGAAACAATTAGAAATATAATTTACATTTCTATACTTAGTTCCTTGGATGTATTTTATTTATTTACAACAATGGGTACAGAATTCGTAGTCTTCACATCCTTCATCTCACCACCTTCTCAGCCTTGTCAGTTTCTTGTATCTGTTTTCGACAAGATCCCACAAATCTTGAGAATTGAAAAAGGTCTTCATCTTAATGCTCCAAAAAACATAATTTTCTCCATTCAACATGGACACCAACAATTGACAAATGTTTAAAGTATTCAAACCATTAGACATGATGAATACAAACTACAAGCTATAACTTTTTAAAAAATCACTTGCTTCAACAATGATCACCACCACAGAATAACTCCCAGTTTATTCGAACCTAGAGCTCTAATGCCAAAAATGTTAGATTGAAGATGAAAGATGAATTTGAAAAGAATGAATGAAACTTGAGCAGAGAATGACTAAACAAAAAATATTAAGACAAAAAAATGAATGCAAGCTAATAATTCAAAGGATTATATTCTTAATTAAAAATGAAACAAAATAAATAGTAGAAATAAAATGAAAGCTACATCTTCACGTTCTTGCTTCATGGGATGATATTCGCCTATTAAATGCATAAACATAAAATGTGGGTTATTGAACTTGAACGATTAATTGTTAGCATTAGTTTTTAACACTCTTCACATTTAAAAAAAAAACACCTTAAAACCACACTTTATGCATGATTGATTTATCATTATTTGCTTGTCATCTGTCGATTGGAGAATTATTTACTCATCACATGTAGACCTGCTCATGGGTCGGGCCGGGCCCATGACAGGTAATAAGAAGTTTAATTGATGCCCAAGCCTGCCCCGTAATTCGAGCCCGATTTTTGTCCAAGTCCGTTTTCATTTTTGTGCCATAAGCCCGAGCCCGCCCAAATATAATTTTTTTATTTTTTTTAATTTTTAATTTTTTATTATTTATTCCCTTTAAATTTTAATTTAATTTGTCAAAATTTATATGTCAATTTTCATATTAAATATTTATAATCATGTTTATTAATCAATAATTTTTTTATATATATAAAATTATATTATGCTAAATAAATATATATAAAAAATAATAAAAAATAATATAATATATTAATTCGGGCCGAGCCACGCCCGGAGTTTGAAAGGCTAAGCCCGAGCCCATTTTTAAAACGGGCCTAAAATTTTGTCCAAGCCCGATTATTATATCAGACATTTTTGTCCAAGCCCTACCAAATATCGGGCAAGTTTTCGAGCTTGAGTGGGTAGCTCGGCCCTTGAGCAGGTCTAATCACATGTCAATTAAAAAATCTTTTTTTTATGCACTATAAAACTCATTATTATTTGTTTTCCACAAGTTAAGAGGAGAATCTCTTTAAAAATAGTTTCAAATATGTGTGTGTGTGTGTGTGTGTGTGTGTGAATTTAAAAAAATATCTAAATAAAATTATTTCCTATCATCATTATTAGAACTTTTATTCTAATATAATATCGGAGTATACTATATTAATCAATATATGATTTCACGTTAAATCATCAGTATAAATATTATTCTACTCATTCATAACCAAGATAATATATTCATCCAATTCTCATGTCGCCACCAACATAAAATTATTTTAAATATTTAAAACATAGATGAAATTTATATGTCATTACATAACAAGAAAAAGAATTAAAATATTGTAAAAATATTCTATCTAGGTAGGCAAAAAAACCTTCCAAGTCTATTTTCATCTTTTTCACAATAAAATCAAAAAAAAAATTACTTAAAGAAGATTTTTTTGATACATTGATTAAATTTTTAGATTTTACAAATAAAGTTAATAATATAACACATTTTTTGAATATATCTAAAAAAACTGATTAAAAAAATTATATATGTGGCAATCCTTTAATCCAATTTACAATTTACGAAGTAAAAATTTTTCACTGTAATTGCAGCAAATACGAAATTTTACTTGGAAATGATATAAAATAAAATAAAATAAACAACTTTGGGTTGATAATCTGATTCAACGGCTATCATTTACATTATTCCTTTCAATCGTGTGGCCATGAAACATCGTCTGTTCCCATCATATTAAAGATCTTACTTGCTTTCACCAAAAAAAAAAAACTTACTTGCATTTTCCAGTTAATCGTACAAAATCTTCTTTCTTCTCTGTTGTTCAGTCACACTTTCAGACATCTTCTCCCTCTCATCGCTCCGCACTTCACTTTGAGGTAAGTTTTAACTTTTCTTCTCTCTCATTCAATTACAAATCACGATTGTTGGTTTAGATTTCAAATTCAACTATCTTTTTTCTTCTCTTCAAGTTTTTTGATAAGCTTTATTTAGTTGTTAATCGAAATTTAAGAATTATGAGGGAAAGGAAAGGGTAGGGGCATTCCCGCTGTAAAAGCGAGGAGGATTTAAAGTTTATTTTCTCTGGAACCAAACATAGGGTTTAGCCATGACTGTTTGATTCGCGATTTCCTATCTTGTTTATCCCGAGTGATTTTGATGATCTTAGATAATAATGAACTACGAGCTTTAAGTTTCCCTCTTATTTTGGTTTCTCGCTAACCGAACAACATCTGGGGCTTTGATTTAGCCATCTTGGATCCCAGATCATAATCACTGATCTCTAGGGTTTAACAAGGAATGTGCTTGAACAAAGCAATTTGGGGATCGGTATTCTTGTGTGAAGCAAGTTTGGATATACTGATACCTGCAATACTAGCTGAATGTGTAATGAAAGTAAGCAGAGATTATTAGTAGGAATGAAAGTAGGAAGGTAGAATATCAAGTGTGCAGTCCCTATTGGTGAAGTATGAACATAGTGCATATTTGAAAACTAAACCATTTTATCTAGTTGTTTTAGAAGTGTTTTCTAGATGTTCGTAAGTCTGAAAAGCTTGAGTAGTAACGGGTGGAGTTTTAGTTATAGTTTCTTTAGTTGTTTTCTGTCATTGTTTTTGTGGTCACTCAGATTTTGGCTTATGTTAATGTTGAAATGAATTGTTATATTATAGATGGATTGGCAAGGGCAAAAGCTAGCGGAGCAGATAATGCAGATAATGCTTTTGGTGTTTGCGGTGATTGCATTTGTTGCAGGTTATGTATTGGGATCGTTTCAGATGATGATTTTGGTATATGCTGGTGGGTTGACTCTCACCGCCTTGATTACTGTTCCAAATTGGCCTTTCTTCAACCACCACCCACTCAATTGGTTGGATCCCAGTGAAACTGAGAAGCATCCCAAGCCACAGGTAGCTGTGAGTTTGAAGAAGAAAGCCGCCAAGAAGTAGGGTCATTTTAATTGGATATTCGCATCATTGGAGTTTGCTTTAGGGGGCTGAATTGAAGTTTTATGCCTTTATGTGCATCAATGGATACTGTAGTCTATTTGATTTCCCCAATTTTTTGAACTATGAAGTTGAGGAAAATCCTTCTTGTGCATCTCTTTCTCTTTCTTCGCTCACATATAATATATTACTATGAAAGAACTACTTAAAGAGCATACTTCTTATGCATCTCTTTATCTTTGTTCTTGATGCCTCTAAATATACAAGGTTATTGCTTGACTATCAAATACTGGAAGCGGAGATGGGAATGGCCTTTCATTCTTGGGTTGTGATTTAGATTTCCCTGATTTCATTTTGGTGGCCGTTGAATTTTGTTGGCTTTAGAGAACTTAGGAATCTCATTTATGGTTCAGCAGCTGAGGACCATATCTGTCATTCTGGCTTTGACAATGAAGCTTGAATCAATAAAGAGAACATCTGAATTCTTTGTAGAGATTGGTATGGAGCAAAAGGCTTCTGTTTTGCTGGCTGCAGAAACATCAAAGATGATTTAAAGTTTCTGTTTTATGATGATAAGTTGGGCAACAGCTTTTCCCAGCATGTGCATGGAAATAGAATCTGCTGCCCGTTATACTTTTCTAAACCTGCTTTGCATTCACATTTTTCAGCAGGCATGAAACTTCAGTGGGAAATGATGTAAAGGACATTTTTCTTACTACTTGCAATGGTAATCTTGTAGCAATGAAATGAACTGGTGGGGTTGGCTTGCAGTGCGTTGCAATATCAAGTCATTCTTCATTACTGGTTGAGCGCTTTTCATTTTGCTCTTTGAAAGGGAGAGACTGTTAAAAGTGACAACTAAACTAGTCTAAAACCATCAGAAAAAGTGAATTACATGCACTTTAGCTGCTGAGTAAAACCCTGAGCATGCTGTCATACAAGGGTTTATACTTTATACCAAAAAAGACCTGACAATCTCATTAGCATTAGAGATTTAGATGCACTAGTAGCAAGCTGACACATCAAGTTCACATTCTCTTCCAATAAAAAAGATTTAAGAACCTTACCATTTATACTGTACAGTGCAAGGCCAGTGAATTTCTTACTTGTTTTCATTCTTTATTGCTCGTACAATTGGGTCATTCTCTAAGTCCAAGCTATCATCATCATCAAGTTCATCTAAATCATCTAATATTGACTGGTTTATTCTTTTCCGTGATTGTCTCCTATGTTTCTTGGGTTCTAGTCGAGGTTCAGCTTGCTGCACACCCATATCTCCCACTTTGTACCTGCAATGTCAATTTAGATTTCAGAACCAATGCAGAAATGTTCACAAGTTAGCTAGTAAAAAAAACTTAACCATATATAGGATGAAAAGTTGGGAAAATAAAGCAAAGAAGAAGAAAATAAGTGCCTTTCTTAAAATATTAAGGGTACTTCATAAGCAGTAAAACAGAAATGTGCATAGTAATAAAACATGGTCTTGGGTAATTTTCCAATAGATACTGTTATATCAGTTTTATAAAGAGACTGTTTTGATACAGTATATCAACTTGGGGAAAGCGATTGTTTAGAAGAGTAAATTTCAAAATCTTGCAGTTCTTATGCATTTCTCACTAGACTAACATTTCAGAACTGTAAAAACTGCTGCATGTTACAAGTAAAAGGATCCTGAAGAAATGAAGAAAACCCTGGAGAAGTATGAAAAAGATACCCTTATTGCAATATTTGGACTTAAATTATCTCATTAGAGAAAGATAAAAAGCATTGGGCAGTTTCCATAATGATTATAAACAAAATTATATACAGTTTTATAATAATGTAGTAACTTTTATACAAACAAAAGTTAGTACCTCTAATTGAATTATGCTAAGTATAAAACTATCAAAATATGAAAGAGAACAAGGCTCCTATTTTCCATTTGCCTACTATTCTTGGCTCTAGTTGATCTATATGTCTACAAAACATATAACAACATATGCAAGGGATTTTCTTTAAGGCAGTCGACTTTTAAGTAATGTGTATATGCTCCATATTTTAGTTTACATACCTAACATCACTCTCTCTCTTGGTCCCAAATGTCCTTAACTGAAATTCCTCTCTGATTCTGATTTCATCAAGAAGTTGGAAATAGTATGAATATCTTTCCCAATCTCCTTTCACAATGCACCCTGGTTCACCGAGATGTAAGCAATCATTGAATGAGCATTTCACAGGTTCACTGTTTTTTAGCATTTTTCGAATCTGTAAAATAAGAGTAGAAGAAAGATATCACACGAAACAAACAAGTGCAAATGTACATTTGAAATTAATGGCAGTGCACATAGAGAGTAAAGTGCAACCAAATTTGGTATGATATCACAGTCAATAGGCAAACAACCTCAGGAAAAGCTTGGGCAAGAGATTGCTTTGTCACTTTCATCAAACTAGGTTGGTCAAACCCTGGTGTATCAGCAACATAGCCCCCTCCTGATAGGGGAAGCAAAGAAACATGTCGAGTAGTGTGCTTTCCTCTTCCACTTCTTGTAGAAATCTCCCCAACCCTCTGATCTTCAAACCACTTGCTGCCTACAATCTAAAAAAAGAAATGTTCTTTAAGGAAGAGAAAATATACAGAACTTACCGTTCTAAACATAAAAGAAAATGAAGGAAGAAGTCTTAAAGAATAAGAAAACAAACCCACAGGATCAAACCAATTATCTCCTTCAAGGGCATCAGAAGCACGGTGATTTCTTCTGAGAACATTAATAAGGCTTGATTTCCCAACCCCACTTGGACCCACAATTACAGTTCTTTGATCCCTCAAGTAAAATTCAAGAGAATTAAGGCCATTTTTGGTCTCAACACTGCAAAAGATCGGTTCATAGCCCCAGCTTCGCAACCTAGTCTTCCATGCAATAAGAGTCTGCAAATGCATTTCAAAGTCTCAATTTCAAATATGTAATTTGCCAAGAAAACCACACACACAAAAGGGATGGGGATAACAGAAATAAGAGAAGAAAGACAAATGCTATTTGAAAATATAAATGTAATTAAAGATAATAAAACAGAAAATTGGGGGACTCCATAAGCAGAACAACATGAAGTACAAGAAACATTACTACTTTCATCAGCAATTCACTGATTTCTTTCCCAACGTTGAATCCAAGTAACCTTGCCATAAACAAACAACTAGCAATTATAGAAACTTCAACAAACAGACTAGAGCTAGAAATAGCAAGGAAATTTCTATTTGCTTTTCTCTCAGCTATTTTCCCCATAATCTGTTGGTCTAATTCCAATGCCTAATTTATTACTATAATTTTGTTAACTCTATCTACAGTTGAATTTGCCGAATAACTAAATGCCACTTCAACGATCAAAAATTACTAAAAACAAGTTAAATTACAATGCCATACCCATAACAAATAACTAAAAACTGCGGTACGTTCAACTAAGAGAGCGTCAAGATTCGAACCTCTTCATCAACGAGTTCCGTTTTATTCAAAGCAAGCGTGAAGGGAATTCCAGAGGATTCAGCTTCAACTAAGAATCTTGTAAGCATAAAGGGCTCGATCGTCGGCTGTGCCACGGAGAAAAGCACAAGCAAGTGATCGACATTAGCAACGGGTGGGTCCAAAAGCTCGGAGCTCCGTTGAAACACATTCTCGATAAAGCCACGTCGGTCCACCCAATCAATGGATCCCACCACCACCTTGTCCCCAACCAGAACCCTCCTCTTTATCTTCTTCAAAACCGCCTTCACCACGCAAAGCAACTCCAACCCGATTTTAGTGCTGGAATCTTCTCCCTCGGGGCTGCTAGAAGCTTCTCCTCCCTGAAGTTTCTGTTCCGCTTGTACGATGACGCGCATGAAGTTGGCTTGGGCGGCGGCCACGGTGCCGATGGCTTGGGATTCCGAGAGGGGAGGGGTTTCATTAGGAGCAAGGACGGGGGCTAGAGAGGAGTAATCTTTGAAGGTGTGTTTGGCCTTAAGGAGATTCTTGTTCAGCTGGGGTTTTTTGGAAACGTCTTGTCTGGGATTGGAGGGGGACTGTTTGGCAGAGAGGACAACGAGTTGGCGATTGGGTGATACGTGGCGGAGGAGAGTGGTGGTTATGGCGGAAGCTCGGGTACGGAAGAGAGAAAAAGAAGTGATCGGCATGGGGAGCAATAGTTGTAGAATTCTTTGCGCAATGATTTTATTTTAAACGAAGGTTTATAGTTTTAAAGGGAGAGTGAATGAGTGATGAAAAGTGTGACGAGGACTGAGGAGGTTGCTGTGAGTGCGGAGGGTGGAGGAGTTTCTATCCATTTCCGGTAACGAGGGAGCGTCCGGTGCTTTCGACATTGTTTACAACACAATCCGCGTACTCTTGCCCCTTGGTTTTCCTTGCCTTGTAACGACATCTGTCCAAGGCCCAATATTTTTTTTTGGATTAAAATGGGAAATTCATCAGAACCCATTTGGTCAGCATTTGTTAAGGCCTTGGCCCAACTTTTTGCATTAAATGGGAAGCACTACAATGTGAAACATGGCTATATTCGGCTTGGGTTAGATGAGTATAAGTTGACTAGAATACTTATGAACTATGATTGAATTTGGAATTTAGTTTAATTGATTCGTGTAATTTTTTAAAAAGATAACTTCTAATAGTTTTGGGACTCAAATTTCAATGCCGACAATCTTGTTTTTATTATCATATCTATTTTGCATGAAAATTTTTTCAATATTTATGATTGTTACAATGATTTATATTTGATATATTATTAAGGATTTATATATGATGTTTTGATAGTGCATAATCTTTATTTACTGTCAATATACAAGATATTAATACTTCGTCAATAAGCTCTTATGAATAGATATTAATACTTCGTGCATTAGCAGTATATAAAAAGCATACACTGTTAATGTATCATATTTTAAAAGGTAGAAAATAATAAATAAATAAATAAAAATTAAAATATAAATAAATTATTTTCGAATCGGGCCGGGCTCGAGCTCAGGCTTGTAGTATAAAAATGAAAACGAGTTTGGATAAAAAGTCAGGCTCAAATTTCCGAATTGGGCCTAGCTTGGGCATACATGAAACCTATTATTACCTATCATGGGCTCGGCCAGAGCCCTGCCTGGCCTGGCCCATGATCAGGTATACTTACTACCCCCTTGATTGGGTTTTTTTTAATTGAAATAATGTTAAAAGAAGAATAATTTTAAATTAAATAATAAATGATAATACTATTAATAAATAATTATAATTATTTTAAATTAAAATGATTTTTAAATTTTGAAATCTTGAAAATAATTTAAGTAATTAATAATTTTTATTTTGCATTATTTTATAAAACAATTTCATAAAGTTGATTCATATATAAAAAATAAATATTTAATAAATCAAATAAAAATACAAAAATGGTCTAAATTTATGTATAATTGAGTTTAACCCAACTTTATGGATCCAAGTCCAACCCAACTTACCCAAGAGCACATAAATCAGTTAGTAGGGGGTTGTTCTAGTTTAATCAGATGTCTCGAGTTCGAGCTCTGGATATGCAGCTGTGTTAAAATTCTTGAAGGAAAGCTTTGCCGCCCTTTGGATCCTGCCCAGCTCAAATTCGGATTAGTCCTATACCAAAATGGTGTGAGAATACCGGGTGGTTTCTGCAAAAAAAAGTCCAACCCAACTTCCTTTCTTCTCATTTTCAAAACCAATAAAATCATCAAAATCCATTAAATACTCCTAATTATCTACAAATTTTCTTTTATATCTTCTTAGGACACATGTCATGCATAAAATGATTTGAGATTCTTTTGATACAAGGTTATACATTAAATTTTAATTAAAAATTTTATATAGATTTAATAAAAAAATGTATTTTTTATATAATGGGTCTACACCGATTATGAAAAATATTTTTTATATTTTATACATATTTAATATTAAATAGACACAATAAAAATACACTAATTGTATTATCAAATCTAGGTGAAGGGTGACCATATATTTTTTATTGATGAAATTTCTTGGAAAATCTTCATACAACAACAAATTAAAATTGAAAATTTATATAATTGAAAAGGTAATAGGCAAATTGTTTTTTGTCTAATATTGGTCATATTCTCATATATCTTATCACATGATACAATCAAATTTCCTATCCTTGATGTGATGAGTCAGCCATATAGTAATTGTTTCCAAGTATTTTTTTTCTACTAAGACTATGACAATTTCAATTTTCCTACTCATGATTTGGATTAATTGTATGCTCCAAACTCAAGTGTTGTCATTTACCTGCCTATCAAATCTACTCCCAATTCCCAACTGCCTGCCTTTTAGAATTAACACTCCAATCTTGAACCTTTTTTCCCTTGTTTGATCTATTTTTTTATAAGGGAAAAAGTATATTTATTTTCCTGAGATTTGATAGAAATATTTTATTTTCTTAATTTTGAAAAACATCTTTTTATTTTCTGAGATCTGCTAAAAAATAAACTTACCCCTAATGTATTATCTATTAAGTTAATTTTAAATAAAAAATTATACTCTTTTTTAATTGTTAATAATTTAATTCTATTTCTATTTCTATTTATTTTTTTACTTAAGAGTCGAGATCTTTTTTAACTGCAAAATAATGAGAATTTAATTACTTTTAAAATCATCTTTAATTATTATGAAAATAAATTTTAATTAAGTTATATTCTAGTTCAAACACAAGTTAAAGTATTTTAAACTTATCTTTATCTCAACTAGATTTAAACTCATGCTATACACAATGACGATTTTAATTTATAATAATTTTAATTAAAAAAATAAAATAAAATTTAAAAAATATTTTAAAATACATATTGAATACTGTATTAAAAAACTCGATGTATATACAAAATACACAAATTAAAAAATAATTCAAAATTAAATACTAATTAAAAATTATAGAAAAATTAAATTTCACAAATCTTAATATATTTAAATAGCTACAATTTTAATGAAAATAATTTTTACTTCATTAATCATTAATAAATTATTGGTTAATGTTGCATATTTTAAATTGATTTATTTTTTAAATTTGAATTTAAATGATTCCAAATTAATTTTATAAAATTAATTAGTGTTGAAAACTTTATCTTTTAAGGTTTTTAAAAAATTATTTATAATAATCTCAAACATTAAAAGTAAGTAAAAATGTAAATAAAAATAAATTATTTTTAAATTTTTAAAATTTAAATTAATTTAAAATAATTAAATATAATATTTACGATAATACATGCTTCAAATTAATAGATAATCCATATGGATTTTTTTTACCAAAAAAACTATTGAACAAATAAATAAATAAATGATTGAATAAATAAATCTGAAAAGGAATGAAAAGAAAATTGAAAAAAGACATGAAAGTTTAATTCAATACTAAAATATATAGCTTATATATTCCATTTTAATTTTTTGATAAAAAGATTTAAAACTTTAAGTTACTTATAATCAAAATATATGGATTTTTTTAATTTAAAAATAACATAATAAATTATAACAAAAAATTCAAACTCTAAGATAAATTTCATTTTATTTAAATGAAGATAATACAATTAAAATATATCTTTTTTTTTAAATTTCATATATTTTAAAACTAAACAATTAACGGAATAAGATTATTTATAACAATTAAAATTAATTTATTATTTTAAGAGCTTTGGCTTTTATATATTTGTATAAGATATGATATTATTATCAAAAACTAAATCTTATTAAAATTAGAAGTGTAACTTTTTTTTTGGTCGAGACCATCCGATATTCCCACACCATTTTTGGTATAGGACTAATCCGAATTCGAGCTGGGCATGACCCAAAGGGCGGCAAAGCTCTCCCTCAAGAGTTTTAACACAGCTGCATACCCAGGACTTGAACTCGAGATCTCTGGTTAAGCTAGAACAGCTCCCTATCAGCGGATCTACGTGCTTTTGGGTTAGAAGTGTAACTTTTGATCAACGATCAAATGATTCTTCATAAAACATTTTATACTTTAACGTTGAAAAGAATTTATTTCACCACACATGTCATGTGTTCATATATAATTATCCTTCATGAGGTTTTGTTAAACATTAACTTTCCCGTATTCAATTTGAAAAACACATTCTATAATCAAATTATTAGTTTCTTTTTCAAATTTTACTATAAATATTAAAAATACTCTCATGTTTTTTGTCCATTTTTCAATTTTTAAGTAATAACATAATACATTTATGTCAAAGATAATAAGTTATAAGTTTAAAATATTTAACATGTACTTGAATTAGAATTTAGAACATAACTTGATTGGAATTTAATTTTATAGTGATTAAAGATGATATTAAAATTAATTAAATTCTCATTATTTTGTAATTAAAAAAGTTTTGGATAAAAAAAGAATAAAAAAAGGTACATTTGCTTTTCATTTTGGATTATTTAGCATATAACACATCAATTATTAAGAGAATATTTTTCAAACTAAAGAGGATAAGTATATTTTCCACCAAATTGCATCAGACAAGTGTATTTTACCAGTAAAAAACGAGAAAATCTGATAAAGACAGCATTTAAAAATGTTAATTAGTTAGGTCTTGAAAAAGCTTCTCAAGCAAGGTGATGCATTTAAACAGAAATTGGAAGATAGGAAGAAGCAACTTGGCAATGACATTTCCATATAAAATTGCTCCGAACAAAAAGAATGACGGATAAACTTTGTCTATTGTCTAATTGTAATTTTATTTTTAATTTCGGTATCTGTTATAAGATGGGTTGGCTCTAGCCCACGATGATGGGCTGTGCACTTTACAAATAAAGAGAGGTAATATTAATTTCATTGTTGTTTGAGGGTGAATAAAGTGGGTTGAATGGATTTGATGGATTGAAAATTGACTGAAAGTTGTCATGTTTGTCCGAATTCGACAATAATAGATTAAAGTAATTGATTTGGTGGAATAATTTGATCAATTTTAGTTTTAAAAGAGTATTAATTGAACCGATAAATTTAACAATCCTAAAATCTAAATTGATTGTTTATGATGCTCAAAAAAGTGATTAATTGTTTGAAGAAAATAATTCATTTTTTCTTAATTTTCTTCTGGGCTGTTGACTGTTGCATATGAGGCAAACTGTTTCTTTGATCAATTTTGTAAAATAGGGTTAGATAATTTTTTTTCTAGAACAGATTGCTCTATGCTATTATTGTATAGTGAAATTTTTTAATTTTTTGACTGAGTTAATTTATCTATATCTATGCCAATATAATTTTTTTTGTTAAAAATAAATTGAGCAATTTTAATTATTATTTTTAAATAAGATCCGTTAGTTCAGTTTTCGATTTTTATATATCAAATCAGTAGAGAAAAATAATTGCCCCTAATTGTTTCATTGGTGAAAATTTGTTCTATCTTTGGGGCTATGTTAATTAATTGGCTTAATAGTTAAATGCATATTCAATTTTTTGTATAAAATGGATATAAGCTCTTAATTTTAAATCGTATAAAAATCAATTCATAAACTTTTACTTTATTGTAAATAAACTCTCAACCTTTCAAAATAATGCAATTAAGTTCAGATTTGTTAAATGAAATTAACTACCATTTGGATAACTTACGTGAAAGCTGACAAAGATAACTTAGTTAGTTGCTACGTAGTATGTCAAGTGTGCAATACTAACAGAAATTAATCTCATTTAACATATTTAAACTTAATTATATGATTTTGAAAAATTGATGATTTATTTATATTAAAATAAAAATTTATAAATTAATTTCCATACAATAAAATATTGAATGTTTATATTTATTTTGTATGAAGATATATTTAATTATTAACCTAATTAATTTAGTTTTAGAGATATATTCTCCATTAATTATATAAGCCGACAATGTCAGCTACTTTTCAACAGACGACAGCTGTTGTGACGAAATATCAGCCGTTGGGAGTGCCACGGCCAATGCTGACTATCTTAGTATTTTTTTTTTAATTTTAGGCCCTTGGTAGTGATTTTCTCTTTAGGGTTTAACTTTTAAGGCATGATTGGACGCTGTGAAGTTTGAATTAAAATGTATTATCGCTATTATATTGTTAAAATTTTAATTTGTATTATTTTCATGTTTTAATATATTTTTGTGTTTTATTATTTTATCATGTTTAAGATATAAATAGACAATAGTGAATGAGTAAAATTTGTTTCACTCACATATAAGAATACAATTTAAGCGTATTATGCGACAGTAACATTGCATAGCTTTGCAAAATCATCTTTATCCGAAGGCAAATTTGAGATTTTTGTAAATACTAACTTATTAAAATGCTTACACAAGCTATCCGATGTTATTGTCACTCATAAAAACAAAACGAACCTGATAATTTGAGGCTGGATCGATACGCCATGGACCAGGTAAGTGTTGATGGAAAAGCTATGATTATCCTTAGCAAAATGGAATCATGCCCATAAATTGGACCGCAGAGCTATCCTGAACCAGTTGTAGATTTGAGTGCTGGCCTGGCCACGTCTCCATCACTATGGCCTACCACACGTCTCTTTCTTTCCCAAGCTAACCCAACCAGAAGCTGCCCTTACGGCCTTAACGGGCAGTCCAAGCTATCTGCCCGCTCATCCACTTGGGTCCCACCAAGATTCAAATCCCCGTTCGCAACATCGACCCGACTCATCTATCAACTATTCAACTATTCGAACTATTCAGCCATCTATCAAAACAAAGCCTGCCCACGCATCTTACCTGAAATTACGTTAATGCCATACACCACACGTTAAAAAACAACCCGGTTGATTGCGTCGTAGATTTTTGTCGTCGACGGGGCTAGACCGCGAGAGTGCACATCCGAAGCTGTGTGCCAAGGAATTTGATTCAGCATCCCCGGTCTCAGTATTAATCCTTAACCACACGGAGGCTGAAGATACTGGAAAAAAAGTTTATGGCATAAAGGAAAAGCCCAAGTGAATCCCTTTGAATTTGATTGTTTTACCACAAATATGGTATGTGGTGCGCCCTGTCTGCAGCCAACACACAGAACATTGAAAATCATTTGTCCATGTCAAATTCCTACATTCATGAAAACACCATCTTCGATTTCGACTAAAAATGAAAGATATGGAATACTTCACACCATAAAAATTTCAAAATGTGAACTAAAAGGAAAATCCCAAATCTATACTACAAAGTAATTTATATTTTGAATACTAATCAACTTTATAATTAATTACTTTTATGAACAACAAAAGCTTCCAACAGATGCTAAAGCTCAAATATTTGTAACAAAAAAAAAGCTCAAATATTAAAATTATATAATTCTCATGTATAATTATTTAAATCAATACTCAAAATTTTTCTTATTAATTACTTTATATTTAAGTACCAAATATTCAATTCAATTATAAATGCATGTATCCATATACAGAAAAACACCGATTTATTTTTCAAGTACAAGAAACGTTTTCTGTTGCCGATGGTTCAATGGCAAAGAGTAAGTATTGAAACTTTTGAGATCTCAGGTTCGAATTCCACAAAATGTGAATTTGATGTTTAATTTGTTATTGTTATTTATATTTTGTTATTGTTCTTTATATTTATCAATTTATCAAGTTACCGATTCATTGAATAAACTATACTAATTATAATTGTAACATTAAATAAAATTGTACAATTAAAAAAAAAAGTTCTCTGCTCGTTTATTATTAATGCGATTGATGGCGAGAATGGTCTACATCGGCGAGACTGGTATGCAAGGACCATCTATTCAACTGGATCAGGAGGGAACCAGAAACTAACAATATTATTGGACATGCATCTTAAATCAATTGAAATTGAATGAAGGGCTGTTTAGTGTGAAAGGTTGGTTGAAATTAAACTAAAAGTTTGTGTTGCAGCGAAGTCAAAGTGATGCGTCTGTTCCAAGTGACGAACAATAAATTATTATTATTATTATTATTAGTAGTAGTAGTATAATACACGAAGAGATATCCTAATTGCTGCAACAACTTGTTAAAATGTTAAATGTATAGGGATAATTTGGTCATCATATTAAAATTATATCAATAGTCGACAGGTCAAATATTCGATATTTTTTATTTTTTTAAATTCATATATTATTTTTTGAAAAAATTTTAATTCACATTATATTTTATTATATTTAAAATTATCACAAGTGTATGGTGTCCGTATGGAAAAACAAAGATAATGATAAGTAAAAATTGATAAGCAAAATCTTGAGTCATCCCTCTCCTTTAATCTTTTCAATTTTAAATTATGATACTTTTGACTTTGAATCTCACACACTGAGGAATATGTTAGTAAAATTATCATGTGATGTGATGTTAAATGTGTAAATTTTTCTCACTCAAATTAAACAAAATAAACAAGCTTTCTAGTCACAAACATTTTCATTGCATTTTGATTAAAATACGAATTCCATTTCTTTTAAAATACTAGTAATTTTGACTAACAAAAAAAGGAAAATATAACCAGTCATTCAATAAAATAATAAACGACCCAAGAATTGCGTAGAGCAAGCCCAAACTCTCAATAACTTGGACCCAAAAATCTCCATTGTCATTTGTCTAATTTGAACAAATAATAATAATAATAATAATAAAAGCTCATTTTATATATTGATAATAAATTTTTAAATTTTATATTTAAAATTAAAAATTTATGATAAATTTCACATTATTATTTTAAAAAAAGTTTCTATATGATACACAAACAGTATATAATTTTTATATATTGTCAATGCATCAAAAGTTGAGTGGATAACTTTTCAGTAAACAAATTAAACAAATGTTAAACTCTTAAAAGTAAATATAAATAATTTTTTTAATTTACTTATAAAAATTTATTGATGATGTGTTAACTTATGATGTATTGATAATATATAAAAATTATATATTATCAATACATTTTATATATATAAATCCTTTTTAAAAAATATATAAAACTCATTGTAGAATATACAAAACTTCATACTTCATAGAAATAATTTCTCCAATAATAATAATAATTACTTTAAATTGGGAACTGTACAACGCCTTGCCTTGTCTTGTCTTGAACTTTTTTACTCGTCGTGGCTTGGGTAGAAATATCATTACTGACGTGGTGGCGCCCTGTGACCTGTCAATTCCATCTGCTACTTCTGTGCATCTATATATTTGTTCTATCCTCTCGCTCCTCCATCAAACAAACACACCCAACTTCGGTCTTTTGCATCAAACAAACACATCCAATCTGCTTATCTTGTAATAAAAACGCATAATTCCTATTTTCAGGTAAGTTTTTTTACATTATCTTCTTAATTTCTCTTCTTTTTTTTTTCTAAATCTCGTTATATATAAGATCTATTTTATAGTCAGATTTGGATAAACTTTTACATGTTTTTTTTTCTTTAGATATGTTTTTCTTGTTCTTTACTCTTATTAGTTATTTAGTTTACGTAATGTATTGCTTTGTTCAGACGGGATTGTCTTTTTCTTTTGGCATTTATTTTTGTGGTATTTTAGTCTTCATGTTCAGATCTAATGTATCATGTTTTTTGCTAAACTGTTTTAATTTGGACTCTGTTTTTTGTTGTTTTGCTTAATCTTTATTTTTCAGAAAATCTAAATTTTATAGTTTTGATTGATTTTTTCTGCTCTCATCTAAATTCAAATATCTCCATTGTTTTAGGTTAAGAACTCATTTTACTATTTTGGCTATGGTTGAGTTTTTTTCTTATTTTTCATTTTATTTAATTTTAGTTTTCGATTAGAAAAAGGAAGGAATATATATATATATATATATATATATATATATAAAATATTTCAGTGAATTTTTGGTTGTGTTTCACATTCTATCTGGTAAGTGGGTAGGTGAAACCGATATCTGGGCTTTTAGAAGTTCAGGGAATACATAATAAGGCCTTTGAGTTGTTCTTCTTCCCATTTGTCTATCTACCACTGCAAATAAAGTAATGCCTTTTTCTTTTGGGTCACAAATTGCAAACGTGTTGAAGTTTTAAGTTTAGAATTATAGAGAGGAGCATTTGTTTTTCCAATATTAGTTATTTTATTTTGTTCATGTGATTGGATTTGGATGTTTCCAGGCAGTATAGGGGCGCTACTGCCGGCCTGTAAAAGTGTAGTCAAAATAAGTTGTGTATTTTGTAGAAAAATAGCTGTTATTTTTGTCATGATTGTTATTAACTTATTCTATAGGAATTGGGTTTGTTTAACTTTGAATTGACCTTTCTTCATTTTACTCTATATGTGCAGGTGATTAGTGGTTCCGTCAAAATGGAAGTTTTTGGAGGCTAAAACTGCTGAATTTTATGGCCTTCAGAGGTCTGTTTTTTCTGACTTTTTTTGACTATGACCTATAGATAAATTGTTCTTTCATCGATTTCCTATCTTTATACTAATTTGCTATGGTTTGCACTCTTGTATTTAGATATTTGGGCAATGTGTGGGCAAAGGAACGGGTACAGAGGTGTGCAAAAATCTTTACGTGGTGCAATAGGGAGTAACTACACAAAGAGCAGGGCCTCTGGCATGGAATATGAATCAGATTGGACGAAGCACAGAGTATCCTCAGCATTCACAGCTCAAGTGATCCGTTCTGCAACATCGCTTATGCCTTGGAGTTGTAAAATCCCTATAGGTGATGGCTTTCATGAATTTCTTTAATTAGTTTACTAGTGTTTAGAAGAATTGACAAATTCTCAGGAGATATATTTGTACCGAATACAACAATCATCTAGCAAATGCCTGGTTTTGTGAGAGGAAAGAAGAGAATCACAGAACCTAATGTGTGTCTCACCAACCTGGTTAAGCAAGATATACTGATGCATTCAGAAGGCAATCCTCATTCTTCTTCTCAGGCCATTGATGAATTGGAAAGCCCACTGCTTCCAGGGCTTCCAGATGATGTTGCCAAGTATTGCCTTGCTCTTGTTCCTCGTTCCAACTTCCCTGCCATGGGTGGTGTATGCAAGAGGTGGAGGTCATTCATCCAAAGCAAAGAATTCTTAACAGAGCGAAGAATAGCTGGAATGATTGAAGAGTGGCTTTATGTTCTAACAATGGACTCTGAAGGAAAGGAAAGCCACTGGGAGGTTTTGGATTGTTTGGGACGGAAACATCAGCTACTTCCACAAATGCCTGGTCCTACAAAAGTTGGGTTTGGGTTAGCTGTCCTAAATGGGAAGCTTCTTGTCATGGCGGGCTATTCAGTGATCAATGGGACTGCCTCTGCCTCAGCTGATGTTTACCAATATGATTCTTGCCTCAATAGGTTTGTTTTCAATTTTCACTTTTTATACAAGGCTTGAAATTCTCCCTATACTGGGTGGGAACTATAGTAACTGAACCATTTTTGGATATAGTAGTGGGGAGGTGTAATCCTTTTTAATATTTTAATTTCTTTCAGCCAAAAAATAGGTTATTAAATTAAAATATTTGGTTTATAACTGTTTCGATATTGAAGTACGCAAGAAGATTGGTTAGAGTCAAACCGAATCCAAGGTTTCTTGAGTGGCCACTCTTGTTATATTGGTTTTTATGAATTTTAAATAGTTGAGCCATCTATTTTGAACATTTATCCAATTAATTTGTGATAAGCAATAGACAACAAACTGCTGAAAATTGTTCCTTCTTTACTGGTTAGAAAATTCAATAACCATTTGGAACTCTTCTTCGATTTGAATTGACGATGACAGACAATATGAATGGTCCCACGTTCCATGTTACTATTAGAAACACCATCCCACATCCTCCCCTGCCTAACCACACCAAATAAGAATTGCAACAGTTTTCATTCTTGCTGGTTTTAACACATTTTCTTAATTGCAGCTGGAGCAAATTAGCAGACTTGAATGTTGCTCGCTATGATTTTGCTTGTGCAGAGGTAAATGGCATGGTTTATGTTGTTGGAGGCTATGGGATTGAAGGTGAGAGCCTCTCCACTGCAGAGGTGTATGACCCCAGCACAGATACGTGGACCCTTATTGAAAGTCTTCGCCGACCGCGCTGGGGTTGTTTTGCATGTGGATTGAACGGAAAACTTTATGTCTTGGGTGGAAGGTCAAACTTCACTATTGGAAACTCAAGGTTTGTGGATGTGTACAACCCTGAGAAGCACACTTGGTGTGAGATGAAGAATGGTTGTGTCATGGTCACTGCCCATGCTGTGCTGGAGAAGAAGCTTTTCTGCATAGAGTGGAAGAACCAGCGGAAACTGACAATATTCAATCCGGAGGACAATTCCTGGAAGATGGTACCTGTTCCATTGACAGGAAGCACAAATATAGGGTTTCGATTCGGGATACTGGATGGGAAACTTTTACTGTTCTCAGTGGAGGGTGACCCTGGTTACAATACCCTTTTGTATGATCCAAATGCTGCCCCTGGTTCAGAATGGCATACTTCTGATATAAAACCTTCTGGTCTGTGCCTATGCAGTGTGACAATCAAAGCTTGAAAGAGCCATTTGCTAGTCATGTATTAAGGATCTCCATGAAGTCTAGAATGTCTTTGTGCATTTGCTAGTTATCTTCTCATTAAGTTTCTTATGGCAATAAATTTGTATGAAACAATGAACATGTCAGGTTCCAAAGCTTTCTGTTGGATTATCTTGATGATGTTCAAATTAATTGGATTTCTCTTTATTTTAGGTTTGGGTTTGTTTGGTTTATTAGAACAAAATTAGAAGAAATGAAGTAATTGTTTTTTGCATTTGCACCCAAACAGCACCCTTCACTCTATTGATATTCCATCAGCCAAATACATCCTCTAAAATCTAACATTGTGATTTCAAGAATAAATAGAACTCTCAAACTTCAAGGAGCAAAACTGAGACAGAAAATATCTCCTCACCATGCGATGACGCCTTCACCGTAAAAAGGAACACGGAAACCCCGCTTTCGATAAACACAACGATCAAGAGAATCCAGCACAGCAACGTGATGCAGGCCAATTGAAATATTAAGGATTCGTTTGTTGCACGAATTTTATTTTTTAAAAAATATTTTTTATATTTTTCAGTGTTTGATATTTATAAAATATATTTGATCAATAGAAAATGAAATTTAGTTAATGAAAAATCTTTAAGGATTTTGAGAAAATGTTTTATTATTTTCAAAAGGGGAAAACAATTTCCAAACTTATGCCACTGTTAAGAACAAAGGCCCCACTGAAATTCAACTTAATTTATATTGATTTAAAACAACAAGCAATAAAAAATATTTTTCAGCATATCAACCAAACAACAGAAAATATTAGTTTTTCCAGAAAATCAAATTTTCAGAAATCATTTTACAGAAATTATTTTCTGAAAATCATTTTACGCTAACCAAACGGAGCTTAAGTAACTAGTTTATATCCAATGCGATGCACGGAATAATTTTATTTATTTTAAATTTTTATTTATTATTAAGTTTATAATTTATTATTTCAAATATATACACTCACAATTTATTTTTTATCTTAAATATGTGTATGTACACATTAATAAGTATACTTTTTAATGATCTATTCAAATTTTCGTAATATATAATTTATAAATCCCAACATATCATAAGAAAATTAAATTTGTTATAAAAAATGAATTATGAGTTTGAGAGTTCTGAAAATAATTTATGTAAATTTGATAATTTTTTTATATATAAAACAATAAACAATGTTAGTTTTGTTGATGTAAAAAGTAATACTCCTTTCAATCAAGTTCAACTAAGCATACACAACTATTGTTATTTTAATTTGTTGTCAAACAATCAAATTTAAGAATTTTTTGTACCAAAAAAAAATAAGAATTTCTTTATCATTTTAGAAGCAACATTTATTTTTCAATATGATCAATATAAGGATTTGCTTTTCATCCATTCAATTAAAATATATTATCATAATATATTATGATATGAAAAATTAACTTTATTATGAAAATCAAGATATGCTTATTTTTTTCTTAAAATTAAAATCAAATGGAATTTTTTTATTATTTAAAATTCAAATCAAATGGATAAATTATTGTCATTTTTTTCATTTAAAATTCAAACCATAATAAAGCAATTCATTATTTAGTGTATCTGTCGTGTAAAAAGCATATCCACATAGGTGTCCAAATGGCTTAGCTTATTAGGTAAGCATGTTTTTTGAAATAATGCACAGATTAAATATTTATTTATAGATTACATAATTTTTGTATTGTGTAATAAAAATTTTATATATTAAATAATAAGTGAAATGAATATATTTCATTTATGTTATATTTTTCAAATTTTATTCATAATAAATTTTTATTCAATTTTTTTTAAAAATATCATTCAAAATTTTAATTCATTTAATAAAAAATATCTATTTTTAAAATTACGGTATTTGTTGAAAAGTTTATTATTTAAATAATTAGTAAAATGATTACTTTAGGTATTTTAGGAAATGATTATTTTTATAAAAAAAATTAACTTAGGCCGGCTAAAATCAGGACAAACAAAAATTAGAGAAAATATATTGGAGGTTCGCTCATATAAAATTGGAAAAAATGCAACTTCTAATACTTGAAATTCAAAGGGAAATTCTACTTGTAACATACCCAAACCACAAAACAAAAGATATCTGTGGTATTAACAAAGATTGATACAAAATAAGAAATTTCAACCAAAGTATAGTGTTACCATTTTCTTCTCCATTGTCCATATCATTGTGCACAGTCTACTGTTCTTACTCTTTGAGGTTGACACGTAAGATTATCTTAAGACTATCGCCTCTTAAGTTTCGGAACAATAAAGATTACATTATCATCAAATGGATCTTTAACCAAGACCTATCAGGTAATAAAACACAATTTAGCTCCAAACCAAAACCCACCTCAATACAAACAAACAGATAAATAACACCGTACTTATTAGCCAAAACAGAACAAAATTATAGCATAAAAGTTTATTAAAATAGTTAAATTATGTAAATTAAACTCTTCCGCTGTTATTATAGCTCTAATGTGCTGCAATCAAATCGTTAAGAATATTATTCAGTTTTAGGAAATATCTAAAGAACAATAGAAAATAATAAAAAAATGAAAATTACCTCTAAATTGAGAACAATGAATGAAATTTTCCCTACTTAAAATAGTGAAAGGTGAAAGGATAGGATAACTTGCGATGAAGATTTTTGAGTGAAGCTACTTGCATATCCATCACCTGAACCAAATACACTTCTCAAGCCATAAAAAAAATAAAAACTAAGAATTAATGCTTGAGGGGTGCAAAGATGAGGTTCGGGATACTTTTATTGAAATAGGAGTGGGAAAGAAAGGCTCAGTGTTTAGGGAAGAGAGTGAAGTGCAGAAAAACAAGGAAACCAACGCAGGAAAATCTTAAATTGCTAACCCATGAAAAGATTAACTTTCAAACTGTAGTTTTTGAAATTTACACGTTCTCTACAAAATCTTCAAATTGCTAACCCATCACCCCATGTTGTTGATTGGATAAGTTGTTGACTTTGAATAAACGTTTCCAATTCCACGTTAGTTCAGGTTGCTTATATGTCAGTTAAGTATTTATGTTGAAGATAAAAGGAGTTTGTTTGATATATGTAGATAATTTGATAGGGTAATGTTTAAGATTTGAATAACAAAAATCTAAAAAAAATATTAAATTATTTAAAATAGATAATTTGATAAATATTTGAATATGGAAGATTTGAAAAATATTAATATGTTTAAAATAGATAACCGGTTAATGCTTAAAATTTGAATAACAAATATTTGAAAAATATTAAGTTATTTAAAATAAATAATTTGATAAAGATTTGAATAACAAAAGTTAAAGAATATAAATTTGTTTAAAATAGATAATTAGTAGATAATTTGATAGAATAAGTAAATAATGTTTAAAATTTGAATAACAAATATCTAAAAAATGTTAAGTTATTTAAAATAGATAATTTAATAAAGATTATTTAGTTTAAGAAGTTAGTTTAAAAGAAAATAAAAATGAAAAGTTAATTAAGTAATGACACATGTTATTATCGTTTTCTAAAATATAATATATATTAGATTAGACTAAATAAGTTATATGTGAGTTAAATGTTAATCAAAGAATGGTTTAAATGATTAGTGAAGTTAGCACTATTATTTCAGATCAAAAAAAAAAGTTAGCACTATTATTATGCCTAATCAACATATTTGTTGGTTAGATATATAAATATATGAATAATTATCCAATACATTGTTAGTGGAGTTTTTTGACTCCACAAATGAGGTTAAGAATTAAAATAACGGCACATGTTCTATTTTATTTATTTTTTAAATATTTTTGAAGGACACATGTCCTATTCTATGCTTGTCAAAAGTTGAGAGAACCTTTACTCGTTGGTGTAGACACCAAATTTTATCCAATTATGTGATCTAGACTCAAAATAATAGGCCACAATAAGTCTAATTAGATTTTTAAAGTCCAGATTAAAATTCATGGGCTTAAAAGGCCCAAAAAGAAAGTGGGATGATGTTTTTTTTATTTATTTGTTTTTATTATTAGTTTTTATTACTATTATTTTTTATTATTATTATTTTTTCTTTTCTTTCTTTCTTCTTTCTGTTTTTTCGTTCTTCCTTTCCTTCTTTTTCAACCAAATATTAATGGAAATGTTGACAAAACTGACCAACACCCATCAACTCACTGATTGGCAACTGGTTTAGGCTAAAACCACCGTTGCCAGCCCCCCAAATTCCACAAAAGATCCACCAAATCCACCGCAACCTATCCATTTCTGACACTCCTTACTGGAACCGAGAGACAAAAAATCAGAACCTAGATGCTTGACTCTAAGGCACTGAACTAGATTAAAAAGGGTGTTCTTGAATCTATTTGGGGACGGGGGAAAAAAAACAGATGGGGTTTTCTAAAAATTTTTCCACAGAAACACAGATCTGCAAAAATCCTACCCAGCCACTACCAAAACACCACCGTATCACCATCATCCCAAGACTCAGAAATACTACCCGAAACCCATCGAAACCCTAAATCCCGAAAACCACCACCACCACCGAAACCCTAGATCTAAGACCTAATATCCACCCACCTGCAAAAAATACAACAACAACCAAACACAAGCCTCAACAACAACAGAACCAAAAAATCAAAAGAAAAAAGGAAAAGAGGGGTTCGGTTTAGGGGTTTTAGGAAGCTTTGGGTTGCGATATTTTGAGAGGAAGCCGCCAAGGAGGAAGGGAAGGCTGATCCGAAGACCAGAGGCGAAGGTGACAGCCGACGGAGGCAGATCTGAGCTCGAAAGCCGCGGCTTTAGGCTTAGATTTAGGTGTTTTGGGGGCATTTTTTGAGAAATCTAAGCCGAGGGATAGACAGAGAAGGTGAAGAGCTTTCGGAAAGTGGCTTCCTTTTCGTGATCCGGCCACCGGAGGATGGCGGCCGACAGCGGAGGACGGCGGTACGGCAGCAGTCGAAAATCTCCTGGGGAAAACCTTTGTAGGCTCTGATTTTTTTTAGAAAAAGGGAAGAAAATGTGTTAAAAAAAAGGGGTTAGCTTTTATAGAAAAAAAAAGAAAGGAGGACCCGTACGCGACCCATCGATCCGACCCGAATCCGCGCGCCCGACCCGTAACGACCAACCGAGACCCGCAGGATCGCCCGCCTGCCAAAAGCGAGGAGACCCGCATACCTAGCTGCCAGCTTCGCAAGATCGCCTGTCCGTGAAAAGAAACGTGAGTTTACTTGCTCTTTCACGAGCGTGTCCGCCAGAGAAAAACCAAATCCGCGAGCACACTTGTCAGTCCACGTGTTCGGTTGCCCGCCTAAAAGAAGAAGTAGGATCCGTGAGTTCACTCGCTCAATCTCACCCGCCCGAGGAAAAGGAAGTCCACGCTCGTTTGAGGATCTCGCCCGCCCGAGAAAAGGTTCGCCTGTTCGCCCGTTCGCAAGTTCGCCCACCCGTGGAAGGAAAAGTAGGATCTGCGAGCTCGCCTGCTCAAAGCTCTCGCCTACTTAAGAAACTAGCCACTCAAGGAGATCGCCCGCCCGTGAAAAAAGAAGCAGGATCCGCGAGCTCGCCCGTCCAATCGAGGAGCTCTCTCGTTCAAGGAGTTCGCCCGCCCGAGGAGGGTATATTTCTTTTTTTGTTTTATTTATTCATTCATTTATTTAGGTATTTTTAATGTATTGGTAGAAAATAATAAGTAAATAAATAAACATAATAAATATTAATTGAAAATGGAATTCTTCCAAGGATGAGATGTCATGAGACTCACAAGTAGTGATTTCTTGACTGATTCCTAGGTGAGAAGAGTCCTACTAAATGTTACCAGAGTATTGGGATATTTAGTATGATTTTTCAATAATTTAATTTGTTTTATTAAAAATAAAAATAGATAAGTTTTTAAAGGAAAATAAAAAACAAGGAAAATTAATAATAATTTTAAAATGAATGAAATTCTTCCGAGGATGGGATTTCATGAGACTCAAAAGTAGTGATTTCTTGACTGATCCCTAGGTGAGAGGAATTAGCTAAATGTTACCAGAGTATTGGGATATTTAGTTAAATTTTTCAATATTAAGAGTTTCATTAATAAAAATTAAAATATAAAGTTCTTTTTATCATTCAATATGCATAAATGTTAAAAACGAAAATAAACGGAATTCTTCCGATGATGGGATGTCATGAAACTCACAAGTAGTGATTTCTTGATTGATCCCTAGGTGAGAGAAGTTCACTAAGTGTTACCAGAGTATTGGGATACTTAGTGCAATTTTTCAATAATAAAAATTTTTATTTAAAATAAATAAAGAAATATTTATATAGAAAATAAAAATACATTTGCATCATTTATTATCTGTTTGCATCATATGCATTCATAATAATTTTTGAAACGAGTGTGAATCTTCTGATGATGAGATTCTATAGAACTCACAAGTAGTGATTCTTAAGAAATCTCTAGATGAGGAAATTATCCGAAATGCTACCAGAGTATTGGGGTACTTCGGAATAATTTTCAATACAAAAGATTTTCACTTATTTCAAATAAAAAAATAAAACTTAAATGTTTCAAAATTAAAAGAATAAAATTGATTGCAATAAAAATAGGAATTATTTTTAAATATTAAGTTAAGACCATTTTATTAAAACCAAAGGATAACACATGATTATTATCGTACTGTTTTTTAACGGGCGTCGTGGGGGTGCTAATCCTTCCCCACTCGTAACTGTACTCCAGGACACAACTTTGTTTTCGCAGACCAAAAATTATCTTTTTAATAAAACTTAATTAATTTTGAGATTTTGCTAAAAAGATAAATATTTTAGGTGACCAATCACACCTAGACGAAAAAGATTGGTGGCGACTCCCTTTTTGTTTTTAAATGTTTTTCAAAATCGTCGAGCGCGAAGCCGTTATGACAGCTTGGCGACTCCGCTGGGGACGCTAAGAGGGCCAAACCATTGAATAACCATGTGGTATCTTAAATTTTAATTTGATTGTCTTGGTTGGCATTTAAATTTAATCTTTTTTAAAAAAAGAAAAAAGAAAAAAAGAGTAAAATAAGAATAAATTCTACATAGAACTTAAAATAAATAAATAAATAAAAAAACTTCATTTCATTCATCTTGATTATTTGATTCATTACATTCTTTGTATATGAGATTGTTGTTGAATAAATAAAATAAAACATATACTCATTTACTGTTGCATGCATCAATGCATTCACATGCATGAGCCCTACACCCGGGTTCTGTCCTCTTTAGGAGGGGGTAAAGTAACTATGCTCTCGTGAGGTAATCACCTCCGCAATGGCAAGTGAAATACTCCTACTCAGATCTGTTCCTTACTAGTCCGGTGTGGACGACAGTATGGAATGATTTGGGAACCTTGTAGATGCGTGAAACCTTAAACCAGCATATAGTATGTTGTGAGGGGACCAGCCTAAGTTAGAGCCATTCCTTCCCTTTTATGAGAGTGACCTTTGATAGGGCATAAATAAGCACTCCATCCTTTATCTGCCTTTTATTTCATTGTTTGTATTTTATACACATACTGATTTGAATATATTTTCTTGTTCTTTTTGCATGAATCTTCTTGCATCGCATAGTCACATAAGGGGGTATTTTAACCATGGCTCTCTTCAACGAGGAATTTTTCACTGAATCCATAGAAAGGCTAGCTTGTTCGTCATCTGTGAACGTCCCATGTGATCCCTATCGGGAAGTACAAATTTGGTCTGAAAAGGTTCAACAAGCAAAAGGGGATTGCTTGACTAGGGATTTCATGTCCTCGCTCCCACAAAAAGTGAATCTGAACCTCCAGCAAAATAACCTAATAGATTTAGCCAACTTATGGGATCAAATCAGTGAAGAAGGGAAGAAGGATTTCCATGAAAAGTATGGCCAAATAGAGTCTTTGATTGCTGTAAAAGTTGAAGAACCACTGATCAGGGCTGCTATTCAGTTTTGGGACCCCTCCCATAGGTGCTTCTCTTTCAATGGAATGGACTTGACACCCACAGTAGAGGAATACTCCATCCTGTTAGGTGTTGACGTGAAAAGTTTGGATAAAATCTATGTTCGAAAACCAAAATCCGGATACCGCAAAAAGTTAGCCAAACTTATGGGAGTCAGACCGGAAGACATAAACTCTCATAAAAAGGAGAAGGGATCCAATGTTTGTATACCGTGGGATTTTCTTCACGAATTCATCAAGAGACATCTTAGTGACCAGCAAGGGTTGGCAGGCTTTGCTTTAGCAATCTATGGTTTGGTTATCTTCCTGAAAGTGTTAGGGCACATTGAAGTAGCCGTGATAGACTTTTTTGAACAAATCGAGAATAATGGGAATCCATCACCTGCTATACTAGCGGAAACCTTCCGGTCATTGAATTATTGTAGGAGAAACGGAGAAGGGCGATTTGTGGGATGTGCGTAGTTATTGCATGTTTGGGCTAAAAGTCATTTTAAATGCGAGGAAAAGGCTTTCAAAAGAACTTTCATCCATCATCGTGTTCCGGTTAAAGAGTTCTGTAACAGTAAGTGGCCGAAACCGAAGAACAAGGAAGAATGGGTGGATTTTTTACAAAGACTCGGAGAAAAACAGATTGTATGGATGACACCTTGTATGCCTCATGTACCGGTTTTATATCGATGTGGAGAAGAATCGTGGGTGCAACTTCTAGGACCATGGGGAGTGGTAAGCTACGTGCCACTTATGGTACTAAGACAGTTTGGAGCTAAACAGTTCATTCCACTAACACATGGGCTTAGTGATTTAGAATTTTCTTATGGTGAGCCCAGAGCAATGAAAAAGGGCCAACAAGTGGTTCGATCATGGAAACAAGCACGAAGAATCAACCTTGGGCCTCTTTCTGATAAAGCTACCCTAGAATACTTAGTGTGGAGGACAAAGCAAGTGAGGGAAGTAGTGTTTCTCCCAAGAGAATGCAACATGCCTTTAGAACCAGAAGTAGAAATATCCGAGGCCGAGATCGCTAGGCAGCAATTCAAGATAGAAGAGGAAAGGTGGAAACAAGAAAATTTGAGGCTTCAAAAAGAGATGGAATAGTTCAGGTATGAGGCAGAAATGCGAGAAGCCAAGCTTAAGAAGGTCCAACAAGAACACAACGTCACCAACAAGGATCTCAGAAATCTGCACCTAGAGAACAAGAAGTTGAGATCTGAAATGAGGGTTGGAGGAATTATGCAAACTTCAAATGAAAGGAAAAGGGAATTAGAAGACTTGCACAAAAGGGTAGAACACTAGGCACGCAAAGCAAAGAAAAGTGAAGAAGAAATTGTCTATTTGTCCCAAGAACGACAAAATTGGGAAGGCATGTACTCGGCAAGCATATAGAAGTTAGCCCAATGTCAGAAAGAGAATGAAGAACTAAAGGAGAAGTTGAAAAAGGGAAAGCAAGTCGAGGAAGATAATGAAAAAGCTACACTGCAACAGAAGGTTCAAATGTTAGAAGAGCAGCTACAAGAACATAAGAACCATATTAAAGAGATAATAAAAGAGTGGGAGCGAAGTGAAAGCAATTGGAGCTATGGATATGACTTGGCACAAGATGCAAGCATGACATGGAGAGTGGGTAGTCTGGGAAGACAGCAATATATTGAGCACTTAGCCACTCAAGCTTGTAAAGCTGTGACAAAGGCGAGGGAGATGGTTGATAAGGCTGAAGCCCTGAGACGAGAAATCCTCCCAACAGAAAAATATGGGAAAAGGCTACTGAACTTTTTAGACGAGGCTAAGGATCAATATCAGCAAGTTAGTCGTTTTTATGGATTTAATCGCAATACGATCGAAATGTAGCAAGTGACTCTTTAAATAAATGAAATTTCCCTTTTGTTGAAATTGTTATGGCACAAATACCCTCAATGCATCATTCATTTATTGCATACATTCATTCATTCATTCATAAGACTTAAATAAAATATGCTTTCAAAGTTGCATCATGTAGTGATTAGTTTCTTATTGTGGTAATCAAGATTCAAGGATAGCTTCAACGTTCAAGATTTCAGCCCAAATTCCCAAACACTCATACAATACTCAGTTGCGATCAAGAGTGATGGAGGAAGAACACGGTAATAGGATGGATAGAATGGAGAAAGCACAAGAAGAAATCCGAGGGCAATTAGCCGCTTTAATGGAAATGATGACAAGGATAAACTGGGAAAAAGAAGTGGCTAGAGAAACACCCAACCCAGGGACAGATCAGCCCCGGGAAGATGATGATCCCCAATACCCTCTAGGGTTTACCCCATTTCATGCCCAATCCTCACAAGGTATACCTCCACCTCCACCTCCTCCACAGCCTATGGGCAGCTACGCCTACGTGTATCTAGGAGCACCCTCAGCACAACCTCATATCACAGTGCCTATACCTCCCGCTCAAGGGACAAGACCTGCAGATCCAATTCAAGTCCCTGACTTAGATGATCCAAAAGAGCAAGAGAAATTAAGGGGTAGCGTGTCGGAGATAAAAGGCGATTCTGACTCTAAGAAGTTCAGCATTATAGAGGAAAGGTTACGGGCCATCGAGGGTAGTGATTTCTACGGGTTAATGGATGCAATGGGATAATGCTTAGTTCCGGATGTGGTAATCCCTCCTAAGTTTAAAACTCCCGAGTTTGAGAAGTACGATGGGACCAAGTGCCCCATTACTCATGAAACAATGTACTGCCGCAAAATGGCTGCTTATAATCACGATGACAAGCTATTGATACATGTGTTCCAAGACAGCCTTACGAGGTCCGCTGCTAGGTGGTATGTGCAGCTAGATCGTACACGCATCCACAATTGGAGTGACCTAGCTAGAGCATTTATTGCACAGTACAAGCATGTCACAAATATGGCCCCAGACAGGTTATCTCTGCAAAACATAGAAAAGAAAGCCAACGAGAGCTTTAAGGAGTATGCTCAGCGTTGGAGAGACTTGGCAGCACAAGTCCAGCCACCTTTGACTGAAAAGGAAATTACAGTGCTATTCGTCAACACTCTAAAGGCCACGTATTATGAACGTATGATAGGGAACGCAACGAAGAATTTCACCGACATGGTCATCACCGGTGAAATAATTGAAAATGCAATTAAGAGCGGGAAGTTGGAAGGCAGTGATTCGAAGAAGGGTGGAGTGTCTAAGAAGAAAGAGGTTGAAACCCAAGCAGTCACCCATACAACACCTCGGTATAGGGGCTATGCACCTTCCCCACCTCGATTTCGACCACAGCCTCAACCTTACCCATATTACCAACCCTATTTCCCCGCCTCAAACAATGTCTCTCCCACTCCCTACCAAACCCCTTTACAACCGCCAACTTTTCGTCCAGATCTTCGTCCCCCAGCACCTTACTATACACCAACGCCTACGGCCCAACCTTACCAACTAAACAGTAGCCCAACTGCTAACCAAAGGCCTCCCCGAAGAAATATTGAAAGACCTCCAATTGATCCTATCCCCATGTCATATGCAGACTTATTCCCGCAACTAGTGAAAGGTCATATGCTCGCACCTCTTTACATGGAGCCAATGAGACCACCTTTTCCAAGATGGTATGACCCCAGTGCTCGATGTGACTATCATGGTGGAAACCCGGGTCATTCAACGGAGAATTGCACAGCTCTAAAGTATAAGGTGCAAGATCTAGTTAAGTCAGGGAGATTGACCTTTTCGAAAGAAGTGGAGCCGAGTATTAATGCTAACCCACTGCCCAGTCATAGTGGAGGATCAGTCAATGCAGCGGAAGTTGGGAGGAAGTGTTACTTAAAAAGACACGTGAAAGAGGTTGAGACTCCAATGAGTCTAGTATACGATGTTCTAACCGAGGCCAAGATGATTCAGCCTGCACCGTTGGAATCGAAAGTCCATCAAGATGAATTCAGTCCAGGTCAAATGTGTGAATATCATATGGGATCTGTGAGCCATTCTATCCAAAACTGTCATCAATTTCGACAAGTGGTCCAATCAATGATGGATTCATTCTTAATAGAGTTCTATACGAAGGAAGAGGAAGATGTGGTGAGTACTGCTTCAGGTGAATCTTCAGAGGACGATTATCCATGGGGAAAGCCAATGACAGTGTTTTACAAGGAAAAGCCCAGTCCCAAGATGGAAGAATCTAGCTTTGTCACTCCTCCGACCATGACAATCAAAGTTCCGAGCTCTTTCCCTTATAAGAGCAATAAGGCTGTCCCTTGGAAATACGAGTTCAAAGCAGTGATTGAAGGGTCTAGCGATGTGAGCTCAGATAAGTTGGCCATACTAGGTAGTGCAAACATAAGTGGAGTAAGTGGAATTACACGAAGTGGAAGGTGCTACACACCGGAGATGCTAGATAGGGCCAGAAAAGGGAAAGCAAAAGAGGGTGAAGAAGATAATCAAGCGGAAGAAGAGGAGGAACATGCCTTGTTCTCTAAGAACCAAGAAGAAAAACGGCAAAAATCGGTGTCGGATGAAGATGCAAGAGAGTTTTTCAAGTTGATCAAGAACAGTGAATATAGTGTAGTCGAGCAATTGAATAAGATGCCTGCTCGAATTTCACTATTATCTTTGCTATTGAATTCAGAATCGCACCGGAACGCCTTAATGAAGGTGTTGAATCAAGCCTATGTGCCTCATGACATTTCGGTTGACAGTATGGACCAGTTGGCGGCGAACATCACAGCAGCAGACTTTATATCTTTCACCGATGACGAAATTTCGCCGGAAGGACGAGGGAGTATTAAGGCCTTGAACATCACTACAAGCTGCAAGGGTCACACAATTGCCAAGGTTTTGATTGACAATGGCTCATCAATCAACGTCATGCCTATGACCACACTAAAAAAGATGCCTGTTGACCTGTCTTACATACAACCGAGTAACATGGTTGTGAGGGCCTTTGACGGTTCTAGAAGGGATGTAGTAGGTGATATCGAAATTCCAATCAGAATTGGGCCGATTACTTTCCACATCCAATTTCAAGTGATGGATATTTCACCGTCATACAGTTTCCTGCTGGGAAGACCATGGATCCATACGGCGGGCACTGGTCCTTCGTCACTACACCATAAAGTGAAATTTGTCATTGGCGATAAACAAGTATCTGTTTCGGGAGAAGAAGACCTTTTGATCACCAAACCTTTGTCAGTACCCTACATTGAGGCAGCCGAGGAAGCGTTAGAGTGTTCTTTCAGGGCCTTTGAGATAGTAAATGCAACATATGTAGGAGAAGGATCAAGAATACCCACTCCTCGATTGTCAACCACTACTAAGATTATTGTTAAACAGACACTGCAAAAGGGATGGCGTGTCCGGAGAGGTTTGGGAAGAAATCTCCAAGGACAAAGGAAACCTGTGAAGATCATGGAGAACAAAGACAGGTTTGGCCTCGGATACAAGGCCACCGATTCGGAGAGGAGAAAGATTTTGGAAGAAAGAAGGAAGAAAAGAATAGCTCGCCTTCGAGGTGGCGAAGAAGAATCAGAGAAGATGGTGATCCCGTACCTCTATGACACTTTTCGCTTTGGCGGATGTCATCACCCCGATTCATTAGAGGCAGTGGAAGGGAAACTTATGAAAGGATCCTTTCCTGGGTTCCTAGTCTAAATGATGCATGGAGAGATGGCAACTTTTGTTATAGAAATGATCATGTTATTGGGCACAGAGCTGAAAGACTGAATTGTTGAAAAGATACCTTCTATCTTTTTTGTTTTTCCTTTTGTAATGTAGAAAGGTAGATTGTCAACATCACGGTCTAGAGAGCTCTAGAAGATTCTTTTGTAAACTTGATCTTCATCATCATTTCAATAAATTAACAAGTTCAATGCATTTCGAGTACTTTCTTTTCACCCATCATCATTTCTATAATTGTTCTCTCTTTTCATTCACAACCATTGGCATGAACAACCAACCATATTTGTCAAGTTTTTTTTACTTTTTTAGGAAAATGAATAACGAATGTGAAGATAACCACAATAGCTATCCGGGGTTTGATTTTCAAAATTCTATGCATGTTGGTGAACTCGATAACAATGTAGATTCAGACGATGATGTTGTGTCTCCAGATCTATTGAGAATAATTGAACAAGAGAAAAAACCGATTGAACCCCACAAGGAAGTTATTGATGTAGTCAACCTAGGGGATGATGAGAATGTCAAAGAAGTCAAAGTGGGCACAGCACTGCCATTAGTTGAAAGGAAAAGGCTAGAGGAATTACTTCGTGAGTATGTGGATGTTTTTGCGTGGTCTTATCAATACATGCCAGGGTTAAACACTGATGTTGTGGAGCATCGTTTGCCCTTGAAAATGGAATGTAAGCCAGTACAACAGAAGCTTAGGCGCATGAAGCCCGAGATGTTGTTGAAGGTGAAGGAAGAAGTAAAAAAGCAATTCGATGCAGGGTTCTTAAAGGTAGCCAAGTATCCAGAATGGGTGGCTAACATAGTTCCGGTGCCGAAAAAAGATGGGAAAGTAAGGATGTGTGTGGATTATCGGGACCTAAACGAGCTAGCCCTAAGGATAATTTCTCGTTGCCTCATATTGATACACTGATGGATAATACAGCCCAACACTACATGTTTTCATTCATGGATGGTTTTTCAGGCTATAATCAGATTAAAATGGCCGAGGATGACATGGAGAAAACCACTTTTGTGACAGTTTGGGGCACATTTTGCTACAAAGTTATGCCTTTCGGTCTAAAGAATGCCGGGGCCACTTACCAAAGAGCAATGGTAACCCTCTTTCATGACATGATGCATAAGGAGATAGAGGTGTATGTGGATGACATGATTGCTAAGTCCCGGGGAGAAGAGGATCATGTAGCCAACCTTCGAAAGCTGTTCGAAAGGCTACGGAAGTTTCAGCTCAAGTTAAACCCTGCCAAATGCACTTTTGGTGTTAAATCAGGAAAATTGTTAGGGTTTGTGGTCAGTGAAAAGGGAATCGAAGTAGACCCGGATAAAATCAGTGCGATACAAAATCTGTCACCTCCACGCACTCAGAAGGAAGTAAGGGGCTTTTTGGGAAGACTGAACTACATTTCCCGTTTTATCTCGTAACTTACGCTTAAATGCGATCCCATTTTTAAGTTGCTTCGGAAACAAGATCCGAGTGAATGGAACGAGGCGTGCCAAGAGGTTTTTGAAAAAGTGAAAGGGTACTTGTCAAATCCACCCGTTCTAGTGCCGTCGGTTGCAGGAAGGCCTCTGTTGTTGTACATGACTGTCAATGACCATTCTATGGGATGCGTGCTGGGCCAGCATGATGATACAGGCAAGAAAGAATGGGCCATCTACTACTTAAGCAAGAAGTTCACTGATTATGAGGCCAAGTATGCTACAATAGAAAAAATGTGTTGCGCATTGGCTTGGGTTGCTCGTAGATTGAGGCATTATATGTTGTATCATTCGACTTGGTTGATAGCTAGATTGGATCCACTCAAGTACATCTTTGAGAAACCATCATTGTCAGGAAGACTAGCTAAGTGGCAAGTTATGCTTTCTGAATATGACATTGTGTACATATCCCAAAAAGCAGTCAAAGGTGGGGCAATAGCCGACTTCCTTGCAGACCGTGCTACTGATGAGTACGAGCCTATCAAGTTAGATTTTCCAGATGAAGATATAATGTCTATCTTTCAAGTAGATAAAGAAGGGCCCAGCAACAAACCGTGGAGAATGTTCTTTGATGGCGCATCTAATGCCTTAGGACATGGGATAGGGGCAGTTTTAATATCTCCAGATGGAAGGTATTACCCGTCCACAGCCCGGTTAAATTTCAACTGCACCAACAACATGGCTGAATATGAAGCTTGTATAATGGGCTTAAAATCTGCAATTGAAAGGGGAATCAGAAACTTGGAAGTTTATGGGGATTCAGCACTAGTCATTTATCAGTTACGAGGTGAATGGGAAACAAGGGATCAGAAGTTAGTTCAGTACCAAAAGTACATAGTCAACCTTGTACAACAATTTGATGGCATTGTATTCCAACATTTATCTCGAGAAGAAAACCAAGTTGCTGATGCCTTGGCAACACTAGCTGCAATGTTTAAAATGGAAGTAGAAGCAAAGGTCTCACCTATTAAACTGCGCGTGAGAGATTCTCCAGTCCACTGTTCTAGCATTGAAGAAGAAGCAGACGGACAACCTTGGTACTATGATATCATGCAGTACCTTAAGAGTCAACAATACTCGGAGCATGCATCGGAGAATGATAAAAAGATCCTTAGAAGATTGGCAATGAGTTTCCTTGTTGATGGAGACGTTTTATATAAAAGAGGTTGAGATCAGATGTTGTTGAGATGTGTAAAAGCGTCTAAAGCCAAAAGGATTCTTGAAGAGGTACATGACTGAGTTTGTGGGGCACATGGAAATGGTCATTTCATGGCTAGGCAGATTATGAGGGCAGGCTATTATTGGACTACACTAGAAAGAGATTGCATAGATTATGCTAGAAAATGCCACAAGTGTCAAATCTATGCTGACAAGATTCAAGTTCCCCCGACATCACTGAACGTCATAGCACCACCGTGGACATTTTCTATGTGGGGAATGGATGTGATTGGACCTATCTCTCCCAAGGCATCAAATGGGCATAGATTCATTTTCGTGATGATAGATTACTTTACAAAATGGGTTGAAGCTGCCTCTTATGCGAATGTGACTAAGTCTACTGTTTGTAAGTTTCTAAAGAAGGAGATAATATGTTGGTATGGACTCCCAGAAAGGATCATATCGGACAATGCCCTCAACTTGAACAATGACATGATGAAAGGAGTATGCGCACAGTTCAAGATTAAACATCACAACTCGGCCCCGTATCGCCCAAAGATGAACGGAGCTGTTGAGGCTGCCAACAAGAATATTAAGAGGATTGTGGGGAAGATGACAAGCACATACAAAGACTGGCACGAGAAGCTACCATTTGCTTTACATGCTTATAGAACATCAGTGCGTACTTCTACTGGGGCAACTCCATTTTCTCTGGTTTACGGCATGGAAGCGGTACTGCCTATTGAAGTTGAAATCCCCTCCCTAAGGGTCTTAATGGAATTAGACTTAGATGAGGCTGAATGGGTTCGAAGTCGCTTTGAACAACTGAATCTTATAGAAGAGAAAAGGCTCACAGCACTATGTCATGGTCAGATGTACCAGAAAAGAATGATGCGAGCCCACGATAAAAAGGTTTGACCCAGATATTTCCATGAAGGGGAATTAGTATTGAAAAGAATTCTACCAAACCACCATGATAATCGGGGCAAATGGACACCAAATTGGGAGGGACCATATGTGGTGAAAAGAGCGTTCTCAGGTGGAGCGTTGATCTTGACTGAGATGGATGGGAATGATCTGCCTAATCCAATAGATTCCGATGTTGTGAAGAAATACTATGCTTGAAGAAAAAAAAGAGAGAGAAGAAAAAGAAAAAAATAATAAAAGGAAAAAAGAAGAAAAAAAAAGAGAAAAAAAGAAAGAAAGAAAAAAGAAAAGGAAAACGAAAGGAGAATTCAAACTGAAAACCCAAAAAGGGTAGTTGGATTAAAGGGGGATATCTAAGTTGAAAACCTGAAAAGGCGGCTTAGATGCGGAAAAGATCAACACCTGAAGATCGAAATCATACGGAGCATGGCATCAGCCGGATGAACTCAGTGTGACAGGGGGCATCAACGGATTAGTTTTTTCCAAAAAAAAAAAGCACTGGATTGGTTCGTGAAGGGTTACCTAGACATTCATTATTTGTTTTGGGTTACCATCCCTTGAAATTCACCACTTGACCCTTGCTGCATTTGCTACCCAACTGTACTTTTGTTGTCATTTTCTCTTGTTAGCCCAATAACAAATGTTTTTTTTCTAAAATTGGTTGTTCAACTAACTGAGAAAGTGCAAGAATGCATGGTGTTTGTTAATCAAATTGAAAGGAAGATGATGATTAAAACGATAATCTACCTGCTAACATTACTATGATTAAAACGATAATCTACCTGCTAACATTACTAAGGAAAAACAAAAAAAGACAAAAGAAAGAAAAGGGGGAAGAAAGGAGGAAAAGAGAGAAATAAGGGAATGAAACAAAGGAAATTGGAAATTGTGACAAGTACATGTTATGAACCAGCTCCGATTCGAAATTGGTGACAACTATTTTGGGAACCACGGGTAAAAAGATTAAAATACACAAAGGACAGTTTTGAAAATTTGATTACTACAATAGGAATTGCATGACTTTGTCAATACATGCATTTGCATTTCATTCACATTATGAGAATTCAAGCAAAAAAAAAACAAAACAAAACAAAAAAAAAGACAAAATGACAAACAAAAAAAAGAGAAAAAAAGAAATAAAAAGAAAAAGTTTTGACATTTCAGAAAAAATTTAAAGTTTCATTGCCTCTGCTGCAAGAGGAGCACATTTCAGAAAAAATTTAAAGTTTCATTGCCTCTCCTGCAAGAGGAGCTTTTTCAGAAAAATGAATTTAAAGTTTCACCGCCTCTGCTGCAAGAGGAGCACATTTCAAGGAATTTAAAGTTTCATTGCCTCTGTTGCAAGAGGAGCACATTCCAAGAAAATTTAAAGTTTCATTGCCTCTGCTGCAAGAGGAGCACATTTCAGAAAAAATTTAAAGTTTCATTGCCTCTGCTGCAAGAGGAGCTTTTTCAGAAAAAAGAATTTAAAGTTTCATCACCTCTGCTGCAAGAGGAGCACATTTCAGAAAGAATTTTAAAGTTTCACCGCCTCTGCTGCAAGACGAGCACATTTCAAGGAATTTAAAGTTTCATTGCCTCTATTGCAAGAGGAGCACATTCCAATAAAATTTAAAGTTTCATTACCTCTGTTGCAAGAGGAGCACATTCCAAGAAAATTTAAAGTTTCACGGCCTCTATTGCCAGAGGAGCACATTTCAGGAAGAATTTAAAGTTTCAAGACCTCTGCTTCAAGAGGAGCACATTTAAAAAAAAAAGAGAGAAGAGAAGAAAAAGAGAAAAGTGAGTCATAAGGCGGACAAAATTGTTGTCTTTTATCTTTGCTCTATTCCTGATTCTCAGCAATGAGCAAATAGGGGCAGCTGTAGACACCAAATTTTGTCCAATCATGTGATCCAGACTCAAAATAATAGGCCACAATAAGTCTAATTGGATTTTTAAAGTCCAGATTAAAATTCATGGGCTTAAAAGGCCCAAAAAGAAAGTGGGCTGATGTTTTTTTTATTTATTTGTTTTTATTATTAGTTTTTATTACTATTATTTTTTATTATTATTATTTTTTTCTTTTCTTTCTTTCTTCTTTCTGTTTTTTCGTTCTTTCTTTCCTTCTTTTTCAACCAAATATTAATGGAAATGTTGACAAAACCGACCGACACCCATCAACCCACTAATCGGCAACTGGTTTAGGCTAAAACCACCGTTGCCAACCCCCCAAATTCCACAAAAGATCCACCAAATCCACCGCAACCTACCCATTTCTGACACTCCCTACTGGAACCGAGAGACAAAAAATCAGAACCTAGATGCTTGACTCTAAGGCACTGAACTAGATTAAAAAGGGTGTTCTTGAATCTGTTTGGGGACGGGGGGGAAAAAAACAGAGGGGGTTTTCTAAAAATTTTTTCCACAGAAACACAGATCTGCAAAAATCCTACCCAGCCACTACCAAAACACCACCGTATCACCATCATCCCAAGACTCAGAAATACTACCCGAAACCCACCGAAACCCTAGATCCCGAAAACCACCACCACCACCGAAACCCTAGATCTAAGACCTAAATATATCCACCCACCTGCAAAAAACACAACAACAACCAAACACAAGCCTCAACAACAACAGAACCAAAAAATCAAAAGAAAAAAGGAAAAGCGGGGTTCGGTTTAGGGGTTTTAGGAAGCTTTGCGTTGTGATATTTTGAGAGGAAGCCGCCAAGGAGGAAGGGAAGGCTGATCTGAAGACCGGAGGCGAAGGTGATGGCGGACGGAGGCAGATCTGAGCTCTAAAGTCGCGGCTTTAGGCTTAGATTTAGGTGTTTTGGGGGCATTTTTTGAGAAATCTAAGCCGAAGGATAGACAGAGAAGGTGAAGAGCTTTCGGAAAGTGGCTTCCTTTTCATGATCCGGCCACCAGAGGACGGCGGTCTGGCAGCAGTCGAAAATCGCCTGGGGAGAGCCTCTGTAGGCTCTGATTTTTTTTTTTAGAAAAAGGGAAGAAAATGTGTTAAAAAAAGGGGTTAGCTTTTATAGAAAAAAAAAAGAAAGGAGGACCCGCGCGCGACCCGGATCCGACCCGGGATCCGAGCGCCCGCCTTGCTAAAGGAGTGAAGATCCGCTCGCGACCCACCGATCTGACACAGATCCGCTCGCCCGACCCGCAACGACCAACCTAGACCCGCAGGATCGCCCGCCCGCCAAAAGCGAGGAGACCCGCATACCTGGCTGCCAGCTTCGCAAGATCGCCCGCCCGTGGAAAGAAACGTGAGTTCACTTGCTCTTTCACGAGCGTGTCTGCCAGAGAAAAAGCCGAATCCGCGAGCACACTTGTCAGTCCACGTGTTCGGTCGCCCGCCTAAAAGAAGTAAGATCCGCGAGTTCACTCGCTCGATCTCGCCCGCCTGAGGAAAAGGAAGTCCACACTTGTTTGAGGATCTCGCCCGCCCAAGGTGCTCATTCGCCCGAGAAAAGGTCCGCGTGTTCGCCCGTCCGCGAGTTCGCCCACCCATTGAAGGAGAAGTAGGATCCGCGAGCTCGCCTGCTCAAAGCTCTCGCCTGCTTAAGAAACTAGCCACTCAAGGAGATCGCTCGCCCATGGAAAAAGAAGCAGGATCCGCGAGCTCGCCCGTCCAATTGAGGAGCTCTCTTGTTCAAGGAGTTCGCCCGCCCGAGGAGGGTATATTTCCTTTTTTGTTTTATTTATTCATTCATTTATTTAGGTATTTTTAATGTATTGGTAGAAAATAATAAGTAAATAAATAAACATAATAAATATTAATTGAAAATGGAATTCTTCCAAGGATGGGATGTCATGAGACTCACAAGTAGTGATTTCTTGACTGATCCCTAGGTGAGAAGAGTTCTACTAAATGTTACCAGAGTATTGGGATATTTAGTATGATTTTTCAATAATTTAATTTGTTTTATTAAAAATAAAAATAGATAAGTTTTTAAAGGAAAATAAAAAACAAGGAAAATTAATAATAATTTTAAAATGAATGAAATTCTTCCGAGGATGGGATGTCATGAGACTCATAAGTAGTGATTTCTTGACTGATCCCTAGGTGAGAGGAATTAGCTAAATGTTACCAGAGTATTGGGATATTTAGTTAAATTTTTCAATATTAAGAGTTTCATTAATAAAAATTAAAATATAAAGTTCTTTTTATCATTCCATATGCATAAATGTTAAAAACGAAAATAAACGGAATTCTTCCGATGATGAGATGTCATGAAACTCACAAGTAGTGATTTCTTGACTGATCTCTAGGTGAGAGAAGTTCACTAAGTGTTACCAGAGTATTGGGATACTTAGTGCAATTTTTCAATAATAAAAATTTTTATTTAAAATAAATAAAGAAATGTTTATATAGAAAATAAAAATGCATTTGCATCATTTATTATCTGTTTGCATCATATGCATTCATAATAATTTTTGAAACGAGTGTGAATCTTCTGATGATGAGATTCTATAGAACTCACAAGTAGTGATTCTTAAGAAATCTCTAGGTGAGGAAATTATCCGAAATGGTACCAGAGTATTGGGGTACTTCGGAATAATTTTTAATACAAAATATTTTCACTTATTTCAAATAAAAAATAAAAATTAAATGTTTCAAAATTAAAAAAATAAAATTGATTGCAATAAAAATAGGAATTATTTTTAAATATTAAGTTGAGACCATTTTATTAAAACCAAAGGATAACACATGATTATTATGGTACCAGTTTTTAACGGGCGTCGTGGGGGTGGTAATCCTTCCCCACGCGTAACCGTACTCCCGGACCCAACTTTGTTTTCGCAGACCAAAAATTATCTTTTTAATAAAACTTAATTAATTTTGAGATTTTGTTAAAAAGATAAATATTTTAGGTGACCAATCACACCTAGACGAAAAAGATTGGTGGCGACTCCCTTTTTGTTTTTAAATGTTTTTCAAAATCGTCGAGCGCGAAGCTATTACGACAGTTGGTGTTGGTAACTGAGAATAAGTTTATAACTATGAGTGACCCTTACAGATAGGCTTTTGGTATTGGGATGGAGGAGTAACTGTGCCGAGCTTCAGATAATGGGAAGGTGTAAGGGTGCTGTTGCTAAACACCCTTAGGCATTCCATTTGGAAAGGGAGATGGACTTCAATCACAATTGCCTCTGTTGGATGCTATTGCATTATCAATTAAGCAACCAGCTATTGTTTTGGAATTTAAGATCCATGGCATTCTCTCATTTCGAGTTGGTAAGTTAGTGGGATAACAAGATCTCATGCAAAGGATATTTGAGGCTTAAGGGTGGAAGAAAAGCGAAGTTGGATCTTTCCAAAGGACGTATGATGCACAGGATCACATCAAAATTGATTTTCCTTGACATTTAATGCTATAATACTATCATGGCCTATCCTTGAGTATTGAGATTAGGTAGAGGCAGTGAATCAACTAGAAATTGCTCAAGAATCTCTCATTTGGATAATGGATTACCTTATAAATGCTCATTTGTTAGAAAATGTGCTCTCTGCTCAAAATAATTTTAACAATATTTGTCAAGGTATCTGATACCCAATTATTTTTTTAATTCATTATCCGAACTTTATTTTAATAATTTTAGCGATATCCGTTATTATCCAAACCCGTTTAATTATCCGCTTATTCAACCAATTTTGATAATAACTCGTTAATTGACCTTGAAGTCGAACCTAATTATTTTATTCTAATTAGATTATATCGTAAAGTTGAGAGTTTATGTTCTTTTTAGTTTTAAACATTTAATTCTTATAATGTATTCATGTAATATATATGAGCTTGATGCCTTGACGAATGATCATAATATTAGATGATTAAATAGATATTGACCTTAATTTTTTTTAAAGTTTTTTTTTTAAATTTATTATAAAGAGTTACACTTACACATGTTCTGCTACACACATATACATATACATATACATATACATATACATATACATATACATATACATATACATATACATATACATATGTATTATTATCCAATATACTGTCAGTGGAGTGTTTAGACTCCATAAGTGAAATTGAGATAGTGCACATACCTTTAAGAAATATTAAAAAAATTAAAATTAAATAAATTGTGGTATGTGTCATCATCTTAACTCCATTTGTAAAGTTTCAAAACTTCATTAGCAATGTATTGGATAACATATACACAATTTTTTTGGTTACAAATAAGCAATTTTTTAATTAAGCTAGACAAAATTGTTAATATATCACATACATATATGTGTGTGTGTGTGTGTATATATATATATATATATACATAGAGAGAGAAAGAGGGAGATTATACTAAAGTGATATATATATATGTATGTAAATTGTCGGTGTGTAAGAATTGTATATTAATTTTTATTAATTTAATTTCAGTACCTTATGTTTAGAATTTAAAAAACTTATTATCTTAAGCATAAATAACTAATTGAATTTCATGATTAATTTTATTATTACATTTTATTAACTTTTTTGAGTAAATTACCTCTTATTAAATTTGATAATTACAGTTTTAAGTATAATTTGTATCATATGCATATACATGCACATACACATTATACTAAAGTATCATATGAATGTAAATGGTCAATGTATAAGATTTGTACATTAATTTATTATGAAACAAACTTTTATTAATTTAATTTCAATATATTATATTTAAAATTTAAAAAATTTATTATCATAAGCATAATTAACTAATTTACCAACAAATGGCTGGAAGAAGAGGAAGTAGACTTCTTCTTCAAGCATTTGGACATGGTTTGAATCTTATAGTCCCTATTGTTGAGAAGGCTTTATTGTTTACCATCCCAATTCGAACAGGATTTGTTTCAGATTGTAATATGAATGAAGATATCTGTGGTTATACAAAATAAATTTAATTTCATAATTAATTTTATTATGTTTCATTAATTTGTTTTCTAAGCCCACAATATTTTATTATATAAATATATTTTCTTGGTGAATTACATCAAATGTAAAGTTTTGTTCACTTGATAGATTTTTTTGTAATTGATCTTATTGGCTAAGGTGCAAATCTCCCTAAAAGCATTTTGCCAAACTCCAATAAACGAGTACCAGGTTTGGGTATCCAGTTACTACTCGATAAAAATAAACAAGTTTTGGTACTCTAAACTACTCAAGTCAAAAGATAATCGGGTTAATATTAGAGAACCCTAAGACACTACCAGAATTTGACATGAGTAGTAAATTAACTACCAAAATCCTATAATTACTTAATATAGGATACTCAAACTTGACATAATTGAGTTGGCTAGTGTGGGTACCTGATTAAATAGTACTCACATCCCTAGTTAGGAAGTCCACATGGCACCTAGCTTTGGCTATTTTTTCCTTCCAAAGCAAATTGTTTTGTAAATTTCACCAAAGCCCTTTTTTCTTTTCTAGACATATTTAAGACTAATTTTCTTTATTTCAAATAAATTAAATTTAAAAAATAATTAAAATAATATTTTTTATGGAAATTATCTCATTCATTGACAATGATTTTTTAATTTTACCAACGAAGTTAAAAAATTGCCACTGAACGCATTTTATTTCTTAATAATTTTTTTTATTTTTTAAATATATTGTAGAACGTATGTACCATCCAATTAACTTGGTTGGATTTTAAATATTTCATTGATGGGGTATAAGATAATTTTTATTTTTACATATCTATGCAATCAATTTTATGATAAAAACTTTTCATGGCAGTGCTACGTGGCATATGAATTTTTTTATAATTTTTTTAAAAGTATAAATTTATTATTAGTTTTAAAAAAAATTCAATTTATTACTATTCTTGGGGCAAACGGGCCTTTTACTACTCTATATTAAACAAGAAAGTTAAAAAGCATTATCTAAACTAGATTTAAACCCTTGCGATGCACGGTAATTATTTCAATTTATAATAATTTTTTAAAAAATAGATTATAAAAAAATTATTTTGAAATATTTGTTGAATAATGTATTAAAAAATTGATGCATATATAGAATACACAAATTAAAAAGTAATTCAAAATCAAATAACAATTAAAAAATTATAGAAAAATTAAATATCACAAATCTAAAATATTTAATAAATGAATTAAATAACTACAATTTTAATGAAAACAACCCTTACTATATTAATCATTAATAGATTATTGGTTAATATTGCATATTTGAAACTGATTTATTTTTAAATTTTGAAATTAGATGACTTTAAATTAATCTTATAAAATTAATTAGTGTTGAAAAACTCTATTTTTTAGGGTTTTAAAAAAAATTATTTACCATACTGTCAAACATAAAAGATAAGTGAAATAAAAATTTTAATAGAAATAAAACTAAAAATAATTTATTATTTAAGTTTTTTAAAATTCAAATCAATTCAAAATAATTAAATACAATATTTAAAATCATATACGTTTTAAGAGAATAGATAATCCATATGAACTTTTTTTCCCCAATCAAGTGATTGAACAAATAATTATGAAAAAAAGGAATAAATGAAAATTGAAAAAAAGATATGGAAGCTTAATTTAATACTAAAATATATAAACTTAAACATTTTAATGTTTTTGATAAAAAATTTAAAATTTTAAGATAATTCTGATCACAATATATGGATTTTTTAAAATTAAAAATAACATAATAAGTGATAAAAAAATTTAAAAGTCTAAGATAAATTTTATTTGACATAAATTAAGATAATAAAGTTGAAATCTATTTTTTTTACATTTCAAATATTTTAAAAATAATTAATTAATTGAATAGGATTATTATATAAAAATTAAAATCAATTTATTATTTTTTGAAAAATAATTAATTTATTATTTTAAGTATAAAAAAGTTAAGGTGTCGTTGTAGGATTGTTTTTGGCTTTTTTTTTTATATAAGATATAAGATTATTATAAAAAACTAAATTTTATAGAAATTAGAAGTGTAACATTGATCAATGATTAAGTATGTTTTGTGAACATTTTATACTTTAAAAATGAAAAGAGTTCATCTTATCACATATTTCACATGTTCATATAAAATACGTTTGTCTTTTTCTTTAAAAAAGTGTATCCATATAAAAAATTTCTACCAAAATTAATTATTTCTATAAATAATGTATATAACAATAGTACATATATTTTTTCAAAAAAAAAACAATAGTACATATATATTGATAAAAGATGAGTAAAGAAATTTATAAATAATATGAGATTTTTTTAATTTTTAAAATATAAAAATATATACGTCTATCTTTTAAAAATTGAAATAGATAATTTATTTAGAAAGATAATTAATTTATTTTGAAATTTTAATGTATATAGATTCCTATATATAAAAAAATTGGAAAAAATATTTTTTATTTTAAGATATTATACGTTTCAATTTTTTAAACTATCTACATAAGATGTTCTACTTGTAGTTAAATGCTTTGGCTTTTTTATATATTAGATTAATCACAAATTTATACATTGGAAGGAATTATTGTTTTTAAACACTTACATACAGGAAAAGATGCAACTAATCATGTAGGAGTTTTTGGGCTGAAAAACTTTCCTATCACTCTTGAATCTAATATCTTTAAGGCTTCCTTAGATTTGATGCTACTAGGTACCTTGTATTGGCTCAATGAAGCTCCTGTGAAACATAGTAATCCATTAGTGCACTAAATGTTCCTTGTTCTACCACCCTAATCTCCAAAGCTTCAATTGCATTTTCTTTCCTACAGATTTTATATGTATAGTTCAATGACTCTTCCATTCTACAGCAACATTCTACCATTATCTTTGGATCAAGCTCTTTGATATTGTTGTCTTCGTTTACCTTAACCTCCCAAAACAACACATAGTGGTCTTGAAGAAGTATTACCATAGCTAGTGTACCCTGTCAAGCTGAACCCGAGCGGATCAAGAAGAGTCTTTGCTTCTGACACTGCCTTTAAGAAGTCTGCTTCGCTTGTTTTATCTGCGTCAATACTTAGAATAACATCTTTCCTCTCCACAAATTGGAATTGAGGTGAATTATTGTGGAAACCAATCACCATAAGAATGTCTCAAACTCTATATCGATATAATCTTGAAAAAAAGAAGAAAAGAATATAATAGACAATATTAGATCATTATCTGACCTGTTTATGTAGGAAGTATAATATAGAATTAGGAAATTGCATTTGATTAAATGATTGGTGTATTTTTATGATCTAAAATTGAAGGTGGAAATTTTACCTGCAAAAGTTGTGACAAGTAGTTCATAATGACCTGGCTTCACATTTACGAGATCAACAGGTTCAGTATCTTCATTGTTGCTCCTCATTTCCATAGATTCATGGTGAGACACACCATTTAACTGAACTTTATCTTGAGAAAATGTCACATAGTCTTTCTTTATAGGAAGGAACTCAAAGTAAGCCATACTGGGGAGAAATGTGTAAGAGACATCTGAAGGTGCCAAATTGATCCCACCAACAGCTTCTGAGTAAAAATGAGAAGCTGACACTAAAGGTAGCCCTCCGCCATAGAACTCAAGTTCCGCAGTATATTGCCTCATAATGCCTGTAGTAATGGCAGAGATGTACTTTGTTTTAGGCCATAGCTTTCTGATTATTCCTTCCCATGATTTACATCTACATATGCTTTGGACCGAAAAAGCCAATTCTGGGTTAGGCTTCATGACCAATGATGCTACATTTCTGCATCCCGAGTCTGTGAATCGTTTATTTGACCTGTTTTTATATTACAACATAGCTCTTCCCAGTAGTCTTCTTAAAACTTGATCCCTCTCAGCGCCATAGATGCAAAAAGTGAGCCAACAGTGACAACCTTATCTATTTGTATTAAACCAAAAATTGACAGTACATGCTCTGTTTGGGGTCTGAGCAAATGATTGTCTCAAAAGGGCTTGTGAAATGCTTGGGCAAAATGGGTCTAACGCCACTGTCCTTGGTTAGACTTGTTGAGACAGATCTTGCCCAGAGGCCAGAAGGAGTTTTAATCTCTGGTTTGGTAAACATAAGTTCCATTCCTTTATCGGCTTGGTCTATGTTACCAAAGTGCCTGTAAATAGATAGGCTGAAGTAGTTAGATTTCAGACTTTGCTATTGTAAAAGTTCTTCAAAGCTGTTCTGAAGCCTAAAAAAAAAAAGCAATCGAGGAGGGCTTTCGGCAACCATGTTTCAGATGGATATATAATAGAATGTAAGCAAATTGACTGAACGAATTGTGACGCGGAGCTTTATATTAGACTATGGGTGTTTTTAATTAAGAAAAAGAAGGTTATGTGCTTGACAATGAAAGAAAATATTTAAAACCAATGATAATTCTACTAAAAAAAACCATTGATAATTTACAATTTTTCTTTGAATGCATTGTAATTAATTTTAATACAAAAATTCAAATACAATGTAATTACATGTATTTAAAACATTATTCATTAATAAGCATTATATATAATATGAAAATTGACATATAAAGTTTGACGAATTAAATTAAACTTTAAGGAAATAAAGAAAGAAAAAAAAAGAATTAAAATGCAAAAAAAGAATGCTCAAGCTTGTACAAAATATGTAAAACAAGCCTTAGTTAAAATTCGAACTTGAATGATTGGACTGGGTCAAACTCGGATTTGTATATAATTCGTTAATATATAATTTAAACTCAACTTGACCCGTGAACACATCTGATCATCATGCACTCTAATAAGTAAAAACCGCCCTGAACCTAAGTCCACTATCAACTAGCCAGTCTAATGCTCATACTGTGGCACTTGACCCTTTTACTTTAAATGACTTGATAATATTAAATACAAAAAAAATGATACAATGCAAAATTGAGACAAAAAATATGAAAATCATATGGATTAAAATTTTGATAAAAACTATATATAAATTTTAAAAAAACCCTAAAAAATTGAATTAGCTTTTAACACGTCAACTTGAACATTGACACATAATATTTAATGTTTTACTAAAAAATTGCGATTCAATTCCTTACTTTCTAATCACAGACCGTAACAAGGTTGGAAAAATTGCCCCTCTTGAAGAAAAATCAGCCGTGGCGAGTATCAATTTTGGCTTCCCTCCTGAAGTCCCAGAGCTGCATATGATCAAACAGGACAGAATTAGGAGGAAGCAGGGAAAACACCAACGGAGAACAGAAGCAAGAGATTTATACCTTTGATGGAAGTGAATGACAGGTTCAGCTAAAAGGATATCTGATGGCTCCCCATGAGCAATCCAATCAATGTAAGGCTTGAGATCTTGGTAAGTAACAATGGGAACTTTGTTCTTGAAGAGTTGCTTGTCAGTTTGGCCATGGAGGAATCCCCTTAGATTTTCTGTTTCTGCATTTCTCATTAGTATTTCCTCCAATAACTGTTCTTGAATTTTCTGAGCATTTGTGGTCAGTTCCTCTATCATCTTCAGCCCAGCCTCATACTCTTTCAGTGCCATCAATCAAACCTAACAATGATTTCTAGACTGAAAACGATAAGACCAGAAAGATTTTTTTCTTTTGGGGTGTTCATCTTTTACTAGTTCTTTGCGATAGAAACACCTGGTAGTATACTAATTGAAAATTCAAAGCTGGCCTGGAGGAATCAAGTAGCAGTGGCTCACGAATTTGGACATATTTGGAAGCAAATTATTTTTAAATCTTTGCCTTCCTATTTAAACTTAAGGTTTTTTTTTCCAATTTTTTTTGTTATACTTAATACAACTACGACTTAATGCAACCATATATTCTTCTACTATTAATTAGTTTGGGGTTTCACGTTGGCTAATTTTTTTATCCATATCTGAATAGATAAGTAATAATTATAAATTAAGTAAATTTATTTTATTTTTTACTTCAATATTTCTTTCATCTCAAATTTATTTTTAATTTTCTTGTATGAAAGATGTCTTAGCTTTGAGGATAGAGAAAAAGATAGTAAGTGTTAATATTTAAATATCATACTTGCTAAATGTCATCACATTTTAAAAATGATTGAATGAATTATTTGAATTAACGTCTGAGTTCATGACTTTTATTCTTATATTACAAGTGATAATCACCCATTAATGGCTGTAACCAAAAAAAAAAAATCACCCCTTAATTGCCGTTACGTTTTATATAAAGATGACACAGGTTTTAGATCTCTAATCTATTTTTGTGAGTACAGTAACATTATTGTGAGCTTGTTTAAGGTTATAAAATCTCATACATAAAGAATTAAAATCCCGTTATTGTTTAAGTTGTCAGTATCAATAGTTGGAATTTAGTATCTTATCTCACATTTTGATATGCTATTTACTGTTTGTGTTTAAACTTTAAGATGACCACTAAAGAATTTCTTATAATTGGTAACACAAAATATTAACCTTTGTCTTAATTTTGTTTAAGCAAGTTTTCATTACTCCATGTGTATAAAGTGTTCAGTCTTGATTTTGTTTGAGCTCATGTATGTTGGTTGATTCATATCAATAAATTGAAACACAAAATAAATAGTTTAGTAAGGTCAAATTCAGTGACTCGTGATTTTGGTTTCAATACTTCACTGACCTTAATTAAAGGTGTGCTGAATTGAAGTGCTTACAACGATAAGGATATGTTTTTCACTGAAGTGGCTCGAGCGATCCTTCTGGGAAGGTGTTTGATACCTGAGAACAAGGAAGAAACAGAAAATGATGGCCGGAGCAAGGTAGGAGCTCCGACGTAGTATCAATTCTCAATCAAGGAAGGTTAACAATAGATGTTTGAAGGTTTAAAGAGGTTTACTAGCTCATAGGGAGCTGATTAGGGAATGCGATGTAAGAGAAAAGGTTGGAATCCCTATCCTCTCCTTGATGGCTCCTTTTATACTTGCCTATGATATGTGCTAACTCAGCGTGGTGGTAGGTGATCAGGTGTCACTGTACACTAAGGCTGTCTGAGCTGGGTTGCCTTGGGCTAGCTTGGTCTATGATGCTTGCTCACCTGATGTTGGACCTTTCCTGCATGAAAGGTTTATTTGCCCAAGGTGGACTGTCACTTGTATTCTAGGCCTTTTGACGAATTGGACCTGTTCGCCTAAACTAGAGTAGACTAGACTGGAGTGTGCTGTATTGTATGGATAAGTACAGTTAAAATAGAATAACTAGAATTTATTACTTTTGCATGTGAACACTAAACAATCTCCTCTCTCAATTTTTTGTATTACTTTTGCATGTGATAGTTAAACAAAATAGAGGGTGAATAGAAAGAGGTAAGGATGTAATCATGCTGAGTCGAGATGATCTAATATTAAGTTCCAGCTTAGCTTGATTCAAAAACTCAAGACTCGAAACTCAACTCAAACTCGATCAAGCTTAATTTTTGAAGCTTGAGCTCGATTCGACAGAATACTTGAATCACCTAAGCACGACTCGATAGGTTTTAACTTGACTTGATAAGTTCGATTTGTCAATTTTTAATTATATATTATAAGAATAAAATGATAAATTAATAACAAATATTAAAAATATATACTAAAAAGGTTTGATAAGACTTACAAACTGCTTGAACCGAATTTAAAAAATTCGAACTCGACTTATTACTCAAATAGCTCAATGTCAAACTTGATTCGAAAATAAACGAATAAAACTAGAATAATCATCGAATCGAGCTACTCTAGCTCGAGTCGTTTACACCCCTAGAAAGAGCGGGAAAGAAGCTAAGAACTAGATTATTTTTTACACTACCAGTTAATAATAGTGTTTTTTCTTTTTGTTTAATTTTTTTTTTTTGCCAATAGCTAATAACTAGAGTTTAAGAGTTAGTTTTTTACGGAAAAACATGTGTATGTGTGTGTGTATATATATATATATATATATATACACGCTCGCGCGAAAAAAGAGAGGAAGAGAGATTGCCTCGCCACCTTAGAACCGGACCTACTCTCTTGGTGCAAAAAAGGTTGAAAAAAACCTCAAGAATTTTTTTTATAAAGATTAATTTTAAATAATTAAAAAAATAAAATAAGTATAGTTTTATTAAAATTTTGAGAATATAAAAACTCTCATCAATCATTATGTACCTTTTCAGAAGATTTATACCCAATTATTTGAATGAGAGGATACACACTTCTCATGAAAAAAAAAATTATATTTCACAAAAGAACAGAAAAAAGGGGTAAAATTCCAGTTAACTTTAAAAAATGATATAATGATCTGGCTTAGTTCAAGTTAGTCGAATTTGAGGAACTCAAACAAAATTGAATTTGGTCGGTTTCCAAGAAAGTAAATTGAATAAAATAAAGAAAACGCATAATAATAATAAAATAAAAAAGAAAACGTACAGTTTTATGGTGACATGGGCTCCCGTAAGGACTAAAAAGTAAGCCCATCAAATTATCACAATACCTGGCATTTATCCAAGGAAAACCTGCAAATGAGCATAGCAATGACCTTTTTCTATACGACATTGCCGCAGTTTGGAAATTACTACTTTTTTCTACCCAAAAAAAATCAAAATGTCCTACATTTCATTGTAAGCTTCTGCCATGATTAACAGCACAAGCGATGTCCAACCAGAAAATACACGTGCACCTTTTCCCTTTCCCTGCTTCTGATCATATTGTTCCCACAAGAACCCAGTTTGGTGATAATTTTTAACTACATTTCTGCAACATTGTAACAAAAGTATTTGAACTTAAGAAACGGTTTAGCTTGAGCATAGTGATAGACCTAAGGTGGACAGAATGTGAATGGGTACCTTATCAAATTGTGTCTCAACTCATCATAAATGGCTTTAGCTTTGTCTCTGTACGGTCCACTCTCTGCAGACAATTACTCAATAGATCAGCAGAAACCAAGGCATCGAAGATAAAGGATAAGCATTGACTTTCTTTCTTAATGTTGAGGTGGTTTTAGGAAGAAGGGTGCAAGAGATGAGTCGTTTACCTAATGAGTAATGCCAGAGTGAAGAAAGAATCATGAAGTTTATGTTCATCCAAATTGGACCTCTCCAATAAGGTGGGTCATGCTCTGTGTTGTATTTCATGTAGATGGAGCTACAGCATGAAAGAATTCCAAGAAGACACTCAACTTTTATTGAAGCCAATAAAAAGAGAAGAGAAAATAATCATCGCATTAAACCTAACCAAAAACTTGTATATTTTTCATGATTACCTGGTTTTGGCAAGCGAACGGAGTCCATAATTAGTCCATAAGATCCTACGGTTTGAAATGAGGTCTAGTTGCTTTTCCAGAATCCATGATTCCTGTGCAAATAAAGTATAATATGAGAGTTCTATCAAAAAAAGTACAGCATAAGAAATCTATAATGATGAATGAAAAGTAGAAAAGATAACAAGAGCTTCAAACTGTTTTCAAAGACAACAAAAGCAAAATCCCCAAAGAACTGAGAATATATTATAAATTTGGTCATTAGAATCTAGGAAACTTACAGGTGGAATAATTCTTGCTATAAATGGGAAAAGGCTGACATAACCAATATGAGGAACCAATTGCAGCTCTGGCCTTCCCAATACCTCCCGAACAAGCTCTCGATTCACATGATTATTTCCAACCATCACTTCTTTCCAAGTTAAACGGACCTATCATACATACCATCAGAGAGCTAATTTCAAAGAAAATGAAAAAAAAAAATGTAACTCAAGTTCGCAACCTGAGATCTAAGCAAGTGGCATGACAACATACTTAGCAGAAGAAAATCCATCTTCACATTGTGACATTTAGCATGTTGAATCAAAATGTTATAACATTCCATTTATAATAACAGGGGCAGAACAGCCAGGAAATTTCAACGCCCAAAAGAGAATTGTTTACTTGAGATAAAGTTTAGAACGTGCAGTAAATAAGTGAGCCTTGTCCAAGTTATTGACTAATGAGTATAAGGGACAGAAAATACAAAAATATATCACAAAGTAAAAACAGTTTAACAGTTGCACTAAATCTGTATCTCATCTTGCCTTCCTCGTGCAACCAACAAAAAAAAAATGTCTCATCAGCATAAACTGCCACAGATAAAATGATACACGTAACATTTAATATTTATTTGTGAATAAATTACCAGATAAATATATTTGAAATTATGAAGACAAACGTTAGAATCAAGAGGATTTAAACTAAGCAGAGTGAAGATTAAATACATGGAGTGTAAATTTAGTTCAAACCAAGTGGAAGAGCATAATGTAGTGACATGAGATGGGGTGGCGATATCTAAGCTGGATCATTTTCGATATCTGGGATCGATCGTATCGTATAGATGGATGGAGAGATTGATGATGATGTGACTCACACAATCCAAGTTGGATGGAGTAAGTGGAGAAGTGCTACAGGTGCGTTGTGCGATAAAAAAATTCCTATATTGTTGAAAAGCAAGTTTTATTGGACAATTGTTAGACCAATATTATCATATAGTAGTGAATGTTGAGAGACTAAGAGACAGCATACACAAAAGATGAGTGTAACAAAAATGCGAATGTTGTGATGGATATGTGGATATACAAGAAAAGATAGAATGAGAAATGAAGATATTCGTAAAATGGTTGAAATAGTACCTATTGAAGACAAGATGTATGAAAATTGTTTATGTTGGTTTGGACACGTACGACGTAGACCTGTAGATGCTTCAATTAGGAGAATAGAGGTTATAAATGTTGAGAGAAGGGTTAAGACTAGAGGAAGATTGAAAAAGACTTGAAATGAAGTAATTTGAAAAGATATGGAGACATTGGAGTTGGATGAACACATGGCTTGGAGTTGGATGAACACATGGCCTTGGATAGGAATGGGTGGAGGAAGAGAATACATATGAACGATCTAACGTGAATTCAAATATTGGTTCAGATAGCCTATCTTAATCTCTTGAGATAAAGGCTCTGATGATGATGATGATGATCTAAAAAAAAGCAAGATGCAAGCAGCATACCTTTTCTGTATGATTGCCAAAGTCAAAATAAGCTCCAGAAGCATGGTCGAAGTGCATCTGGTAAAACATGAAGACAAATGAAACAAGAGAGAGCTAAGAGCAATTAGAGGACCTGTGTGTATTGGAAAACATTCCAACACACTTTCATATTTTGCACACTTTCATGTTTTGCTCTTTCCAGATATGATAGGAGGAAAGAAGAAAAGAAATCTGCATAGTATAACAATACTATAGAGAATTGTGTATAACCCATTAAAAGCATTGAAAGTAATAAGCAATTCCAACAACCCAATGACACAATACAAACCTGATTCAGGAAATCAAAGTCTGAAAGTAGCTTAGCTGTCGAACCATACTCCTGCACCAATAAATTTCAAGAACTATTATTAATAGTTAAATATATTTCTGAGGATGCTTTTGCCATAACCATATTTCTACCTTTTCAGATCTATTTTCCTTATCAATCAATTCCGCAATGGAATCCATGCAATCGGCTGCAAGAAGCATCCAACATCTAAGATCCAAGTGATGCTCATCTTCAGTTGGATGTGATGCTCGAGGGTAATCGTCCAGCCCAGAGGACAGTGTCTGAGGACAGCAGAAACCATTCCATTTACTACAGATGTCTTCAGAAAGAGGCCTCTTTCAACAACAACAACAACAACAACAACAACAACAACAACAACAACAATAATAATAATAATAATAATAATAATAATAATAATAATAATTTATATATTTATTTGTAATAAATCAAACTCATATAATGTAAAATGAAAAAGGTCAACTGTCTGTGCAAACCAAAGTTCCACAAAAAGGTTGGATAAGCTGACTTGTCTCCAAAACCATGGATTTAAAACACCCTTCAGACAAGGTCAGAATCCAACTGCACCTAAAATATCCAACCAGTAGCCCCAAATCCAAAAATAATCAAAATTTTTGGTTTTAAACAGTTTAAGGAAAAAGATTTGTAAACCAAGTTTCTGATGCATCATAGCAGAACAGCTGCAGCCTGTCCTGACAATACTACCCCAGGCCTAAGCTCAGTGAGAAAAACATGTATTTTTCAGGAAACATAGTTACCATGCCATGTTCTGAAAAAAAAATGAAATCATTTACTATTTAGAAGCTTCAAAAGAATGCAAAACGTTATGTTTATTTAGGACTGTCAGTGTCTTATAAAATGCTGCGAGTGCAAAACAGAACCTTTGGGTTTAGTTCACGAATTGTTGAATTGTCTCTCCCATGCCAGTAATAGCTACCACTATCCTTCCCTGTGATCATAAAAATAATATCAGAATTAAAGAGGGGTGGTGTCAGAAACAGCCAAATTCCATTATCCAAGTTCTCAACTATTAAAAATGCCTCTCCAAGTATCCATGGCAAAGCATTTAACAGAACTAGAAAACACTGATAAATATCTAATGATAATTTCCATAGTAGATCAGTTCAAAGAATGTGTTTCCAAAAAGTTACTTGTGTAACAAATTCAAGAAAGCCTTAACCCCAGCCGTATTTGCTGTTTTGACAAGTTAATAATTTAGTATTACCATTTTACCGGTAAGTTCAATATCAAAATCTTAAGAATTTTTAGTTGTTTATATCTGTATATATTTGAGCTACATTTTCAATAGCATTGCTTAAACCTCAACCATATTGCATGTTGTCATTAGTCCAGAAGTTGTTGTTTTAGAAAAGCTATAACTAGAAATATGGCACAACACACAAGGGAAAAATGCTGTGAGAGTGACTAGATAGAACCTGTGAAAGTTTGGTCTGACTCTGCCTTCTTTAAAATTGACATCATATCATAAGGCCATTGCAGATGCAGATAAATAAACTGATGTAACAGAAACTCAATTCTAGTGCTTGATAAGCTTACAACCACATTCATCACAAATCCCAACCAAGCCCAAATTGCCAAAATCCTCCTAAAATTAAAATACTTATATACCTGACTGGGTAGTATTGAACCACTGGTACCATGCTTCAAGCCGAACAAAAGCCTGCCTTAGGAAAGAAATGATCTCATTGCTTTCAGTGGCTGTGAACTTGTTCTTCTTTATACCATTAACAAGATCTGGAAGAGACAATTTAAGATTACATTTTACATCATGTCCAGAGAATCTTAATCCAGGAAAATAATGCAAATCAGACTAAAGAAAGGAAAATAAGATTTCAAATTACTCTATTTGGCAATCATCATAACCATATCCCAAAAAAATTATTAATCCTCAAAAATAAGAAAACACAAGCAATGTAATAGCCTGATTTCATGTCTCCATCAGTCATGTACTTTTTCTCATTGCCTGAACATGTAATATCATAAGATACTATCATATTTCTGCTTGTTTGGCAGGGTATCCCCAAATCTTCAGAATACATACATATTTAGCAAATCAAATTTTTATTATCCGTGTTCATCTTCTTGCACTTTATCCAAATTATTGTTTTCCACATCTGGGGCCTATCTAAATTTAGTTTATCAACCTATGCCCAAGCATGATAGTGAAATTCCAAAAGCAAAGCATAGACCAATAGAGTTTTAGTGTTCAAGCAAATACCATAAATCTGATCCAATCTTTTATCACATTCATAAGCGAACTGTGCACAATCTTTCTCGGGAACAAGAGTCATACATTTAACAATCAAAGGTACCATAACAGTACCAGCAATAGCGGCCGGTATGTACCAGTTTTGTACCATTTCGCATTTTGCACCAGTCCATTCCAACTGTACCAGCCCACACTGGCTGTTTTGAACTGTACAAATTGTACTGACCGTTACAAGATTTTACATTTTTTTTTCTTTTAATCTTTTCACTTAATTGATTCCTTTAATCAATTTGTAATACTTTCTCTCTCATGATCATTTTATTTTTTGATAATTTGATCCAAAAAATTTATATATGTTCATTAAGTTAGGTTATTGAACTTGTTTAATAAAAAACTTACTATATTTTCCTAATATTTTTATATTTATTTATTTGTTTGATGTTAATAAGTTTGGAATTTAAATATTAAGAAATTTAAATATTTATAGATAGTTGAGTATTTAATATTTGGGATTTCGATGTCTTAGATTTAATCCCGTTCATTTGATATTTAATAATCTATGTCATAAATATATATATATGTATGAAATAATTTTCAAAAATGCCAGTAAACCCAAACCGATACGCCGAAATACAGCAGCACTGGTACAAACCAATACCAGTACCAAAACAAAATTGGTACGTCCACCTCTATGGTATTGACTACTTTGGTCAAAATTGCTCCTCTGTCAGAATATAACTGACTGAATTTAGATTAAAATGGCTCCTATTCACTTTAAGGAAAATAACTTTGAGTCATATAAACCAGTAAGGGTAGATTACCATCCAGTATGCACTGGGCTGAAAAGCACACCATTTGCAAGAGCAGCTACATTCATGAATTATTCAAATTACTTGCATCATTGTGGCACTTTTTTTCATGACACTGAAGTACTATGAGTTGATGGACTTAAATCACCACCCAACAGCATTATAGCACAATTCAATTTGAAAAAAACTTACCACGTAAAACTAAAAACAATGTTGGTGGATTTCCATTACTTGAATGCTGTAGAACAAATTCTGCAGGAACCTTACTGCAATTAAAGCACAGAACACCTCAGAATTATATCACCTGGTATAACTTGGAACTTAGAAATTGCTGCAAGTTACCTTAGTGCTTCAGCACCCAAAATTTGCTCACGAGGAATCCAGCCATCAATATTTATCAGATCTAACCAGTGTCCTATAATATCCAAGCTTATATGAAGATCCCAATGCCTGCTCAACATTTATGGACATATGTGCAGGCACATGCAGATGCAGATGCACATGGTAAGCATGATACATACCATCAACTATAGATTGTGTGGTATACTGAAGAAAAAAATTTAGGACAATGGCCCAAGAAGTTTATCTTACAAAAATGTGCAACTAACCAGATTAGCAGTTGATGAAAACCTTCATCCCAGAGAAATCCCCTAGGAAAGAATGGTCGACTTGGAACAGCTGTATATAGCTCAGCTGGCCAATATAGAAGAAAACCATCATGACTTATAACCTACAAGAGATATACCCCACTGTATGACTTTGTCCGACAATACAAACAAGTGATCGCTTATCAATGATCATAAGTACAAGCTCTAGCAATTTTTGCTTTTTTCTTTGTTTTTTAATAGACATATGCACAAATGAAAAGTAAAAAGGGGGGAATAGCACAAAAAGAAACATACACACAAACAAACATCTACAAGTTTACAAACAACAAGAACCTAGTATCTGATTGCTAAATTTTCCTGGTCTTTCTTATTCCTTTCTCTTTGACAATAAAACCCCTGCAGTTACTCAAACAAGAAGTACATAGAAGATCCAGACAGGAGAGAACTAATGATATCTCATCATATGAAACAGAGTTTAATTATACTGTTAAGGACCTTGCTAAGAAAAGTATGATATGATTCCGGCAACATCAGGAAGCATTTTGGACAAAGAAACTGCTGCCAACAAGTTGTTGCTAGAAGCCAAGCAAATATACATTTACAGAGCTCTCATAATTAAATGAAATCATACTCCCTGATGCTTATTGAATATCTGGCTCTTGCAAAATTATTAACGAGAACTGAAAAGTCAACTGATCAATAGTGAATAATCTATATTATGTTATTGGGGCATGAATTAAAGAGTTAGGACCAAGCAAAACGTTACTTATTCCACAAGGAAATATAATGACTAGAATGATCAAGAAACAAGTAAAATGTCCCTACAAAATACCTTATGTTACACTCAACAAAAATTAAAAAAAAAAAGTGACAACCCAGTGTACAAGGCTCTCACATTTTGGGGTACGAGGAGGGTCATATATTCAACAAAAATAAATTAAAAAAAAATTTGTAAGTCACTCACATTAGAATTTCTGGGAACAGAAATTTTTGATTGCCCATAGAAGTAGCCAATGCCACCCAACATATTTCCAATAGCAGCCTTGCCCACGATAATGGATTTAGAATCAAGCTGCAAGCGCAATGCTACAACATCAGAGTCTTCCTAGAAAAGCAAAATTAACACCACAGCAGACAAAAAGGAAAGACTGCTGAAGGTAAAGAAAAATAACCCTTAGTGGCTATTGATATGACCAACAATGCCAAGAAGAGGGCATCTTATCGTGTATTAGTTAACTCTTAATGGCCAAAATAATATATCATAACACCATGTCAATCAAACTTATGCTAAAAGAGGGAGGATATGATAGTACGGTCTGTTGAGTTCAAAAATAATTGGCTCAAAGCTATGCAACTAGCAAGAATACCTTTTCCAAGTAAACTATCAAGATTGATGCCTAAAGCAGAACAATGTCATTTCTAGTAAGCATGGGGGAAAGTAGCATCAGAAATGACATGAGACTATGATTCTCTTTATTCAACAACAAACACGAAAAAAAAAAAAGAGGAGTAGATGATTCAATAACATATACTTAAAGCAGCTTTGATGAAGGCCAAAGATTCTCAAAAATCCAGACATTGATAACACAATGCATGAAGAAAAAAGACGCATTTGTATTTCTTTTCCTACATGACCTAGAATGAGTAGAAGGAATATCAAAGTGGCAGCAAGACAATTTAGGAAAGATATTTATGTAGAGATCAAAAAATAAGTAAAAAATGTGAAGAACCAAAGAACATGCAAAAGAATGGAATTGCTTAACAAAAATCAATACCTTGTCTGTCAACTGAAAGCACTTCTCAAATTTGGCATCAAATTCTCCTTCTTTCTCTTTCAGATGATTGGTCAATGAGACACCTAAATTAGAACGGTAAAGGAAAAAGATCATAAATGAAAATTATAAAAACCTTGTAATCGGTAAACTTCCTGCAAAGTCAGGAAAGGCCCAGAACAAAAAATTTTCAATAGAACATAAACAATATTATAGAATCGAATTCCAAAAGAAACTTGAACCTAACAAAAAGCTCCAAAAATTTTAAATCTGAAACATTAATGTAAAGATAACAGAGCATGAAGATTGCTTATGTATAACAGAGAAAGCCTAAATACTAATCAAATTTATTAAATTAACAACAATTATATTATGGGTATAAAAGAAACCTGCAAGATTGCTTATGCGTTCTTCTGCTGCTGAATTTATACCAGTTCCAGATACAAAGACAATATCTGTTTCCAGTGGGATCCTCCCAGATACCTGCACAAAAATTGAAAACCAAGGCCATAGACAAGAAAGACAAACCAAAGTTAACTTCAAGAATGCAAAATGTTTCCAGATGAGTAGTACCTATTTTGTTTACATAATATACCTGAAACACTAAGATGTTTGAAGAACTCTCAATCATATCAGGTAGCTGCAGCTGCCTAAACTTCATTAACTGGTAAAGAGGTATAAGAAACAAATTAAGTCAACAAAAGAACCTTTAAAAACTAAAACGACTCATTGTCTAAGTCTCCAACAACTGAAGAAAATATAGGATGCATGTGTTCTAACATACTTGGGAAGCAAGGTTTTCCTGTACAAGATCAGACAAATTGTGAACATGAGGTGTCCTGAAACCAGAATAATGTACTTCCAAATCAACCTACAAAAGGAAAACATAAGACAGTTGGCTCCATATTTGTATCAACTACCAAGTAAAAAATGGGGAAAAAAAAGTTCATTGAAGTCCAGTATTTTTTATTGAGCAAAATCCAGATATCGAACCCTTACAAGCAATTGGTGAGAGGTCTAGATGGGAAACTTTGATTGGTAAATTAACCATTTCAAGAAATATTATGGAAGCATAAAAGGTATAAGCATTTTGGATGTTGACATTCATCCAGAGAAGACAAACTAGTTATAACTAATATAATTCAGTTCTGGTTTCGTTTGTATCCAAAGTACTCAAATTTGTAATACATTAACTAAACTCAGGACTCAGCCCAGTTGGTTCATGCAGCCCCTTTAAGAGGTAGCATTGAACAAGTTTGGGTTCAAATCCTAACACTTGTAACCCGTTCCCCCTATTCGCAGTCTCCCTTGCACCAAAAAAAAAAAAAAAACACTTAAACATAAAAAGAAACTCATAAATATTGCAGAAGACAAATTATACTGATGGGAAATTCTGGCCAGTCACTTCTCTAAATGCTAACCAGCAAAAACAACATCATTTGGAGTTGCTTTGTTAGCATGAGCTTCCTACCATATGAACTAATATACCTTCATTAGAATAAAATTTTCATTCAAATACAAGTCCGGTAACTCTAACTCTGTCATTCAATTGCCAATTTACCTTTGATTTTAGATGCAGCTGCCAACCACCAATGTCTGTTCGCGACCCTGATGCCAGGAGAGAACTCTCGCGAATGTCCAAGATATCTCTACCTAAACTTAGAGCATTTCCAGCTTCATCAACCAAATAGAAAAAAAGGTGCACATTTTTCTGTATCTCGTCATTCCACCTAGATATGTAAAATTGAACATTATAAAAATATTGGATAAGAAATTTGAATAGTATATCAAGAACACTCTCAAAATTATTGTGCTCTGCGTGCAACTAAACACATCCTGTAGATATTCTCAGCACACCTTGTCACTCTAGCTTGAAAATAAACATGCAAGTACAAGTGCATGGGGGAATGAAGAGAGGGAGAAATGTTTCTACTAGCTAATAGTTGGTCAGATCTTCCATTAACCTCACAAAGTAGTCAACTTAAACCTCATTCTTCAAGAGTATGGCAAGCTATATGGGCAAATATATACTTCAATGCATTAATTTACCTAAAATTGAAATCACAAACCACTAAAATTCAAGACACATACTTCATCATTAGTTTAATACGTTTACAAAGGTATTTTTCTTTTATTCAATCTTTTTCTTGGTCTGTAAAAAATCAACTTCAACATTCTCCTTTTGCTGCATTTATCTTATTTCTAATAGTCACATAATATATAATACCCAAAATTTCTCCAAGAACAAAATTGTGCATTTTTGCATGAGGATTCACTAACTGATAACAATATAATAAATTCAAATATAGCCAACATAAAACATATTTTCTTAGTTTACCACGAAGGCACGAACAGCCAAATGATGAAGTGAGCTCATACTAAGTGCCAGTCACACAATGCAGTCCCAAAAGGTCTTTCATATCTCAATCATGTTTGCATATGGCTTCTTACTAAGGAAAGATGTTTCTCTTTGCAATACATCTTCTAAAAGTAATTAAACAAAGCCACCAAGTTTAACATATGCAATTAACGACACAAAAGCTAAAATAACAGATCAAGCCACATACCCTTCACTTTGCACATTAATTCGAACTGCCCAGTCTCCTCCATAGCCACTGCCATTCTCCTTAGATTTCAAGAAACTTGTTGTTAAAGTCATATCTTGGTCAACCAGAAGTTGATGTCCAAAATCACGTCCATTATGACGCGTCCAACCATATGTGCTCAGTCCATCAGAATCTTGGCAGACGTGTCGCATGAAATACCTCCCATCCTTTATACCAAGCCACATCAATCCAGCAATTAAAGACCGTGGAGTCCTGCCAGTTACAATTGCTTATTAACACCCTCAATTACAATCATTTTAAGGGCAAAAATAATTACCATACAATTATTTACATGATTTTTATCTCCTCTATTCATATTTATAAAGCGAAACATAACAAGTTTGAGGAATGTAAAATTCGATGGTACCTAGCACGAATTCCAAAATAAACATTAGGTCGATAAGTCCCCCAGTATAAGCTCTCTTTATGCTCGCCTTGAAACTGCCTCAAATCGAATCCTCCATTACCAAATACGTACATATATGTAAAAAAAAAAAAAAAACCTCCTATATCCTTACTTTCATATTCGCATTTTAAAAAGGAAAAAAAAAAGCTAGATAGTAATCTACTTTTATAGTTACCTGAGGTAAGTCCATGATTTTGGGAGCGGGAAATGGGGTGACAACTCTAGGTCTCCGAGCTTCTTCAGCTGGATTAATGAGATGATTGACTAAGAAGAAGATTATTAAGGCCGCGGCGACGCTGAAACTTAGCACGATTTTAAGATTAGCGTTGAGGATTCGAAGCGCGTTGCCGTGATCTTTAGTTCTAACTCGGCGGAGCTTGGAGTTTGGCTTAGTTTTGAGGAGAGCATCGTCACCTTCGTTGGCGTCGGTGTAGGATTTGGCTCTGCTTCGAGCGCTTCGTCGACCGCCTCCAGTCATTCTCAGATTAGGGGAGGAGAGAGAGATTCAAGTGATTGGGGAGAGTAGCGTTTTCTTGCATTGATCGACAAAGAAATGGAGCGACTGGTCAGTGGAGGCTTCAGTCTCTACTTGAAGTCTTCTTTTTTTAAAAACTGAAAATTCAAAGGCCGTGGGATGGCGAAGGACCGAGAAGAGGTTTCTTTACTCTTCGGTCCGGGAGTGATGGGTGAGTTGGGCTTTTTGTTAGGTTAACAACGATTTTTGATGTTCAAGCCCAAGTGTCAATGGGTAGATATAAACTTCAAAGAAGAGAATGGCCCATTGAAATAAGGATAAGGGAGAGAAAAGCAAAAGGGTCGTTTGTTTTTGTTTTTGTTTCCTGTTTTCTGTTTTTGTTTTTAGTTTTTTTGGAAATAGAAACAAAAAATACGTTTTGCAACATGTTTCTGTTTTTAAAAAATGAAAACAAAAACAAGAATTTCCAAAATTGTTGGAAACAAAAATTTCTTGTTTTCATTGTTTTCGGAAACATGTTTTCATTTTTGTTACTGTTCATAAGTAAGTGAACAAAGTTTATATATTAATATAATGTTAATATTTTATAATAAAAATATAAATAAAATTAATTAATTTTTTAAATAAAATAATATTAAATTTTAATATAAAATATTATTTAATATTTTAAAATTAATATGTTTATTTTAATATAGAAAAGTTGAAAACATAAAAAGCAATTAAATAAATATTACATTGAACTATAATATTATAATATTATTTAATTTAAATTTTTATAATAATTTATTGAATATATTAAATATGTTAAATAATATCATTTATTATAATTTTGATATGTTAATAATTAATATTATTATCTAATATAATTAATTTTTATTTTACTAAACAATATTCTTATTTAATATTATATTCTATCTTAAATTTAAAATATATCACTACTACTATTAAATAAGTTAATATTATTAAATAAGCAAATACTTAACATTAAATAATATTATTTATATTAAATATAATATATTTTAATAACTATATAATTTATTATAAATTAATTAGTTAAATATTTTCTTTAATAATGTAATATTATTATTATTACAATTAAATAAAAATTATTATTAAATATAATTTATGATTATTACAATTAAATTCAATAATATTATTTTATTTAATATTTTATTTAATTATAACATTATTTAAATTATATTAAATTTTTATATGATTAAATAAAAAAAATTTAATATTAGTGTTAAATAATATAAAATAATATTATTTAATATTATCTACATATTATTATTTAATAAATATATTATTTTTTATTTAATTTTTAAAATTTTATTTTGTGAATTGAATTATTATATCTGAATCAGTTTAAATATTTGTTTTCAAAACGTAACAGTATTAAACAAACATGTTTTTTGTTTTCTAAAATTGAAAACAAAACAAAATAAAACAAAAACAAAATTTTCAAAAACAGAAAACATAAAACAGAAAACAAGAAACGATACCAAACGACCCCAAAGTTATCAAGTTTCTACTTTTATTTTTGACATTTCATGGGAGGTTCTCAATACAAATGCAAAGAATAGTTTAGAATCTTTAAATGCCTATAATACGTAACAGTTGGTAAACTAAAGCAGTCATGTTATGTGTAGAGGATATTGTCCTATTGTGTGAGGAGTTCACAAAGAGGAGGCCTATCACGCAGTGTGTCAAATGAACCCTGCCAAATCACTCAGGCCCGACTAGGGGTGTAATCGAGCCGAGCCGAACCGATACAGTGAGGTGCTCGAGCTCGAGCTCGACTTAGAAACTCGGTACTCGATACTCGGCTCCAGCTCAATCGAGCCTTATTTATTGAGCTCGAGCTCGACTCGAAATAAAAAACGAGCTACTCGAGCTCGCTCGATTAGGCTCGATTGTTCGGACTCGATTTTCATGCTCGACTTAGAGCTTGAACTCGAGCTCGAATTTATTTGATGTACACAAAAAAATTGTCAATTAAAAATAATAAAATATAATTATTTTTAATAATAATAACACCACAACATCAACAATAATGAAAACCTTAAATAAATAAATAAAAGTAACTTAAGACCACACAACTCACACACATCATTAATCGTTTGGAAAATTATAAAGTCTTACATAATTTTGAAATTATGAAATAAACAATAAAAAATTATAAAGTCTTACATAATTTTGAAATTATGAAATAAACAATAAAAAAATAATAACATTGCATCCTTTACTAGCTCCAACAGTTGATCCATTATCAAATCCAACAACTAATCCATTATCAAATCCATTACCAGCTCCAAGCCTCCAACAGCAAAATCTTGCCTTTTTATTACATCTGTTACCTACAAATGCAAAAGAAAAAAAAAAGACGATATTCATTCCAACAGAGGATACACTTCTTCTACTGTCACATTTGATCATTCAAATAAGCCTACATAACAAAACAGAATAAAAAAGATGCCTAACTACATCAACACACAACACATTCTCGTTTAAAAAGGAATTATCATCGACATAAACACAAGAATCTAAGTAACCATAGTGTGTCTTTTATCATACTACACTATAAGGAACCTTTCATCCATGCAGTTAATAAAATCCAAAGAAGATTTGATATAGAAATTACATTTTTTTTCAGCTGCGGCTAGACATGTGACATAGTTAGAGTGTTGACAGAAAGTCCTGGTACAACTTCCATCAGACAAGCAATTCCATGTCTGGTATATCCCAAAGAAAGAGTATGTCAAAACTTATATGAAATTCGTCAAAAAGAGAACAGCCAAAGACAATTTATTAATTGACAACAAACCTTCAATGTGGTGTCTGACGAGCAGGAAACAAGTGTATTATAACCAGCACTTACAGTATCATTTACCTACACAATACTTTATTTCTCAATCAAAACTTGAACAGTTACAGAGATAAATTATATCATTCTATGTGAGATACTTGGATGGTGAATTCCACAAATTGAAGAAAAAGAAGACAAAAGATCTCTCAACATTTAAATTGACTATTGAGTATTGATATAATTGAAGTGCATAGTGAAATACTTTCTCTAAACTTTCCTTTTGGCGAGCTGGTTGGTTATTAAGCAACCACTGATATTTGATCATACATCAAGACACAACACTGCAATAGACCAAAAATAGAAAGTAAACTAATTTTCAAACCCTTCCAACCACAAATTAGCAAAAAAAAAATTACCAGGTAAAGTGTGATGGTCATTCTCAAAGCCAAAAGTAAAATGTCATAGGTGAAAAAGAAGGTACCCAAACATGTGATTCAAATGTAGCAGAGCAAGTGGCGGCATCTTCACTCAGTGCCCATCTCTTGAGCGTGCCATCAGCCCATCACGACTTCCAGTGAAGAGATAGTTGCACCCAGCAAAGATGGACGACTTTAGGATAGCCAAACAATTTATGCCACCACAATGCTGCAAAACAATTTATGCCACCACAATGCTACAAAACAATATATGCCAAACAATCAATATTGCATAACTGACTGAAGAAGAGACGTGCCGCGTGTGTGAGGGTGGTCCAGGTGGAGAGGGCAGCGACTATGTGAGGCCAACAGAGAGGGTTTGCTAAGGTCGATGAGAAGCCGAATCTGAGGGCTGTGGCCTCGTCGGCATCAGATCTGAGGGCTGCAGGTCTCATCGGTGCAAGATCTGAGGGCTACGGGTCTCGTCGACGTCAGATCTGAGGGCTGTGGCCTCGTCGGTGCCAGATCTGAGGGCTACAGGTCTCGTTGGCGTCAGATCTGAGGGCTACAGGTCTCATCGGTGCCATATCTGAGGGCTACGAGGGCTACAGGTCTCATCGGTGCCAGATCTGAGGGCTACAGGTCTCGTCGGCGTTAGATCTGAGGGTTGTGGCCTCGTCGGTGCCAGATCTGAAGGCTACAGGTCTCGTTGGCGTCAGATCTGAAGGTTGCGAGTCTCATCGGTGCCGGATCTGAGGAAGATGCTCCTCGACACTAGTTCGTGGGCACCGGATCTGATGTGGATGGAACTCGTTCGGTGAGGGGAGGCCACATCTGAAGGCAAAAAGGTTGTTGGAGCTGAGGGAGGGGCTGTCGCCAGTGACCGGTGTGAAAGGGAGAATGGGTTGAGGGGTGCGGCTGTGCTATGTGTGCTTAAGGAAGTTTTAAACTTTAAAGTGAAACTGAAAGCTGAGAGGGAAAAGGAAATACGAGGTATTAGGCTAGGGTTTTTTTAGGTTATATACGTATTTTTATAATATTATAATAAAATATATATTAAAATATTAAATACTCGATTAGGCTCAACTCCGCCTGTGTGAGTTAACGCAGCCGGTCCCAAGCCCGGGTAAAGGAGAAGGGTGGCGGTAGGTTTGACGACCAGCCTTAAAAACTAATCCAATCTCATGAAATGAACCAATATCAAAACATCGTTGGGGCGTCCCCTACACAGCGACGCACTGCATCGGAGCCCGGGTGTAGTGAAAAGTGGGCAAGGGTTGCTAGGTCGTCGCCCGGAAGTGACGCGCCACATCGACGCCTGGATGTGGTGTCAAATAGGCAAAGGTTCCCACACCACAATGGACGGGGGTGGGTAAAGAAGTTAGTCCATAACCATAAGCTTAGGTTAGGATCTTGGAATATAGGTACGCTTAGTGGTAAGTTAGGTGAGATTTGTGAGGCTATGAGTAGGAGGAGGGTTAACATTTTGTGTCTCCAAGAGACCAAATGGGTTGGGGAAAAGGCTAGAGAGATAGCACCTTGGCAATATAAGCTTTGGTACACAGGGAAAGATAGAGACCGAAATGGAGTAGGTATCATTATAGATAAAGAGTACCATAAGGATGTTGTACAGATCAAGAGACAAGGGGATAGGATTATTTTGGTTAAACTAGTTTTAGGAGAAGAGGTGTTGAATGTCATTAGCGTGTATGCACCCCAGATAGGACTTGATGAGGTTAGTAAACGACAGTTTTGGGAGGATTTAGATAAGGTAGTACAAGAAGTACCCATAGGAGAAAACCTTTTTATTGGCGGTGATCTTAATGGACATGTTGGTACAAGTAGAGAGGGTTTTGAGAGAGTACATGTGGGTTTTAGTTATGGTGTAAGAAACGAGGGAGGAGATGCTATCTTAAATTTTGCTTTATCTTATGACCTAATCCTAGCAAATACATTGTTTAAGAAGAGAGATTCTCATCTTATAACCTTTAGAAGTGGACCAAGAGCAAGTCAGATAGATTTCTTTTTAACTAGGAGTAGGGATAGACATAGATGTTTGGATTGTAAGGTTATACCAAGTGAGAGTGTTACCACGCAACATAGACTCTTAGTTCTAGATATGAAGATAGATAGACGACATCGAAGGAACCAACAAAAAGGAATTGAACGGATTCGATGGTGGAAGCTAAAAGAAGATTGTCATACAATATGTAGAGATAGTTGGATTCAAAAAGAGGCTTGGACAACAGAAGAGAACCCAAATGTAATGTGGAATAAGATGGCAAAATGCATTCGGGAGGTAGGCAAAGAGACATTAGGAGTATCAAACGGAAGAGTGCCGACTGGAAAGGACGCAACATGGTGGACTGCAGTAGTAAAAGATGCTATAAAGACTAAGCGAGAGCGTTACAAGGCTTTAAAGAAGAACAATACAGAAGAGAGTTTTTCGGAATATAAGGTAGCAAGAAAGGAGGCAAAGAAGGCTGTGGCAGAAGCTAAGACGAAGGTTGCGAAAAAGATTTACGACAAATTGAACACAAAGGAAGGAGAGAAAAGGATATACAGATTGGCGCAAGCAAGAGAAAGGAAGAGTCGCGACCTAGGAGTCGTGAAATGTATTAAGGATGAGCATCAAAGAACTCTCGTTAAAGATAATGACATTAAGGATAGGTGGCGAGATTATTTTAACAAATTATTTAATGACGGACAAAATAAAGTTTTGGATAATATTTCGGTGCCTCTTAAGGATTTAAATCGGTGTTTTATGCGTAGAATCCAAGAGACAGAGGTAAAAGAGGCACTAAAGATGATGAAGAATGGAAAAGCTGTTGGACCTGATGACATCCCAATTGAAGTTTGGAAATGCCTTGGAGATGTAGGAGTTAGGTGGTTGACAAATCTATTTAATAAGATTTGGCACACTAACAAAATGCCAGAGGAATGGAGGAAGAGTGTCTTAGTACCTTTATATAAGAACAAGGGAGATATTCAAAGTTGCGCCAACTACCGAGGCATAAAATTGATGAGTCACACGATGAAACTATGGGAGAGAGTGATAGAATGGAGATTAAGAAAGAATGTAGAGATATCGGAGAATCAATTTGGTTTTATGCCAGGTCGATCAACTATGGAAGCAATATATTTGCTTAGACAACTTATGGAGCGCTTTCGAGTAATGGGTAAAGATCTTCATATGGTCTTTATAGATTTGGAGAAAGCATATGATAAAGTGCCTAGGGAGGTACTCTGGTGGTCCTTAATGAAGAAAAGAGTTCCTTTGAAATATATTAAACTAATTAAGGACATGTATAGAGGCGTAAGGACACATGTGAGGACAGGTGGGGGGCAAACAAGTGAGTTTCCTATCACGGTGGGATTACACCAAGGGTCAGCATTGAGTCCATTCTTGTTTGCGGTAGTTATGGACGAACTGACAAAATCCATCCAGGATAAGGTGCCTTGGTGTATGATGTTTGCAGATGATATTGTCCTATGTGCGGAAACTAGAGCGGAGATCAATACAAAGTTGGAATTATGGAGACAAACGTTGGAGTCAAAAGGATTTCAACTAAGCAGAGTGAAGACTGAATACATGGAGTGTAAATTCAGTTCTAATCGACTGGAAGAGCATGATGTAGTGAAGTTAGATGGGGTGGCGATATCTAAGCGGGATCATTTTCGATACTTGGGATCAATAATACAGATGGATGGAGAGATTGATGGTGATGTGACCTATAGGATCCAAGCTAGATGGAGTAAGTGGAGAAGTGCTACAGGTGTGTTGTGCGATAAAGGAATTCCTACATGGTTGAAAGGCAAGTTTTATAGGACAGTTGTTAGACCAACATTGTTATATGGTAGTGAATGTTGGGCGACTAAGAGGCTACATACACAAAAGATGAGTGTAACAGAAATGAGAATGTTACGGTGGATATGTGGATACACAAGAAAGGATAGAATGAGAAATGATCATATTCGTAAGATGATTGGAGTGGTACCTATCGAAGACAAAATGTGTGAAAATCGTTTACGTTGGTTTGGACATGTAAGACGTAGACCTGTAGATGCTCCAGTTAGGAGAATAGAGGCTATGGATGTTGAGAGAAGGGTTAAGACTAGAGGAAGACCGAAAAAGACTTGGAAGGAAGTAGTTTGGAAAGACATGGAGGTTTTAGAATTAGATGAGCAAATGGCCTTGAATAGGAATCTATGGAGGCAGAGAATACATATGGACAATCTAACATGATTTTAGATATTGGTTCATTAGCCTATCCCAATCTATTGGGATAAAGGCTCTGATGATGATGATGATGATGATGATGATGATACTCGATTAGGCTCGCGAGCTACTCGAGCCGGGTATAATATTACTCGAACTCGGCTCGCTCGATAGCTCGAGTAGCTCGAGCTCGAGCTCGGCTCGACAAGAATCGAGTAGCTCGAGCTCGGCTCGACAAGAATCGAGCCTAGTTCGAGTTTTTTTCGAGTCGAGCCCGAGTAGCTTGTGAGCATCAGTGTATCGTTTACACCCCTAGGCCCGACAACATGACTGCTTTAGTTTACCAACACTACTGGGATGTTGCGGGGAAAGATATACTTACAGTTGCGTTGGATTTTTTAAATGGTGACCTGGATATAAGTTGTATTAATAATACTTGTATTGTGTTGATTCTGAAGACCTGTGCCCCATTAATATTAAGGGACTACAAACCTATTAGTTTATGTAACGTTGTTTACAAACTAATATCTAAAGTCCTTGTTAATAGGATGAAGGTGGTACTACCAAAGATTATCGGTGAAACACAAAGTGCGTTCATCTTAGGCAGACAGATCTTTGATAATGCAATGGTGGCTTACGAATTGTTTCATATGAAGACCCATTAGGCAGTATGAGTTGGGCATGTGGCCTTGATGCTCAATATGAGTAAGGCTTATCATCGGGTTAAGTGGAACTATTTAGAGGATATGATGAAGGCTATGAATTTTGCAACTTGATGGATCACATTGATTTTGAAGTATGTGCGTACAGTTTCTTATTTTGTTAAGATCAATGAAAGATTGAGTAGGAAAATAATTCTACCTAGAGGGCTGTGTCAAGGGACCTATTATCACCATATTTTTTTTTAATCTGTTCTGAGAGACTTTCTTTTTAATTCAGAAAGGTACAATGGGAAGATCGTTGTATGGAGTGCAAATTGCAAGAGCGACACCTGTTATAACTCATCTAATTTTTGCCGATGATGGTCTTCTATTTTTCAGAGCTCGTGCACAGGATTGTGAGACTGTTCCGAGACTTCTACAACAGTATGAAATAAAATCCGGATACCAAGTGAATTTGCAAAAATCAGCAATTTTTTTAGTGCAAACGTGCCTGAGTAGGCTTTCTACTCTTAGGTCTTTGACTGCTGTAAACGCTGTCTTTGGGCGGGACAGGTACCTGCGACTACCTTTGTTAATGGGACGTTCCAAGAAAGTGGAATTTGTGTCAATTCGAGAGAGGATATGGCTGAAGGTTAGAGGTTGGAGGGGTAAACTGTTATCGTATGCTAGTAAGGGCGTTCTCATTCAATCTGTTGCCATGGCAATACCAGAGTGCTACATGATCTGCTTTAGACTTCCAAAGTACCTGATTGCACAGCTATTCTTTCATTGCGTGATTTCGGTGGGGTAGTAATTCCGATAAAAGGCGGATCCATTGGCTACGTTTTGACTCCTTATGTGTTTCCAAATCGAAGGGTGGTTTAGGCTTTAAAATTTTTTAAGTCTTTCATCTTGGCATTACCGTCCAAACAATGGTGGAGGCTTCAACAACATGAATCTTCATTGTGTACTAAAGTGATCAAAGGCAAGTATTTTCCCAACACATATATTACAGAGGCTAGTGATGTATCAAGTTCATCTTCCTTTGGAAGAGTTTGCTGGAAGGGAAAGCAGTGGTTACCACCCATACCTGGTCTGATTAAAGTGAACGTAGATGCAGCCTTCTAGCAAATCCCCTTACTGTTGTGACACAAGCAATATGGTTTGGGTTATCTCGTGCATAACAGCGTGGTTATAGCTCCATTGTATTGTAAAGTGATTACCATATAGTAGTTAAAAAGAGATTTGTAAACCGGATGCCTCATCCTGGCAGGGCGCTAATCTGCTTGCTGCAATTCATGAGTTGCAGTCTCATTTTACTACTATTACACTTGTTATGTTACTCTTTCTGCAAATAAGTTTGTCCATAATGTGGCAAAGTTGGCTTGTAATACTGGAGACACCATGGAAAGGTGTGAACGACCACCTTTCCCATTTTGTAATCCAGATATTGGTATTCATATATAGGAGAACATACAAGCCTCTTTCAAAATAAAATAATTTCATAAAAAGATACTATCATATATTATATGCATCCGACAATTTGATATTTTATATAAAATAGAATGGGACATTCGATATTTATCCCAAATAATTTTCATGTTTTATATAATTTGATATGAAATAAATACGAAATAAATGAATAAATTAAAAAGTAAAAAATTTTATTTTTCTCTGGTAGGCCTTTTGACAAGAACTAAACAAAATATGCTTGAACATATAGAAAAACAAAACAAAACAAGCAGTAGATTAAGGACCAAAAAAAAAAAAAACAAGCAGTAGACTTTGTGATCTTGACACAAACTCGTCGCCTCCACTACAGACATCCTTTAGTCTGGGTTAAATCAGTCTCCAACCAGAAGGATATTTGGTTTTAGGATAAATTTTATCTAAACACTTGAGGTTTGAATATAATTCAACTTCAATCCATTAATATTAAAAATGGACACTCCATGAAAAATCATCTCACAAGCATAATATTAGATGCGAAAATTTTCAATGCGATGTGAAAACAATGCAAAAAATAAGACAGCTTAATTTTGATATAAATTATACATAAATTTTAAAGAAAAAAATGCTTTGTGTTGACATGTACAAAATATTACGTAATAATTTTCATACTATATACATACTAAACACAAAATATAGACACAAATCGTCAAATAAATTTAATGTAAACAGAATGAAATATCTTCAAGCCCTACAATATCAACATCTCTTGCAAATAAAATCTACCAATGATGAATATCTAATTCACAAAGATAAAGAAATGAAACCCACCAAGGTAGCATTGCAGAATATCAAAGGCATATTAAACAATATAATAGAAGATATATTCCTACAGACCATTGGAAAAACCAAACACTAAAAGATTTTGCCATCATTTTCAGGTTTTCTTCTTACTTTTATGTCCTTATCATCTTGTCATCTACCCATTTCCCTTACGGCCATCTAATGCACTCAGGCCTCATGCCTCTCCCAACTCTCTATATATAAGCCAGCTTAATCTGACAATTCTCAGGCTCATAAGGCTCTAACTAAGCAGATTCTTAGGCGTGGATTGCAAAGGGATAGAGGGAGATGGGATGAGAACTAGGAGCTTTCGCTACGAAGACTCCAATAATAGAAGAGCGTTTCTGCGGAGCTATCCTCTTGACTGGGGTGAAAATGAAGAAACTGTGTCTGTCACCAAAGAAAGCAGTAGAGGAAAGAAACCTATCAAGAAGATTATCCTATCTGCATTTCATTGGCGTGGTGAAAAAGTAGTGATTTTGAGGAGATTCAAGGTTAAGCTCACTGTTTATGTCATTGCTTGTATTCCTATCCGCTTTAGGTCACGTGCTGCACGAATTTCAGTTTGATCTTCTCTTCATTTCTCTAATCTTCTTCAGAATTCCATGGTTTGCAACTATGCTTCTCTTAATTTCTCTTATCTTCTTCAGAATTCCATGGCTTGCAACTTTGCATCAAACACGTATCAGGCATATGTATGGTACCAACCATGATTAAATAGAAATATAAATGCTTTGTGCAATTTTAGATTTCATCATAGCAAAACTGAAATTAGACCTCTATAGTCTAATATGCCTCTCTCTCCCTAATCCTCCAATCCAGTCATGATCTTAATATAGATAGATAAATGAAAGGAATCAATTTGGCAATTGTAGCTGTCCATCCACCATAAGCTTTGCTTCCAGCATTGGTAGTGATAACAGATAAGACAAACCGAAAAATAATCAATAAAAAATCTGCCAAAGAATGCTCAGATACATTTCAAATAAGTTTGTACATAGTTCTTGCAACAATCTTCTCAATACTACTTTTATCATATAAACCTGTTAAACATGTCAAGTCTCGACAAGAGACATTTCTCCACACGTAAAAAATGGATCCAACTTCAGAACAAGCGGAAGGTGCTCCTTGCTCAGAAAAATATTACTGAAACACCCTTTGTGAAGCATCCAACAGCCACCCAGAAACTTAAACGTTCACCTGATTCAGGAAACATACATGTTAGTCCCTCAGGTAGAGCATTGCTAATAAAAGGATAAAAACAAGCTGATTTTTATTTTTTTTCCATCTACATTCCAAAATTATTCCACTAAAGTTCCACATTATTTTGTGTATGTATTCACTGATTGAATCTAAAATACATTCCTAATTTTTTCCAGGAAACAAACTTTGCAATGAAAGGGAGTCCAGGATCCATCTACTTTAAGAAACACTTGTGAAGCAAGCAACTTTTACTTCGAGTCTGGAGAAGAAAAATATATCTTTGATTTTGGGCAAGAATTATGAGGTATAAATGAAAAATTTATCCCACATAACTATTCACGTTAACATGCCCATTTAAGTGTTCGTGAGACAAAATGGCAAGGTGCAACCCTGTTGCACAAATTAAATAACAGAGTGCCACTGACTCAAATATACAACATCTATACTACAAAAGAACCCCTCTAAATCAATCTACTTTAAATTAATAACCTCTCTAAATTAATTAAAAAAATTCATGATCCCAAGCCAGGTCAATAGAAAAAATTAATGAACCTCTCTATCATAATAATTAATAATTTCGTTTTAAAACCTAGTGTAAAATTTTGGCCCCGACTCTTTATAAATTAATAATTTCATGAAAGCACAAAATATATTACATAAAATTCAAGAACTAAAAAAACATTTCAAGATATTAATTTGCAAAATGTTACCATGTTTGTAATTTTTTATTTCAAGAACTAGAAAAGTAATAAATATATTACATAAGATATATTTACAAGTAGATTTTTAAGAAGTTTATCAACCAAAATGAGATTTTAAGAAAATTAAATGCTATAGAGTTATTGGATGAGTTCAATGAGTGTAAAAAAAAAAAAAAAAAACATATTTTTTAAGACAAAATAACAATTTACAATATAAACCCTTTAAATTAAAATTAATAATCCCTTTAAAATTAATATTCAGTTATGAGTTCTAAGAGTATTAATCTACAATGATTCTACAATATATATAATAGGGCTGACTGAGTTTGGTGTCACTAGTCAAGTGGCACCAACTCAGTAGATGAAATTACTTAAAAATCAAAAATATATAAATTAAAGGTACTCATGTCTTTCAACCTTTTTTATATAATACATTTCCAAATAAAAAATTACCTATTTTTACTTAAAAATTTACCCACACTTCCTTTTCTCTTCTAAAACATTTTTTCCACATCATTTATTTTTCTTCTACACACATAGTGTGTGCACATATATATAGTATCTCATTATGGATTTCCATCAAACAAAATCTGATATCAATTTCTATAATAATCATGTTCATTCACACCAAATGAGGCTTTACCTCAGAGTCAATGACATATCAGTTGGTAGATACAACTAACACCAGGAGAAGGACTCTGCTGCTTCTAGCTAATGCAGCAACCAAACAGTCAATGATAGCAAAAAAAGATGAAGCATCAAGACCCTTATTCTTATGTAACAATAACTTGACCTAAAACCCCATGGCCATGAATACTGTTCAACTTCACCATTATTGCCATCCCTTTCCTTTCAGTCAAAATATCACCACCTTCAAATTCCAACTCGCCACTATATGAGATTTTAGATCTAAACCTACACCATTACCATTGAATCTCGGCCCCATTTAAGTCCCTTTCAATTTAACACCTAAAATAAGGCACAAGTGCTCTATAGTTCCTTTATTGATTTATAAGATAGATCTAAATATATGGTCTTTCATTTTCATTCTCATTTCCAGCTTCAATTTGGTGTCATAGAAATTATAATCCTGCATTTTTTGTGCCATTAACAATCATATTTATTATCAACTAATTTGAAGTTTTATGGCTGATAAACTTGAAGCTCATATTCTTTTGATCTTTGCCTTGACTTCCCACCAAAGAGAATCACACCAGGTTCCAGCCCACCAATTGTTACCAATTTGTGCATTGCAAATCACCACAACCCCAAAAAGTGAAATGGACAAATTATACACCCAAAGAAGATTTGCAAGGGGTAAAATATAGGCATGAATATTCCAATGATACCAGACAGAAGTAAACCAAGCTGAAAAGAAGACCCACCTATTCTGGCTGCCTTCCAAAAGAAACCACGAAACCTGTCAAATAAGAATAGTATACCATATTAGCTCTCTCAACACTTACCATGAATGAAGTGTAAGGCTGAAGTAACACCTATAAATGCTAGAAACAATGAAATAACCAACTTTGATATACCAAAGAGACAAGACAACAAAGGCCAAGATTAACTGGAGTCATGCAAATTGAATCAATCTAACCTCCTCAGAGAGAAAGAAAAGCCAGAAGTTCAAGTTATGCAAGGAGAAGCAGAAGATAACAAAAACACAAATCCTGTTACGACTGAGCTAATATTAATGTGACTACATTTGCTGCCACCCAAAATATTCAATTTAATTGCAAAATTGCATCAAAACCAATATATAAGTAAAAATTCTAAACAGGGTTAACGGTAAAAAATACAAGAAAAAGAAGCAAATTTGAACACTGAAAGACCAGGGAAGGCAAAAATCTAACTCTAACAGGAATTATCTATCTTCCTTTCTCTTTCTATTTTATTTCTTTTGTGCAACGGCTGGTGTACAAAATGTAAGAAATCTAGTGCCATATAATAGCAACCGCCCCACCCCCAACATCGCCAATCTCAAAAATTTTCAGTTCAAAGGCAGTTATTCCAAATTACAAAGCTAAAACAGTTATACGAACACCGTGAAACTAACTGCATGACTCGAACAAATGCAAACACTCTGCCAAGGCACACAATCTAGCATTCAATTGCCAATAAATGAAGTTCAATTTTCATAAAAAAAAAAAGGTCAGCTCAAATCAAATGCAAATATAGTAATAAGAAGTATTTTTATTAACAAATGATAAACCAAAGAGAAGCAAATTACACAGAGAGAGAAGGAGCGGGCATACCCAGTCCTTTGTTCAAGGATTGCTGGAAATTGCATCTTCAAGAAAGTGCAGGTGCAGATTCCCAATAGCACTACCGTTAAGAATGAAGGGAAATTGAAGAGTGCCGACTGATATTGCACATCAAAAACGTTAATTTCTCACTGATTCGAAAAATTAAAAAGAAGAAATCGATTTCTCAAATTTGGAAAACTAGAAAGTTAGGTTTTTTTTCTTTTACCATGTTTTAGGATCCTTCAAGGATTGATAGACTGATTGATATTCCCACTTCAGACACACCGTAGTCGGCTTTCGTTGGGATCAAAATCGAATTTTCTGCTAGCGAGGATCCGAAGTTTTTAATCCAGCGCCCCGAGAAGCGAAGAAAGAGGGGATTTGATTCTTGGAGTTAAACTGGCGCACGGAGTAAAAAAGAAATTAAAAGAGAAAGTAAAAGTTACTTCACCCACCGAATCAGGATGCGCCACATCAATATTCTTTATTTCTTTCTCTTTTAAAAATGGAAATTCTTTGAACGGTTGAGCTAGGTAGCAACTTTCACCTATTTCAAATGATTTTTTTTTTTTAGTTACATGAGGAAAGTAATATTTCAAATGAAATTGAAGAGTTTCATGAAAATATATTGAAAAATTTTAAATTACCAATTATTAATTAAACATATAACAACCATCTAATTTCACTTGTCAAGTTTAAAAACTTGATCATCTAATATAAAAAAAAAAGCTTCAATATGAAGATATCTTTTTACAATTATTGTGAAATTTTTTCATATTTTCGAAAATAATCATTAATATATCAAATGCATTTTTCCAATATATGTAATGAAACAATTATTTACCAAGCTATTTTTTATTAGTTTAAGTAACAAAATTTTCATTATTTCCATTGCCGAAAAAGTTCTTTTTATGTTATCCATGAATTTTTCTTTTTGAATTATGCTACCAATGAAAATTTAACTTAATTCGTTAATCAATTGATTTTTTTTTATTTGATGTAATACATTGATTTCTTATGTATGATATTAAAATATGATCATAATTTCTCTTGTGCTAATAACTTCATAAAAAAATTATACTTGCAAATTTGAAATCACAAATAGTAAAATCAAAACTAGCTAGTTTTAGTATAAAAAAAGTGCATAAATAATAGTACTATAATTTCTTCCTGAACTATTCTTTATGTGATCATTATTTTTCATTAACTACATACTCTAAATTATCTTATTATATTATATATTGATTTTTAAATTTTCATTTTAGTAGGGTCAATTCATCTCAAAATTTATTTTTAGTGAAATCAATACATGACTAATCTTATATTAATGCATGTATATTATACATAAATTTCAAATTTCAGTGGATCAAATGAGCTATTTATAAGGTGACTAAGCTAGTGATAATAAATCAAATTGATTTTGAGTATACTTTAATATTTCACTGAAGAGATTCGTGAGTTTATTCAAATTTTTTTAAATGTATTTTATTAAATTTAGGATTAGTTTGAATTAACGATAAGATAAACTATCGAAAAAGAAAAAATAATAGTTGAGGATATATACTTTTTAATAAAAAAAAAGTTAAAATCAAGGTTGGAAGGATAAATTTACCCTTCCACTTTTTTATCATTTTCTCACCCTTAATAAGTACATATAAATAATGATGAAAAAATAAAATCTAATATCAAAGTTCCTACACGATCGAACCTACTCAAGCTTATCAAGTAAAAGTCAAATTGTTGAATAAATTATAAGTGATAAAATTCAAAAATAAAAAAATTCAATTCAATTGATTGAACTCGAATTAAATATTGAGTCTCAAAATTACAATTTGAATCAAATTCAAAGTTATCAATAGATGAACTCGACTCCACTCCATTACAACTCTGATCCAAACTTGAGTATCTGCAATGCATTCATAGTAATTAGGAAACAAAACAGAGGCTTGAGGAGCACGACCATGTGAGGGTTTGAATTACTGAGTTGCCGTTATATAAATAACCATGTGATGAAATGGGATTTATAAAGATGAAGATCTAACATTACTGGTTAGCTAGCAGGAATTCTTCATAATTTTTCGGTAGATCTAATATGTTTTGAGTTATTGTCAAATGGCAAGCGGGTAAAATATAGAGCTTTGAGTAGTTAATTTAACTTTGCACTTATATTGCTCCACTCAACTAATCGAATCCGAATCTCTTCTTAATAATATAAAAAGAAAAAAAAGATAGCCTTAATACGAAAAACTATTAATCCCACATTATGCTTCATCACTAGTACATCAGATCTTATAAAGAGAGTTGAATTTTCAGGAAAAATTTGGGCCTAATTCGGAAGACTTGTTCAGGGGAATGAACAGTTAATCTTAACAATCTTGCAAAATTTACCATGGCAAAAATGGAGAGAGCCCCTCGCAAAAATCAGGAAAACTTTGAAGTTCCTACACGATCGACCATGTTCTTTTCACCGAAAAACAATCGTATCTTCTTAATTATGTTCCAATTCGTTCAAGATTCTCAGAAACAGTTTTCATCCTTGGTCGACTCTCAGGGTCTGCTTCAGTGCATGCAAGAGCTACGTGAAAAACTGCCGAGACTTCCTTCTTGGCATGCACTTCTTGTAGCAACATTGGATCTACCATGTTCGACAATGGGTTTTCTTCTTCAAATCCTTTCTTCACCCACCTTACAAGGTCTAGGACTTCCGTGGAAGTCGATGTGGACAGCTCGGGAGACTTCCCAGTGAGCAGTTCAAGCAACACCATTCCGAATGAATAGACATCCCATTTTTGAGTTGGACGGTTGCCAGGGACTCGAGCCTCTGGTGCTCGATAATTGTTGGTTCGCTCGGTTTGGATTGATTTGTAAGGGAGTCCGCCAATGAAGCCACTTGACGAAGAGGAATTATTACCGGTGATGCTAATGAGTCTGTTGAGGCCGAAGTCAGAAATGTAAGGTTGGAATTCATTGTCAAGGAGAATGTTAGAAGGTTTGATGTCTCCATGTACGAATTTTCTTGGACTGCATTCATGAAGATAGGCCAGGCCACGGGCTGCTCCCTTTGCGATTCTCAGCCTTCTTGACCATGAGAGGCTTGTTGGTGGTTGACCATTTTTGCCTGTAAAAACAATTTTACTAGCTATAAATCACAAACGCTTATGAGTTCAAAGTGTATGGAAAGATGAATAAGGAAAGCATTCACTCATATCATGAGTGTCTAAACAAGTTGATGTTAGTAGCGCAAGATCTACCACTTGTAATCCATTGCTACAAATTAAATGGATCTATTTTAAACAAAAGGAAAAAAGTAATGGGTCCTAATCCATTCTCCTACATGTTCTAGGGTTTTTTTTTTTTTTTTACGATGGAGGTCTAAAACATGAGGAAAGAGAAAATGCATATGTTGAAATTCAAATTTTAAATTTACAAAACTTTCATTCTTTAAAAATAAAAACATGACTAGATTCTATGAGACTTCTTAGTAAAAGGGTAACCCAATGCCCAATGCTTCCACCTGTGAGATCTAGAAAAGATCATCGTACGCAACTTTAATAAAAAAGTTATTTTCGTTTGAATCCGCAAATTCTAAATCATAAAAAAGTAGCCTTTGTAATTGCACCAAAATTCCCCTCAAAAATCTCATGAGACTTTTTAATAAAAAAAAAGTACTAAATAATAAATAATGATTTTGACAATAAATAAAGAACTAGTACTAGATCCAAGTGGCAATTGCAACTATTTGTGGTAACCGTACGAAGTTTGCGTCAAAAGAGTTAGATCGAACTCCGTATTTTCAGCAGTGATCAGCAATGGCTGTGTTTTAGTCTTAGAGCCTAAACAAATAGTATTCTAAATCAATTCTTCACAATTTTCCATTTTAGTAGTCGAAAACTCGACGCAATATGTGAGCAACTAATGGAGACGAGAGTGCAGTAAAAGAAGACTAACAGGTCCCACCAAGGTGATTTTTACAGAACAAAATGGCGGACCTTCATCTAGAAGAAAGCCAGACACTGTTTTTTTTTTCCTTTGGGATAAAGAAAGAAAGGAGAAAATGAACATGATAATGGAATCAAAAGCAAAACTTTTTTTTTTTTGCCAAAAGTCTGTCTGTTTAAAGTCAAGGGGAAAGAAAACTACAGAGAGAGATACCCAGACGACCAAAGCCACTTTAAGTAAAGTTTGAATGTAAACGTTTTTGTTCGAAGATTGTTGCTGATCTACAAAGGCTGAAACCATTAGATGCTAAAAGTTAAAACTTACTTAAGATGCGTATATTAAATAGTCACAAACTAAAGCATGCATGGGAAGGCTGCAGGCTGCAGCATTTTTTTTTATTAAAACCCAAATCCAAACTAAGATCCAGTGAGTCATCTTCTTGAGTTGTGACCCATCACCTTGTGATTAAAACCTTGAAATACTCAAAGCCAAAATTATTTCCTATACATTACCTGTCAATGCTCTTTTTCTTTTCTTCTTTTGTCATAAGATGCATGGCCAATGGTGAGGGGCCTACGCCTACCATTTGGTAGAACTCGTTTAAAAGCAATAGACCAACCAATCCACTCGATAAGCTACTATACCCCACACAATAATTAGCGATTGTTTCTCTTCCAGGCAAACAAGACAATAGCAAAAACAAGTAGAAATTACAGTCATAACCATGAACAACATCACATTATTGCCATTTATGTTCTAAACTACTACTTAAGGCAAAAACAGAAGGGATTCTATATTTTGGTAACAAAATAAACGCACGTTTAAACAAAGAAATCTTGCAACTAATGTTAGGAATGGACTGGTTGAACCTTCAGCATCAATTAAAAAAAACATTTCTACTATCTTCTCATTACTTGTTTTCTTCATTTTTTTTTAATATTGTATAGGAAATCTTATGTGTCTAAACTGATAGCTGAATCGTGAGTGTGATGCTTGCTAGAATAATCCAAGCAGGAAAGAGGAAACAGTAAACAAACACGAGAAAGAAGCTAACCTCTCATGGCATTGGCCAAATTGCCATTGGAGATGAAATCGCTGATGAGAAGCTTCTCATCAGGAGCCCAATAGTAAGCTCTCAACTTCACAACATTGGGATGCTTAACCTTCCCGATAGCTTGCACTTCAGCCGTAAACTCCTTATACCTCTGCTCGCCACCCTCACCTAGTCTCCGTACAGCCACCGGAATCCCATTTCCAAGCACCACTTTGTACACTATCCCAAGCCTGCTCTTTCCCAACACATAAGCTGACGCTCTAAGCAGCTCGTCCAGCTCAAAGCTGAAGCCTTTATCAATGGCGACGAGCTCTCCTTCTCCTTTCACTGATCTCTCCCCCTTTTCATGGTCTTCGAATTCGGAGTCTTCGTTTCGAAACCCGTTGATGCACGCACATGAACAGAGAGAACAGAGCTTCCCTTTTTCGTTGTGACCAAACTTGCCTTTTCCAGTGCAGCTACAGCCATTTGAAGAATCTTTCTTTCTCCAATAAACATAAACTACAATCAATCCTACTAAAGCTATACCAGCGGCATCAGCCACTGAGATTAATACAATTAATCCAGCGCTGAGCCCCTTTTTCTGGCTTTCACCGGAATTAGGACCCGAATTTTGGCTTCCTGAAGGACTTGCATTGGAATTTTTACAGGATTTTTGAAGAGGAAACCCACATAAGAGAGGATTGTTTAGAAATGCTGTTGGTCCTTGATTAGCAAACGACCCCTTTTCTGGTATTTCCCCGCTTAAATTGTTGTTTCTGAGATCAAAACTGACAGTGACTGGCAAGTCACCTAAGCTTTTCGGGAGCTTACCAGACAAGTGATTGTAAGATAAATTGAGAGTACCCGACAACAAATTTAACTCTCCGATGGTACTAGGAATCGATCCGTTGAATTCATTGGACGAAAGATCGAGTTGAACCAAGTTGTCCAATTCCGGCCAAATTCCATTAGGAATTTCACCAGAAAACTTGTTTTGAGCTAGAACCAGCCTCTGCAACTGCTTGCATTTCTTAAGATTCTCAGGCAGAGAATCTGACAGCGAATTGTTGGAGAGATCGAGGTTTTGTAACCTTGGAAGATTGCAGATCGCGGGAGGCAGAGAACCGGACAGGTTGTTAGCGTACAGAAACAAGCTATGAAGTGACGTGGCATTGAACAGTTGCTCCGGTATGGAACCGTAAAAGTTGTTGTTGTGAAGATTTAACTTTCGGAGATAGACTAATGTTCCAAGCTCTGACGGGATATACCCCCTGAGATTCTTACCTGAAACTGCGATCCCGACAACACGTGGGTCCGGGAACCCTGTTATATTCATACAGGAAATGCCGGACCAACCGCACGGCGTCGTGTCATTCTCGTTCCAGTCGCCGAACGCTGACTGGCCTGCAGGTTCGTCGACGGCAGATTTTAAAGAGAGAAGAGAAATGCCGTCGGGGGAAAGAGAAATGGCAGGTTTCACGTTCCAGAAGAGGAAGAAGAGCAGAAAAAGAGCCACCATCTTCATGATCAACAAAAGAAAGTCTCTTTCTTTCTTTCTTCTTTTCGTCAGAATTAAAAATGTGGGTTTTAAAGAGCAGAGGGAAGAGTTGAGAAATGAGAAAGGATTTGTTCGTTTAATTTTGCTTTTTGTTCTTACAGTAAAGAGAAAGGAGGAGGGTCGTTGATGGAGAGGAGGTATTTATGAGAAAGAGACTTGAGAAAGACGATATTTTGATTGGAATGGACCCAACCTCCCGCCAAAGAGAGAGAGAAAGAATGGAGCTGAGTTGAGGTTGGGGAGGAGTTGTTGTAGAAGAAAAGCAAGTTGAAGGAGAAAGAAAATGGAAAAAGAAAAAAAAACAGTAATCTGCGGGTTTCGACGGTGACTGTTTTGGCTTGTTTATGTCTTGTTATTTAGAAGTTTGTTCTTGTAGTTTCGGAAACTCTGAAAAACTTTCCTTTCTTTTTGGAGTTTAGCAAAGGTTTAAATTTGGTTTTGTTGACATTTATGGACCATATCCTTTTTTTTTGCCTATTTGGGCAAATGAAAAATGAAACCAGTTCCCATTAAATTATACTCTAATTTTAGAGGTTTTCAAAACATCATAATCGGGATTGTAGTTTTCACTCAATGTTAAGATGCAGATAATCCATTATTTATTTATTTTTGTATTTGAATTTGATCATAATTTTCCTATAATACATGAATTTGATTAATTGTTCAAATACTTTGATTTACCGCTTAAATTTTACTTGCATAATATAAAGAATATCCGTCAACTATTTAAACTCGTTAATACATGTTATTAAGTCAAAATTTAATTTTTAAATTAAATATAAAATCAATTTTAATATATATTATAAAAAATATATAATAAATATAAATTAATTCATAAAGATAATTTAAAGTTAAAATTATAATTATATTAAAACACTTATGAATTAATCTAATTAAAATTATTTTAGTACTAATTAACTTATAAATAATATATATAATAAGTAAAGGATACTCCAAGATCATTGCTCAAATTTTACCTGGATTTGTAAGAAATAGTAATTTCACTATATGAATCTGATTATAAAATATCTTAATCTTATTTAATAGAAAGAGATAATATAAAATACTCATTTGTGAAATAGTCATTATAATCCCTATTTGGCACTCGTAGAATAATATATCGAGTTAACTTCTATTTGCCTCAAATGGATGGGAATAGAAAAGGAGTCATTTATTCTAATAAAACTGTATATACTAATTATTATGTAAGAAATAAACAAGAAGCAAACCAAAGTTTCTAACTAAGCAATAATACTTTTTTTTTCTGTTACAGCTAAGCAATCATACTTTGTTCATGGTTTGTTTGGGATTAGCAATTAACAGTACTAAAGTAATTTTAACATCCTGAATTGGGTTTAAACTTTTTTTTTTCAATGTAAAAGGAGAAAGTTAAAGCTACAGCGACAGGTCAAATGAGGAGGCCAAGAAACAATGTTTGGAAGGGGACCTACAACGGCAGCATGGTACAGAATTTGCCCTTAACCATAAGGCACAAATTCTAAATCTATACCCAACTTAAAGAATGTGGTTGACCTCTCAGATCAAATAAAGAAACCTGCAACTACCATTTTGTGGAGACCAAGTATTAAAAAGAAAACGTAGGAAGAGAAAAACAACAAGTGATATTATGTCATTAGGCCGCTCAGATTCATCATTGTTTGACAATATGTCTGCTTGATGGAAAAGACAAAAGTGCGGTCAGTTGCTCTTGTTTCTTGCGTATTTTCGGGAGGAAAAGCTAGTTTCAATTCAAGCTTATTTAACAGTGTCAAGTATTTAATGTGTACCTTGTTGATTATCATTATTAATCATCTGTTCTGTTTCGTGACAAGAATTCAAAGTTTCCAGCTAGTTTTCTTGCATTGTTTAGTGGAAATGTGGTGAATGGTGATGATTATATCTTACTTTCAATCATGAAAACATGCTTAGAAGCTAACAAAAGGATGAGAGAGAGAGAGAGAGAGAGAGAGAGGAATGAGCAGATATTATGGTTTGGGTATATATGTTTCCCTCTGTTTTGTTCCATAGCAGTATAATGTGATAATATGCTACCATTGAACAATGATTTCCGAGTATTCCATCAGCTCTTCATACTCCAATCAGAATTTCCCTATACAATGCATACCGTAATACTCATATGCTACTCTCAAAAGGAAATAATTAGAGAGTTGTTTGTTTCTACAGAGAAAAATGAAAAGTGATGGAAGGGAAATGGAAGTCTTTGCTTAGTGCCGAAGGGACATAGAGGCTGATTGGGTTTTTAGTTTCATTTTTTCCTAATCAACTTTGCTTAGTAAACCTTTTTCAAGATCGCATGGACCCATATACAGCAAATGTCGATTTTCATTTTCTTTTCTTTTCTTTTCTTTTCCTATTAGGAGGGAGCCAAAACAAGTCTCATCGTCCTTTTGATTGTTCAGAAACGTTGAACTGAGCACATCATGGTCAGTTTTTCCCGCATACAACAAAAGTACTATCTCCAATCGAACTAGGTGAATGGGCTATAACACGGGATCACCTGCCAAATTCCCCTTTCATCACCATCACTTGCCCAATGTTCATGAAACCTCGCTTTGATGATTTCATCACTCAACTCCACAGTCCTCTCATGGAATACCGCTTACTTAGAACAGCTCTTACCAACCTCAAAACCAAGTGTATGGATTCCTCCTCGTCCGAAATTTTGCGGGAAACAAACTTTAGTGGAAAGTGGAAATGCCACTTACCCTTTTCCTAGCCAAATGACGTGTGTAATCACTAAGCAGATCTGTTATGGTAATTGTAGTAATTTACAAAAATACCAGACAAGACAATAATTCGAATGTTGGGGTAACTAAAAGTAGAGATTCATTAAAATTTTTCAACAACAATGGCAAACTGATCAAGATAATTCAACATTAACTTGCACCCAGGTCTATCAGTGCATTGTCTTTTTAGAGCTTGTTCTGAAGTAAATAGAGGAAATTGTGCTTCCTAGAATCAGAATCTATCCCAGTAATCGGTCTACGAATGCAAGCACCTTGGTCTAGGTTGAGTAGAACCCTCTTAGGCTCCAGCTACTTCAACCATTTCTTGTTCTACTGTGCTTGGCATCACTGGATAGTATTTGTAGTGAAGCTCTCCAACATCATCCCCAGATAGCTTCTTCCAGCCATTTGGTCCCACGTAATAAACTGATTAAATATTAAGCTCATTAAAAGTAGGATACACACATACAGAAAGCAGAATCATTGAGGTATCTTTTTTTTTTTTAAGAGTTGGAAGAGATAGAGTACCGCTGGCAACACCACCACTGGCTCCATCTCGGAATGTGGCATGATAAATGGCTCTTCTGGCCAACTCTGCTGCTTCTTCAATTGACATATCATACCGATAGCTAGCACCAATGTGACCCAAAAATAGAAATTAATGACCATGAGTACATGGTGCACAATAAGACAAAAGTACAAATTTCCAACCTAATTTAATAAAATGAGCATGGAACACACAGTTTTAGGATTAATGAAAGAAACAGCGGTGTTATTGTTGACTATGCCAATCAGAGAGATTCAATTGTGGCAGTGCTGAATTATGGTCAAAGCTTTGATATGGTAGCTAAGCATCTTTATTATCAAACAGCAATATTTTGCACAGGAGCAATTGGAAGTAAATAAAGCCAGATCACAGATATAAAGCATTTACAGGTTTCTTCAACATGTTCCTCTTCCATTAGCTTTCCTGTTTCTTGATGTCTATTCAATGAACTTATTATTGTATCTAACTTTACGAGGAGATTGACAACTTTTACAACATAATATTTGCATTTATCAATGGAACAAATGGCTATGAAAGAAAAAGGGAGAAAAATGCTTACCCATTATCCAGGACGCCATAAGCATAAGGTGAACCAGATCCAACAGAGAAACGCATTCCCTTTAACCTTCCCCCTTCACTGTCCACATAGTATAGTCCAGGACCCTAGAATCCACATTAGGCAGCATGTTAAACAAGCAGGAATGCATAGAATGCAAGGGGAAAAAAAAGGAAAGGAAGCGGGGAAAAGAGAGTAAAAGTTAGTTTCAAATACTGTTTCATCCCATCCGGCTATCATGGTTCCAACTGATAGTCCCATTCCTCGGTAAGAATAGAGAATGTTTGCCAACAGTTTTGAAGCCCCTGTTACAGAAATTCGACGCTTGTTTGCCAATTCATGCAGCCGGCACTAGATCATGGCAAATGATTATCCATTAGCACTTCATATATGTAACAGAAATTGAAAAAGTACAATCATGCAGCCTAAGAGTATTCAGAACTAAATAAAAGCCAGGGTGGTTGCATTTTATTGTGATAATATTGACACCAAAGGAAAGGCACACATCAGAATAACACCGGAGTGCTCCACTTTCTTTTGACTCTTTTTCTAATTTGATAGCAAAGCAATTAGGCAAATAGAATGCGTCCAATTTAACCACCTAAGCAAACAGGAACTATGCCTGAACTCATTTCCTCAAACTTCCTCCTCAAAATTTGTTTCAGTAACAATAAAAGAAACCTAATATTAGATATCTAGGTTCAGTTAGCCTATGAATGCACGGGTGCGTACACATACAGTCAGAGTCATTGATATCAATATCATGCATAAAACTTTGCTTAGTTAAAACTCAAAAGGGTTAATCTCTGTGTGCAAGTCACATTTGAAAGGGATGTTGCCAATTAACCATTACAAGGCTCTGCTAAATCTCAAATCTCTTTATCTACTTCTTTTGTTCTCATATATGTGTTTTATGAAAAGCATACTGTCTGTAGTTTGATTTTAGAGCCAACAAAAAAAAAATGAAACATTTGAGATGCTACCATACTCTCACTTTCACTTTCTTACAAAATTGCAATACATAAGTATCAATGAGAAACGCAAGGAAGAATGCCAATATGATCCACTCTCCATAAAGCCATCACTATACTACTTTTTCTCCACAATTCCTGACATAACAAGCTATGTGCAAAAATATACAGTATATAGCAAACAAAACAAATCTAACACAAAAAGAGAACCCAGACGGTAGCCCAAAAAAAAGGGGCAATTCTTTATTTCACTACCTTGATGCCTAGATTTCTGTGCCAAAACTGGCAGTCAGCAGCTCCACCAGCCATTGTACCAAGCATGTATGGATTGATTTCAATAATTTTCTTCACTGATTGTGATGCTGCCAAAATTTAGGAAAGTAATGATAATAACAGTTTGGTTATTACCAGCCAAAGACAACAAATATAACAGAAGAATGCAAACAAAACATCTAGAACTTGCTTTATGTTCCAAGATTTAATCTAACATGATATTAGATAATTATTTCCCTACAAAGAAATTTCTGATAACAAAAAAAAATTCACTACGCAATTCAATTTAATAACTCTTGCAAAATAGACATAATAAAAAAGAACATACAGATATAGCCTCCCATGCTAGCTCTAGAATCAGCAGCAACCATAACGCCTTCCTTAAAAATGAAGGCAAGCGTGGTGGTACCCTTAGCAGGTTTCACCATCTGAATAGCTTCTTTCTGAAACCCATCAAACTGCAATACACCAACCAAACATAAAATAAGCCGCAAAGCCCCCTCTCCCCCTTTTCCATCAGAAAAACAATACTACTACTAATAAGCACAAGATCTTAACTCACATCGGTAGTATTTGGGAGCTCGAACGACGGAGCAGCCGAAAACCCATCAACAAGCTCACTAGGAGCACCCCAGACCGGCGCAGCCGATTCTAGACCGCTGGTGTCAAGCTTCATGTTTGGTTTTTCAAAAAAAAAAAAACTACAGAACAGAGATATTGAATTAGGATATTCTGTGCGTTTTAGGGTAATGTCCTGTCAAATAAGACTACCAACAGATAAATCAAAAATGGGATTCTAGAAGAACACCTTTTCAACCAGATTGCAGATGATCGGCGAGGAGAAAAAGTGTGATCGAGTGAGATGCAGCAACAGAAATGTAGCAAAAGGAACGGAATTTTTTTTTATAAATAAAAGTGGAGTTTTCTTGTGCAAGGGGCAGTCTGCTTGCTTGGATCGTCCCAGCTGGGCCCAAAATCTGATCCAAAACCGCTGTTTTTTTTTTTTGACTTTATGAACCCAGAGTCTGGCACATATGAAGATTATGGGCCAAGTTGATATGCGCCGAGAGCTAGTTGGGTTTTTGTAAAATTATTATAAAAAAAAGAGTAATAAATTCTTTATAACATAATAAAAAAGAAAATAAACGATAGAGTGAGTTTCATTTTATTTTACAAGAAGCGGAAATGCATTAGGATTTATGTTGTTTCCTTAACAAATTTGCTTCTATTCACGTTTGTAATTTGGGCTACAAATCCATTTTGCTAAAGTTTTAATTTTTTTTTCAATTGAAATTATATCAATAATATTAAAAATAGTTTAAACACACAAATTTATAATATGACATGTACATCTAACATAAAAATTACACTACTTAAAATTGAATTTAAACTTCTAATTAACATATGAATAGATGTAGTATTGTTTGAAGCAATATCTAAAGTAATAAAAAAAAAACTTTATTCGCAATAGCACACAATTTACACATATTAGTAATATATTGAGTAGTAGTATATGCATTATACAATGGTTCTAATACATCTAAAGATAAAATGCGTTTTGATATGCACCAATTTTCATCTATCTAATGACAAGTTATAACAAAATAACTTAAACCGTTATAACTAGTCAGAATATCACTAGTTTAACAAATCCTAGGTAAAAAATTAATAAATTTATGCCTTAAAGCTTCCATATATTCTTTAAACATATTCATACAATCCTTTTTTAGTGTATGTCTAGAAATAGATTGATATGTAAATTATAAATATTGACAAACAAATTTTAAATATCTAATTTTTTCACATTTTATGAATGATTGTTCACACCTAACTACAAATTTAACTAAACCATGCCGAACTTTATCATTTTGAAAAACCCATTTAGTTCTCGATGAGCATCAAGATCAAGATTAAAAAGTTTAAGATAGAATGAGCAAGACTTCAAATGATCTATTGAGCATTCATGGAAGTCTGATACAAGAGCCAAAACCAAGAGCTTGCGAGAAGCTTTGATTAGACTTATTGAGCGTTGGACTTTAAGTCAAATCGCGGATGATGGTCGAAGCTTAGTCAACATCAGACAAGTGCAAGATTACCTTCATTAAGAAATATAGGCTAAATGACTATTGGGCTAAGATTACCTTTGGGCTGATAGGTATTCTTGGATTAGACTGGATTGTATGATTGTATTTTGGGCTGGTTGCACTCCCCGTGCAAGCTGCATTCTTAAGTTTTTATTAGTGAGATTTCTTTAGGCTTATTATTTTATTAGACTTTTGTCTACACGGATTGCATATCCTGATAGCTTATTATTTTATTATGATTATTCAATATTTGGGATTTTATTCCAAGAGATTTCAAGATATTCTTATTTTTGGGATTAGAACTTATTCTTATTCTTGGGGTTCTTGTAGGTATATTATTTTAAGATTATTATAAGTTTTGGGGTTTCTTTTATTTAGCTATAAATAGGCATGTAATCCTTTGGGGAAAACAAAATAATACATACGTTTGAGTTTTTATTAAGAATTTTTTCTCTATCATTCTCTTAAGAATTTTTTAGAACTTATCAAGAATTCATTCTTGTGGCGTTCAATAATCTTGACTTATCACTCACCTTCTCAACTCTTTTTTGAGTGTGGCGTCAAAACTGTATTTTTGGTTCTTTGTTTCAAGTAAACTCTGGGCCAAAGTTTCTTCTTCTTCCTTCTTTTTTTTTTTTTTGTGAAATTTGCTTTAAACTTTCTTAAATTGAATACCTGGCTGTGATATGATTGTGGGTCTTATTGTCATCTTTGAGGTTCGCATCAGTTCCACCTTTTGTAGATTAATTTGAGCTTGTGTACCCTCCCTAACTTATAGTTGTACGAAATCCGAATCAAATTTATGTCTACTAATTAAATGTTTTTTAAACGTACATGTACCCCATCACTTCCACCAAAAGTATAAGTATATACCATTTTACATATTTTACAAATAGTAGAAAGTTCGATCGTACTTTCTTTTTGCACAATGCCTAAGTGTTCTCATGTCTTACTCCTCAATTTTGTTGAATATGTTGGATCAGTAGTGACGACGTTGGTGGAGGATGATTGTGTTTGACCACCATGTGTCATTGACGGAGGAAGTTCCTTCTTCGGATGAATATTGAGTTTGAATTTATTAAAATATTCGTCACCTAAATCGGAGATTTGAGTAGAATCAAAGGACAAAAGATTGAACATGAACAATGAAATAAATATGATATTTTTTATTTTTCTTAAATAAATATATTGAATATTTGAAAGAAATAAATGGAGGAATATATATTGGAACCTGAACTTTGTAATATTGTTAAAAAGGAAAAAGAATTAGAGAAAATTGAAAAGAATAATGTGAGTGGATTTTGAATTTTAGAGAGACTTTGAGTGAAAGAATAATATTAGAAATTTAGAATGAGAGGATTGGAGAGAATTTAGAGAGAAATTGAGAGAGAAAATGTAAAAAAAAAAAAGATGAAGGGAATGGGTATTTATAATGAAATTTAAAAAAAAAACATAAAAAATGAAAAGAAACATTTGAAGACAACGGCTGTACTACATGCCAAACCAATTCTGACCACAATGGGTCCAACTCGGTCCGAGACCGTACCTATCCCAGACCTAAATGGGTCGGGATGGCTAAACAGATCGGGCCCTTACCGAGCCCTCACAAGAAAATGGAGAACCGATCCAATTTAGCTAAACTATTCTACCGATTTTGATTATGGGCAAGGCCATACTGAACCAATTCCGGACCAATCCTGGGTCAGCGTAGTCCATTAAACATGACTACTTGGTTGTTGTGGCTTACTGATTTAGAGTTGTCTTTGTCATCAAATTGGATTAATACAAATTGGTCCTTAAAAAGAAAAGAAAAAGGGTAACGACGTCAAACATGGTGAAATATATATTCCCCTATCAAATTCTGGGTAAGTAGTGTTTTTCGATTCAAAAGCTTCTTCCTTTGCCTTTTCCTTTCTTTGCAATCTTACAACTTCAATTGCATTTAGACTGCAATTAAATTTTTTAAAAAAAATGAAATTTAATATGTATAATTGGCCATGGATTTTTGTATATGACAAAGAGGTGATGTAATTGAAACAACTAACTAGGCATAGCTATGATAGATCAATATGTGATTGGTTTTGGGATCATGTTTTTTCTCTAGGTGATTCCTTTAAGGCGCTCATTTTGTTATTTCTCATCTACATTCTCTTCATCTTTTTACTTAAAAATATGTTTTTTTTTTTAAATGGTGGCGAAAATAAGTAATCATTTCGAAGAATGAAGTAACAAGGATACCTCTCCGTAAATGAGGGCCCTCTACACATTTTGAACTCTTGCTCTTTGAAAAGTTTTGCTTTTTTCAATTTTTTTGGTCTTTTTTGTTTCCTGTTTTATAACCAATTCAGGTTCATAATTGACATCGTTCCACCATCTGTTTGTGAATAAATGTTTTAATGAATATTGGAAGAGTTGATAATTTGTATTATCGGTACTTTTTATTATATACCAAAAAAATTATTGTTTCATAAACGATGTATCATTTAGTTTTTATTGAGATCTTTTGTTGAAGAATAAAAAGTAATAGTATCTTTTTATTCATACGATAGACTTTTAGAACTTTAGAAGCATAAAAATTTTAGCAATTAAATATATCATTAACATTTAATATCTTATGATTCTTTTGAATGTCAAAATTTTGTTTTCATTTTTTATTTGGTGAATAACTGGCCATTGCATAACAAAAGAATTATCCCGATAAGGGATTACAGCTTAATACATTTCTGGGTATGGCGATACCCATACAGTCGGAGATTAATAAGGGAGATAATTCTAAAGGAGGGGAATCAAAAACAACAAAATTTTTCACAGAGGAAATCCCCATTCGCGCAAGAGCATCCGCACAAAAATTAGCTTCTCTAAACACATGGGTGATCTTTGCGTTCATCAGCTTCCGTATCAATTGTTTTCATTGTTTATATGTATTCATTATCTGTTCTGAATGCAACAATCCGCTGATTTATTTTAGTTATTTTGAAAATACATAAAAAGTACGTGGATATTCGACTTAAAACAGAGAAACCGAAATGTTAATTTCGTGTAACTCATTCGAAGATTTTTGCCCATGTTCTCCTTCTCTCAGAATTTGAAATTTTGATCTAAATTGGGTTGAGTTTAAGTTTTCAAAAGTTTTCGTGGACGTATCTAATTTTAATTTGTAAACGAAACTAACAAAATATATATTTACTATTTTTTATGTAATATCTATAACTTTTTTTATATAAAAAGTATCTCATTCAAAATTGAGCTGACATCTGTCCAGCTTTTACAATTTTTTATTTTAACAAAAACTACTTTGGTCTAAGGTAAAAGCTTGAGGAAAAATAAGTCTTTTTTTAATATTTTAATTAATGTGTCTTTTTTTTAACATTTATATGTCTCTTTAGCTTTTGTATTCTTTGCTTTGAATAAAAGAATTGTTATCTTATAAATTGACAGTGAAATTTATTAATTTTATAAGTGGGATAATTTTTTTTGAAAATAAATGTTGCATGTCTTATTTTATTTTTAATTATTTTTTATATTTTTAATATTTCCTAAAATATATATGTCATTTTATTAACTCTGTTTGTTGAATTAAAAATTTTATTATTAATGTAGATAATTATCTTTGATAAAAAAGAACTCTATTTAAATTTTACTCTTTTTATCTTCTTTGAGGGAAAACTGACAAAAAAAAAAAGGGTCAGGAAATTTATGTAGGTTCTCATTGCTTCCTCTTATTTGAATTTATTTATAAATTAATAGCTTTTTATTCAGGTTTTGTTGCATAACAAAACAAATTTATTATTTAAGTATTTATTAATTGACAATAATTAGAAATGTATTTTGTGCGAGGAAAAATTATGAATTTTTTATTTATTTATTTTTTTAAAATAATTATACAAATATATTTTTAAATGTTTTAATTATAATTACTTGAATCTTTTTCATCTTCAATCTCTCAACACCTTGCATTCTATATCAAAAGAATATCAAAACAAAATAAAAATAACACCAGACAATAAATTTTTCTTTTTGGGCACTTGTCCTTCATTCTTGGATTTATATAATTACATTTTCTTTCTTTATTAGGCTGGTACGGGTTAAATTCGATTCTTTATACGAATAAGCATGAATTTGTGCCTAAAAAATGGTGACGTTTTAAACAATCTTGGAAAGGCCCAAGACCATCATTTTAAAGCCTATAAATATCTATACTATCATATATTTTTACCTCCTCTTCTCAATGACACATGTTCATTCATTTTTTCCCTTCAACAGCATTTTTTTTTTACTTAGGTCCTTTTATTTTTTTCTAAACAATTTTTTTGTTAAATCCTTAACATATTTTTTACATGGCTTTTTAACTTTTTTTAATCCAATCATCTATTATTGTTTTATGGTATTGCTTTATATTTTTATTTATTTGCTTTTTTTACTTGCATATATTTTGCTTTCAAACGAAAATTATTATATGAAAGAGTTTTTTTACCTTTAACTTTTTCAGAAAAATATTTTTACTTTACATATTATACTTTAGAGTAAATATAAATAGTTCAATTAGTTTTTCTTAAAATAAAAATGCTTACAGATGGGTTTAAAACCTTACACTTGATTAATAATATGAACAAAATATTCTTAACTAATTTTTCTTACTTCTTTGTTAAATTGTCTGAACTACTATGCCGTATATATATATATATATATATATATATATATATATATTGGTACTTTTACTTTTTATTGTTGTTGCATTATTATCTTAATTTGTTTGTTTCTAGAACAGAATATCTGTTTGTCATACTATTTAACTTAAGTATTGTGTATTTTTTTAATCCAAGCTAATCCAAATTTCTCAAAAAATTATTTTTGGACATTTTGTGTGATATATAAACTCTATCCTTAGTAAACATGTTTTCTTTTGTACAAAACAATATGAAGGAAATAAATATTTTTATGACTAACAACTTTTATCTAATAATCAATTTTACTAACTTTAAAAATTGCAAAATAAAAACAGACTCGCAACATCGCACGAGTTTGTATCTAGTAATATTATAATTTCTTAACAGGCAATGTAATTTATTATTTTAATAGTCTATGAGGATTTTCGATGAAGGCATGAATTTTTTTTGGGAGAGGTACACTAATTGAAAATTTAATCCATTTAATCAAATAATCAATAAAAAATAAAATACTCATATCATAGCACAAAAACTAACAACAAAAACGTAATTGTAATATATAAAATATTAACTATATTTTTTAATTATATTATTTTTATAAAATTTTGTGTTGAATTAAAATTTTTATTATTTTTATATTAAAATAATCATAAATATAATTAAAAAATAAATCACCCGGCATAGCAGGGGGTCTAATTCTAGTATTGGATAAGTGTTCAATTTAAGTTGGGCTTCGGGCTTACACGCAAGGCTTGTTTATAGGATTTTTGTATAAACAAATATTAAAAGTATATGATGCTGGCTATGGGGTTCGAACCCATGCGTACTTATGTACAGCAGATCTTAAGTCTGCCCCCTTAACCTCTCGGGCAAACCAGCTAATCTCACGACAGGAGTTGTACCGTTTTGTGCTTCGTTACTAAAATACCTAATTTTCTAAGTATTCAAGCTGCTATTTTCAAGTGAAAGGAGAAAGAGCTTATTTCAATTTTAGGTTTATAATTACGCCTTTTCGGCTAATTTCTGAACTAAAACAAAACCAAACACTCAAAATAACATATATAACTTTAATTTCTCTTTAAACTTTTTTTTCTTTCTATTTATTTATTTGTGTAAAAAGCTTTATCGGTTTGCTACTTGGCTAGAACCGAATTTTGTGTTTTTTTAGGTATACAATGAAAACATTGCCGTTAAACTCAAAAGGGCATAACAGTTTTATTAGTTGAAACCATTTGTTATGCATTAATTAAAAGCTTTTACCAGCTTAAGTATTAATTTAAATAATTATTTCTTCATTTTTAAATTGTAAGTGTTTCATAAACATAAAATTTGAATCTCAATATTTACTTTTTCTATATCTTTCTCATACTATTTAAAAGCTTTCATCATAAAAATTATTAAAATACTTCCTTGCAGCATTTGAATTTAGTTCTTTTATAAGTTACTATATTAACTTTTATTTTGAAAAGCCTTTTGGTATGATCACGGGGACAAAAGTTATCTTTGGGTTATGATTTCCATTACTTCAAACAAGAGCCCCAACAAAAGCTGTCTTTGGGTTATGATTTCCATTCCTCTTGCTGTCTTGCATCCTTAGAAACAAAAAAACAAAAAGTAAACTACGATCTAGGCCTTACAAAGGGCAGCAGAATGGTAGAAATAACCCAAAGCATTAGCCGTACGTCCAATTGATCAGAGCAAGTGAAGTAGTTTTCATGCAAAGAACGTGGACACAACCAACGCTTTGAGAATCACAGGCAACAGGTGACCCCCCACTGCCCTACCCCATCATCGCCACAGCTTCTTTCCAGCGGCTACCTTCCAACCACCAAGCTTTTAGACACAGATATGGGGTTAAAAACATTCCAAACAGGCTTTTACTTCTGTTCTGGAGAGTAAAATAAGGTTTGCCTCGCACAATAATGTAATCATGAGATAAACCCTTGTTCCAGAAAAAAAGTGGTTTTCGAACAAAAAAAAGAAAAAAAGTGGTTATTCTTTAAAAGCCCTTGGTCAAAGCATATTGCAGGACCAGTACTTTGGTAGTAATGATGTCTACCTTTTCTTATTTTGCTCCTGCCTATTAAAAATAACAGCTAAACCTAGTATAGTTCATTAAAAAAAAAGAGTTTAAAATATAATCTAAATGCTTAATAACTAAATGTATCTTTTATATTTGTTACAAAATAAAATTAAATTTTTAACATTTAAATATATGAAAATTAGTCTTAAACATTACAAAATAATTGAATTAAGAAAATTTCATTAAATCATTTAATTTTCGTTAAGTTTTATTATTGGTATGGATAACGAAAATTAAAAGATTTAACAAAAATATCTTTAATTCAATTATTTTGTAACGTTTAGGACTAATTTTCATGCATTTAAACGTTGATAACTTAATTTTATTTTGTGATAAACGTAGATGACACATTGGACTATTAAGCCCTAGAAAACATATATGATTTCATTCGTTTGCTGTTAGTAGGATAACTTATTTCCTGTAATGAAACATGGTAAAAATTTACAGTGTTCGAACCAAACTGTTTTTGCCAGTTATTGGTTCATCGATGTTTCAAATTCACCTCCAAGAATTATCAAATTAAAGCACCAAACCATATCATGACAAGCACAATAATTATATCTAATGGGTTGTTTCCTATTGCTACTCTTTCAATGTCACTTCAAGTCTTCAAAGTTCAAACCTTTCAATCTAAATTCTTGGTTCTCTAGTTAGTTCTTGGACCCAAGGGACTATTTGACCGTTTCGTTTCGTGCCTAGAGAAAAAGTAAATCAAGTCTATTTCAAAAATTTTGAAATGTTAGGTTACCACACAAATTATTTTTATCTTTTACATTGATAGTGTAAAATTTAAATCGAAGATTAGAACACGTTTTATTAAGTATATTTATGAAAGCTAATAAATTTATTAATTGATAATGATTTAATTTTGTAAAATTTAAAATATTTCTAAATGATGTATAAAATAATAAATAATTTAGTACTAGATGGACCTAATCATGAGTCGGATCGACTAAGCCTGGACAAAATATTAATAGATTTATGTATATTCAAGCCCAGCCTAGCTGCCTGTTCGAGCTTGAGTTTCCTGCTTAGACTTGTTTTAAAAATTAAAATAAAAAATTAGACCCACTCAAATAAATCAATTTTTTAAACAAAAAAATATATAATTTTGATTCTATTATTAGGTTTTTTTTTAATTTAGCCATTCAATATGAGTTTTTTAATTGTTAATGAGTTTGCATATTTAATGAGTTTAATAGATTTTATTTATTGGGCTCAATTTTATAGAGTTTAATTGATTTTGACATATTTAATGGATTTATGTAAATGCATATTGGAACACTTAAAAAATATAGAAATATATTTCGATTGGGCCTAAGTTTTTAAAGTTAAGACTAAAGCTCAACTCAAATTTTGATGGGGCTTATTTTGTCTGTCTAAATATATTTTAATGAATTTAATATTTTGTTCAATTCTAATCAAATGTCAAACAAATTTTCGAATTTGGATTGATAATCTGACTTTTGAGTAAGTCTATTTATTATCATAATTATATAATTTTGTAAATGCTTAGACCTTGAGAACATATCAACTCAAGTGATTATATTCTATATCTAAAATGTAAAAATTTTATAAACTTAAAATTTGGATCTTAATATCCGCTAATATTTAGTTTTCTTTTTTTGGTACAACTAACATTTAGTTTTCTAACATGTTATGAATGATAGTAATGTGACAAATTTAAAGCCTTTGGTCAAAAGCTGAGAGATCACGTCTCTCTCTCCTTATGTTATGGATGAAATTATGGAGGCGCATGTTAAGATCCCTATTTTATTTCCCCCCCAAAGTCATAAGATAATGAATTAAATCTGACTTTTGACCCATATGACGTGACGTGAGTTGACACCTTTGCTCCCTTTTACTCCTTCCACTCAGAGTCAGTCCGACCATTTGTTTTCAGCTTTCGGTCAGGATTTGTGGGCCTTGACTCGACCTTTTTGCGATCTTCTTCTTCTTCTGTACCCTTACATCCACCCAACTGGCCAACTAACTAAATATTTTCTGAATGACTTGTAATGTTCACCTGTCATCAGACCATCCCACCAATTAATATTCCTGTAGTTATGGGGTCACATTAATTTATGGTTTTCACTTTTGATATTAATTCAAAATTCTTGCTTTACAAGCTTATTTTTAAGTGGTTTTGTTGGATATAATTATATATTTATATAATTCTGAGTATCTCCCTAAATTGTTTCTACTTGCTGCTTATCACTTACATATACTTTGTACCTAATTATTTTTTATCTTTTTTATAATTTTTTACAATAAAGGTCTTTGATTCAAATGTTAAAACTTGAATATCAAATTTATAAAAATTTTACATTACATAGATGAGGATATGACCATTTTAGTGATGTAGTCGGTCTTATCATTGTATTTTTTTGAAAATTTTTATCATATATAATTTTGGAAGAAAATGTAGTATTAAAAATTCAAGGCTTAATAGTCAAATATGACCTCAACGTTTGTCATAAAATGAAATTAAGTCTTCAACGTTTAAATGCATAGAAATCAGTCATCAACGTTACAAAATAATTGAATTAGGGACATTTTCGTTAAATCCTTTAATTTCCGTTACTCCTACCAGTAAACTTAACGGAAATTAAAAGATTTAACGGAAATGTCCTTAATTCAATTATTTTGTAACGTTGATGACTGATTTTCATGCATTTAAACGTCAAGGACTTAATTTCACTTTGTGGCAAACATTGAGGTCATATTTGGCTATTAAGCCAAAATTCAAATTCAACACTTTAAATAATATGAAATATACACATTAATTTATATTGAGTCGAAGACTTTTCTCACATCAATTTACTAGCATGGTATTTATTAGGCTTAATACCCATATATACCCTCAACATTTATCACAATTAAACTTAAGCCATCAATGTTTATTTTAAGTAATTAAAATCTAAACATTTCAAAATAATATAATTAAATAGTTTTTGTTAAATCCTTTAACTACCATTACCCTTGCATAACAATTAAAATTTAACGGTAGTTAGAGAGATTTAACGAAAATATATTTAATTTTGTTTTTTTTAAACGTTTAAGTTTTAATTGCTTAAAATAAAGCTTAATAAACTGATTTTTATGCAATTAAATATTGAAAATATAATTCTATTTTGTGGTAAACGTCAATGATATATTTGGATATTAAACCTATTCATTTTTAATAATTGTTGTTTCATATTTATCTATTGATTTGTAACTTTACTAGTGACGCTTTTTTTTTACTATCGTCCTATGTATTTAGATTTTTTTTTGAGTAAATTTAAGAGTTTAATTGAAAATATTTTTTTACTAAAATTAAAAAAAAAGTTCTTGAACTTATATCAAGAGAGTAGCCACCATTGTAAACCAAAAAAAAAAAAGAGTAGCCACCATCGATTATGAAAATGGATCTTAAAATGGAAAGCGTCATGTTTTGGCCTTTGACAGAATTAGAGGCCGATGGGAAAGTGGAGTTCTCAAAGTGTTTGACGCACATTTGTTTAGTGATCCCACTTCAAAGAAACAAAAAAAACTAAAGTGAACAACATTAAAGCGTTGTTGGGAGATGACGTGTTCCATTTACTGTGCAAATTGCATATATAAAATAATAATCAACGCTATCTGAATACAAAACATTCATTGCTTTTTACGTTATCAATGGTTTCATTCGTGTGTCCAAAATAAGCAAACTTCTCCCAATTATACTATCTTGCATCATATCTTTCGACCTAACTTTAATTTCGCCCCACCTAAACCACAAATAAAATTGTAAAAAAAAATAACATTAATATCAACTTAAATTTTGACAGTAATTTTTATGTTTACACAATTTGATACGACATGAATATTAATTATATATATGAATTGTTATGTCTAATATAAACACAAAAAAAATTAATTACATGAATTCTTAAACACAATCGAACACATATGCTTACATGATATAACATGACTAACACGTTTATACATGAATTGGATTAAATTTTATACAACTAAATTTAACACAACGCATTTTATAATGGTTAACATAATTAATATGTGTTTAAATATTATTAAGGGATAATCAATTGAAACCAAAAGTTTAATATTACATAGTTACCAACAAGTGATTGGAAGAAGTAGAAGTGAACTTCTTCTCCAGGTAATTGGACAGTATTCGAGTCCTGTAGTCTAAATTGTTATGAAAGTTTTACTGTTTATCACTCCTGACCCGAACAAAGTTAATCTCAGATCGTAAAACGAATGATAATACATATGCTTACACAAAAAAATATATTATATAGTTAACTCAATTATCACTCTAAAATTAGTTATCAATATATCATTGTCAAAATTTTATATATTTATATTAAATAAGTATCATAAACGAGCTAAACTAATTATCATCATTAGTATAGACACCTTCTAATGAGTGGAGTCAATTTAGACCTGATTATAGGCCAGACCAGTTTCGAAAAGGGCCCAAGCTATATAATAATAACTTATATATAAGCTCAAGTCTAGCCCAACCAATAAATTTGGACTTGAACTTTAGTCAAAATCTGTTTTTTTTTTATAATGCAAGCTCGAACCTAGTCCAGCCTGATTCGGATATTATTTTATTTATTTTCTGGTATTTTAATTTTTTGTTTATTTGTTTTTTATTCTTTTAGTCCTTTTAAAGGTTGATTTGATTTATCAAAATTTACATGTCAATTTTCATATTAAATATAAATAATCATGTTTATTAATTAATAATATTTTATATACATATAATTATAGTATACTTAGTAAATATATTAAAAACTTTTAGTTCTATTTATATTCGGACTAGGCCGAGCTTGAGCTTGAGCTTGACCATTCAAGCCCAGGTTCAATTTGATATTTGATCGAGTCCTATCTCACATTTCATTATGACAATGTTATGTGCTAAGATTAACTTCCCTCTTAATAGGAATAATTTGATAACTAATGCATAAAGAAGCTAACTCCATAAGTCCAAAAGTAAGCCAACAAGGCTTTGATTTGGTAGCAAGGAGGAGACCCTAAAATCTTAATGAAGAAAAAATGTTTCGGGTTATAGTCTCATCAAATTTATGAGTTGTATGTTCAATTATATATTGATTAATATATAATTTTTTGATAAAAAAATAAAATAATACCCCTCCCCTCCGATTCGAATCCCTACATTTGAATACCCTTAATGCTAATTGTATATTACTTATGGATATTATATAATACGAGAAAATCAAAACCTCGGACAATTCTCAAACCAAAAAGAATAGCTTTATTAATCATCTTTTATTAGCATGTTTAAGACAAAAAATTAGTGTCATAAATAGGGGTTGTAAACGAACCGAATATAAACGAACGAACTGATATCTCTATTTGTTCGTTTGTTTTTTAGTCCTATTCGTGTTCGTTAAGAAATTTGGTTTTTACGTTTAAGTTCATTCATTTGTTTGGTAGGGATTGTTTGTTTAATGTTCTCGAACAAACTTATTTGTCCTTGTTGTTGCAAAAAATAACAATAAAAGTTTGATGACGTCAAATCCTCGATCTTCGCTTTAATCTGTCTCCAACGAATCTGCGAAATAGGAAAAGTCAACCCCTGCGCACACACTCCGATGCTTAAGTCAGACAGCGTTTTGACAGGCAAATAGATCTTAGGGTTTAAGAATGATACCTGTGACCTATTTATAGGAGTTATTTTGCGCGTAATTACCTTTAAGCCTCACAGCTTAAATAATAACCCAGTGGATCATTTATGGGCCTTTTGAGTCCTCTTTCCTCTTGGGCTCAGATTATCATTTGGCTCAATTGTCTTCAGCTTGACTTATAGAAAAGCCCAGTAATCTCTAACCTGACCCACATCAATTCTCCCCACTCTTTTGCAGGGTTTACGCTGTGAAAGAGTATATAAAGAATGAGCTTTTCAAATTCTCTTGCTATCCTCTTTTTGGGATTATCACAAGAGTCTTTTTCATCTTCACATGAGGGCTCAACTAGTGAACTTCATTATTATTTGTAATAGAAACGACGTCGTGTAATCATTTCTTTTGTCAAGTGTCTTTTTAGAACACTACCGGAATACGTTTTTCTCCACTGAGCTAAATGCTTCTCAAATTATAGCACCTCAGGGCGTACATGCTTGGGTGCCTGTTAGTATCGATGCTCCTTTTGAGGCAGAAGTTAATCTAGAATGCTCCCCAATTTTTTGCAAGAGAGCTTAGTCTTAAACTGATCAACACATTTTTAAACTCATCTACAGAGGCAACTACACATTTACCTTGTAATAATCAGACTTTCCTCGTGCACTTTTTGCTTTAAGTTCTTTTACATATGTGGCTTATGCCGCTCAATTACTATTTCAAGCACAAGCACTTCATGCATGACTTACGTCACGCACTTTTCGCTTTAAGTACATGGGTAGCCTACATCGCGCATTTTCGCTTCATGCTTTTTTTCTTTGAGTACGTGGCTTACCTCGCGCATTTTTCGCTTCAAGCCCTTACACTTTATGCATGACTTACACTGCGCACTTTTCACTGCGCATCCTACATCGTGCATTTGTTGCTCCAGGCTTTTAGTTTGCCCGTCTCGTACCCTTTTGTGCTTAGGGACTTTTAATTTGCCCGTCTCGCGCATTTTTCGCTTAGGGATTTTCGAATTTGCCCTTCTCGCACCCTTTTATGCTTAGGGGCTTTATAGACTTGATAAGAGTATAACATCATAAGAACATAACATCTGATAAAAATTGTAACATACCTCGTAACATACCTCACAGCGGCCTGCATACTGTGTTCTCCCCAAGTTTTTCTTTGCGACTTTTTGTGTCCAAAGAAGAACTTTTACTGGAGTGTTGGTCCTCGTTTAGAGACTTATTTTTGCCCATCTCGCACCCTTTTGTGCTTAGGGACTTTTTGTTTTACCCGTCTTGCGCATTTTCGCTTCAGGGACTTTTGATTTTCTCTTGTGGGGACTTATTTTTGCCCGTCTTGTATCTTCTCGCTTATGGTCTTATTTTTGTCCGTCTCGCGTATTTTTCGCTTAGGGACTTATTTGTACCCGTCTCGCGTCTTCTCGCTTAGGGTCTTTTTTTTGCCCATCTTGTATCTTCTCGCTTAGGGTCTTATTTTTGCCCGTTTAGCGCATTTTTTGCTTAGTGACTTATTTGTGCCCGTCTCGCGTCTTCTCGCTTAGGGTCTTATTTTTGCCCAACTTGTATCTTCTCGCTTAGGGTCTTATTTTTGCCCGTCTCGCCCATTTTTGGCTTAGGGTCTTATTTGTGCCCGTCTCGCGTCTTCGAGCTTAGGGTCTTATTTTTGCTCGTCTCGCGCATTTTTCACTTAGGGACTTATTTGTGCCTGTCTCGTGTCTTCTTCTCGCTTAGGGTCTTATATTTGCCTGTCTGGCGCATTTTTCGCTTAGGGACTTATTTGTGTCCGTCTCACGTCTTCTTCTCGCTTAGGGTCTTATTTTTGCCCATCTCGCGCATTTTTCACTTAGGGACTTATTTGTGCCCGTCTCGCGCATTTTTCGCTTAGGGACTTATTTGTGCCCGTCTCGCGTCTTCTCCCTTAGGGTCTTATTTTTGCCCGTCTCGTGCATTTTTCGCTTAGGGACTTATTTGTGCTCGTCTCGCGTCTTCTTCTCGCTTAGGGTCTTATTTTTGCCCATCTCGCGCATTTTTCGCTTAGGGACTTATTTGTGCCCGTCTCGCGTCTTCTTCTATTTCTGCAACATGTCTGTCAAACATGGAGGATTATCATAGCACAGATAAAAATAACTGGCCTTTCATTTCATAATGTAGTATTTCCAATTAAATGGAGTAAGTAACAATATAATTGCAGCAAATGTTAAAACAATAATAGCAAAAGTTGACTACCAGTACCATTCCAAGTCTTTGTCTTTTGAAAAATCTGTAAAGTACGAGTGCTAGGATGTTCTGCTGTCGACCATGGATTGCGCACTAAATCGTGCCTCGGTACTAGCAATTTACCTTTACGAGCTTACCACAAGTTTTCGATCCGACTATATCGAACTAAGCTCTCCCTGGCTTGCTATCTTACATGACAATGGCTAGTGCCTGCCTCAGACACTTGTTTAATTCAATCACAACTGTGAGAGTGGACAAGAAAATAGAAAATATTGTATGAGAGTACTTCAAATCTGGTTACCACCCGTGTGTCCGTGCTTGAGTGTGTTTGTAATTTCTGTTGCGCCGAGCACTCACTTGTATTGATACTCAAGAATGCTATGTATAGGGGCTTACAAGTGTAATACAGCCTTGATCTCGACACCCTAAACTGGCACATTCTTGTCTTGCTTAAAGGACTCACGAAGCTGACACACCATTTGTATAGACAAACCCTCTTTCACAAGTGTGGTTGTCAATATGCCAAGTGTGTGGCTCTTAAGCCACTTCTAGATGGTTGCTAGAGCAGTTTTTGAAAGTTTATGTGCAGACGATCTACAGATGGGCCGAAGGAAGCTTTTGGACATTCTGTCGGATTAGTGCGCATATTAGGTTTAGAAGACTCTAGATCATTCCGCTCAGATCCCGCACTTGGGCGTGCGCTTGCATCGTCAAATTTAAATGTGCTCGCCAAAGTTTTTTCTAATGGGCAAACCAGTAGTTTGGATTCTGTGCTCGCTAGCGTTGATAGCCACTGCCGAAAGGCATGACACAGGTGTTCTTTGCTCGCTTGTATTGTGCTAACGGAGGAATCTTGCCTACGGGTGCTGTGTTCACCTAATTTTCTTCGTTGTTATTTTATCAAAGTAGAGAGCCTGTCGCATTTGAAATGTGCTCGCCATTTTGATTTCTTCTTTGTTGGGCGTTCAGCCAGATCACTAATCGAGCTTTGCTGTGTTCATGGAGAGCTTCTGCAGCTGGGCTCGCCAAAATCTCACTTGTAAAGCGGAGTTCTCGTTGTCTGGGAGAGAGCATCCTCGCTCGGTCCTTCATTACATGGGTGTGCACCTAATGATGTACAGTGTCTCCTAATCTTTTCTCACTTGGTCACTCTGAATGGCTTACCCATAGAGTTCCCTTTCCTAGGTGAGTTCCTGTCTCGGTTGACAAAGGGCTTGCTCGCTTAGGTATTAGGATGGTCGTATTCTTGCTCGCCACCCACAACCGTACTCGCGAGGCGGCCGTTGGCTCATTAACCTTTTGTGTCTTGCCCGATTTCAGCTGCTTGTCTATGTTTTTACGCACCCGAGTGAGCACGAGCTGGCTTTTGAAGTTTTGGGTGTATTCCCCGAGGTCTTTAGTTGGGGCTTGCCTAATAGAGCTCCCCTGGACTTATGCTCGCTTGTTTGAGCTCTTCGTCCAGCTTTTTCCTTTCCTGGGCGAGCTCATCTAGCATTGTGTGTGCATCTCTGCCAAACCCTTCAACTTGTTCCTTGCTTATCCATCTAGATTGCTTCTTGCACCTTGGCAAGTGTTTTCCCAAGCGAGCCTTGCTACGGAGGCTAGGCTGTGGCGTTGGTTATGCAATCGCTACAAGTCACTCAATCATCGAAAGTGTCTGCTGCAGTGGTCTTGTGCTCGCTACATGACACTACATTCGTTAGTATTGTTTCACGTCTTATGTGCGGGATGATGGGCTCACGGGAGCCATTCGCTCGTCTAGAATGCCCGTTGTGTGACTTTTTCTTGCCCGCATGGTTGTTGCATAGGACGAACCACTTTATCGCAATAAAAACTATCGAATGTGCTCACCATTACCTTTTACCTACTGGGCAAGCATGCACTTTGGACTAGTACTCGTGTATTTGCACTTGCGCCTTGCGTATGGTGGGTCGACCTGTTATGGTCGGAGCCTTTTTGTTGTGGCGGTGCCTGCCGTACGTTAGCTGTTTTTTGGATCTTTTACTCTACTGGCCGTGCTTGCCCTCGTCTCTTTACTGCCCAAGACTGTCGTGTATGTGTGGTGCTCGCCATCGTGGCTTACTCTTTTGCCAAAACTTGTGTCGTGTTTAACTGTGCTTGCCTATTCTGGCTATCGGTAGGTGAGCTACAATCCCTTATCAAAGGCCTGTGATGCAACATGCTCGCCACATTCACTCATGCGTGTGCTTCTTCGTGCGGCACCCTACCTTCCTTGCACGCACGAGCTGCAATATCTCGCCAAAGGGTCCTGCAGCATGGTCTTGTTTGACCACATTTCGCCCCTGGCGTGAGTCATCGTAACAGTCCTTTGTTCGTCAAGCATTTCTACTTAGGCTTTGTTTGCACACATGCGTTGTTCTACCCGGGCGCTTTTCACGTGTGCCACTTTCGACAAAAGGGAATGTCGAGCGCGGGAGCCCTTCTCTAGCTGTTAATGTGCGTGAGACCCTCTATTGCCGTTTGCTTGCGAGAGTTCCTCTGTCTCCGTTTTACATGCGGGAGACTCTTCTCGCCCAGGGAAGATGTCGTGTACGAGAATCATTGCTCGCTTGCTTTAGTTGTCGCGCAGTTGAGCACGGTGTCGCCAGAGTGGCCTTTCGCGTGGGATCTATGCTCACGTGAATTGGGCGAACCTTACGTGCGACAACTATTATCGTCCATGTGACAAAGTGTTTTTTTTTTGCACACATCCTTCCGCGTTACCATGGTCAAGTGGCCTGTAGCGTGAATTGCTCTGTCGCGCGGAACCTTGTAGCCAAAAGGCTCCTTAAAGTTTGTGTCAAAATGTCAAATGACATACTTAAATTTCTTATGCGTCTGCCGTGGATGCGTGCAGAAAATAGCAAATGTTAGTGGTGAGTAGTGCTAATCGCCAGGGGCTGTCGTGAGAGGGAGGTCTCCTCTCGCCAAGGGCCTGTCGCGAAAGGGAGGTCGCTTCTCGCCAAGGAACTGTACAGCGCGAATAATGGCTCTCGCCTTGTGCTAATCACCTGGGGCCTGTCGCGAGAGGGAGGTCTCCTCTCGGAAAGGATTTGTCTCGCGCGATAGATGGCTCTCGCCCAGTATGAACAGGAGGTCTCTCGCCAAAAGGCCTGTCTGCGCGAGAGCTCGCCTCTCGCCTAGTACTGTCTCTCACCCAATGTAACAGGATAGATGGCTCTCACCCAAGTCTAACAGGAAGAGATCCCTCGCTAAGGGCCTGTCTGGCGTGAAAGCTAGCGTCTCGCCCTTGCTAACATAAGCAGGTCTCTCGCCATAGCATGTCTTTGCGAGAGCTAGCATCTCGCCAGTGCTAACATAAAGAGGTCTCTCGCCAAAAGCCTATCTTTACGAGAGCTAGCATCTCGCCAGTGCTAACAAAAAGAGGTCTCTCGCCAAAGGCCTGTCTGCGCGAGAGTTAGCATCTTGCTCAGTACTGTTTCTCGCCCAATGTAACAAGATAGGTGGCTCTCACCCAATGCTAACAGGAGGAGGTCTCTCGCCAGGACCTATCTGGCGCGAGAGATAGCTCTCGTCCAGGCGACAGGAGGGATCTCTCGCCAAGGACCTTTTTGCGCGTGAGAAATAGCTCTCGCCCAGGATAATAGGAGGAGGTCTCTCGCCAAGGACCTTTCTTCGGGCGAGAAATAGCTCTTGCCCAGGCTAACATTAGAGGTCTCTCACCAGGACCTTTTTGCTCGAGAGAGAGCTCTCGCCCAGGCGACAGGAGGGGTCTCTCGCCAAAGACCTTTCTGCGCGCGAGAAATAGCTCTCGCCCAAGCTACAGGGGGGGTCTCTCACCAAAGACCTTTCTGCGGGCGAGAAATAGCTCTCGCCCAGGCTAATAGGAGGAAGTATCTTGCCAGGACCTGTCTAGCGCGAGAGATAGCTCTCGCCCAGGCGATAAGAGAAGATCTCTCGCCAAGGACCTTTCTGCGCAAGAAATCGCTCTCACCCATGCTGTCAGGTGCGAGAGCTCTTCTCTCACCCATGCAGTCACCCACTCCTTTGTATCTCTGTCACCTGAGATCTTTCGTATCTTAGAGCTGTCGCTAGTTGCATGTACTCTATCGCCAAAAGGCCTGTCACGCGCGAGAGTCAGTCTCTCGCCCCAGACTTTATCGTGTAGTCTGTGCACCCTGCCGCAGCCGACATACCCTGTCTTCCGTAAATAGTCTTTTCACCATCTTTTGTTATGGTTTTTTTGTTTGTTTTCCCATAGATTGCGCCAATTGTTGTTACCAAAAACAACAATAAAAGTTTGCTGACGTCAAATTCTTGATCTTCGCTTTAATCTGTCTCCAACAAATCTGCGAAATAGGAAACGTCAGAGGGGCGCAGGGGTTTTCCCCTGCGCGCACACTCCGATGCTTAAGTCAGACAGGGTTTTGACAGGCAAATAGAGCTTAGGGTTTAAGAATGATACCTGTGACCTATTTATAGGAGTTATTTTGCGCGTAATTACCTTTAAGCCTCACAGCTTAAATAATAACCCAGTGAATCATTTATGGGTCTTTTGAGTCCTCTTTCCTCTTGGGCTCAGATTATCATTTGGCTCAATTATCTTCAGCTTGACTTATAGAAAAGCCCAGTAATCTCTAACCTGACCCACATCAGTCCTAAACGAAAGCGTTTACGAACAAGTAAACGAACGTGTTCGCGAACATTTAAATGAATGCATTTGTGAACAAGCATTCATAAATTATTAAATAAACACATTCACGAACACATGTTCATGAACAAGTGTTCGTGAGAACAAACTAAATATTAAATATAAAAAATTCTACGTAAAGATTAAATCCCACATGTAAATTGAAATCATCAAACACAAAATTTTAAATACAACATAACTTAAGTAAGCAATATTTTATTAAAATTGATAATTGTAATTTTAAATACAATTTGTATTATATACATATATATTGGTATACATATATTAAAGTATCATATGTGTGTGTGTATACTCGTATGTGTAATGTATATATAAATGGTCAATGGATAAAAATAAGATCTTAACTTATTATGAAACTCTTATTAATTTAATTTCAGTAAATTATGTTTAAAATTTTTAAAAAATAATTATTTTAAGCATAATTAACTAATTCAATTTTTTTAATTATTTTATTATTATTATTTTTTAATTTTTTAAGCCAACAAAGTTGTATTGTACAAATATGTTTAAGAATTAGATACTAAATTTTTAGGTTAATATCTTAAAAATGGGGTATATATTATATAACTTATATAATATAGGTTATTTTAGTATTTTAGTAAATAACAAATGAAAAATAAACGAAAAACAAATAACACTTTAAATGAATGATTTATAAAAGAATATAAACGAACGAATAACAAATGACACTTTAAGTGAACGAACAATAAACGTACATAAACGAGTTTGTTCGCGAATAAAAATGAACGAACCACACTTTTGTTTATGTTCGGTTCGTTTAATAAACAAATACTAAAATATTGTTCATGTTTGTTCGTTAAGCTTAATAAACGAATAGAAATCAAATGAATTTAAAAACGGTTCGTCGAACATTATATTCATTTACCCCTAAATAATAAACGTTTCAGCGCATCCATGATATAAAACACAATCACCTTAAACTAATAAGCTCGTTTATTTAATTTTGTAATGTTTTAACGCGTTGTGTTTAATATCATTCATTGTGACCTCAAAGATGAGCTTGATGAGTCCAGAAGGCCCACTAATTAATAAGTGCTTGTTTGCTGAAGTTTTGCAGTGAAGTAAAAGCAAACAAAAGTAGAAGAATACAAGCTTTCTTCTGTCCACACATTAAATATACATAGTACGTACGTACTAGTATATCTTAAACTGTATGGCAGGTAAAGGGTCCAAAGAAAAGCAAGCCGATGTCATTGGATCTCAAATACTATTTAATGAGATGATTGGCTTCAAGGACAAGATGGAAAGGCCAAATGGCCAGATAATTAACACAATAGTATTTGCTCCACATGACATGTCCCAAATTGTGTTTATTAGCTTAGGTTCTTTCAACTTCTTGGATCATAAATCTCATCCAAATTTTCTTCCAACTTGAAAAATGTGTAAAGAATTCAAGATGCATAAAAATTTCTTTTAAATTATCAAAAATTGATAAGCGAACGCATTAATTAAATATTGTTGCTATAAAATATTTAATTATTAAAAAAATGTTTGATGTCTTCGTTTAGATTTTCAATGAATCGTTAAGATTGAGACAAAAATATCTTTTCACTTTCCATTTTGGTGAACTAAATGGGGACAAGATGAAGATGGTCCAAAGTACCAAATTTCAAACAAATAAAGAAATATAGAAAAGTTTGGTGATGAAAATTCAAATCTTTGGATTCATGTGCTAAATATCGATGAATGATATCCCATGTTCTGTACATAGCAATGAAACAATTGACACGTGTATCTCCATTCCGACAACTATTATAATTGATAAGAAGTATATATTTTTGGATAATTATTACATACACTGACAGTGAAGTTTTTTTACTCTACAAGCAGCGTTAAGATCGTAACACATGTCCTGTTTTATTTATTTTAATATTTTTATAAGACATATGTCATGATCTTAACGCTGCTTGTGGAGTAAAAAAACTCCACTGTCAATGTATGTAATAATTATCTTATTTTTTTTATGAAATTTTTTAGCTTCAGTCAATATATATTTTATATTTTGTTTGAATTGATTTAAATAAATTAATTTACAATAAAAAAAACTTTACAATGAGTAGAAAAGAAAATTTATGCTAACAATTTAATATAATTTGGCAAATTCATTCGTATAATCTATTTTATTTTATTGAGATAAAAATAAAAAACTCTTACTATATTTTAATAAGTATATGAAAATTTTATTTTCAAAACCTCAGAGACGGATTGAAAATCGAATAAAATAGAGAGTGAAGGCACGCTCCTGTGAGTTAAAGCGGGGGCATGGGCATTTTGGACAGCACGTGGAGTTGATTGCGCGTCTGATAGGACGTGGTTTTGTTTGATGAGAATAACGAGATGACGGTTTTGTGACCGTTGATTGTGGTAGCTGTGAAAAAAAAAAACAACAGGAAATTCCGTGAATGCCGGGGTATATAATTTTTAGTGGGTCACTGATCAGTTAAAATTGGTGGTTAAAACATACCCACGTGGATCGGCGGGCGAGCGCATGTTGTTATTGTAATAAAAACAGAATAAGAGTTTCCCGCCTCCGTACTCGTGCATGGAATCTATACATACTAATAAAGTTGTCTCCAGTCTCTTCCCTCAATTTACCACGTCATTTTCCTTTCCTTCTTTTAAGTTTTATCCTTCAACTCTTTTTGTGGCATTTGCGTAATTTGCTAAAAAGGAAAGATTTGTTTGTGTTAATAATTTATAGCATTCAAAATATATTGTCAGTGTTCTTGGCTTCGTATCCTAATTAATTAGGTTGTTTGTGGGTATAAAAATTATTCATTTAATGGTTGAGTAATTGTCATATGGCATCTCATTATCTTTTTGAGAAAATTTTTTTATAATCAGATATAATTTTTAAAATTAAAAGATTAAAAATAACTTCAATGATATTTTTTAGTTTCATATGCTATATTTTTCAATTCAAATAAAACTATTATTTTTAAATTTTTTAATGTAAAAATACTAAAAATATGAAAAAAAAACTATGAACTTACTATAAAGAGAAGAGAGACAATAAAAAGTTCAACAAAAATTGAAAAGAATTAAATCAAATATTCAAAATTTTTTCTTTCATAAATACTATTATTACTTTTTCAAAGTTAAAATAAAAAAAATAAAGTAAAAGATATGAAAACTGGAGACAAAAAAAAGTTCAAAGAATTTTTTCTATAGAACTAAATCAAATATTCATGTAAGAAAAAAAAAGCACAAAAATACATATCAAAATTTATTTAAATTCAAATCAAATACTTAAAATTTTGGTTTGCAAAAATTCAAATACCAGATATCCAAAAATATTCAAATCAATTCATACCCTTTTTTATTTGTATAATTCTTAAAATTTAAAAATTACAAAAAATATAAAAGTCTAATAAATATTACAAATAATATAAAAATTCAAAAAATGATAAAATTATACAACAAAGTAAAAAATTCCAAAGATCATTTTTTAAAATTTTTAACACAAATAAACATAAAAATTATAAAATAAATCTACGAATAAAAAACTTTCAAAAAAAATTCATTAATTGTGAAAATTGAAGGTTTAAAAGAGGTAATAAAGCAATAAATATATAATTTCAATATTAAACAGTTGGAGACTACAAAAAATAAAAGGGAAAAGCAATGATGGTCTGATGGAGGATTAGCATAATTTGAATTTATTTTGACACTAGCAAATTTGAGTCAAACTCAAAAAAAAATTAAAATATTTATAACTTTTTTTTGTCTATTTAATTTTTTAAATTTGTGTTAGAATTTTATTTTATTTTTTAAAAATAAGAATAAAACTAAATAAGGTAATTAATTGATAAATTAAATATTTTCATTTTCATTAAAAATTAATATTTTTAAAATAATTATCTTGATTTATTATTTTTAATAAATATTATTTATAATTTTTTTTAAGAAAGAAAATACCCATGCGTAGCAGGGTATCATCCTAGTATGGAAATATTTCTGCCTCCAATCTTTTTTCCCAAAATGCCCTCACAGACACAACGCTTTGTTTAGGTTGTATTTTTTTTGGTACGAAGATTTCTTGTTTCAGAATGCACTGTACGAAGAGTTGTTTCCATTCTTTTTTTTTTTGGTCCAAAGTTGTTTCCATTCTTTGGGACCAGTTACCTACGGTAGAAGGGTGGATTAGTGCTTTAAGTTAAAGATTTAAAAAAATAAAATGAAAGATTATTGCTTTTTTTTGGTACAAAATAAAAGATTATTGCTGCCTAGTTATCAACTCCAATAGCTATGAGACCTAGCTAGCTATATTGATTAATTAATGTAGCTTTAACTGTGATGAAACTTCGAGCAAGCTTAAGCTCAGATTGTTAAGATTGATGAAAATACTTGTAGTTTACATAAAAAAGAAACTCCAATAGCACTAATTTCTTTTTAATTCAATTTAATAAATAAATAAATCTTTAAAATTTACTTAAAAATACAAATAAATATCTTTTATTGTATAAAATTAAAGTTATGAATTTTTATTTCATTTTAATTATACCTATTAAAATTTAAAAATAGGTGACTGACGTTTAATTGATAACATTTTTAAAATATCATTTTCTCAAATCAATTCGTGTGAGAACCATATATTCAGGTACTGTTGTACATGTAGGGATACTCACCACTGTTCATTTCTTTGTATTTCGCAAGTACAATTGGTACAGAAAGGTGGGCCCCACAAGCTCTATAGTGCTTGGATGGACGTGAGATCGGACAGATAATATTCAAAGAGCCCAATAAGCCTATGGTAAGAATTTCAAACTTAAAATCCCTCATTTAGACTATTTTTGAGAAATATGGAAACAAATTAGAAAATGATGATTAAGTACATAGCTCGATGGCATTTTTGTAAATTGTGCCTAAACAAAAAAGAATTTGAACTAAGTGAAAATAGCATGATATTCTACATGCAAATAAGTCCTAGGCTATGTCAATAGATGGATTTAATTAGTGGTAGAATTATAAATTTACGAGATTTACCTGATAGGGGTAATTTCGTAATTTTACCTTCTCGGTAGGTCAAATCCTAACCAAACCACCATGATTCATCAAAATACATCCAACAAGAATTTTTTGTGATGAAATCTGAATTTTCGGAGTGCAATTATACAGTTATAAAAATTAAGGAAGCTTAAAGGCATTTTTGTTCGAAAATCTCATAACTAAGGGCATTTTGATCATTTTGCCTTCATCTAGAAGACTCTAAATAGCTCCACTTGCACCAGCGGGCCACTATTCCCATTCCTTCTTCCCTGTTCACGTGGCCACCATTGAAGAAAGAAAAGAAAGAAAAGAAAAGTTACATAACTTATTTACTAGCCATTTTCTCACAAAAATCATAACTACAAACCTCTACTACTCATCTTTCTCTCTTCACCCATATCAAAAGCTCTTTAAATAAGTGACAAAATCAAGAGGACAATGGGCATAAGGAATTCGGCCAAGAGAGGTAATTTTATGGTTTTAGTTTCATTTAATTTTAATGATAGATTTTGGTATTTCTAAGTGTTCTAAGCTTGAATCTAAGGTTTATTTTGATTGAATCTCATTGAATTCCTCCCTATAGCATTCGGCCATGATGACGATCTTAAGCATCTTTGTGTTTTGGTCTATGAAAATGGTGTAGAAAGAAAGGAAATTAAGAATTAAATGTAGTATAAGTGAGAAATTGAAGAAAAACCATTAAAATGGTAAAAAGCCATTTTTGGCCAAGCTAAGGTGATGGGGTTTGGTTGCTCAATTTGATAAGTTTAGGGTGTTATAAAACTGTAGAAATTATAAGGAGACTATTAGTGAAGTCAGATTTAAATTCGGAGTTGATTTGACGAAGTTAGGTTTAGTATCGATACAAATTATATCGGTTAATTATTTTCTACTGATAATGTAGTAGAAATTAGTGAAGGAAAATTTATTAGAAATTCAATTATGGTGAATAATGGTGTTTGTTGGCTCTTATAGGCGATACCGAGAGGGGGGGTGAATCGGTTTTTAACTACCCTTAAGCTCGTTTTTCGGTTTCTCTAAATTCTCTAGCCTATATTGATATTTTCTAAGTTCTCTAGGCTATTCAATCATGCAATCCAAATTCAATACAATAAGCACAAATATAATTGCAAGTAATTAAAGAGAGTAGGGAAAGAGAAATGTACGCAAGCGATTTATAGAGGTTCGGCAACCTTGCCTACGTCCTCTACCTTGAGACACTCCCAAGGATTTTCTCCAAATCCACTATCTTGAATTTGTTACACTCCCTCTTTTTCTAGGCTAAAGAGAAACCTCTCTCTTTTTCTAGGCTCAAGAGAAACCTCTCTCTTTTTCTAGGCTCAAGAGAAACCTCCCTCTTTTTCTTAGGCTAAAGAGTAACCTCCCTCTTTTTCTAAGGCTTAAGAGAAACCTCTCCTTTACAAGGAATGATGGGATACAAATAATGTAATCAAAGAAAAGGCCTCTAGGTAGGCAATTGATTACAGAAATTAAGCTCAATGAGAAGCCTATACAATATTTGTGCTAAGCACTACAAGGAATATGAGAATGATAGATGATGTAGACTTTGGAGCTCTTGATTGTTGTTTGAGGCTTGAGGAAGATGAATAAGATGATGAAAGATGTTGCTTGGTTGTTCCTCTTACTTCCTTTAGCTTCTAAGCCTCTATTTATAGTCCCTTGGATGGTTTGTGGACGTTGGTTGGAGCCAAAACCGAAGCTAGCCGTTGTATCTCACAGAAAATAGCCGTTGGAGACTTTCTGACATAAAGGGATCGATCCCTTTCCTTAGGGGATCGATCCCATGCTTCATTTTGGCCTTCCGGGGCACACTGCCAAAAAGGGATCGATCCCTTTCCTTAGGGGATCGATCCCATTCCTCCAGAATGGGTTTTTCCTGCACTTTTGGGTTAGAAATGATGTGGTCTTTGATCCTAATTCAACCCAAAACATATTGGCACTTTTGTGGGAGTTTTTCATGACTTTCTTTGATAAAAACATTGTCCAAAAATTCATTAAGTGATTTTCTAAAATATTCAAAACATTTATAAAGAATTAAGACCAATAAGGATGTATCATTAAATCATGGTCTTAATGTTTGGGTATGATCACTTAAAATGTATTGAGAAAATCATGTGTGATAAGGCAAATTTACAATATGAATTAAAACATTAAAGCTCACTTAAGTGAGCCCTCAAATAAAGCAGGATTTTATAAAGCTCCCCCTTAATATAAGCATGGGTTTTGAAAATGAATTTTTAAACTATTTCTCGCCCTTAATATCTCTCTCTATATCTATCTCTCCCTTTTTCTATCTCTCCCCCTTTTTGTCATAGCAAAAAGAAGGAAAAATAATAAAAAATATGCTCCCCCTAAAATCATGGCTATGTGAGAATAAATAAAAATGCTCCATCCAACAAGAAACATGTTAGTACATGGGACTTATAGCACAAATAAATAAGTCAATATTCTCAAGGAGTATGAAATATTCATGCAATGAATATGACTTATGATCCAATACCAATTGTTTATAAATAATTTGGATACCAATTGTTGATAAGTAATTTTGCAAGAAGGTTCCAATTGGTAAGAAGTTAAGCAAGCACCTAAGTATATCAATTGTTCTCTAAGGTCCGACTAAGGTGCATGGTAATACATCATGATTATGAGCTAAAATTATATAACATATCATATGCATGTGCTCATAAATCATATTCAAGAAATATTGTGTCTAGAATTAAATCATATAGCAATTAACTTCAAATTCTAGCACACAAGAGTTTCATACAAAAATATCCTAAGAGAATTCTTCTCTATTAGTCATTTCAATCTTAAAGAGCATGAGAAGAATTGTCAATTTAAAGCTCAAACCAATTGGTAATTTAGTTTTGGCTTACCAATTATTGAAAATATGGTTTCCAATGATACTAATTGTTATTTCAATCTAAATACCAATTGTTACTAATGGTTAACTTAGGCATTTTGCATGAATCCAATATCTATGTGTAGTGTGTTCATGTCAAGAAAATACTCATTCTAAATATGCAAGAACACAACACAGATCATCAAATATGCATATGGATCAATTAAACATTAGTACACAATCATAAAAGATTAATCCATATTCATATTCACAAATTGATACCATATGGAAGATTCAAAACATCAAAGTATTCAAGCAAACACATTTTCTTCCATGTTTTCAAGCACAAAAATCCTATGCTCATTTTCCAATTCAAGTCCTTAACCAATTATGAGCAAGGAAAGATTCAAATAATAAATGCATGGATATCAAGTTTGTTCAAGTTTGCATTTATCTTTGAATGTTGGTGTTGTCATTAAGACCCTAGTTTTTTAAGTACAAGGATGATAAGGTTTCATGCATTTGAACATTTAGGATCCATTTACCATCACAATTTATAGACCAATGACTATTACCAATTGTTGAATTTACATTTGGAATCAATCCATAAGAATTATATCATGATGCTCAATGGGAATATGTGAGTCAAGCTATAAGATAAAGTTCTTTAAGCATGCTTGACTAAGATGAACAAAAGGTATGATCACAAGTTTATCAAATTCTCAAGTATATACACAAATCATTGAAATAAATCTCAAAATTATGTTTAAGCATTCATTGAAAGTATATTTCAAGATTATTTCAAGATTTATGAATGTTTTCAAAAGATGATTTTGCACTTGTGAGTTGATTGTTGGAAGTGATACCATTTTGTTGGAAATGATTCAAATTGATGAAGTTGAGGCATGATATCAATGAAAAATGAATTTTCATAGTTTAAAGATCATCAAAAAGAAGTTAAAATACTGGATTTTAAGTTGAGAAGAAAGAAGATATCAAGAAAGGGAAAAATCCTTCTCAAATTCGGTTGAAAAAGTGCAGAAAAGCCATTTTGGCCTGGGGGGATCGATCCCTTTTGGAGGGGGATCGATCCCTTAAGTCCAGAATGCAAATTTCCTGCATTCTGCTCAAGGGGATCGATCCTTCTTGCTAAGGGATCGATCCCTCATCCTGTTTCTGCAGTTTTTGACAGAAAATCCAACCTTTGAGGTGCCAAAACTTCGTTTTTGAGTAATTTAAGTCCAAGTAAAGGTTTAGACATTTGTAAAACATGATTTTGGACTTGTATGAATGAAAATCTGAATGAAAACCATTTTACAAAAGATTTTGCAATTTTGGTAGAATTTTCACCAATAAAAGCATTTTTGGCCTCAAAGGGGGTCATTTTAAGCATTATGCATATTTTGTCAAAACCAAAGCTTTGGAAACCACAAATATGCCAAAACAAACTTGTTCACATAGATTTTAAGCATATATAACATCAAATCATCATACTTGTGAACAACATGTCATGATTGTTAACATGCATATTCTTCATTAAGGCTCATGACAAGGCATTTTGCATATATGACATATTTGACATCTTTTGAGCAACTAAATATATTATCTAGACATATCAAACTTGTTCAAGATGCAGAAAACCAAAAATCATTTCAAAATCAGAAATCATGCTTTTCATTCAATGTATCAAGTACTATTCATCAAACATTCAACAATCATTCATCATGCCTTTTGCTTATTCACAATGCATCATTAATCATCAACCAAATTTCTCATTAAAGCACAAATAATCAAATAATAGTTTTAAGGAGTAAAGAATTAAACTTACAAAACTCCTTTGCTTGAGAGTGCTTTGCCTTGATGTGTTGGATCCACCATTAGCCATTCTTTGAGAAATTGTTGTGACCTTGCCAAGGATGGATTTCCAAGCTCTTCCTCTTTCTCATTGGCATAAGCAATCTCCATGGGGGGTGTGTAGAGCATTTGATCTCCATTGCTTCTTTGTATTCTCATGCTCTAACACTCCTACAACAAACAATTTAAGCATGTTTTGGTACCCAAATTTTCTTGGGTCCATGAAAGTTAGTGCAAACAATTTTAGATCCTTTTGGGATCCATTTCAAGCATAATTCATCATTATTTATTGCATGCTTTGGCACCCACATTTTTCTAACCACTCTTCCTCTAAATGTGGTTTTTCTATATGTGCATGCTTGTGACGAGTGGCCTATTCTATTGCAAAGTGAGCATGTGAGAGATAAATCATGCATGGTATTTTTGCTCACTAGGAAATTCTTAAGATGAGTTTCTTTTTGTTTAGCATTATAGCCTAACCCATCTTTGTCAAAGAAAGCTCTTTGGGTCTCTAACATGTGATCTAGCTTTTGTTGACCCATATAAAACCTAGAAAATGAGTTATGCAAATTTGTGTTCTTTTTATTTAACTCATTTATTTCTAAGTTGGCCTTTTCTAGTTTCTTTTCAAATTCTATCTTAGCACTAGTCAAGGCTTCATTTTCTATTTTTAATTTAGCAATGATTTTCTTATATTTAGAATTCATGCATTGAAATTCACTAGCTAGCTCATCAAAAGCATTTTGTAAATCATCATAAGAATGGTCATTGCATTTACTAGAGCTAGGTTTCTCCTTTTCATCCTCAATAGTCAAAGAGCTAGGATTTGCCAATTGATCTTTAATGTCTTCTAATTTCTTTTCTAGCTCTAATTTCACCTTGGTGAGTTCATCATTCTTTGAGCTTAGATCTTTTATTTTCTCCTCCAACTCAGCATTAGTATTCATCAAAATTTCATTCTCTTTTCTAAATTTATTTAACTTTTTGTTATATTTTGCATGCATTGATTTATATTCATCACTTAGCTCATTAAATGCATCTTGAAGCTCATCAAATGAATATTCTTCTAAAGTTTGTGAGCTAGTCTCAAAATCATCACCTAGAGCCATTTATGATCGTTTTGCTCGATAGAGGTTAGTCTAAATCAATCTCGAGCCCAAGCTCTGATACCAATTGTTGGCTCTTATAGGCGATACCGAGAGGGGGGGTGAATCGGTTTTTAACTACCCTTAAGCTCGTTTTTCGGTTTCTCTAAATTCTCTAGCCTATATTGATATTTTCTAAGTTCTCTAGGCTATTCAATCATGCAATCCAAATTCAATACAATAAGCACAAATATAATTGCAAGTAATTAAAGAGAGTAGGGAAAGAGAAATGTACGCAAGCGATTTATAGAGGTTCGGCAACCTTGCCTACGTCCTCTACCTTGAGACACTCCCAAGGATTTTCTCCAAATCCACTATCTTGAATTTGTTACACTCCCTCTTTTTCTAGGCTAAAGAGAAACCTCTCTCTTTTTCTAGGCTCAAGAGAAACCTCTCTCTTTTTCTAGGCTCAAGAGAAACCTCCCTCTTTTTCTTAGGCTAAAGAGTAACCTCCCTCTTTTTCTAAGGCTTAAGAGAAACCTCTCCTTTACAAGGAATGATGGGATACAAATAATGTAATCAAAGAAAAGGCCTCTAGGTAGGCAATTGATTACAGAAATTAAGCTCAATGAGAAGCCTATACAATATTTGTGCTAAGCACTACAAGGAATATGAGAATGATAGATGATGTAGACTTTGGAGCTCTTGATTGTTGTTTGAGGCTTGAGGAAGATGAATAAGATGATGAAAGATGTTGCTTGGTTGTTCCTCTTACTTCCTTTAGCTTCTAAGCCTCTATTTATAGTCCCTTGGATGGTTTGTGGACGTTGGTTGGAGCCAAAACCGAAGCTAGCCGTTGTATCTCACAGAAAATAGCCGTTGGAGACTTTCTGACATAAAGGGATCGATCCCTTTCCTTAGGGGATCGATCCCATGCTTCATTTTGGCCTTCCGGGGCACACTGCCAAAAAGGGATCGATCCCTTTCCTTAGGGGATCGATCCCATTCCTCCAGAATGGGTTTTTCCTGCACTTTTGGGTTAGAAATGATGTGGTCTTTGATCCTAATTCAACCCAAAACATATTGGCACTTTTGTGGGAGTTTTTCATGACTTTCTTTGATAAAAACATTGTCCAAAAATTCATTAAGTGATTTTCTAAAATATTCAAAACATTTATAAAGAATTAAGACCAATAAGGATGTATCATTAAATCATGGTCTTAATGTTTGGGTATGATCACTTAAAATGTATTGAGAAAATCATGTGTGATAAGGCAAATTTACAATATGAATTAAAACATTAAAGCTCACTTAAGTTTTTGTCATTTCAAAATATGTATGGCAATTTAAAGCTAACAGTGTTTGATGTAAATCTTGCAGCCTGGGAATATTAATTCGTGTGTGAACCGTAGGGATACTGTGGATGCATAAATTGGTTCACATGATTTTTAAAAAGTGAATTGGAAATGAATTGCTTTGGAATTGGTGAAATTGTAGATACTGGCTAGTTTATAAACCATGTTTTCAGTGCAGGAAGGTTAGATTAAAAATAGTCGTTATTCTGCTGAAAATTATAGGAACTCTAAGAAATAAATTCTAATATTTTTCAATGATAGAAATAAATAAATCTCCAAGTGATTTCCATGTGAATTATTGAGATTTCATTATATGATTATTTATTGAAAAATAATATTTAAATATTCCTGCTATGGAATTTTAATTGCGTGAAAGTACCAGCATGTGCTTATTATAATCCTCTAAATAAATAGAACATTTTCATGAAAGAATACTGAATATTTTATGAATTTTTATTCATAAACTGAATATATACTTTCAGTATATTTATTTATGGACTGACTGAAGATATTATCAGTGGAAGTGATTTCATAAGTGGTTTTTCTACTGTGTATTCATTGTTTTGAGACTGTTAGGCCCCGTATCATGCTCACGTGTTATGTGTTACTGTTGGTATATTGTTCTGATAGATATTGATCCTATTATCAGCGTCCCAGTGATCACATGATCAGTGCACACTGTAGACCCCATAGACTATGGTCATAGGTCTCACGTGTTATTATTTCTCCCTTTTTGGGACATTGTTATAGCATGATATACCTTGGGTGTTGCCTAGTCTCCTTTAAATTGATTACGGATTATTGAATTGTTTCATTGAACTGATTGCTGGTATTGATTTATTTCTTGATAATGAGTTTTATAAATACTGTCTACTAAATAGTTCGTTATATAGTGTTTATCAAAACGTAAAGTGAATATTATGTTTGAAAAGAAATATTTATTGATTATTAAATTATTTTGGCTATTTAATTTTAATAGCATTTTATGTTGTTTTGATATCAAATTTAATTAACTACTCCCTATAATTGCTTCTAGGAGCCGAGACAAGATATGTATTCTAAAATACATTCCATACTCCATCCAGTTTCCTAGCCGACTATAGTATCCATCTTGATTTGTATCTTAGTACACTATTAGGATTTAAACTTTTTAGCATATAAATTTCAGAGTATCAGTGTTAACATACAATTCTCTTATTGAGCACGTTAGCTCACTCCTTATTTTTTCACTCCACAAATTACCTACAGTGATACCGTTCCACGAAATTCCGCTACGCTATAGATTCCCGAAGCAGCTTGAGTGGATCCTAGAGGTATTTTGATTTACTTTTATAGGTTCAGGCGTTTATGTACAGTACTACTGTTATGTAATTATATTAAAGGGATCTAAATTTTTAAAGAATTACAACTTATGTAAAATATTTTATATTTTGTAAATAAATAAAGTACTTTCGTAAGTTGGTGACCGTTTATAGAAAGTGAGTAACAAAGGCATTGCAGACAGTCTAACCATTACTGTGTGTATGTAAATATGAAAATCACTGTATATTTCGAGATGGGACAATTCGTTGATTCATATAAATTTAAATCAATTTTTATACACGAATGTAATCATCCAATTATAAAAGTTTAACAAAAAATTGCATACTTTTTTCATGCAATAAAAGATTATAGACTTAATTTTAATTTTTAGTAAAGTTCAATGGTTTGTTTGGGTATATTCCATTTTGATCTAATTATAGTAAAATGATTCGAATCCTGAAGTCACAAATGTTGAGAGGGATTAATCATTTTACCACTTTCAGTTTGAATATGATTAATCTCAGATCGTAAAATGGATAAGAAAACTTGTGGTTACAAAAAAATAATTATAGTAAAATAATAAAGGTTTTGATATATTTAATTAAGGATAATTATTATATACATCGTCGATGGAGTTTTTTTTCTACAAGCAAGGTTAAGATCATGACATACGTCCTATTTTATTTATTTATTTTTTAATATTTTTATAAAACATGTGTCATGATCCTAACATTGCTTGTGGATAAAAAAAACTCCACTAGCAATGTATGTAATAATTATCCTTTAATTAATACCATCACTTTGTTAAAAAAACAGTAGATTGCAAATTAAAGATAAAATTGTCAAATTGAGTTTTTAATATTTTTTTCTATCAAGAACTAGTAGAAACATAAAATTTTTGAAAATTAAATTGAGCATCAAATTAAACTTTTAATGATTAGTGTAATATTGTTAAGGGTTCTTTCAATGTTAAATATATAGAGAGAGGAGGAATCAAATTACAGCAATATAAAACAATTTATTTTTATATAATTTTATATCTTTTTATATCATTTATATTTTTTTAATTCTATTGTTTAGAATTATACTTTATTTAAGTAGATTATGCATATAAATTTTCAAGTTAATCTATAATGTTTAACTATTAGTTTGATAATAATAAAATTTAAACAATTAATATATATTAAAAATATGTTATTCTTGATTGAAATGATACAGATATCAAATCAAAGTTATAAAAATAGTATAAAATAAAAAAATTTTTGCACTAAATTAACTTGATCTCTCCTCTTATATATATATATATATATGTGTGTGTGTGTGTGTGTGTGTGTGTGTGTGTGTGTGTGTGTTTTTTTTTTTTTAATAAAGGATTTGTTTTATTGACAAAAACCAAATGTTTCATAAACAACATAAAATATAGAAACAAAAATATTGTCTTAACAAGACACTAACCAGGTTGACATATAGAAACTTTCCTAGTACCTTTTTTTTTGCATTTAAAAATATTTAATGTGCGCACTAATAAATTATAAATAATTGAAAGAAGTGAAAATAAACTTTTTCTCTAAGCATTTGGTTCGAATCCTAGAGTAGTTACTGTTGGGAGAGTTATATCATTTACAATTTCTGGCTTGAATAAGATTAATCTCAAATTGTAAAATGGATGAAGTTACCCGTCGTTACACAAAAAAATGTTAAATGTGTGTAAACTGATCGAAAAACATCTTGACTGTAAAATTTTTTTTGATTTGAGCAAAAAACTAGACCTGACAATCTTAAACATGACACGAACACGATACGAATAAATAACATGAGATGACACGGGGTTAAAATTAAGTAAAATTAATCTATGAATATGGTAAAAGCTAAAAATAATATTTTGAGTTTTTCATGTCAACACAAATTTTGACACGAATTTTTTGTGTTTTACACGACACGAACACTGTTTTACGTGACACAAAAATGAATTATAGACACGAATTGTCAAGTTTATAAAAAACCCACTTGTCTATTTTTTAACATATATGATATACTATAATGGTGCTTAATAAACAAATCTTTTTCCAAACTAAACCATGCAAAACTCCATGGACTTAAAAAAAAGCGCTTTTCAAGAGAGCTCGAGCTCTGATTTTTTTTTTATTGAAAATTTTCCCATCCCATACAAATTTAATCTTGAATCAATTTATACAATAGTTTTACTTTGTTTCTTATTTCAACTAAATGTGTACCATTTTTAAATGATAAATAACAAGATAATAAATTCAAAACAATCCTAAATATTTATCTTTGTAATAATATTTTTAAATAAATACTAATTGATAAAAATGTAACTAATTAAAAATATAAAATATACATAACATATTTTAACTAGTATTTCACATTTTTCATCTTTCCTATTAAGTATAACTAAGAAAAAAATTAATGTTTTCTATCTCTTCATTTTTCTCTTCCTTCAATTTACAATCTTTCCATTTTTCTTTCTATTCTACCAAGTAAAACCTTAGAGTTAGAGGAGTACATAGATTAACTGGTAGGGGGCTGTTCTAGCTTAACTTGGGGTCTCGAGTTCGAGCTCTGAGTATGCAGCTGTGTTAAAACTCTTGAGGGAGAGCTTTGTCGCCCTTTGGGTCCTACTCGACTCGAATCCGGATTAGTCTTATACCAGAATGGTATGGAGATACCGGATGGTTTCGACCAAATAAAAAAAAAGGAGTCAATAGATGCATGTAGTAGACTAGTTAATAATAGTAAAAACATAGTTTTACTTAGTGAATCCCTCTCATTTTATTCATATCATTTTAGTTATTATTTTCTGAACATGTTAACATTTAAAAAAATGTTATTGACTTATATCTTTTTAAATTAACAGTTTAACACAATTGCAAACAACATCATTTATATGCAGATATCTAAATTTAAGAATTTTTCTTCTCAAATGAGAGCGTTAAAATTTATGAATATTAATAATATAAGATATCATACTAGTTGACTCCTCCAACTTGTTTTCTTCATTAATTTTCTTGTACAATTGCTTATTAGATCATGTCTCCAAAATTTACTTGCTTTATACACTCTTTTTAAAATATATTTTTTTTAATAAATTTAAATTTTAGATCTCAACACCTAAAATATATTTTTATATTCGCATTATGGCTCTTTATATGTAGAAAAGAATGAGTAAAAAAATACCAATGTTTTAATTGTTGATTTAATTTTGATATAATGATTAAAAAATAAAAAAAATTATACTGATAATGTAAATGAATATTTGTTGAATAAATATAATTATTTTTATTTTAAAAAATTACCTAATTTACATATAAGATGTTGTCATCATTTTATAGAGGTCACAACAAAATTTGGTTTAAATCGATTTAAAAATAGATAGAATCGATCAAATTTCGATTTAATTGGTTTGATTAAGTTAGTTGGTTCTCGATGTTTAGAACTATGAACTGAATTTACGAATACAACCCTTTATTAAATATATTATATTATATATGATATTAATAAGAGTTTATATATGATGCACTGATAGTGTATAGTTTCTATATAATGTCAATGAACTACATAATGTTATCTCATTAATGAGCAAAACTTACAAAATACACAAGCCGTTAAAAATAAATTTAAAAACTTCATTAATATTTATATTTAAGGGCTTATGCAATTTTAAGTTTTACTCATTAATGAGGTGACATTATTTGGTTAACTGATATGTATAGCCTTTATACAATGTTAGTGCATTATATATAAATTCTATGAGTAAATATATTAAAAAATTTTAAAAAGCCACTAGGTCTAAGCTAGTTTGCTCTCAGGTTTTGCTTCTCTCCCTTCTAGTTTGCCCTCAAGCCTCGCCCCTTTGCCAACTTACCCTCGAGCCTTGCCCCTTTGCAATCTATTTGCTTTGCTGCATCATTTAAATCATTTCCCAAACTTGACTTCAAATCAACATATATTATTTCTATTCAAATCATGCCACATAATCATATTATTGAAAAAAGTTAAATTATTTATTACATATCACATGTGATATATATTTTTTTTTGCAAAATAAAGATAAAGTTTTATTTGATTTAGAGTTTAGATTGTAAGCATAAGAAATGAAAGCAAATGCCTATAGCCCATTGCTACATATAGTTTTTATTGTAGATAGACAATGGTGACTTGGTGTTTCCTGAAAAATTTTAACTTTTAGTTGGAGTCTCAAAACTAAAAAAGATACCCAACCAATTTTACTTCACAGTCTTAAACTTTTACAAATGGATGAGCATCCTTTTGTCATTTCAAAAATCCCCTAAACACTTGCCTTTTTGAAATATTTAAAACCTTTTAACTAAATGATAAATATTTATTTCAAAAGACACATTAATGATTCTGGTAATAAATGATTAATTTTTTTAACAAGATAATTACATGGTAGGATTCTAGCTAACTTATATTTTGAAAAATTCTTTTCGATATTGTTTTTCTTTGAAGTTTTGTAATAATCTTACTTAGTCTTTATAACTTCTTTAACTGATGCAGTCCACTATGTTGCATCCTTCCCAATCGATGCTCTTTCATTTGAGAATTCTAGTATCTCCTTACCTATATCTCGAATGCATTTTGTTATATTGTTCCATAATACAATTGGGTTCTTTTCTGTTATTCATTCACTTTTTGGATCCAATTATATCTACATACTATATAACAATCTTCTTTTAGCTTTCACCATCTAATTTTTACTATTCTTTTTTATTGTAAAAAACAAAAGACAATTAATAACATTGAAACACCAAAACACAAGTGCAAAATTTTTTCAAACTCAAATACTTATACACATTGCATTGCACAGCTTCAAACTCAAACTCAAACTCAATATTTTAATATAAGAAGTTAATCACTCAATTACAACAATTATTTCAAACTCAATTTCACATACACGTTTCAAACTCAAATGAATTAATAACAACACTAAATTTATTGTAAATAATTTAACTACAAAATTTTTATCCAAAATTATGTTAATTGACAACAACACTGAATATTAAAACTAAATAATTTATCAATAAAATTTATCCAAAATTATATTACTAAGTCTAAATTAATTAATAACAACAATAAATTTTATTGTAAATAATTTAACTACTAAAGCTTTATCGAAAATCATATTACTAAATTCTAAATTAGTTAATTACAACACAAAATATCAAAACTAAATAATTCAACAATATAATTTTATCCAAAATTATATTACTAAATTCTATATTAATTAGTAACAACACTAAATTATTGTTGATAATTTAACTAGTAATTTTTTATCCTAAATTATATTGCTAAATTCTAAATTAATTAATTACAATACTAAATATATCAAAACTAAATGATTTAACAATAAAATTTTATCCAAAATTATATTACTAAATTATAAATTAATTTATAAAAACATTAACAACCCTAAAACACTAAATATCCAAAACCCCAGATAGTACTAAGCCCTAACAATACTATAATTAAATATCCTAATTTTCATATTAAACCACACAACAACTAAAATTTAATCAACAATAATAAATATCAACTAATATCGACTCAAATATATATATATATATATATATATATATATATAATAGATAAATTTTAGTGCATTTTAGGGTATAAAAACACTATTCAAGCAAATGTCGGCTGGTGGAGAGGAGAAGAGTCAGAGAAAGCTTTGACTGACAACATAAAGGCACTGGAACAGCGAGGAAGGGTTTAGATAGACAGGGAGTGCCACTAAAGAGAGAGAGGAATGTGCAAAAATTGGGGACGGGGAGAAGGAGAGGGTGTCACAAGATCTTTACCTCTTAGAACCATTTATCCGGTGATGGCCGTCACGCTAATATTAGGGTTGGTATTTATCGATGGAATTATTTTATTGGTAATCCGCTAATATAGTTTAATGAAACACGTCTTTCATTAAAGCATAAATTCCATTGGTAAAAATGCGGGATTGTTTTTTTTTTTAATATCTTACCTCTTTTTACTAACTATTTACTGACGGATAATTTGTTAATAAATGTGGCACCTAGTTTTTTCTCAGTCTCTGCCATTAGTACTGACACATTACCAATGGAAATATTTTTCGTCGGTAATCCAACTACGGTTTATCAGTAAATTAATTAGGTTTTTATGTTTTCAATAAAAAAAATCAATTTGTCGTTAATCGGTTTGTTTTCCGTTGATAATTAACAACAAAATACTTTCATCGATAAATTTCCGTCAAAAAAGTCCTTTTTTTAATAGTGTTTTCCTTCAAATTTGGATCATATATCATAATTCATATTTTATGTTACCAAAGTTAGGGTTGTAAATGAACCGAACACGAATGAATGAATTGATGTTTTTGTTCTTTTGTTTGTTTTTTTAGTGTCGTTCGTGTTTGTTAAGGATTGCGTTCGTGTTCGTTCGATTGGTAGGGATGTTCATTAATTTTTTCGAACAGTTCGCGAATATGCAAACGAACACGTTCGCGAACACGTAAACGAATGCATTTGCGAACATATGTTCATGAACAAGTATTCATAAAAACAAACTAAATATTAAATATTAAAAATCTTACATAAATATTAAATTTCACATGCAAATTGAAATCATCTAATACAAAATTTTAAACACAACACAACTTAAGTCAACAATGTTTTATTAAAATTGATATTTACTATTTTAAGTACAATTTATGTTATACACATATACATATATAAAAGTATCATATGTCATAACGTTTCCTATGGCTAGGACGTTAGACATTAAACAAATGGAGTCGCCACCAATCATTTTTAACTAAGGTGTGATTGGCCACCTAATGACTCTAAGACTGGTCTACATTTTAAGTTTTGGGTTCGGAAGTTCATTTACGTGTAGGGAAGGTTATAGCACCCCTACAACGCTCAATATTGGTACAATTTTAATTTCGTGTTATTTTAACTTAGTTTTAATTATGTGGCATTTATTGTTTAAATATTGAAAAGTCTTTTAAGAATCCTCCATCATTTTGGATGAATTCTTAAAAGACTCTTCTCACCTCAAGAGTATTCAACGGGTACCATTCGACTCCCCTGAAGAGGCTCAATCGTCGGAAGTATTTTAGAATTTTATTATTCCTTAATTTATTTTTATTTAATTATTTAATTATTTTATTTATTTATTTTAAATATTATTATATATATTTTTAATATTTTTAGGATTTTTGGTATTTAATATTGAGAATATCTCCTGAATTTTCCATCATTCTGGATAAACTTAGGAGAACCCCCTCACCTAGAAATTCCTCAAGTGTTACTCATTCGTAATCGCATTGAGGATTCCATCATCGGAATTATTATTTTATTATTTATTATTAATTTTTATTTTATCTTTATTATTTAATTAGAATATAAATTTTATTATTATTATGTTATTATCTTTATTATTTATTTATTTATTTTAAAAATGCCTTCTAAATTTTCCATCGTTTTGGATAACTTAGAAGGATTCCCTCACCTAGAAATTCCTCGAGTGTTACTCATTCGTAATCACCTCAAAGATTCCATCATCGGAATAATTTTAATTTTATTAAACAATTTTCAATATTCATTGGAAGATTTATCCTAATTTTTATTTGTTTATTTTTATCCTTTATTTTAATTCCTATTTTAAAACTTATTTGTCATTATCCTTATACTTATACCCACTTATTCTTATTAAACACCATTTCTATCTTCTTAGAATATAAAAACGTGTACTAACTAACTAACAAAAAACCCATATAAAATATAAACAATTCAAAAGGCATAAAAGTATACCAATGTTGTTAGATGATGATGGCCAAATATATTACTTTTATCTTTGACTTCATGTGGCATTCAATTTCCAAGCAAATGAACCTAATATTCCAAGCGTTGATGTCTCTCGTAAATCCTTGACGTGGGCAGCCCTTCCTTCCTAGCTGCTTTTACTCTTCGCTGGAAACTTGCCTCAGAACCTCTTGCCTAAGCTTAAATGCTGCTCCCGGAAACAACGAGTGGCCAAATGCCGTCGCTGCTTTGATTGAAATTCCCTTCTTCTTTGCTTGCTGTTTTTTTCTTGATGCAGACTGCTTTTCTTTTTTTATGAATTTTTCTCTGAGGATTCTTTTTTTTTTGCTTGATGCAGACTGCTTTTTTCTATGGATTTTTTTTCTCTCAGAATTGTTCCTCCCCAAGTTACGGGGTTTAACCCCTTTTTATAGTCATAAACTTGTTAGAATCCTAATACAACTAATCTATTCTATTAATTATCTCTTATTTTTAATATTTTATCTATTTAATTCTTATGTTAATCCTAATCTAACTTTATCAAATCTAAATAATTATCCTAAAAATCTAATTATCCTATTCTAAAATTAATTTTATTTTCTTTTCTTATCTCTTCCCTTTTTTATTATCATTCCTAAATCCTATTTTAATTTTAATTTCCTAATTAATGTTAATTCTAAAATCTAAAAAATTTTGATTTAATTCTAGCCTAATTCTAAATTGTTAAATTAAAATACAATGTCACCCAATCCAATTAATTATTTTTACAAATTAAGACTCCGGACAAAATAAGGTGTCTACATCATATATATGTGCGTATACATATGTGTGTGTATACACACATATGTGTAAGATATATATATATATATATATATATATGTAAATGGTCTATAGATAAGATCATATGAATGAAATCTTAACTTATTATGAGACTTTTACTAATTTTATTTCAATACATTATGTTTAAAATTAAAAAAATATTTTAAGCATAATTAACTAATTTAATTTTATAATTATATATTATTAATTTTTTAAACCAACAAAGTTATATTGTATAAATATGTTTAAAAATTAGGTACTGATTTTTTTGGTTAATGTATTTAAAATAGGGTATATATTATATAACGTATATAATATAAGTAATTTTAGTATTTTAATAAATAACAAATGAACATTAAACGAATGAACAACAAATGATACTTTAAACGAACGAACAGTAAATGAACATAAACGAACGAACGAATGACAAACAAATAATAAATGACACTTTAAACGAACGAATAATAAACGAACACAAACAAGCTTGTTCGCGAATAAAAACGAACGAACCATACCTCTGTTCATGCTTGGTTCGTTTAACAAACAAATACTAAAATGTTGTTCGTATTCGTTCGCTAAGCTTAATAAACTAACAGAAACCAAACGAATTTACAAACGGTTCGTCGAACGTTCTGTTCGTTTACTCCTCTAACTAAAGTTGTATTGTTTCTCCATTGGGTTTGGAGTTGGAATAATAAATTCACAATAATTACGTGGAATTGCAAAGAAACAAGGGGGAATTTAACAAACATTTACATTTGATAAATTATTAGTGTATAAATCTTATATATTATCAGTGTTTCATAATATATCATTTTATTAATTTATAATTTTAAATTATTGGGATAAAAGCTTCATGATGATGATGATAAATTTTTTTGGTGTAAACACAGGTATCCTCATTTGTTTTACGGTATGAGATTAATCATGTTCATGACGAAAATGGTAAACGGTAAACCCCTCCCAACAGTGAAAACTCCAAAACTCGAACTCTGTTTAAGTATTTGGGGGAAAAAATCCACTTCTTCTTTTTTCAACCATTTGTTGGTATGATGATGATAATTTTAAAATGATGATTTATTGACAATTTAGAAGAACCTTACTAAATTAATACTCTTGGGACTCATCATTATGTATTAATTTAGAGAAATTATTAATTTAAAGAGTTTTACCTTATGAATTGTCATTATCTTAAAATTGTGTCTATTTAATTTTCACATTTTTTAAACTCCTCTAATAACTCTATAATCTTTAGTTTTCATAAAAATCTCATTGTAAATATATTTTAATAATATATTTATACTTTTTTAGTTCTTGAAATAAAAATTCTTAATTATGGTTGTCTTTTACAAATTAACATCTTAGAGTTCTTTGTAGTTTTTAAATATTATGTAATATATTTTGTAGTTTTTAAGAAATTATTAATTTATATAATACTAGAGACTAAAATTTTATATTTCGAATTAAAACAAAACTATTAATTAATACAATAAAATAATTTATTAATTTTTTTTACATTGGCTCGAGTTGGAGCCATAATTTTTTTATTAAGTTAGAGAAATAATTAATTAAAAAAATTAATTTAAAAAGATTCTATTTATAAAATTTATAAAGCAACACTGTGCCAAATATACAAATTTAGTGATTTAAAAAGTTGTGTATTTGTTCTAGGCTGATTGCAGCTTTTATTTTAAAAAATAATTGTACCGAAAAAAAAGTTTGATTTCAATGATGTTAAAAGGACAATTGGGTCATTTGATAGCATTTATGGCAGATCCGCTACCCGACAAACGAGGAGTCGGCAAATGTCGGCCGGCGAACCAGGCAGACAAAACCAAGAAATCCAAACCCCAAATTTCAAAAAACTATTTTTTAATTTTCTCTAATTAAACAGTTTTTAGTAAAAAAATCTCCCATTTGTTTTTGTGTCCCGCTTAAACTAACTATTTTTTTAAAATATTTCCCAATATTCCTTTCCATTTTCCACCACTTTCGTTCATTAACCAAACACCCAAATTTTCTCTCTCTTTCTCTCCTTCTCTTTACTCCGAGAAATTCGCTACTTCGGATATCAAATCTTTGAATCCAAAAACCTAACTCAAAAATGAGATGGGATCATCGGAATCCTAATTCCCTGTTTGTCTCTTCATTTTTTTTCTAAATGTTCATTTATATGAATCTTCCCTGGCTCCCTCCTTTTTTCCCGGTAATGTTGGTTTTTTCTTTTTATTTCGAACCCTAACTGCGATTCAATCCCATTTTATTTTTTCTTCAAAAAAAGTTTTTTAGCGGTGAGTTTGTGTTTGGTGTGAGTTCTGTTATTTCCGTTTTTGCAATGTCCGTAGGAAAATCCGCGTTTCTGTTATAGGTTTGTTTTACTTCGATTAGTCTTTTGTTCCTTACTATGTTTGTGGGTGTCTGGTTTTCGCCTGTTTTTGGATTATCGGTTAAAGCTGATAGTGATTCTCGTGTCTTTTCTCGGTTAAGATCTCCGGACTTTCAGGAGGTCATTTTCCAGACAATCTTAGATTCTTTCGTTTCTCCTTTAACAATACTCTTTTGATTTAACTATTTCTTTACTTCTGCTGCGAATCTTGAATTTTCCGTTATTTGATGAGCTGTCCAAATCAACTTGTTTTGTTCTTTCTTAAAACCACTCATAAGTTTTTTTATTTCTTATATGAAATCTGCTTTCCGAGTTCTGTCTTCTGTTGTTTGGTGAAATGTCTAAATCAAAATTCTGCTAATTCCTTTTTTCTTCTTCTATATTTTGAATTTTGTTTGCCATTATTTTGAATTCGCAAGTATGGTCCGATTAATAGCTTATTCAAGAATATGCTCAAATCACCTAGTATATTTCTTTTATGTGGAGGTCTTTTCCTTATCCATTTCACCTATGCGATTGTTTATTTAATCATATTATGCGTATCAAAGAGGAAATGTTTGAAAATTGTTATTTTTTTCTCAATATTAGTTCTATTGTTTATATAAATGGAACTATTGAACTGAGAATAAGTCATTTGCTTTGTAACCCATCTGATTCTGTTCGATTTAATCTTGCATTTCAGTTGATGTAGATTTGCATTTTAGTGGTTCCCTGCAGTGAATGCTGAATTATGGATATTTCTGAGGTTGAAGAGAACCTATTTGCAGCTAGTGATGCCAAGGTATGAATTTGATAGCATTTGGATGCGCTAAATTTGAAGTATTGGAACTGACATTTTCTACATTTTCTTTGTATTTTTTTTAATTTTAATTAACTTCACAAAAATGGGGATATTCCTTTTTTTTTTTTGTAAATGTACTTTTTGCATAATCCTGTTGTTGAAATCAATCCGTCTTTTAAGTTTATAATTTTTTTAAGTACAACATGAGTTTAATGTCATAGTTTTCTTACTTCTCCTTTTTTAATTCTTATACAGTTACATGGAGAAATGTGCAAGACACTTTCAGCAGTTTATTGCAAAGTCTTGTCGATATTCCCTTCTTTGGAAGCAGCACGGCCTAGGAGCAAATCTGGCATTCAGGCTTTATGCTCATTACATATAGCTCTAGAGAAGGCCAAAAATGTTCTGCAACACTGTTCAACATGCAGTAAACTTTACTTGGTAAAAGTTTCTTTTGTGCACGCAGACAGACAGACAAATAGAGGATATATGTATGCATAATTCTATATGTACTCTGTGTATTCTTAGAGTAGTGGTTTAACTTCTGTTCAATACATTCACTAAAATGATTTTTTGATGTAGTTGTTTTCCACCATGTTTTTTTTCTCTCTTAGAGATGTTTATTGATGGTGTTGTTCTTCCCACGTAGGCTATTACTGGAGATTCCGTTCTTTCAAAATTTGAGAAGGCAAAATATTCTCTTATTGATAGTCTTAGGCGCGTAGAAGATATAGTTCCACAGTCCATTGGATGTCAGGTAATGATTCCTCCCTTTCCTGATTTGAGATTGAAAAGAGTATTTAAATTTTTGGCTGTTTAAATAAATAAGGTTCTACTTTTCAAGCAGTTTTATTTTGTGTCGCTCTGCTGCTAGTGTTTTATTCACATCATCTCAGTGCATCTTTGTAATTCCTAATGCTTGTGGTTCAAATCAAGGAGATTTTTCAAAATTTTCTTTTTAGGAAATGTGCTGTGTTAAAGTTATATTGGAGTTACCTGCAGTACAATCCTCCCAATGTGAAACCCTGTAGTAGCTGTGGCTTTTTGTCTGCATACTCACAATATTTCTGATTACTTGATTGGTTTCAGATTTTAGAGACTTTAAGTGAACTTGAGGGTACTGTTTTCTCACTTGATCCGTCTGAGAAGCAAGTTGGTGATGAAATAATTTCATTACTCCAGCATGGGAGAAAATTTGATGACTGTAATGAAAAGAATGAGCTTGAGTCTTTTCACCAGGCTGCTACTAGACTTGGTATCACTTCTTCTAGAGCAGCCCTAACCGAAAGAAGGGCTCTCAAGAGGCTGATAGAGAGAGCTCGTGCAGAGGAGGACAAGAGGAAGGAATCTATTGTGGCTTATCTTTTACATCTTATGAGAAAATACTCCAAGTTATTTCGAAGTGAGGTTTCAGATGATAATGACTCACAAGGTTCAACACCTTGTTCCCCAACCGTTCTGGGTTCTCTTGAGGATGGAGGGGCTGCTGGTAATGGCCAAGCATTTGAGCGGCAGCTATCAAAGCTCGGTTCTTTCAATTTCAAGCCTAGTATTAGGAGATCTGGGCAGATACTGCTTGCACCTGAAGAATTACGATGTCCAATATCATTGCAGCTTATGTATGATCCAGTCATAATTGCCTCTGGACAGACATACGAAAGGATCTGCATTGAGAAATGGTTTAGTGATGGGCATGACACCTGCCCAAAGACTCAACAGAAACTACCACACCTCTGTTTGACTCCTAATTACTGTGTTAAGGGTCTCACTGCTAGTTGGTGTGAACAGAATGGAGTTCCTATGCCCGATGGTCCCCCAGAGTCTCTTGATCTTAACTACTGGAGACTAGTGTTGTCTGAGTCTGAAACTGCAAATTCAAGATCAATGGATAGTGTTAGTTCATGTAAGTTAAAGGGGGCTAAGGTGGTTCCTTTAGAGGAGAGTGGTACCATTGAGGAAGTGGAAGGAGATGAAGCTGAAAATGAATCTCCATGTCTACAGGAGGAAGTTTCTGAGCATAATGTGCTAGCAAGATTTCAGGATTTTCTATCTGTCCTTAATGAAGAAGAGAACTTGGGGAAAAGGTGCAAAGTTGTGGAACAAATAAGGCTTTTGCTGAAAGATGATGAAGAAGCCAGGATTTTTATGGGGGCTAGCGGCTTTGTTGGAGGATTATTGCGATTTCTAGAGTCCGCTATGCAGGAAGGGAATGCAATGTCTCAGGAAATTGGGGCAATGGCTCTCTTTAACCTTGCTGTCAACAATAACAGGTTTGTTACTTATGTTTTGTGTCTTTGCTTTGTTAAATCTAGAATCGAATATTTGTGAGCAATATAGGTTTTCTTTTTTCTCAAGCCTTTGGCAAGCTTCTTTTATTCTTTGATTCATTAAAGGGTACACCAAATGCATTATTGTAGGAGAAAGGATCCCATCAAATGTATAGGAGGGGGAAGAACATTGGCATGTTTTTCATTTTACCCTATGTTTGGATTGGGGGTAGGGAAGGAAAAGGAAAGGAAAGGAAAGCTAAGTAAAACAAAGGAAGGTTATAAACCTTTCCCTTGTTTGGGAAAAATTTTCAGCTAGGGAAAGGAAAGAGAGGGGGAGTGAGCACCTCTTACTTTCCCTTGACTTAGTTTTTTTAAAACCTCAATTTGGGGTAAACGGGAAGGAAAGGAAACTTGAAAAAAAATTTTAACATGTAGAATGTCAAATTTAACCTTATTATATTATAAAATTTAAAACAAAAGAAGTTATAATTGGAAAAAAAGTGTTATAATAAATTATTTCTTTTCGTTTTCATTGTTTAACCAAACAAGGGTTGCTAGGATTACTTTTCTTTTCTTTTCTGTATTAATTTTAGCTATTTAAACAAGGGGTATATATATCCTTTTCTTTCCGCTTCTTTCCTCTAGTTTACATTCCTTTCCTTTACTAATATTTATCCAAACATAGTGTTAATGCTGTTTTTCCTTATGATTGATTGACATTATATATAATTTTAAAGCCGAACCTTATTTAGTTTTTTTTTTAAATAAAAAAAATCAGGAACAAGGAATTGATGTTAGCAGCTGGAGTGATTCTATTGCTGGAGGATATGCTTTCCAACTCCAATGGCCATGAATCGGCAACTGCTCTCTATCTTAATCTCTCTTGCTTTGAGCAAGCCAAGTCTATTATAGGCTCAAGTAAGGCTGTTCCATTTTTAGTCCGGCTACTTGGAGGTGAAAATGATTCCCAGTGCAAGCATGATGCCCTTCACACTCTTTACAACCTATCTACCGTGCACTCCAACATTCCGAACCTTCTATCTGCTGGCATAGTCAATGGCCTTCAGTCCCTTGTGGTCTCGGGTGACCATGCCTGGACAGAGAAATCTATTGCGGTTTTGCTAAATTTAGCTTCAACTCAAGCAGGAAAAGATGAGATGGTATCAGCCTCTGGTCTCATAAGTGGTCTGGCATCAGTTTTGGATGCAGGCGAATTGATTGAGCAAGAGCATGCTGTTTCATGCCTTCTACTTCTTTGTAATGGAAATGAGAAATGTAGTCAAATAGTCCTACAAGAAGGTGTGATTCCTGCATTGGTATCAATTTCAGTAAACGGGACAACAAGGGGGAAGGAGAAGTCACAAAAACTTCTGATGCTCTTCCGGGAGCAGCGGCAACGAGATCATCCGCCTGCAGACATACACCAGAGAGTAGAAAGCAGTCAAGATCCCACGCCAGCTCCAGCCCCAGCTCAAGAAACCAAGCCACTCTGTAAATCGGTATCAAGAAGAAATTTGGGCAAAGCCTTGAGCTTTATGTGGAAGAGCAAGAGCTACTCCGTTTACCAGTGTTAAAGCGTGGGAAGCTATTGTAAATTTGCCTTGTATCTTCTTTTCTATTTCTCATGTCCTGTTCCGATGGACAGTATTTATCTATTTCTTTTTCTTTTTGGTTATCATAGAGAAGCAGAGATGTACAGGCCCTTTGTATTCTATGGATTTTTGCGTCTTCTCAACTTGTGGCTAGGAAGACATGTACCATCACCATGTATTTCATAATTGAGGGTTAGATTCATCTTTAAGAAACCTGGCAGTTGCTCCATGTGAATATTTATATTATGGAATATAGTCTACCAACACTCCAACGACCAACACTGACAGATTTAAGATTCAGTGTCCTGATAATAGCTCATTTCTCAACTAAAGAATCCTGTAAATGGTAGGACGATGCAGGTTAGGTGGCAGACACTTAATCCCTGAGGTCCAATTGTTGAAGTGACCTTTTCTTTTATGACTAGATAACTAATTACTGATCCGTAAGAATGAAGGTGCTGAAAAGAAGGGAAAATAAATTCACCAATTTGATCAAAAGATCATCTCAGTACTTGTCAAAACTTTCAGTTGCCCGTCTAGCTCAGTCGGTAGAGCTTAAACTTGTGGTCGTGGTTCGAGCCCCATGGTGGGCGCGAATAAATTTTTTGTGAGGTGAGATGGTAAGGAGAATATATTGAGATTATTGAGTTTAGTATGTTAATATTATAATTTTGAATAAAAATGTATTATAAAAAAAAGTCATGTTAATTCACTGAACCAGATTTCATGTACGACAGTTCAATGACTGAAAATTCAAAGAATGGATATGGTTTTATGATTCTCTATATGACAAAGCTTTCAATCTCGGCATTGCTAGTGTCACTACATTGTTTTACGAATTTCAACCTTTTTCGGATTCTTTTTGTACACTACGTTTTCGTTATTTCTAGTTCTCCCTCTAGTCTACCTTTTCTATTGCTCCCAGTGTTTCTCTTGCCTTTGTTATCTTCATTGTCCTCTTCAGACCCAAATCTGCACGATCTGCTCTCCTTGCTCAGAAGGAACAAATCTGCATCCTCACTTTTCATGAGCTTTTCTGCAACTTCTGCTGGAGCTACCTCCACTTCCGTCATCATTTCATTAATTTTGTTGAACAAATTGTGGCTAGTGATTCATGGATAGTTTGAAGCAAGGATCCTGAATCCTTGCCGCCTGGTCTTAGCAAAGCAGGGTCTGTCTTGTTCTCATGTTTGGTTGTAAAGACTATAACCCCTCTCATCGCCACAGCTTGACCATAGGTCATCGACAAAATTGAGAATTATCGGTAATTAGTTGTCTTGGTTGGTGGGGCCTGCTCTATGTCCAAGGCAATCGAAGTAATCTCATATATATATATATATATATATATATATATATATATATATATATTTATATTAAAGACCTGATCTTCAGCAACAATTAAACCTGATAATCTTAGATACGACATGATTACACGACATGAACACAATATAAATAAATGACACGAGATGACATGAGGTTAAAATTAAGTAAAATTAATATATGAATATGATAAAGACTAAAAATAACATTTTGAGTTTTTCGTATTGAAATGAATTTTGACACGAAATTTTCGTGTTTTACACAACACGAACACGATTTTATATGATACAAAAACGAATTATAAACACAAATTGCCAGGTCTAGCAGCAACCCTGTTATTTTTGGTCAAATCAATGCATACCTTTGCTCGGCAATGTGAGCTATTGTTCCAATCATAAGTTTCGGATATGCGAGTAATCAGCTTTTGTGATTACGGTGTCAATTGATTTCGGCTTAATATACACCAAGTTGAGCACGCGCTATGCTGCAAGATCAATGCATAAAAAAACAATTCGATTACAGGAATCAAACATTCAACATTTTGATAATAAGAGTCAAACAATTCCTTGTTCATTGGCAGCAATACAATCACAAACCATGGATGCATTAGAGTAATTTTGGCGCTGAGATACAGGCAAAGCGCATCAGCCTGCTTATGTGGTATTAGTATAAAAGTATATCAAACAAAGTAAATTTCTTTAATAATCAATTCATATAATATGAATTTAACAACCCTTATTAACATATTGGAATCCTGACTTCAGCCGTTGAAGAAGACTGATCTTGATTGTTTCAAATATTGCTCAGGTAACAAAAATGATAACCCCAAGGCCTGATCCACAATAATAAGTTGAGATGTTAATATACTCGTATTATTTATTTATTTAACAACATAAGCTTCACATATAAAATGAACAAAATGGCTGCATATGAGCTACATTATTGCATCCACTCCTAGAAATAGACTCATATTATTTAGCTAGATATTTGCGTCCACTCCTCAACCTTTTCCTATGATTGATAACCCAAACATTCGAGTTTTGGAAGCAAATTAAATACCACTAATTACTTTTGGTCTGTTAAGATGTTATCATACCGTCAATGGACAGTGATAATAGAGACATTGAATACATGAGATTAACCTTATCGTATACAGACCTTGTTGAAAAATCTCTTCTTTTTTTTTTTTGAAAAAGATATTTATTATAAAGTTTAAGCTTGCAAACGTTCAGAGGACACTACTGGCTGTATACAATCCGGACATGAGTCTACCCAGTATTTGTCTTCAGTACAAGAGTAAGCTAATAAAGATAAACAATGTGCTGCCTTATTAGCATCTCTCCTGACATGCTTTAAATGTTAAGCTAAGTAACTGTGCACTTCCTTCCTTGCATCCTCAATCAAGTTCCCTGCGTTGGAGAAGTCCATTTCATCAGCTCGGATCCTGTTGACAACTCCTATTGAGTCTCCCTCGAGCACTATTTGTCTGAAACCCATTTCTCTACCAAATTCCAAAGCTCTGAACGTTGCATAAGCTTCCATTATTTCTGGGTCTAACACATTTCTGACCTGCATATGTAGAGCCCCCATGACCTCTCCTTGGTCATTTCTTGCTATGACACCTATGACACAGATACCCTCATCTGCTTTGCATCCTCCGTCGAAATTAATCTTGATAAAACTTGGAGGCGGCTTTTGCCAAGAAATCGAGCTTGTAGCTTGGAATTTCACGAAGGGAGTTTGCTGTGCTTGTTTGAATTCCTTTATATATTCTGTTGCAAACATAGCTGTGTGCTATGCATGTCGGGGTTTTCCTGCCATGACCTCGTTGTTCCTGCTGTTCCAGATGGCCCAGAGAAGTACCAGTCCTGATGCAAAAATCTGTTGGTCCATTCCGGGTATCACTTGCAACAACCAATCCATAATATCTGATTCTTCTCCATTAAGCCAACCTTCTGATAAACTTGAGGCAGCCCAAATTTGAGATACCTTGGCACAATCGCAAAGAGCATGGGAAAGTGTTTCTTTTTTCTGTTGACACCTTTGACATGTGGCATTTGTCAGAATTTTCCTTTGCATGAGATTGACGTTGCAAGGGAGTATTCCATTACACATTCTCCAGGCAAAGAGTTTTATTTTGTTTGGTAAGTTGGCCTTCCATAGCTTCTGCCAGAGTGCCTTCCTCATTTCTTCTGCAATATTTGCTGTGTTGGTTAATCCCCAGGATTTCTCTACGAGCCTCCTATAGCTGCTTTTAACAGTGTAGATTCCTGATTTCTCGAGATCCCACACTTGAACATCTGTGCACACTCTTCTGCTTAAAGGTATACTTTTGATTTTATCTGCCTCTGTCTGGGTGAATATGCTGTCCAGTAATTCTTCATTCCACGTGTTGCTGCCTTCACGGAAGAGTTCCCTAACATAGCATAAATGTTGACTGGTGTTTGGATCTGCACTTGGTCGAAAATGCGGGACACCTGGAATCCAACAATCTTGCCATATTCGTATTGAGTCTCCATTGCCTATTCTCCATCTTAGTCCTTCCTCTAAGACTTCTCCAAGTGAATGATGGGTTCCAGCCAACTTTAGCCTCCATAAAATTGGTGTGTGGAAAGTATCTAGCCTTCAATACGTTGTGTAGCAGAGAAGAAGTATTGTGCAGTAGCCTCTAGCCCTGCTTACCTAATAGTGCTTTATTGAAAGCTTCAAAGTCTTTAAAGCCAAGGCCACCAGCTTGCTTAGATAAGCACATCTTTTTCCAATTTATCCAATAGATTCCCTTCCCATCGTTTCCTGAACGCCACCAGTAGGAACTAACAATGCTATTTAGCTCTTTATAGAAAGTTGTTGGGAATTGGAAACAAGCCATGGCGTATGAAGGTATCGCCTGTAAAATGGATTTAATAAAAACTTCTTTACCAGCTTGAGAAAGCCACCTCCAGTTCCAACTCTGTATTTCTTTGTTTATAAACCATTCCAGGTTGTTACTACAAAATCTTACCAAAATATTGACAGAGGATAATATTAAAATGTAAAATGGTAACGAATTAAATCAATTCCAATAACAGGAAGTTTAAGTAATTTACAAAAATTGCAAAATCTAACATGGTTAGCGGTGTCCAATATCCCTCCTAAACAACCTAAATTAATAGATGATAATCATTTAACTTTAAATTCATAAAAGTTTCATTGAACATCTAATTAGCTAGCTCTATAACCGTTTTCACCCTAAAAAATGGAGAAAAGGCTGGTAATGTCGACAGATTTATAGTAACAAGACAAAGCCAAGAATTCCTGCATGAGATGACGAAAGAGGCCACATTGTATACCCAAATTACAGAGGGAAACAAAGCAACGACTAAACCAAAGCAAGGGCAAGACGGTAAATTCGGTCACTAGCAACATGGCCTCACCAGAACCCAAAGAATCCATATATCTTTGTATACAATAAACATTGTCACAATTTGTTTTTCCTACGAAGAAAAACAAAACAAAGCAATGACTAAACAAAAGGGCAAGACGGTAAATTTGATCATAAGTGACTTGGCCTCACCAGAACACAAAGAATCCATGTATCTTTATATACACTAGGTAATGCCCGCTCTATGATGCGGGTTGTGAAATAAAAAGCTGACAAAAGAGGAGATTAAGATGGCCAAAGAGAGTTCATGAGAAATAGTAAAAGCAAGCATTGATATGTCCTAGGAAACAAATGAGTCAGTTCAGAAAAAAGAAAGATATAGTTCGTGCAGCAGAAGTGGGACAGCAAGGGAAAATACAAAAAAGATGGCAGCAGGTTGGTTGAATGGTAAAACAACAATGAAGCACAATAGGGATCGAGCAGTGTATCTGAAGTTTCTCGATAGGTAGATGAAGCAAATAAAAATATAACAACCTTAAACTGTGTGAGATAGATAGGTGGGAGGTTTATGTAAAAAGATGTATAGTTACAACCAAATAGAAATTGAGTCGTTAAGAACGAAATATAATATATTAATTCATTTGTTGTCATTTAGATATAGCACATTTATATGCTTTGGTAGCAATGCAGCTGGGGTTTGCATATGGTAGAACATATTTGTTTAACTTGTGCAAACCGTTGGAAACACACACAAAAAAAGAGAAAAGTGGTGATCAGTATAAGCACATAAGTAGCTAGGGATGTAAAATGGGCAGGCCGGGGCGGGCGCGGGCCGTAAGAATACGGGCCTAAACGGGCCTATTTTTACATGCCCGGTCCGTTTTTAATACGGACCGGGCTGGCCCGCTGGTCAAATAATTTTTAAATAAAAATAATAAAAATAAAATAAAATTTAAAAAATCATTAAAATTCATATACAAATACAATTTAAATACAATTATAATTCACTTACAATATTTTAAAATAAATAATTACAATCTTAAAAAAACATAAATTTCTATTAAACATTAAATTCTTCCAACATCTTATTTTCACTATTATATGTGTGTGTGTGTGTGTGTGTGTGTATATAAAATGTCATGGTTTGAATTCAGAATAAAATTACATGAATTTATTTTTTTGCTAGAATACAATAAAATCATATCATGTATTTATTATTTTGTAAGAAATAAAAATACATTAATAATATAATTAAAAAATAAATTATATAAAAAAAATGAAAAAAAGGCCCAAAATGGGGCCGACTCGCGGGCTTATGAACCGGCCCGCGCGGATTGTCGACCCGAACGGGCCAACCCGTTAATGGGCCTAAAAAATTGAATCCGGCCCTTTAAAAGCCCGCGGGTTTAACGGATAAACCCGCGAGCTTCGGCCCGTTTTACACCCCATATAAGTAGCCAAGATGGTGTATGTTGGCACGTAAGTATTGGCACATAAGTAGCTAAGGTGATGAGAGACCAAACAGGTGTGAGTCAGCTCATGCTTAGTATTCAGCAATAGCTGCAATGATCAAAGAGTGGCTGCTATTATATCCATGCAAACAGAGTTGGACATAGAGGAGCAATCAAGCGCAATGGCAAAGGATCATTACTCCTAGGGGTGTAAAACGGGCCGAAGCCCGCAGGCTTATCCGTTAAACCCGCGGGCTTTTTAAAGGCCGGATTCAATTTTTTAGGCCCGTTACGGGTTGGCCCGCGCGGGTTGACGATCCGCGCGGGCCGGTTCATAAGGCGCACGGGCCGGCCCCATTTTGGGCCTTTTTTTCATTTTTTTATATAATTTGTTTTTTAATTATATTATTAATGTATTTTTATTTCTTACAAAATAATAAATACATGATATGATTTTATTGTATTCTAGCAAAAAAATGAATTCATGTAATTTTATTTTGAATTCAAACCATAACATTTTACATATATATATATATATATATATATATATATATATATATACAGATATAATAGTGAAAATAAGATGTTGGAAGAATTTAATGTTTAATAGAAATTTATGTTTTTTTTAAGATTGTAATTATTTATTTTAAAATATTGTAAGTGAATTGTAATTGTATTTAAATTGTATTTGTATTTGAATTTTAATGATTTTTTAAATTTTATTTTATTTTTATTATTTTTTATTTAAAAATTATCTGACCCGCGAGCCAGCCCGATCCGCATTAAAAACGGACCGGGCATGTAAAAATAAGCCCGTTTAAAAACGGGCGTATCCATACGGCTCGACCCGCGCCCGCCCCGGCCCGTCCGTTTTACATCCCTAATTACTCCTTTATCTTTTCTTTGCCCTTGTGAGTTAGAGAAGAAGGAACAGGCATGCAAGGTTGAGAACACTAAGTTAGCGTGGCAAATATGAGCAAAATAGTGCAGCATAATAGTTAATTATAGGACAAAAGAATGACCAAGTCAATGGTAAACAAAGTGTTGTAGAAGCAAAATAATCATGCTTATTAGAGAAGGGTTCAAATAGGTAAAAAAAATTAATGCCACAAGACCCAATCAGGAGGATGTGTTAGAAGCAAGTAAATAATTTGAATGGTGAGCAAGAAAATACAAATTGTAACAATGAAAAGCAATTGAAACGTAAAAATTAAATTAATCCTTTGTTTACTTGATTTGAGAAGAAGGTTTAAATTTTGTGGATATGGTACCATACATAAATATTTTTCAGGAAGGGAAAAGAAACAATGATTTGGAAGTAAATTAATAGGAATTGTGGCCAATGCGGAGCTAAATTTCTTAATATGGATCGAATGTAAGAGAAATGAGGATTGGATCAAAGTTACTAAGTGCGTGAAAGAATGGTGAATATGGTACCTACTCGTTAATTTTTTGAGTGGCAAATCATTAAGAAACAGATCTACTGTAGGATGTTCTGCACTTGGTACTACATCTTTCTGTTTCTCATCACTGTTTGGTAGAGGTAGAAGGGATGGAAAAGGTTTAATGAGATGAAAAAAAAAAGAGTGAAGGAAGATGGCAGGAACAAAGATGTATTTATCTGATTTACTTAGGTCTTGTTTAACCTGAAAAGTTTCCTCTTGGCATGCCCAGCTTGTTGAGTTTGCTCAGGTTGAATAGGTTCTTCGCCTGGTTCTCGAATGCTGATAATGGGGGAGCATGGAATAAGTATAAACATGTGATATGACAAAGGGCAAGAGAAAATAACTTTTTTTTTACCAAAAAAAAAGTGACAAAGCAGAAATATACCTAATTCCCTTTCGTGATGAAGGTGATTTTGTAGCAAATAAGCTTTCCAAAACAGAGAAAGGAGTTATTGCTAGGCTTTCTGTTTGAATACCAAGAGTTACTTGTACAACTATGCTTGGATGAAGTGAGGTTGGGGTAGATGAATCCTCCGGCAGAATAGTGGTAAGGATATCTTGGTCAGTTGGGAAGGTTGAGTTTACTATATAAGTTGGTACACCTGAGTTAAATGATTGTTTAGCAAGGTTGACCGTGAAAATTTTTTCTAGACCAATCAAAGCTTTTGCGCATTCAGGCAAAACTTATTGGTGGAGTTGTTGTTTGTTGTCCAAGTCAACGATGTCTGTTTGTGTCAATACCTCAGCAGTTTTACCAAACATCATAAAACCTATTTCACCAGTATCATCTTTCACATTCATCAATATTCTATAGCTGGTAGTGCAAGAACAATTAGGAACATAAAAAGAAATAATCAAGTGTTGTAATGAAGGAAGTCTTGTACATTGAAGATGATATATATAGATGTGAGTTTAGACGAACAAAGCAATATACCTTACACAGGTTTAGGTGTCTGGTCTGTGTGGGTTGAATCAAGACACGTGTAGTTGTTGTCTATAAATCTAAACCCTTTGTTGCAAACAGGACAGCTATTATAAAACCATCCGTCAGACAGATCAATGTCTAACATCTTTGCTTTGCATGTGAAGAAAACTCCTTGCATGAGATGATTGTGTACCATTTGTGTTAAAAAAAAAGTGGTATAATGGAAAATAACAAAGTATAAATGTTTAAATTCCATTTTCCTACAAATAAATGAATTTTAATAACCTTTGATTGTGAAACATCTATCCTCAAAAGTTGTTCGATTGTCATCCTACTTTCATTGATGTCATCTGCTCCCTCTCTTCTTGGACGTAATTGTTCATCAAGCCTATTAACGATCAATGGACGATTGCCATATCTAACAAAGAGCAAAGGGAATTATTATTTGTTGTAGCACAGAAGACAAATTTGTTGTCCTAAATGAAAATAAAGCTAAACAATTAGTTCTTAGCTGTATTTATTGCGTTGAAGCTTATTCAAACCTGTTTTTGAGCATTTTGGTAGCTAGCATGTCAACATTGAGGTAGATTTTTGTGGCTGAAGAGCTTGACAAAGCAAACAACCCTGCCATGGGAAAATTATGAAAGCATGGAGCTTTTTGCAAGACAACATTTTGGTTCTTTGTTTTGGATAAAAAATGCAAGATTATTTACCAAGAAATTTTTTGATAGTCATGCTAGCAAGGGCAATCACAACATTAGTTTGTGAGTTAAAGTCATCATCTTGGTCAAGCACATGAGCAAATTGTCCCCAAAGTGTAACATCAAGAGTTCTTTCCTTGCATAGGAATAGTGGAATAAGCTTAAAAGGGGAAAAACACCTAATTGATTACAAGTGTGTAAGTTCTGATTGGAGGGTAAAAAGACGATCAAAAAATTGGATGAATATGATACTTACTGGTCATCCTGGATCCTAATATTTTGCCTGCCAACAGGGTCAGGGTTGGTCTTTGTAAACCCTTGTGTTAAGGCTCCAATGGCAATGAGAATCCCAACTGCATCTGATAAAGCATGGCAGGAGTGGAATGGGAGTGAGGTTGAATGCAGAGGCAAAAGATAAATGACTTGGTAAGTGCTAATGGCAGTATAAAGATGCAACATTGAAATAAAAATGATGATGACAAATTACATTTGTGCTTATATACTTGTCAAAATATAGTTGTTGTCGCAACGTAGAGCAAGACAGTCAAAGGATTGAAACTCAAAATAGTACAACCGGGGGGAGGGGGATTACTAGGATCACGTACTTCAATCAATTACGACAGGTACGGGTCTAGCACATGGTCAGCGGCAGGAGCATGCTCTTCATTTTCTCTGGATCGGCATAAGAGACAAAAAGAGAGAGTTAAGACATAAAAAAGGGAAGGAGCAGAGTAAAGGAGAAAAAGTAAAATATTACTATAAGAGTGCCTATGAACTCAGCTCCACTTGATTTTGCAACAAAAACACAAATTTGGATCAGGTTTTAGTTGAATTTTTAACTTATATATTTGACCAAGCTAAAAAGAATAGCACAACAACCAAAAGATATCCTTTTCTCATTAAGACACTAAGGATTTTCGCATAACAACTTTTAAATAAAAAGATCTTTTGTTATTTTCGGTTTCTTTTTATGCCTTTTTAGTGAGTGAGACTAGAAGAGGTCGCAATGAGGAAGAGACAATGTCATCTCCCTTCTTCCATGGACAATTCTTTCGCATTGAAGAACTAATCCAACAAAGTGGTTCTTAATGATGACTTCTAAAGCATGAGAAGCAAACACATTTAGAAAATTTTAAACTAATGATGACGAAAATAAAAAATAAAAAAAGGTGTTGAGTTAAAAATTTAGCCAAATGAAATGAAGGGAAACTAAAAGTTGTCATATTTGGATGTTAATATCATTGGTTTAGGGTAATTGGTAAAATTTATATAACAAAGTACAAAAAAAAGGGTTAACTTCCTTTCCACCCAAAAAAAAAGACAATATCATTCAATCTCAAATAACATACATAAAGAGAAAAATAAGAGAGTAAAAATAGTAACATTAAAAAAGACTTCAAGCAGCAAATTGAGAGCAAAAGAACAAAGCTCATGCCTTATGTCTCTCAATAAAAATTATAAATTTTACCAATTACCGAGACATTGAACTTGGAAGAAACCATACCAACTAACTGTTATTCAAATCCAGCACAATATTATATGTGCACTTTCATTCCTAAAACTCATTTAAGCTAACTCAAGCATGTTGTAAATTGGAGTATTTAATTTCAAAAGAGAAAATATAATGGCATGCACTTAATTATTGCGTTAACCAAGAAAATTTTTTCAGTTGCAATTCAAATAATCTAATAGCATCCCAAATGTTTCACAATTTTGATCATCTCACATACTTTCACATGCCTATCCTCCTAGAATTGGAGTGGTGATAGTTGTTGAACTAAAATTACAATTTAATAATCCAATATGAGTACACATCAATCGCTTTGTTACTTTCTCAAAACTTAAATCTAAATGGTAAAATACTAACAATGTGTGAATAAGCACAATAATGAGAAAACAATTTTATCAGTATTTGGAAGGAAATTTAGCTAAAGGCAACCTAAGATTGCAAATCTCAAGAATAGAAATTTGTTGAGCTAAAAACAAAACATCATATTGTTAAGAGAATAAAAAAATGATACATAAAAATAACAATATGTACTTCAAATATAAAAAAATTTGATAAACAATTGTACAAAGAAATATATATTTATTTATTTTTATATTTATATTTGAGACTTTGAACCATAACCATCATAATTGAAAGCAAAGGTAAACAATACCTGCATCTTGAAAGGAAAAGTAAAATCACATTTTAAGAAGACCAAGTTGAATAAAAAAGAGGAAAAATTAAATGAGAACGTAGAAAAATATAGCATAAGATAGGTTTCAATTTTCTTTATTCTCTTGATTTCTTTATTTTCTCTTTTTTTACGTCTTTTTGCTGGTAAAAAATAAAAATAAAGATTTCTAGATATAAAAAAAAAAATAACATATCAGGTGGCATCTCCATACTTGTGCATATGGTTCAATTGGGTGAGATCAATATGCCACTTTATCTTCATATCTTCACATGTTAGGTATCACAACCAAAAAATAAATAAATAAAAATATTAGATGTCAAATAGGAAATAATCAACAAAAAATCTTAAGATAATCTTAACTTGTGATAAAATGAAAATTTTAATTAAAATTCATTTAAAAAGCTGAAAAAAAAATTTCCACAGTTTCCAGGCTTCCCAAAGAGTATAGCCAAACTTTTGACTATCAACATTACAAGGTAAATTCCCAATAGATACTCACTTCTAGAGGTGGCAAACAGGCGGGTTCGGGCGGGTTTCGGTCTGGGTTTTTTCGGTTACGGGCTTTTTCGGTTACGAGTTTTTTTGGTTGCGGGTTTTCTCGGTTGCGGGTTTTTTCGGTCTCGGGTTTTCTAGGTTGCGGGTTTTCTCAGTCTCGAGTTTTTTCGGTTGCGGGTTTTCTCGGTTTCGGGTTTTCTCGGTTACGGGTTTTCTCGATTTCGGTTCGGTTTCGGGTTCGGTCCAGTTTTAATCGGGCAGGCTTCGCAGGCTTAGTCAAATTATTTTAAAATTTTATAAATTATAAATATTTTATAATTTTGAATGTAATAATTAATTTAATTTTATATAGTTAAATAAAAATATAATAGAAATACTAAATTAAAGTTAAAATTTAATAAATCAGAATTGTATAATATATATATTGAGAAATTTGGTTGGGATAATTTTGAAAACATTGGGAGTGGACCAATAAAGAATATAGTTATCTACAATAATAAAAGAGAACATATCATCTATAATTATTACATTATAATTAATTAATCAAAATTTAAAGTCACATGAAATCTATCAAAATAATACATAAAGTTCGCACTTGTAAATAATGGACCAGTACATAATTTTTAATTATAATTGATTAATTATCGTAAAAAATTATAAGTAAAATACTCAAAGACGTAAAAGACATTGAAAAAGTTTTAAATCTTGCATTGCATTTGCAAGAAATATTTGCAAGAAATGAAAGCACTTTTGCTATTGTAAACTTTTGCTATTGTAAACTTCTGCCTTAGAAGCATATGGATTTCTGTACTAATTAATTTTTTTGTCCACAAACTCCAATTACTAAAAATCATCTTTGAATTGCCAACAACCTCTTGGCCTAGTGGTTAAAGATGAGTTGTGACATATTGTAAGTCTTGGATTTGAATCCAACACCCCCATCCTCAGTTATTTAATATTTCCCTTATAATAAAAAAAATCATCTTTGAATTTCAATTATATTTAAAACGATTATAATAGACATTACATTATATTAGACTTAATAATTCGTATATATATATTTTGTATTCGTATTGCATCAAATATATTTGTATCATATAAAATATAAAAATTATTGTATTAAAATTTATATTGATATACCAAACACAATTTTTTTCTAATTTTTATCAAAATTTGATCCAATGTCACGTTCATTTTTTTTAATTATCATATATACATTGCATGACAGTATATTGAGATAAAATATTTCAAAGTTTGCTTTTGAAGTTTTTTCATGTAATTCTCAAGGGAGGGAAAAGGCATATTCCCAAAGAATTTGAAATTTTTTGGTAATGTGGGAAAAGCTTGTTTGGAGGGAATTGAAAAATGAAAATCAAACAGATCATTTTTCACACTAAATTCTCATAAATAAAATATTATTATTCATTATTTTTAATTTCTTTTGTTGTTTTGACTAAATTTATATAAATATAAATTTTTACATTTTAATATTTTTATTACTTGATTATTATTATTTATTTTTTTAATTTCCTGTGATATTTACATTTGTTATAAAATATATAATTATATATTAATAATTATATAAAAATTTATTTTTTAAATGAGCCAAATATATATAGTAAAACTAAAAGAAAGTGAAAATCCAAAAGTATTAGCTATACAAATAAATAATGAACAAATTATAAATAAATCACATTAAACAATTAAACATTTATATAAATAGCTTTATACTCTTAACAATAACTTATTGAGTCATTGTGTTTTTTTTTTTGGGTCAATATTGGGTCATTGGAATTTAGATACTCTTAGTTCAATAAATTTGTTTTTTTTACTTTGTTTAATTAGCTTTTTTAATAATTATATTATATTTTTAATAAAAATTTTAAATTTTTAAGAATCTTTTTTACATTTATTTTGTCTTTTAAATACCAACATAATTAGTAATTAAATTAAATTTAACCGCATAACTAGTTAACTAATTCTGCTATTATACTGTTGAATAAAATTATAGTATACATTAAAAAAATAATTAATATTACGAATAATTGGTCAATTAATTATCTCAATTTTAAATTTATTTTGTTTTTAGTTTGTATATAAATCATAATATAACATTATTTTTATTAAATATAATCATACTCAAACACATTAATTAATCAAATATCTCATTAAAAATTTAGAACGTTAAATTAAACAAGTTATATACACCAATTGACATTATATTATAAATAATAACATTTGATTGATGTACCAAAAAAACATTTGATATAATGATGTAAATGGGTAATATATAATCAGGTACCCGACAATACCTGACTCTATAATCGAATAATTATAGGGTTCGGATAGTGTTCTTATTACCCGTATCGGATTCGGGTAGTACCCTTAGGGTACGCTATACCCGATTAACTTTTGATCAAGTAGTATCTAGTACCTGAACTTGTTCATCAATTATATGAAAGTAATCAAAATTATATGCTTCTACAAAGATTTGAACCATGACCTCTTATATTTATTGTTATATGTTTAACCACGTGAGCTAGATTGGGAATTTGTTATATTTGTTGTAAATTTTATTTTTATTTTAACACAACTTGCAATTTAAAATTTAATGAAACATTGTTGGCCAAAAAAATAGTTTACTGAATAATAATAATAATAATAATAATAATAATAATAATAATAATAATAATAAAAATAATTTATTCTTAAGATAATAAGATTTTAAAATTTTAGACATAAAGTACTAAAATTAAATTAATAGAAATTTCATAATATATTAAGATACAATTCTTAAGATATTGATAATTTAACATATATGACATTTTATTATAATGTAAATCTTAATATATATATATATATATATATATAGTATATTATGTTTATTATTTTATTTGTAACTCATTATAATAAATTAAAAAACACTTTTTTGACTAAAAAAGTAGTTGAGAAGGTCAATATCTATTTAATCATCCAATATTACGATTATTAATTGATCAAGTTAAACTAAATTACATGAATACATCATAAGAGATTAAATGTTTGAAATTAAAAATAAGAGTATATTCTAAAAGCATGATAAGAAATTGGAATGAAAAATGTCTGAAATTAAAACTATAATATGCTATGAGAGATTGTTTAATTTATTCTATATTACATGGTAAGAGATTATTATAATGTAACATACAAATCATTATGATAAGATAAACATATTAATAATCTATTTTATATAATTAAGAGCTTGTATAGTTGATTATATATCACATGATAAGATATTATTTTTAAAGTTATAATAACATACAAATCATTATGATAAGGCGTTATTTATTAACTATATTATGTATTTTATTTGCTATAAAAAAAACTATTCCAAATTGAGTACTAATTTTTTTTCATACTCACATTAACATAATAATATTATATATATACCAATTGATTGAATATCTAATTAAAATGTTAAATAATAGATATTACTAAATTAATTAATATAATGCTAGTTATTTAAATATAATTAATAATAATATTAACAAAGTATAAAAAATAAATTTTATTAAAATTATCACTTACATAGTAATACAACTCTAATATATTATTAAATTACACTTTAATTTACTATTAGAATTATTATTTTTATCCACACTTTAATTTTATATTTAATAGATAATAAATAAATTATTTTTAATAAATACTTAATTCTATCAAAATAATACTTACAAACTAAGAGATTACGTAATTTATTTTTCAAAAGATTATTATAATATAATATACAAATCATTATTATAAGATACCAAATTAGTTTATTCATGTGTAAGATTATTATAATATAATAAATAATTAATTATCACTAGCTTGATTTTTTAATGTCTTTTGTTTTAAGGCTAAAAATAAAATTACCACTATAATTTTCTCTTTTAATGATACCCAAGTATAAAAAAATTGTACTTGTATTGTTTAATTTAATTACTTAACTTTTTCTAATCTTAAAAACTTGAATTTTAATTTTAAGATTAGGTTTTTTTAAATCTAAATTTAATATCTTTCTATACTTGAAACTTTAAGAAAATATAGTTTAAATTTAGTTTTATTAAAAATATTTTTAATGTCTTGCACAAAATATCAAATTAAAAGTTTCAAACAAATATTGAAATTATATAATTTTTATATATTTGATTTATTATTATATTAAAATTAAAATTTTATTATAAATAAAAATAATAAAATGTTAAAATGATTTTTATAATAAAATCAAATGTCAAATTAATAATATATTTATTATTATACATGCAATAAGGATAATTTTAAAGATTATTTGATATCATATATTATATCATATATTATGGTATTTTAATTTAATTTAATTTAATTAAAAAGATTCAATATTTATTATGATAGTAATATATAATTGATAAAATTGTATAATAAATAATAATTGTTTTCAAAATTTTAAACTTTTTAATTAAAAAAGTGTATCAATTATTTATTTATTTTTAAAAAATAATTATATAAATATAATTCGGGTTTTCTCGGGTTATAAATTCGATTTTTTTCGGTTTTCGGTTCGGGTCGATCTCGGTTTCGGATTGTATCGGGCTCGGGTTATGTCGGATTCGGGTTGTGTTGGGTTCGAGTTTTTTCGGTTTCGAGTTTTTTCAGTTTCAGGTTTTTTCGGTTCCGGGCTTTTTCGGTTACGGGCCTTTAACTTTTTTGGTCAATTCAGGCTGGTCCCGGTTCGGTCTCGGGCGGATTCGGGCGGGTTTTCGGGCTCGGGCCAATTTTTGCCACCTCTACTCACTTCATTTCTAAATGCTGATGAATTTTGAGATGTCATTTTCTCTTTGAATTTCCTAAAAGCACATGAAACAACAAAGAAAATTAAACCATTGTCAGTGAGATAATTATTCAATACACTGTTAGTGGAGTTTTTTAACTTCATAAGTGGGATTAAAATAATGATACATGTCCTATTTTATTTTCTTAATATTTTTTAAGGACATGCGTAATCACATTAACCCTGCTTGTGAAGTCAAAGAACTCCCCTGACAATGTATTTGATATTAATCATTGTTGGTAAATGTTAAATTAAAATGAAATTAAAATAATCACTTCATACAAATGGGATATTCTTTTATTTCTTTTATTTAATAATTAACTTAATGAAAAATGAAAAATAAAAGAATAAATAAAAAAAGAGGGCAACAAAAAAATAAGAATTAATTGATAAGAACATAATATAAAATGGAAAAAATAAAAAAAATATGAATTTAATAAGACATAAGAGATAAATTCATAATACAAACCAGTTGAAAATAGCTTTGCGGATAAAAGATAAATTCATAAGACAAATTATTAGCTCTTCGAGCTATGATGCATGAGTCCTACCATAAATATATGTTAAAAAAATAACATTAATTCTGTTTAAAACTCGTTAGAGAGACCTAGCAGTGAGTGATTTAAGACCATCTTCTTTTGGTCAAAGACTGAAAAGAAATAAAATACACCTTATCTTACAAAAAAGCACTCTAGATATATTCAGTAATTTTATAACGTAAATGGATGAGAAATCAAGAGTAATAGCAAAAGTGATATAGAAATGAGAGTTAAAACCTTTCATATAGAAGCTATTAAACCATCTTCACCAACTCTAATTAACCTGGTATTGATAACCAAAGAGTCAACTGCTAGATAAAGCTCAGCAAACCGTTCAAATCAACTATGCATCAATAGCACTCATGATGCTAGCAAATTCTCAAAAAGATTTATTAATTCATTCTTTCCAAATCGTTCTATCATGCATCAATCAAGCTATAGGTGCACATAAATACATGTATATGGATAGAAATGTGTGTTTACATAAACAAATGGATAAGCGAAACAATAAAACAAAATGGAAATATTTAAATCTAGAATTTAAATAAATCTCAATGGTACGAAACGTAGAATCAGCTCTGCTTCAAGCACATTTGATGAAGAATGAGAATACATCAAAGGCTGACAGAGGTGACTAAATCTCCTCTCTCTCTCATATTGACAAACACCTCTAAAGTAAATAAAGGAGGTGAAGTGAACCCTGTACAAATTACAGTTCAAAAAATTAGGATCTTTTAACTTTGAGCCTTGGTATTCCAAATATGAGAAGCCCAATAGGCAAAATTATGAAATTGCAGAACTAAAGCATACTTCTTGTAATGGCATCTCACCAACCCAACATCAGACACATGCTGAAATTTTTTTAATGTGTCAAATACTTGATGTTTTTAGTATTATCACTTTTGCAACAACAACTAAACATAAAAAAAGAATACTACATTGAACAATAGGCACATAGCTGTGTTCATCACTTGCTCCGTTGTTCATGCGGAATAGACATATACCTTTATGAGTTACGATTGAGTGAGCATATGCATATTTGTGAACTTATTTATGCATGTCCACATGCACATTAAGATGCATGAGGAAAGGTCTTCCAAATATAACTATCACCAAGTTACTTAAAATATTTCCAGTGCCATCCAGTAAGTAATAAAGAAAATGAATCATAGCTTAATAATGTTTCAAAGAAACCTAGATCCAAACTTATAAGACCACAAAGCTTGTACTTACGCACGTGAGAAAAAGTATATAACATGTAAAACAATAAGATGTGACAAAAACTATATCAAGTAGATGTACATTACACTAACCTGGGACTAAGACTCTAATGATGATAATGACAATGATGATGATGTACATTACAATAACCTTCTTGAGTCAGAGGCTTAAATTATGCCATCGTATGATCCATAGCTTCTCCTGAAATAACATTTAATTATGTATGAAGAACAAAATTTTTTACATTTTTAATAAGCATTTAGAAAGCTAAATATAAAACAATTTAACTAAATAACAAATAGTACCAAACATTCAACAAACAAATTCAAAATTTAGAAAATGCTTTTCGCTTACAGTCAATTGATGTAACAAATAGTACAACAAAGACCTTGCATCTGACAGATTCATTAGGTAGGATCCTTCTCACTGCACTGTTCAATATAGTCTCATTAGTAAACCTCAAGTATAACTTATTGATTGAGAATATACTTTTGAATTATGCCAACAACTGATTAGTAGTAAAAGAAAAACAGATATAGCATCCAAAACACCACGAAAAAAAAGAAAAAGAAATCTAAATGAATGAAACCAACCATCTCATATTGACAATTTTGTTAGCTTCTCCGAGATTGGAATCTTTGAAATTCAGTGAAAAACATGGATTTGAGAAGCTTGGAGTAGTTTACACCTTGATTGAAGTGATAACCCTCAATTTCAGTATACTTTCCTTCGAGGGAATCTGAATATTCTTTGAAAACTGTGATCTCCTTCTTTCTTTTTTTTTCCTATGAAATTGCCATTGAAATAAAGAGGAAAAGCGATCAAGCTTAATATGTCTGGGCTGATTTTGATTAAAGAAAAACAAAGAAAATGAAAGTTGGGTATTATCAACAACACAAAATTATCTCATTTATGCAAGTTATTTTTTTATCATCACAAAAAATCAAAAAAAAAATCAAGTAGTAAGCTTAAGCTCCTAACATGAACAAACCAAAAGTTTTATTACTTAAAATATAGTGATATGTGGCAACAGCACACTATTCATAGATTCTATGCATGTCAATGCCTAGACTGCTTATTGCATCAAGAACAGTAATTGGATAAACTAAATTTTCTTCAAAGCTCAAATATTCATTCATCAATATCCAACCACATATGAAAATAGAATTCAATAGTAGATAGTGGGAGAATCTTCCAAGTATTTTAATTATTTTTTAGTGCATGTATCACCATTATTCATACATACGTACAAAACCCAAATCATCATAAATTGTGAATCTTATAATATAAATGACAATTAAACTAAATTAATGCTAACATCAGTAGCACCATTAGCACGATAATTGCGATCATATAAGGTAAATACGACGCTTTTAAGTCATTTAAGATATGAAAATATTGTTTGAGTGCAACTTTAGTATAAATCAAATACAAGAAGTCATTTTTGAGTAAAGACGCATAGATGGAGTAAACCAAGTCTAAAATTCTTAGTATATGTGGAGAGACAAAATGAGAGATTCAATTCATAAAGAGACAGAGAGAGGGATTGAGTTAAACAAAACCACTTGAAATCCAGCGAAAAACACGGATCTAAACAAATCAATTCATCCTTAGTTTCCTTTGTAATAAGCCAATTAAGCTAATAAACATATGAACTGTTACTAAATTAGAAAAAGAAAAGTATCAATTTTTTATCAGCATACTTTTCAAAACATGAAGCCATTTCCATCCAAACTACATAACCACCAACCATCATCAGAGTTATCGTTTAATTCCAAACTTGGTTTCTTGTGGTGAATTAAGCCGAAGCAAACAACTAAATTTAAGAACCAAATATCAAGAAGGAAAACACATACCTAATTTCAATTTGCAAAGATAAGGCTCTATGTGCTTCAATCCTGCCATTGTATCAGCTTTTGTAATCTCAAGCACATGCACCGTCTCTTTAGATTCCATATAATTGTTAATCTAAACAACAAAAGACAACCAAAACCTCATATTACCCCTTCAATTAATCAAGGAAAGCAAAAAAATTTTAAAAACCTAAATTAACCTAAAATACCTATGTACCCTGAAAAAATAAAAAGCTAAATTTACTAAAAAAACTTTCGAACCCTTAATTCGCAAATTTTGCCCAAAAGAGGATGGAAAGAGATCGCAGAAATTCTTTGTTGGTGGTAGCCTTTGTAGAGGACGCTTCTCACCTAAACAAAGAAAAAAATCTTGTAGAAATTTTTCTGGGAGTTCCTAGAAAGTTTATTGTAGATCGAGGGTTTCAAGATTGGTTTGTTTATGATTTTGAAGCTGAGATTTTTGAGGATGTTCATGGGGGCTGAAAAGGGAAATGGGTCGTTTGGTTTAAGGGAAAAGCAGAGAAAGAGGCGAGAAAGAGAGGGAGAATTCGAGGGCTGCAAAAGGAAATGGGTCGTTTGGTCTGAGGGAAAAGTAGAGAAAGAGGCGAGAAAGAGAGGGAGAATTCTGGAGGAAAAAAACAACAAAGAAGCAAAAGCGAAACAATAAGCACAAAACAGAGTAGCTGAGACAAAAAAAAAAGCCAACAAAGTAGCAAAATGAAGGAGAAACAGTGAGAACCAACGTGTCAAACGGAGAAGGCACGATCGTGGAAGCACCAGGAAGCTCAAAACCCATGCGCTTTAATATTATTGACTAGCATAAAGCCTGCACACTGCTGCAGGAATAGGGAGGAAAGAGAGAGATAAGTGAAATAAAAGGCGAAGAAATGTAGAAGATACATATAAAATTTTTTTTCAAAAGATACATTGAAAATACTAAAAATCTTTCATAGAATCTAAGTGAGTGAAAAAATATCCAAAAGAACGCAGTACAATTGTGAATTCATTTAACTACAATCATAAATTTAAAAATGAAATCTGTAACGATAAATTGTAACTTGAAACCCTAATAGTTTATCCATGAAAAATGAACAGACATATCCAATTTGAACATGCACTTTGCTATGGATGAAAACAATAAAAGCAAAATCTTGATCAACAAAAGAATTATGGGATATCAAATACTAACAATATACCTAATTGCTAAAACTTTTATGCATCAAAAGTTCTAAAAGTCAACAATATGAATAAAAAGATAATTGTTACTCTTTACTCTTTTGACAAAAGATCTCAACAAAAGTAAAACCACACGCTGTTTATCAAATAACTTTTTTTTTGTAAATAATAAAAATTACCAAATAAGTTCAATTATTCATTAAAACCTTGCTCGCAAAAAAACGTAACATAATCAATTATGAATCTAAGTTGGCTATAAAACTGGAAATAAAGAAGACCCAAAAAAATGAAAAAAAAAACATATTCTTAGGTACAATGATTTAAAGGGTAGATTGATGAGAAACAGTAAATTGAATATCGTGAAGGAATCACCTCGAGAAATAGCACGATCCTAAAACCAATCGCATATTGATTTGTCAACAGATACCCACAGATACCCACTTAGCTGTTTCTCTAGCATAACCTCTATGTCATATACAAAGATCCATGGCAAAGTATATATATTAAATTCCACTTTCTTTATTAATTTTAATGTAACCATATGTAGTTTCTCCTAAAAAAACACTATCATTGTGAGTGTTTCGTTTATCATTTTTAAAAACAAATACCACGACAGTACCTTAAAAAAATTTAATATCTGTAACAAAAATAGCACAAAACTTGATTCATTTATTAATTCACATGCTCATCAAAATCCTCTGCTCAATACATGGAAACAAAGTAGCCATAGAAATTCTGTTCAATTTTCTAGCATTTCACCACATTATTGAAATGCAAATATAGCTAACATATATAGAAAATAGAAAGAACTTACATTTAACATGTTCATTTTGTTTACCTATTTGGGGAATTCCAAGCCATGCTTTTCAATTTCCCAAAAACATAGTTAACTCGTCAAAGCCTTGTTTCAACCAAAATTTGATATATATAAACACATAAATTTGAATGATATTTTTTTCATGAGAGTTTTTTACAAAAAAATAAAGCTTACAACTTAAAATAACTATAAAGCAGTGTTATCCAAAGTAACCAATCCAAAGAATGCAGTCAGATGCATAAAGGATTTATTAAAACAGGGTTTTAACTTAAGAAGCTGGATGCCTACACAACTCAAAAGTAAATAGTCTTACATATTATGATGCAAGATGTGAGTTGAGACCATTCTACTCATAGCAGCAAAAGTAGTTGATAATCTAATTAGATTGTGACTCAAATCCTTGCTTCAAAAAAATGGATAAGGCTTTACAAAGAAAAAATATGAAAGCTGCTAGAATGAATTAAATAATATTTGATATCTGGAATCCGAAACTTGATGTTAACATACATTAATTTGCATATAATTCAACCAACAACTCTTCGATTGCCTAAGAAGCATAAAGGACAAAATGAAACATTTGGGAAAATGCATTTTCTCAGTAGAAATTTTCAACATTCAAGAAAAAAAAGATAGCCTCGAATGAAGTATGGCTTTAGTAGTGAGGACTTAAACCTAGAGCTCAAATCCACAGACCAAAACAAAATTAGAACAATTCCACTGCAATTTAAAGTCTAAGGAATTTATATATTTTCCTTAGAAATTCTAAGGAATTCATTCCCAAAGCAAGAACACACTAAAGCACCATCACACAATTATTTTCTTTTCGATTTCATCATTTTCCTTACTTTCAATTCCGTTTCTCAGAATCCAATCTTAGTTGTCTCCGGTGTAACTTTAACTACTTCAAAAATTTAGCCGTAACTTTAACTTCTAAAACACTTGCAATAACTTAATGATTAACAACGTCAAAGTATTGGTGATTTGTTCCGTTTTATACTACGAATGTCTCCACCTTGCATTCATAAACTATTAATAAAAAAGAGAGGTGTGCGATAAAGCAGATAAGTGCGATTTTTTATAACTAATAAACTGCTCGAATAAAAATTAAAAAAATATAGTTTACCATTTCCTTAATAATGTTATATTTATTAATCTCAAGAGCTGCATGGGAATCACGTGCTAAGATCTACTTTTTAACAAAATCGTATGAAAAACACAACTATTTTCTTTTATTTTCATTAAGAAAATTATGAAAATAACCAAACGTACAAAGCAAAGAGCCAAATGTTGATTGAGTAAATTGCATGTCAACATTTTATTTTACAAAAAGTGCAACTTATTACCATTATATGGTTAAATAGAAATTATTTAAATAGACAAAGTGACAAACTAAAATCGTTATTGTAGGAATTGCAGGAAAGAAAAAACAAACCTTAGGTAAGTATCCTGTAACAATTATCATTGGACTGCTTTGGGTTATAGCACCCAAAATTTGGACAGCATTTGGATGGCATATCTTCTTAAGCAATGCAAACTCATTTTTGAATGCGTTTTTGAAATTTCAAAAAAACATTAAAACTCCAAAAACAAAATAGACAATCAAGAACATTAAATCAGAAATTACATTTAATGCAAAGAAATTGGACATGGAGCACTAAAACTTAAACAAAGAAAGAAAATCACAGATGATGTTAAAACCAACCCACACTTTGTTGTCGTTAGTAAAAACTTCCTCTTCAAGTGTTTTAATAGCAACTTTAATTACTTGCCAAGATGCTACGTGAAATGTTCCAAGTGTTGACATTCAAAAATTAAATATTTGGTGAGATGACCTGCTTGATCTTGATCAATATACTATCCCTAACAAAAGGATATCAAACGTGCATTCTAGACAAAAAGATGGGGAACCTAGTGCAACAATTCAAGACAACATTCCAGCAATGGTCATCACCATCATCCTTTACCATTTCCTTTTTCTTTTCTACTTTTGAGTCTCATGGGTTACTCAACATTGTGAGAGATTTTTAGCATAAGTAAATCAATGGATACTTCATCTTAGTTCTACGTTCTACTCACTTCATCAGTACTAATGATCAAAATACATCATAATTTTAAATTTATTTTCATCAAACATTTTACTTTAGAGTTTTCTTTCTTCCATCACAGAAATGCAATAAAGAAATGTTTAAAGCAAATTTATAACAGTGGCTTTGTAGTGTGAGGAAAATTTGATAGCTAATTAAATAACATCTCATCAATGAATTATAGTTGTGTTCCATTACAATTTTCATCATGATTTGTTTATTCTTGACAAGTAATTGAAGTTTACATAGGAAACTTTCCTTGAATCTTCTTATTTGTTTCCAAATAGATTCAAGATTCAAGATTCAAGTGAAGCATGTATAGATCGTGAAAATCAAATGCATTTTTACTTGGTATTATTCTACCAATCAGGAAAATAATCATGAAAGTCATGTTTTTATGTAACCCAACTAAATATGAAATCCAAACATTTTCAAATTCAAGTTTCCATATAACGAAAATATCCAAAGGAAAATATAAAAATTACATGAGCAATTTACTCTCATTTAAGCCTCTAGTGTTTCTCCTTCTCTTCCTCATCGAATTTGTTTTGGACATTAACTCTATTAAACATATCAATAACAATACGGTTAGACACCTTATTTTAATAAATATAAATAACATAATGAAATGAAAAATTAAGATACTAAATTACCTTCTTCACATATTGCTTTCTTTCAACCAAGCCAACAATTTTCTTCTTAAACGCAGTCTCAAGAATCTGAAAATAAACAAAAAAAATCCAGTTTTTATCAAATTCTATTATTCCTAGTTTTCTGAAAAGGAAGGTAAATCACTTATTTCATAATAGGAACTTAAATCTCTTCCTAGTGAGCTCAATTATTTTCAATGAGAATATTGCTCATTGAAGTCCTTGCTATCAATATGTATTATTTTATATTTTGCTCATAAAAAAAATATTCATTTCTATAATTTTTTTTAATTAAAGCTCTAACTTTTTACAGACTTCAAACTAATTTAATTATTCTTCATTTCCATTGTATAGAATCTTGTGAATTTAATAGTATTTGACGTCCAAAATCGCAAGAATTTAACGAAGATCCTAGATCTGTCAACAGCCATAAACATTGAAGAATTGAAGGTTAATGGTTAGACTATAGCATTTATTTATTTATTTATTTATTTTTTACTGTGGTGAAGATCAAAAAACTTAACCATGTAATGTTATCTCCCATATTCAGCATGTATGTCTTATTTTCTTTTGTTTAAGAGCTAATTCTCTTCTTATTTAAAAAAAAAAAAGAAAAAAGCCAATTTTTTTTGCTACAAAAGCCTAACCTAAGCATTGAAAGCCTAATATTTCTAGATCTAATTTTCATTTTATAATAATATGCAACACAATTGACTTCACACTAACTTCTTGATTTTAAGCATTTCAAATGTAATTCAAAACTAAATCTGACCTTAAACCAAAACTATCAAACCCACAGCTAATTAGAAAAAAAAGGCATAATTTGAGTAAATCAAAGAAAAAAGAAACAAATATCAACCTATAGACATTTTGCCAAATTGCTTAAGATTCCCATAGCAACAAAATGAAAAATGGATCAGAGAAACACGTCAGTGCAGGACAATCAAAAAGTGTAACAGGGCAAGTCGATTGTGGTGAGACAAATGGTGACAACAACAACAACGCATAAGAGTACAATAGCCATTATGGATGAATAGTAATGAAGAAAATAGCAGCAACAACAGGAAGAGAAAAAAAGAGCAAGTGGGGGAGGGAAAAAAACCATCAATTAGAAAAAAGAATAAAGAAATCAAAGGTTTAAGATAAAAACAAACAATTAAAAATATAAAGCTTTATCCCATTTTCCTATACACGGGAGAAAGTCAGACAAAGCTCTTCCCATACAAATGAGAAAGTAAGACAAAGCTTTGTCTCATTTTTTAAAAGGGACCAAAAAAAAAAGCTTTGTCTCATTTTCCCATGTACATGGGAGAAAGTGTGAAAAGTAGTTCACAGGACCCACTCTTGATTAAACCAAAACCCTTAGCTCACTTCCCTTGATTCCAGACTTGGTTAATGGAAAATCACCATATTAGTCAGGCCTTTTAGGACAATTTGCAAAGCAGTACATCAAGAACTAGGGGTCGGCAAAAAAAGTAAAGGACAAAACTAAAATTTCATAGGAATAATGGGTCCCATCCATAGCAATCCTTGTTGCACAAATTATAAAATGGCAATATCATCCAAAACAAAAAATCATTTACCATCGAACACAAAATGGAGAAAGAATATGATTAAATGGCAAAATAGTAAAATCATGCACAAAACAGGTTTGGAACAGAAAATGCAATGACGTGTCAGCCAAAGGAAATGGAAACGCGGAAATCAAGGAAGGCATAAGCGTGGATGCACCAGTTTCCTTACTTTTTTAAACTTTAATAGTATAGAAGGTAGATGGGTAGATAGATAGATGATTGTCACAATCGGTTTTGCCTCACCATTACTAAATGTTGTTCCAAGTTGCAAACACCCAGATTTAATTAAAGCTTGGGAGACTATGGCTATTGTTGATGATTGTCTCAGGCTTGTGCAGGGATTGGATGTTAGTTTCAACTATGTTTGTAGGGAGGCAAACAGAGTAGCTGATTGGGTTGCTCATTGCACAAGGAATGGACGATGCCCAAATGATTGGGTGTTCTCTCCACCACCATGTCTGGTGGCGTTGCTTTAGTTGTAATTCCCATGGATTTTGTTTTAATGAAACGATAAAAAAAAAGCAATGCAGTGAAACAGTTGCTCAAGTTTCTTTCTTTTTTTTTGGTAAGCGGTCAAGAAATATTACAGTAACAAGACAAAGCAAAAGGTTTTGTTGCCATAGGTTTTCCACACGGTTTTGTTGCTTTATCTGGTAACAATGTTGTCCTCAATCCTTTTCTCCTCTAGAATAGTCCAATAGGCCGAGTTCACAATAACCCTTCTATCGAAGGAGAATTTCGCAACCAGTCTATCTTCTCCACCAAATGCTGAGAAGTTGTGGTATGAAGTGATTCGGCAACTTCCTTGTCCAGGAGGACTGAAGTGAGTGTTTGGTTGCAATAGGAGTGGTCTTGATTGATGATGGTCTTAAAAAAAAGTTGCTCTTGAGGTGTGATAAAGTCTTAAGGTGATAAAAGCAAAAGGAGAAATCAATAAAACAATTATTTAGAATGGCTAAATTTATAATTAATGCACAACTGCAAAAATAGTGATAAACTCAAGTAAATAATCAGTGGTGGAGCCAAAAAAATTTATTTAGTAGAGGTTTCGTTCAAATATATTAAATTATGAAAAAATTTCAATTACTTTTGATATGTTTTATATTTTGAAAACAATACAAGATAATTTAGTTATCAATGTTTTAAAACATATTTTTTCAATGTAGACAATTAATTTATCATTCAACCTTTACACTATGTTTGGATAAATATTAGTAAAAGAAAATAATGGAAAAGAAAGGAATGTAAACTAAAGGAAAATAGAGAAAAGCAAAGCCTATCCCTTGTTTAGATAGCTAAATTAATAAAGGAAAGGAAAGGAAAGGAAATGAAAGTAATCCTAACAACCATTGTTTGGTTAAGCAATGAAAAGTAAAAATGATTTATTATAAAGTTTTTTTTTCCAATTATAACATTTTTTGTTTTAAATTTTATAATATAATAAAGTTAAATTTGATATTTTACTAGTTAAAATCTTTTTCAAGTTCCTTTCCTTCTCGTCTACCCCAAATTGAGGTTTTAAAAAAATTGAGTAAATATTAGATTCGAATATAAGCACTTCAATCTCCAGTTATATAATATTTCTTTTGTAACTCAAAAAAAAAATGAGTAAGTTAAGGAAAAGCAAGAAGTGTTCACTCCCCTTTTTTTTCCTTTTTTTAGCTAAAAAAATTTTCCAAACAAGTGAAAAATTTTCAACATTCCTTTGTTTTACTTAACTTTCTTTTCTTCTCTCTTCCTCATCCCCAATCCAAATATAGGGTTAATTTCTCATTCAATTATGCAAACAAATCTTCAACGTATTGATTGTTAAAAATGCATTATTATTATTATAGTAGTGATAACAGATAAAATAAATGTTAGTGTTAACAAAAATACACTAATAAATACAATTTATTTTTCCAATCTCAACCGTTATTATAATAAAATTACAAATTCTTTTCAACCTGGAAAAAATTAATGCTAAAATACATAAAATTAAATATCATTTGTCAAAAATTCACCCAAAAAATTTCAAATAAAATTTAATTTAATAACACATAAAAACTACTATAGAATATAAATTATAACTTTTTCTTTTTGGGCCCTGTAAGTAATGACTCCATTTTGCAAAACTATGTTAGATTTAACATACTTGAATTGTGACAGCCTTTCTCGGTTCAGTGCGCGCTTCGAGGGAAAATGATGAGCCATTCCTTTCTCAATGGTAAGTTCAACAATTGCTCTCCTTAATTAGCCTAGAGACCACAAAGAACACTATTTCAAGTTAAAAGTAGAGAGAAGAACGATGTTTAAAGCCTACACTACAAGAAAACATGTTCAAAGACTAATTTTTTTTAATCGTTACATATTCTAACATAGTCCTTTATCAGACAGTATAAACTACAGTTATTGGACATTGTTGAATATATAAATATAGAGCACGTTTTAGGGAAAAACATAGTTGAATTTGTATAATAAAAGAGGTGTATAAATTACTTATAAATTTTAATTTATTTGAAAATTAATTGATCTTTTATATCAATAGACTATGTTTCGCTCACCCCTAATCGTAAACTAATTTCAAGTAAAAAACAATGCATATATTGGATAAATTGTGGATTCTTTGAGTGGTGTTTATTGGTAAAATTAAAGTAAGGTTGATATCATAACCAACTAATTACTCACCTATAATGTCATCATACAAATCATAGCAAAGTAACAACTACAAAATTTTTTTATACGACATTTTCATAACAATGAACTGTTTTTAGGAATTCAACACATGGTACATACGATGAAATTCAATGCTTTCTTAAAAGCATTCAAAATTTCATTTGCACAAGAACCCTTATAAATAATTGAGTTTCATCTTTTAACATTCTAGCTAGCATCACATTTGATGTTATTTACCATATTATAAAATGTTTATGTACATCTAATCCGCTTTATAAATGCAACATTGTTATTTAATGATTTTTTGTGGAGGTGCTATGTGTAATCGTATTTTCGAACTAAAATCCCGAAACATAGATCAATTTTTATTTTTAATTTTAAATAAATAATCAATCACATTTAAATTAGAAGAAGAAAATGCAGTGAAAGCTGAAGGTGGTTTCACGTGAACGTGTTCACATGCTCCGTCATCGTCGCAACCGCTCAACCGCGTCCCCTCATCTCATCATTTTCTCGATGTACACACGTAAAACGGTAGAAGGATTTGACTTTGAATTTGTTTGAGATTTGAATACAAAGTAGGTAGCCCGTTGCTGTCTATGACCTAAAAATGGACAGGTTCACGAGAATCACAACAAAAAGTGTTACTTCTTTACATAATAATAATATTAATAATAATAATAATATTATTATTATTAGTTTTCTACCTTCCAATTCATTGCGTGTACGTTACAAACAAGTAACCCAAAAGACGTATCTTATTCATACATGCCTTCTTTCTTATGCGTATCGTGAGGATGTGGGAATCTATGCATTAGTAATTTACCTCAGTTTGTTAGCTTAACCACAAATGACAGAAAGAAATTTTTTATTTTATTATTTTTTGAGAGGTTTATTATTATTATTATTTGACATCAATATGTATAATTAATATAAATTAACTAAAAAAATAGATGATTATGCAAATAAATATATAAAAATAAAGAGAAAATAATTTTTTATATAATATTATCAGTTTTAGTAATTTTTTATTTATTAAAAATATTTTCTGATACAAATAATTTTAGTAATTTTTTTATTATTTTATTAATCTTTAGGTGTAAAATAAATATTATAAATTTCATTGTATATGAATTTTAATTTTATGTTCATAATGGTTATCTTTTCTTTGGACTCTATTTCATCTCACCATCAATCACCCCTATGTCTGCATACAAATATTGTCACTGATTTTTTTTTCAGCATTATAATACTTAATTTCATCGTTATAATAACTAATGTCATCTTCAAATCTATTTTTTCAATCTTATGAAAGTCAATTTTATTGCTCGTCCAAATTAATCTTAGAGTGTTAATTAATTAATTAATTAATAATCTTAGAGTATTAAAATCCTCTCGAAGGGTTTTTCTGTCATTAAAATTAATAAACATTACAAAATATATAATATTTTAAGAGTAAATTTAGATAGACGATGAAATTGATTATGATAAGATTAATGATAGTAGTGACAATGAAACACTTATGTTCGAAAGTAATCACAACTATTTTTTTTTTTGTTCAAGGAAGGAACACATCACTAACTTCAAAATCGATTGGTTTGGGTTAACATGAAATTCCAAAACCGGTTGGTTCAAGGAAAGTAATCACAACTATAAGGGTGCGATAAATATAATAAAAAAAATTAAATATATTATATTAAAATACCAAAAAAAAAGCAGGAAAAAATTTAAATACGAAAATACGGCACCGTGAGAACTCATGGCGCCGCATTGGGCCCTGTTTGCGTCAAAACGGGGCCTAAGTAAACGGGTTTAATTTCCCCGAATCTGAGGCTTGCCTACGGGCGACAGCTAAGCTTAACCGAAAAAAGATTGAGTCAAAAAAAAAAATCACAAAAAGGTTATATACCATATATAGAAAATTCGGTAATGGTTTCACAAGAAGCTCAAAAAGAACCAAAAAAGAGCCATCTTCAATCTTCATTCTTAATTCTTCAGGCTACGTTTTGAGTTTGGAATCGGTTTCAATTTGTGTCCTGCCCTTTTGGATGGAACCTGCGGCGGCTTCTCCCGGTGACGCGGTCTTCTTGGCTTTGGTTCAGGCGCTGAATGACCTGACATCCCCGGCCCACTTTATCAAATTTGCAGGCAAAGAGAAAATTCTTTCCGAACTCAAGAGGTGGGGAAATATGCTGCACAATATCTATGATTTCGTCGAAGATGCAGAAGAAAAGCAAACCACAAGCCGCTCAGTCAAATTGTGGCTCACCAACTTGAGAGGCATTGCATATGACGCTGAAGATATCATCGATGAGCTAGCCACTGAAGCTAGGGGCCGCCAAACGAAGGAAGACCCGAAGCCCTCTTCGTCCACCCGCAAGGTATGGAGATATATTCCAACTTGCTGCCCTACTTTTAATCCTTTAACTGTTAGATTTAGCACCAAAATGGAATCCAAAATGAAGAAGCTTACTGCTAGACTGGAAGAGGCTGTTGTAATAAAGAATGATTTGAGCTTAGTTGGTGATGATAGAGGGAGGAATCAAAGAATGAAGGAGAGAGAGAGACTAAGAACCAGTTCTCTTGTTGACGAGTCTCGTGTCTATGGCAGGGAAAGAGATAAAGAGGCTATTCTTGATTTGCTGATTAACGATAGTGATATCGGTGTTGTTTCCATTGTGGGTATGGGAGGAGTGGGCAAAACCACTCTCGCTCAGTTAGTGTACAATGATGTCGAAGTTGAAAGATTTTTTGATCTGAGAGTCTGGGTTTATGTCTGTGAGGAATTTGATGTTGTTAGGATGACGATCACGGTGCTTCAGGCTGTTACTTTGGAGATCTGCAATTTACAGGATCTAAATTTACTCCAAGTAAGCCTAAAGGAGAAGCTGTTTGGGAAGAAATTTTTAATTGTCTTAGATGATGTTTGGAATGAGAACTACGAGCAATGGGAAATTCTACGTAGGTCCTTCATTGATGCAGCTGCTGGAAGTAAAATACTTGTGACAACTCAAAATGAAGGCGTTGCTTCCATCATGGGTCCTTGTAGGATTTATCCTTTGAAAACATTGACAAACTGTGATTGTCTCTCGATATTCACTTGGCATGCTCTTGGGGCTTTCAATTTTAAAGGACACCCAGACCTCAAAGTAATTGGTGAGGAAATAGTGAGGGAGTGCAGAGGCTTGCCATTGGCTGCTAAGACCCTCGGAGGACTTCTGCGTACTAAAGGGAAACGTGATGAGTGGGAAGACCTATTGAAGAGCAAGATGTGGGATTTGCCAGAAGAAAGAAGCGGAATCCTTCCTGCTCTAAGATTGAGCTATGATCACCTTCCTTTCCATCTGAAGCGTTGTTTTTCTTATTGTGCTATATTCCCAAAGGATTATGAATTTGACATGGATGAGTTGGTTCTGTTGTGGATGGCAGAGGGTTTCTTGCACCAGACAAAAAGCAAGAAGCAAATGAAGGACATAGGTGTTCAATATTTTCATGATTTACGGTTAAGGTCTTTTTTCCAACCGTCAACTAGAAACAAAACATGTTATGTGATGCCTGGCCTCATAAATGACCTAGCTCAATTTGTTTCCAGAGAAACATGCTTCAAATTTGACGGAGACAAACCATGTGAAAGAGTTGAAAAGCTTCGTCATGTTTCATTCCTCCAAAACCAATACGACTTTTCAGAAGGATTTGAAATCTTGTGTGAAATGAGAGGCTTGAGAACTTTCCTAGCATTACCCATTCATACATTGCCCCAGCCAGCAAATTCCTATTTAAGTAACAATGTCTTGCAAGAGTTGCTGCCAAGGTTAAACTGCTTAAGAGTGTTGTGTCTGAGTGGTTATTGCATTGATGAACTACCACAATATATTGGTGGTTTGATACATTTACGGTACCTTAATTTATCTCGTACCAGAATCAAATCATTGCCTGATTCTGTGGGTTCTCTTTTTAACTTACAGACATTGATACTGCATGGGTGCAAGAACCTTATTGTGCTGCCTCAAGCTATTGAGAATCTGATTAATCTTCTTGTTCTTGATCTCACTGATACCGATAGTTTGACAGAGGTGCCAAAGCATATAGGTAATCTGAAAAATCTACAGATTTTGTCCAATGTGCAAAGTTCTGGGGGGCCTGACATCAGAGACTTGAAGGGATTGTTGCATTCGCGAAAGGAGCTTTCCATTCTTGGACTGGAAAAATGTGGTTGATACTCAAGATGCCAGATAACATTCTGAAGGATAAGCAGAGGCTTGACAGGTTAGATTTGCAATGGAGTCTGGAATTCCTTGATTGTGGAAATGATGAAGATGTAATGCCTGTTTTCAACATGCTACAACCTCATGACAATCTTAAAACATTAGGATTGTGTTTTATGGTGGTCTAAAATTTCCATCTTGGTAAGGTGGTTCCTCATGGGCTAACATGGTGGATATAAACCTCTCTAGGTGTAGAACATTATGTCCCTTTCTGCACTTGGGAGACTACCCTTGCTCAAGAAATTGTCAATAAAAGGCTTGGATGAAATCAAATATTGATTTTGAGTTTTTTGGAGATACTTTACCTTTTTTTAAGCCTTTTCAGTTCTGGAAGTTCTACAGTTCTACAGTTTTTTGGAGAATTCCCCAGTCTGCACGAGCATGCCTTTTTGGAGACAGGTTTCTTGTCCACATTTAGGCATCTCTGACTCAGGGATTGTCCAGCGCTTGAGAACCTGCCGAGTTGGATAATGATGCACTGTGAATTTACTGTCTTCTTAAAGACTTGGAAATTGAAGAATGTCCTCTCACATGCTTTACAAGAGGGAGTTAACCTTCTACATTGAAAAGGTTAAAAATTCATGGTTGCATTGACCATATTCTACCTGACGGATTGATGCAGGCTGATAACAAAAAATATTCATCTTATCAGGAGAACTTGGAAATCATTGGTTGCTCATCTCTCAGTTACTTTACATAGGGCAAATCATCAACTGGCCTTGCAATGCTTAAGATTTGGCATTGCTTGAAGCCGGAGCCCTTTGCAGATGGAATGCTGCCCAAAAATGCATCAGTTGAATACATTTTCTGGAACTGGTCAACTCTAATAAGCTTGCCAGAGTCTCTTCGCAACCTCACATGTCTTGAAGATTGAATTACACCATGAATCATCTGTCGTTTGACAACAGTTTGTGGTCTTGCTCAGTATCTGAGCCATTTATAGCTAACACAGGAGAAAGTTATAGTGCTGATGCCTACGCAATTTAGTTTTGGATCTGTTGTGGAGAAAATTCAACAGGGTTTCCTTCCCATATGCTGTTAGGGCTTTATTTGTGTCTATGAGGAGTTGAACTTCGATTCATGTATCTTTAATTACTTGTATATATTATTTCTGGTTATAAAGGAAGATTTACCCTACATTGACTAGAGACATGTAGCTAAACTTTGTAAATAAATGAGGATTCTGTAGTGGAATTTAGGTTTGTGACCCTCAGCTTAGGTGTCTTGTATTTTATGCAGTTCAGGGAGGCCTTTGACTAAATTGGATCAGTATCACCGCTCAGTTTTGATTTATTATAGTGTTCCATTTGTTAAGTTGTCAGCTTGCTTTATTAAATATTTTATTGGGTAGTATGGCTTAACTTTACAGAGCATGCCATCCTACCGAAGCTGCATGGTATAAGTCATTGCGGGGAGTTGGAAAAAAAATGAGTTTTATCTGTCTGTTCCTTTACTACATGTAGCTTTGATTAATAAAAGAGTGTCTTGATGAGTAAAAGATTGGTTTTCTCTTATCTATTTTCTTTCTTGCAGGTTTTTGAGTTGAAATTATGATCGGTCCTTGTTAGATTTAAATAGGACACTGTGATATTACTACAGTTTTGAGACTGCATGTTTTGGGCAGTAGCCTTTTCTTGTTACTGTTGCTGAATTAGTTACAAACTTCTGTGATCCACAAATATTGAGAAGATGAATGGGTTTGTTCAGGATTCTTGCACGTTTCTCCAATCAGGTTTTATAAGTTGACTGGGATTTTGTAAGTGTGACGGCATTTTGTACAGTTGCTTTAAAATCTAGGGTTTACAGTCTAAAGTTGATGTTTTCAACCCTAATGGAGTCAGAAAATAATCCAGCCCCTCCTTTTGTTTGAAGACTTGCATCGGAATAAAGGCTTAGGTACCAAGAACAAGATGCCTAATAAAGAGAAACAACGAATATATCACTTTATCTGTTCCATCTGTGGAACGGATTCCGACAACCTAATTTAGATGTGATAGGTGGTTCATCAAAATTATTCAGCTCTTGGCCAATAAAGAATGTACATATGCTTCCTAACCAAAGAGGGTTTGGGCTGAACTCTTACAAAAATTTCCCCCAACATTGTAGCTAGTTCATGGTTGAATTGTTTGTATTACAGTAAACTTCCAAGATTGCCGTCCTATGACTGTATAAAAGGCCGACGATATCAATGATGCCAGAAGACAAGGAAGCAAGTATAATTGGAAAGATAGCTTACTCGCACTTGGAATTATCAATTTTCTCATAGGCCAAAGATGTTTTCTGTGAAAAGCATCCCTTCAACAGTGTCAGTCCTATCAACATATACCACATTCACAGCATCAGCCATGCTGGTTCGAAGCGTGGTTAGCGAAGTTCAGGCCATAACCAGCCAGCTCATTCCCAAACAGCTCCAAACAATAATACTGTCTAAACTTGGAGGCCTATTTTCAAATCCACCTTCCCAAATGACTCTCCTCATTGATGAATTTGATGGGTACTCCATCAATGAACTGTACAGGCTTCTGAAATCTACTTGCAGACTAAAATCGCTACATCTATGGAGAGGCTCAAGGTTTCCAAGGCTCCACGAGATAATAAGATCTCGGTAACCATAGGCAAAGCTGAAAAAGTTAGTGACATATTTGAAGGAATCGAACTCAAGTGGGAAATGACATGCGCTGAGACAAAGGAAAATCATCAAGGTAAGTCTGAAAAAAGAGTAATTGAGCTCAGTTTCCACAATAAATGCATAAACAAGGGGCTGAGTTCTTACTTGCCCTATGTTATGGAGAAATCCAAAGCCATCAAAGAAATCCAAAGCCATCAAAGAAGAAAATAAGGTGGTGAAACTTTTTTCACTTGGAAACTTCTGTGGAGACAACGATGGAACCTGGGGATCAACCAATCTTGACCATCCAGCAACTTTTGATAAATTAGCAATGGATCCTATAGTCAAGAAAGAGTTAATAGAGGACTTGGACAGATTTGTCCGAAGAACAGATTTCTACAAAAGAGTTGGAAAAGCATGGAAACGTGGGTACTTGCTATATGGCCCTCCAGGAACAGGCAAGTCAAGCTTGATTGCTGCTATGGCCAACTACTTAAAATTTAATGTCTATGACTTGGAACTTGCTAGTCTGTACAGCAATTCATAGCTTCGAAGATTGTTAGTTTCCACCAAAAATCGATCAATACTTGTGATTGAGGATATTGATTGCAGCATTGAGCTCCATGATAGAGCACCTGTGTCTGTGGGTGCGGGATTTGGAGGATATGAGCAGCCTAACAAACAGGTGAGAATACAAGATTATTGTGTTTCATGCATAACTAATGATTTTGGTATTTAGACACATGATTAATCCACTTCCAAATTTCATTCCATAACAAAAGTGATTTCAAAGACTAATTCAAGAACATTAGAGGACAGGGGTTTAAAGAAAACATAAGAAATTTTAACAAGCAAACTTCTAACTACAGATGCTAATCTGTTGTTAATTCTATCATCATGACAGTTAACTTTATCGGGGTTGCTAAATTGCATTGACGGGCTATGGTCAAGCTGTGGTGATGAGAGGATAATAGTCTTTACAACCAATCACAAAGACAAGCTAGACCCTGCTTTGCTAAGGCCAGGGCGCATGGACATGCACATCCATATGTCCTACTGCACTCCCAGTGGATTCAGGATCCTTGCTTCCAACTATCTACGCGTCACTAGCCATAATTTGTTTGCTCAAATTGATGAACTAATGATGGAAGTGGAGGTTACTCCAGCAGAGGTTGCAGAAGAGCTCATGAAAAGTGAAGATGCCGATATTGCCCTTGAAGGACTCATCAAGTTCCTTCAGAACAAGAAACTGGTATCTGAAAGATGTGTTTCTGAGGACGGAGAAGCAAATTTAGAAGAGGAAAATGAAAGCAATGAATGTGGCATGGAAGTTGCAAATAAGAGAAAGGCCAGTAAGGGAAGAATTGCTGAAATTGATAAAAGTGCTAAGATTAAAAAGAAGCCAAAAAGCATGAAAACTAACATGAACGATCAAGTAAAAATGGGGTAAGAATGGCCACCGATGATTTGCTTGGAAGAAGATATTAGGGCTTTCTAAAATTTCATCCACTAATAAATAACCCCTTGATTTCCCATCAAGTATCGTGCCACTGAAGTCTGAAAGCTTTGATGATTCTGAGCAAATAAATTTTTATTTTTCATTTTAGCATTTGACTCTTACAAATTAGAAATAGATGATCCTACTTTAGTGTTCTGCCCATTTTCCGCCAAATGCAAGTTTGGCTGTTGATGCTAGAGCTACCTATCCCCTCTTTGGCATTTGAATCCACAACTGTGTGCAAATTAGTTTATGGGGACATGAAAATACAAAGATTACGAAAGTTACTTTAAACACGTGAAGTCCAACTGATATTGTCCAGAAAAACAAGGGAACATATCCTCCTAAATCTGAAACACCAAAAACAGAACCAATCATTAATTAATACAAGTTAAGGTGGTGCATTTCTAGGCACTTCCTGTTGTAATATCCCTATTTGTCTGGACTAATTAAGTGTAATTAGTTTCATATAATATTTATTAGTAGTATAATTTTTTATATAAAGTGTGACCCATAATTAATTATATTAAATATATAATATATGTGTATAAACCTATAATGGGATGGGTTTGTACATGAATCCCATGGAGGGAGGTCCCTACTCTCAACCTTTATATATGAAGCTGGTCCATTAAGTTTCATAACTTTCGTTGAAGAGAGATGAAAGTAGTTTCTCTCTCTCTCTCTCACTCTTACATTTTATCTCAGTTTCAGGTCTGAACACAGTCAATGGAACGCTATCGGAGAGGGCTTCAATAATGCGGTAACATGAGATAGCGGGATTGAGTTCTCGCCCGCATTCAGGTCAGTTTTTATCGCGTTTAATTTCGTGTTAATGACTTGGTGAGGTTTTAATGAATTCCAACAATTGGCATCAGAGCCCACTCACCCAAAGAGTCACTAACCGCTTCAGATCTAGAGAGAGAAGCCATTAAAGCTCCATTTTGAGCTTTTGCATTTTCGGATTTTTTTTAAAACCCACGCTGTTTCTTGCAATTTTTTGACTTAAAATTGTTAGATTCATGTTGCATGATATTTAAGGGTGAAAAACCCCTTAATTTGGAGCAAAAATGGCGTGAAATAAGTCCATTTTCGGTTGGATCGGGTCGAATGACCCGTTTTTCTGAAAAACGGGTCTGTTCGTGGAGAAGAAAGGCGGGCGCGTGCAATACACGCGCCCGATGGCCTGAGAGGCGCGCGGTGCGCGCCTCTCCTCTCTAATGCGGGCGCGTGTAATGCACGCGCCCGCTTATAGAAATAAAAAAAAAAGGAAAATAAATTTTTTTTTGGGCTCTTCTGGCCGATGGACTAGATTTTTTGGTGTTTGGGCCATCGTTTTTGGCTCATTTTTGGGCATTTCTTTTGGGCCATTTTAGTTTGTTTTGGGTTTAATTTGTTGTGTTTATTATTTTTGGGCCACCAATTTTAGATAATAAAGGCCAAATGCTTTGAATTAATTAGCCCATAAATATTTATTTAATTTAGGCCATCATAATGTTGTATTATGGGCATTATTTATTTAATTTTATTAATTAGTTATTTAGTATTAATTTAATTTTGGGCAATTAAAATTAATTAATTTTGAGGCCATTTTGCCTAGTTAATTTAGGGGCCATATTGATTAATTAATTTTATTTGACTATTAAATTTGAATTAATTAGTGGCAATTTTGCATAATTAATTAATAGGTCATTTTGGATTTTGGTTTAATAGGCCATTTTGATTAATTAATTATGAATCATTTGGATAATTAATTTTAGACAATTTTGGCCATAAGCCAAATTTTATTTAATAGTCATAATTAGTTATTAAGCCCAAAATTAATGTGATATAAGTGAATTTTTTTGGAGGAATTAATTTTGGAGTAATTTCTAGAAATTTAATTACTCATTTAATTCTTAATTCACTTAAATTTTGAAATATATACTCATGCCCATAAATTATTAATATTTGACCTAATTAAATAAGTTTAAATAAATTATTTGGGTATTTTTGTTGAGCCATTTTGGATTATGATTTACCCATTCGTTAATAATTTATTTAAATAAATAAACTCTCTAGAAATGAAAATTGCCTATTATTTGAATATTCACATTTATGTTGAATTAATTTAATTAATTAATGTTGGACTTGAAATTACTACATATGCTTCAGAAATTGCATATTTTGGATGTAGTTAATTTTGGTTAATAAATTTTGTGAATATTCTTAAAATTATAAATCATTAATTGGATTGGCTAGTACTTGCCTGTCGCAGGAATAGTCATGAAGATTTTTTGACGATTTATTCTGATAATTTTAAGGATATAATAATAAGGCAAAGCATAGTGATAGTTGTAGTTGCATAAATTTACTGAGGTCTCTAGAAGTGGCTAGTCTCTCCCTGTCGGATTGTTAGTTGCTTTTAGAGATGCTTGGGATTGAGAGGATTCTGGTTGGGATATGACACGGTCTTCCTACCCTGTCGGTGGGCGATCATTCAGGTTGTATTCAACTAGTTTTGTCTTATCCTCTATAGTGTATTGTGGAATAAAATTGACATTTATTGAGTTATTCCACTAGCCTCCATATTGTGCAACTATCACATATTGAATTTCTAGCAGGATCAAATTAGATAGTATGAATTATTCTTTACGGTTAGGGACATATTAAACTAGGAAGTAGTCCCGAGAGTCAATCCATATATTATACCCAATAATGTGAGCTCTTTGAGGACAATATACTTGGAATTTCGGGAACACTTAAGTGAGAATTCTCTGATTATAAGGGCATGCCATTAATGAGCACATCAAAGAAAGTATTCCAATTAGGAATAATTAAGAAGTATTTATGGATGCCATTAGAAAGTAGTTTGCATAAGATCGATAAAGGTTGCTATAGGAGTTTGATTAAAAATATGGCAGATTCAGTACTACTTCCTTCTGGGATGGAGAATTGGAGATCTTCCAGTTTTACAGATCTCATTTAATGCAGAAGGAAGTATGGTATTTTAATATCAAAATTGATATTGTCATTCAAGAATGGGAGATCTTTCTGGTTAACAGATCTCATTTAGCCATAATAATGACATATGCCAAATATTACTGCCAAAAGGGAATATTATTAAGAGGTATCAACAAAAGGTCATTTTAGAAGTTTGCTAAGTCTACTTCCCATTTTAGTTCCACCAATACCTCTAAACATCAAAGTGTGCCACTTCTGTAATAATCCTGGGCACAAGAGGGTAGATTGCAAGAGTCATCTAGATTGAGATATGTAAAAGGCATTTTGTTAGCCTTTATTTTGATCCAATCTAAAAGATATGCCCTCTAACTATTGGTGTTTCGATACCGGTGCTATTATTGATAAAGCTATAAGCAACCGGAGATCGAATAAGGGAAAATTGTTGTGAATTGGGGCTATAGAGTTAAAATTCATATTGAAAACATAGCCAAATTGTTGTTACATTTTGAAGACAGTTTTGCAACTACTGTTGGTTTATACTTTTCATTTCGATAACAGAAAAGTATTTTGCTTAGTAACAACATATATATTGATTTTGGCATTTTGCGTAATGGATCATATACAGTAGACTTATACCTCAATGTTGAGCAAATTTTCTTCAATAGTGAATGATGTGACTGTAGATTTTGATTATGAGAGGATAGATAAGAAATCTATTAAGTTGTGGCATGGGTTAGGGATATTTCGAGGCACATGAAGAGATTGTATTAAGGGATATCTTGCTGCTAATATTAAGGACATGATTAGTAGATATTGAAATAATTAGGAACTTATGTATACCGACATTTGTAGATCATTTTCACATATTGTATTTAGTGGATATAAGTGTTTCCTCATTTTACTAACGACCATTTCGATGTAGGTCATATGGAGTAATAGATCTGATCTTATAGAGGCCTTAGGCATTCTGATTAATTCCGCTGCGCTGCTTAAGGCAATGATCAGACAGTAGTGATGAATATCATGTTCGGTATAATGAAGCTAGGCGAAATCATATACCAGTTTTCGGTTAAGTGCACTATAGGATTATATATTGACGCCTAGTATGCATGCTTGGAATATCGACAAGGATGAGATTTCAGTAATAATCATTCGTACATTTTGATGTGGTACGACTTCTGTTGAATCACTTCAAATATCTGAAATTTAGATGGAATGAAATTATAGAAACTGCAATTCACATTCAAAGTTGATCTCCAAGCAATACCAGTTCCTAAATGCATCCCAAGTTGTAGTCAGACATTAAGCCGTTTTTATGCCACTTCCTGTGTTTAGGGTTATAAGGTAAGGCAAAAGAGCTATAACACATAGTCAAGAAAACTTGACAAGAAAACTATCAGCGGCAAGTTTGTTGGCTATTATATCGACTAGAAAGATTCTAGATTTCATTTCTCGTTATGTGACAGTAGAATCATTGAGTCTGACAATGTAATCTATTTAGTAGATGACTTAAAGAGTGGGAGTTGTGAACTCCGCAAAGTCATTATTAAGATACATTTTGTTGTGCCATTCCCATATATGCGTTATCTTTTGATGATGAAAAGCCACAACCAAAGGAAATGATTGATCTCAATACTATTTTTCGAACCTGCATCTGACTTTACAGAGGAACATGAATGTAAGATTCATGTGTCTTCTGATTCTGATGTTTCTCAAGAGACTAATCTGATTCGAACTCTTAGAGTTAAATATTAGTCACGCAGGATGAGTAAGCATCTATGTTGCATAAAGATGCATGTGATCTATTTCTGTTGTCACATCATTGTAGACCAAGTGAAACCCTGAAGATTAGGCTAAAAATTTTAAAGCTAAATTTTGCCAAGGCTTTAAATAAAGCAACCTAAAAGTTTGTAGTTCCTAAGGTGGAACATACAGTTCGCGAACTTAAGGAGTTCATTTGCGAACATTGAAAGGCATCAAGATTGTAATATATAAAGAATGAGATTGTCACTTTGAGGAGAACATTATTGTTTGATAATTGGATCCATTGTGAGGTCAGTGGGAGTTATGTGCTTATTGTGCTCTAAGTGATGATGTCAAATAGCAGCCTATAGCACTGACCTATTGTATGAGACACTTCATGTCGTCATGTCACTTCAGGATGAAGAATCTAAGTGAGGCTCCATTTCGTTTTAAGGATTGAGATTCTTCGTAACATATTTATAGGCATACATTATTGGTCTCAAAGAAACCTACATTTAGTTGTTAAGTAGGTTTACTGCATATTTTTTCTCCTATTAAGACGTCATTTAGTGAAAAGTGACATTTTGTGAAAATCTCAAAGTCCTCAAAGTAAAAATGAAAGAGCTCATACTGAGTATTGTGTATGCCTTATTGTGGGTAATTACTGTATGCTCAAGTTTATACACATTTGGATATTGTGTATGTTATAGGTGTATTTCGGAGATACTTGAGCGATCCTATAATAGAGAACTGGAAGCTATAAAGAGAGTATTTAGATATTGATAAATCTGACATTTTGAGTTTGGTCAGATATTCTGATATTAATTTTGCAAGCTTTCCAGATATTGAAAATTATTTTGGTTATATATTTGTGGATATAAAAGAATTGTATTTTGGAAAGTGTAAAGCAAACACTTACATCATTCTTGATTGTGGAGGCTAAATATGTAGCATGTTGTAAAGCTACATGATGGGCCATTTAGGCTGCAAAATTTCATCTCAGGGTTGGTTTTGTGTGGTTGCCATTTCGAAGTCCTGGAGATGTACTGTGGTAATGCTACAGCAAGTATTTTCTCTCTCAAAATGCTTGGAGTTCCTCACACTCCGAATATTTAGATATCATCATTCGATTGGTTAGAGAGAAAATAATGGAATCCGTTACTTAATTGGATTATAGAGCACATGTTTTAAAGAGATCATTCTGACTAACTGAAAGTTTGGCTGCTTAAGTGCTTTGACGACATAGCACCTGTATGAGGCATATGGAGCCTTTTGCTGTATTAAGTTAGTGGGAGCTCTGCAATAAAATGAGTTGCAACTGTGTGAATGGATTCCTATTTGTCATATATGTATATTTTGTTTGCGCGCATTTTGATGAATATGGCATTCTGTTGGATGAGACATTCGGTATTAGTCTTATATGCTTCTGTTGAAATATTGCATCATTCAGTTTGGATGCATGGACCTAATGGAAATGGATATTGATTTTGCTCTTCATATCATTTCCATTTCACACTAATACTACTATTTTTGTTGTAGTCTTTGTAAGTTTACGCATTTGTACCCTGTCGGTATGATGCATTTTGAAGCTTATAAAAGGCTTGTTGTTGTTAAAGTATGTATGAGTCTACACATTTGTACCCTTTCGGTACAATGTATTTAGAGGGCTTATGAATACATGATAATATTATATGATGATTTCATTAATTAACTTAATTGTCCAAGTGGGAGAATGTTGTAATATCTCTATTTGTCTGGACTAATTAAGTGTAATTAGTTTCATATAATATTTATTAGTAGTATAATTTTTTGTATAAAGTGTGACTCATAATTAATTATATTAAATATATAATATATGTGTATAAACCTATAATGGGATGGGTTTGTACATGAATCCCATAGAGGGAGGTCCCTACTCTTAACCTCTATATATATGAGGCTGGCCCATTAAGTTTCATAACTTTCGTTGAAGAGGGATGAGAGTAGTTTCTCCCTCTCTCTCTCTACCTCTCTCTCTCTCACTCTTATATTTTATCTCCGTTTCAGGTCTGAACACAGTCAATGGAACGCTATCGGAGAGGGCTTCAATAATGCGGTAACATGAGATAGCGGGATTGAGCTCTCGCCCGCATTCAGGTCAGTTTTTATTGCGTTTAATTTCGTGTTAGTGACTTGGTGAGATTTTAATGAATTCCAACACTTCCTGCTTCCAGGATGATGCCTTCTTGGACGATTAATTTATAATTAATTTAAGGTGGTGCATTTCTAGGCACTTCCTGCTTCCAGGATGATGCCTTCTGGCAAACAACACAGCAGATTACAGTTGCATGCCAATAGCCATGCGCCATTTAGATGGTAAAAAATTAGTTACCTCTGCAGAAAGTCTTGATTTTCTGGCAGTGCATCTCTCCTTTGAAACAGCTACTTCCCCAAATAAACTCACAGCAGCTTTGACAGATTGAAACGGGGCTCTGGTATCAATCTCTCCTACCTCTGCGCTTGGTGAACCGTAGGGCTTTGGAAGGCGTTCACTGTTTACCCGGCGGAAATTCAACATTGTCCTCAAAACTTGACCTGTTCGATTACCATAATCATTGTCATCTCATCTGCTATGGAAAACAACAACAACATATACACGTATGTACAACTGACAGTATTATGTTGTTACAATCATAAGCATATAGGAAAATTACGTTGACGGTAACACACATATACACTATATAGTATATAGTATTCAACAACTAATCGCAGCAAGTAAAAGTAGATACCAAGTTCATCTTCTTCAACTGGAAAAATGATTGCAAAAGAAAAGATTATAAACATACGTTAAGTTGCGTTGAAGACGATGTTATTGGAAAAGAAAAGGGAAGCCTTGAACTTCAACTTCAGGCTGGTGTGGTGACAAAATGAGATTGAGAGGTGCAGTTTGGTGCATATAGTAGAAGGGGAGGGACAGCCACCAACGTTTTACGGAATTAGAACGGTTAAAGCTTTAAAATGAAATTTAGATATTAAAGAAAGGTCGGCCAGCCTCACAAGTACAATTGATGCACAGTTTGTTCTGTAGGTTTGATCCTTGAAATGAAATATGTCTAATTAACGTTGGACTATTTCTGTCTGATACCAACAACATTTCTTCCCTAATTATAATTAATTTATATGGACTATTAATTCTTTAGGAATTAAATCAGGGCTTTTTTCTTTTTTGTATTTGGTATCACTAAGAGTTTGTATTTACATGGATAAGAACACTACTTAAATTTAATCATTACTTCTTCATGTAGATTATTGTTGTTTTTTATTTATATTTTTTGTTAAAATAAAACCATAAATATTCTTGCAAATTGGCATCAATCATCTTACATGGTATACACTGAGGATTAGTTTTTTTTTCAGAGGATCGGGAATGCTTATGAAAATCAGTAGTCAACAGTTTTTCTTTGAAATTCATTATTCTTAAGGCAATCGGCTATTATTTTGATTCATTTTTTTAATATCTTCTTCAGCTTCTTTAAAATCACCTGATATATATATTTATATATTTCAATTTAACATTTATTTCTGATGGTGTCTAGATTTATATTTTTTTTCATTGTTATTAATTCTTTTATTAATTATTTAAAATTCTTGTAAATCAATCAGTAAATAGTGTTTAATTTTCTAAGGAAGATTAGTTCAAAGTGATGTACCATTTTTGCAAGCAAAAAAAAAAAGGTGATATACTATTTTATTTTTGGATAATTCCGTTATTTTATAAAGATATAATAGACGGATATAGCTACTAATTTTTATCGTATCTTATTCTGGTAACATTTTTTCATCAGGAAAAAACTTGATAGGTTTGTACTGTTCCTGGTATGTTATTTTTTCTTATTGTGTAGGTGGTGAGAAAAACATAGTGAAAACATAGGAAAGTTTTATGTGATACGATGTTCCTTTTTTGGCTTTAATGTATTTTTCCATTTTGACATTAAAAAAATCATAAAAAAATTATAAAGAAATTTTAAATTGCAAGCATACAGGATTTTTTTTTTTTTTTGTTGTATTTGGTGATGAAGGATTGAATCTGTGGCAGTTTCAGACAAGCATAAAGAGAGCTTATACAGAAACCTCATCATCCTTTACTAACTGAAACTTGATATATTAATTTTGCTTTATGTTTTCCCTAAAGTTGATTGTGATTGTAAAGGTTTTAATTAGCAAATTGTAATTGCTAGGTTAATGTGGATTGATATAAATGATTGAGGTATTTTGTGCGACACAAGTGATAATAGATGTGATTTTGTACATCAACTTTGGGTTAAATAGGATATAACTTTAGCAAGAAGCTTCTTGAAATCCAAGGAGGATGGCAGTTGCTATTAAGGAGATTGGGTAGTTCGAATTATTATGCAAAGTCAGAGGTAGGTTGCTTGATTAGTCATTTTAGCTTTTGCACCGTTAATTGCATATGTTAAACCAATTGATTTCTTTAATTACTTTTATAGCAGATATATTTTGCAAAGAGAAACATTATTTCTTGGCATAAATGCTGCGAGCAAATTTGATCAAGTATGTTTTTTCGGCTTGCTTTTGTGATTGGCACTTTGTATAAGCCCATTTGGCCATTTGGGTTGTTGAGTACATATGTTTTATGTTGGTTATATTTGAATTTATTGTATTGCTATCAATTTGTGAATACTCATGCAGAAAAGTGAAATTATGTTTTTGGATAAATTTGGCTGTTAGAAATGGTGACTATTAGAAATAAGATAAAAGCAGCCAGAGGAGAAGGTTGAAGTCGATTTTTGACATTCCAAGTCAAAGATAGAAGAAAAGAATACAAACAATTGAACCAGCAAACAATTAAACACATTTTTACAGGAATGGAATTTGCAAACAACGAAATACATTTTTGCAAAAAAGGAATTTGCAATTCTCAGCTAAATCTCACGTTAAATCAAAAGTCCAGTTTGTTGCAGTTCGTCTTAAAGAAGAAAATACACAAACAAGGTACACATCCTACACGAAGCAGATATTATTTGATCATAAAAATCCCCATTTCAATGGCTTAAAGAACATAGCCAATCTTTTCGAGGCTCCTGACGACCCAACCCCCCCCACCCCCCCCCCCCCCCCCCCCCCCCCCAAAAAAAAATCGTCACTGCAAAAATATGTCAATATTCTAAGCACAACCCATGATGCCAATTTCGTTGTGCCAAGCAAAAAGCTTTGATTTTTGACCCAAATAAAAAGAAATTTTGAAAAAAGAAACCCAAAAGACCCAAAATAAACAAAAGAAAAACTTACGGATCTGCAACGGGTGAGAGAAGCAGAGCTCACGGAGCTGACTAACCCATCGGTGTTCCCAAGGATGCTGTCAGGGTTGATGGCCATGGAGGAGAGCACAACCCGACGAAGAATATCTGTCTATGCAAAGGCAACATATGGAGATGTCTTTTTGTTTTTTGGATGACTGGAACTCTCCTCTACTCAGGTATAAGTATAGTGAAACAGCAAATGATGGAACGCGGAGAGGGGGGCTGCACATGGTAATTCAATTTTTGCTTTCCCCGTTCTCTACGGCTCCACTACTTAAAAAGATATGACAAAGAAAATGAAAAAGAAAAAACAATGCTGAGGTTCCTACGTGGACACCCACAAGTTGCTTGCAATCTTTATTGTACTATAAATAGATTGGTACCCGCGCTTTGCTGCATGACCATAATCAACAAAGACAAAAAAAATCATATACAGTATATAAAAATCAATAATGCTAGGAATTTAGAGAAATTAAAATGAATAGAATAAAATTATTGAATTGTAATATTCTTAGTACTTGAACATGTACATAGGTAAATTACAATAATGATAATTTATCAAAATTTTTCATTTATAAATTACACAATGTAGTTAAAAGTTATATATCATGTTGTAAATAAAAGAACCTGATCATTCAAAGGATTATGTGTTACAAAAATGATTCAAAAGAAAAAGACAAACCAATGAACATTCAAAACTCAAACTTATAGTGAGGCCTAATAAGTTTGCTCTTCATCTATATTTTATGATGGTTTAATAGTCAAATACACCCTCAACGTTCAGCATAAAATAGAATTAAGCCCTCAACGTTTTATCGCGTGAAAATCAGTCCATAAACTTTTATTTTATTATAAATAAACCCTCAACATTTTAAAATTATGCAATTAAATCCAAATCTGTTAAATGACACTAACTGCCGTTTGGACATCTAACGTGAAAGCTAACGTAGATAGCTTAGTTGGCTGTCACGTGGCATGCCACGTATGCAATACTAACGGAAGTTAGTGTCATTTAACAGATTTGGACTTAATTGCATAATTTTGAAAGGTTGAAGGTTTATTTATAATAAAATAAAAGTTTATGGATTGATTTTCACGCAATAAAACATTGAGAGTTTAATTCTATTTTATGCTAAAGGTTGAGAGTGTATTTGGCTATTAAGCCTTTTATGATCAAAATAAGTACTTAAGCCTCTAACTTGTCCCATCAACATAAATAAATATCATTCCAACAAATTTTGCTGTGTGAATTGTTCCAGTGGCGTTACCATTTTTCTTTTCTAACTATTGCAAACATTTTTCTTTCCTTTGTAACTATTGCATTTCTGCGTGGCTTACTTGAAGGTGAGGTTAAGACAAAATAACCTCCAGAACTGAGTAATCAATATACTTTTATATACACCCCTTCTATTTAATAAAGTCATAATTAGAAAGCAATGCATATGTAATTTCACAATAGGCAACTACATTTGTCTATTATTGAAGATAGATAGGTACATGAGCAATACAGTAAGATCATAAATGCATCTAATAGTAACAATTTAGCTTAATAGCCAAATAAGCCCTCAACCATTAGCCTAAAATGGAATTCAGCCCTCAACATTTTATCGCTTGAAATTCAGTCCATAAACTTTTATTTCAGTGGAAATAAATCCTCAACCTTTTAAAATTATGCAATTAGGTCCAAATCTGTTAAATGATACTAACTACCGTTAGTATTGCACACGTGGCATACCACGTGGTAGCCAACTAAGCTATCCACATTAGCTTTCACGTTAGATATGTTCGAATTTATTAAAACCTCACCAAGTCACTAACACGAAATTGAATAGCAGTAAAACTGACCTGGATGCGGGCGAGAATTCAATCCCGCTATACCATATTATCGCGTTGTCGAAGCCCTTTCCGATAGCGTTCCATTGACTGTCTTAGGACCTGAAACGAAAAGAAAACGAGAGACTGAGAAGGAGAGTAGTGAGATAGAGGAGAGAGAGCTACTCTCATCCCTTGTCGAAAGATATGAAACTTAATGGGTCAGCCTCATATATATAGAGGTTGAGAGTAGGGACCTCCCCTTATAAGATTCATGTATAAACCCATCCCATTATAGGTTTATACACATATATTATATATTTAATATAATTAATTATGGGTCACACTTTATCGTTAATTACACTACTAATCAAGTATTATATGAAGTTAATTACACTTAATTAGTCCACACAAATAATGATATTACAACATTCTCCCACTTGGACAATTAAGTTACTTAATGAAATCATCATATAATATCATTATGTATTTATAAGACCTTCTAGATACATTGTACGGAAAGGATACAAATGTGTAGACTTACAAATACTTTAACAACAATAATCCTTTACAAGCTTCAGAATTCAGAATGCATCATACCGACAGGATATAAATGCGTAAACTTATAAAGACTTAAACAAAATAGTAGTATAAAAGTGTGAATTGGAAATGATATGAAAATCAAAATCAATATCCATTTCCATTAGGTCCATGCATCTAAACTGAATGATGCATTGCTTTAATAGAAACACATGAGACCAATACAAAATGTCTCATCCAACAGAATGTCATATTCACCAGAATGCGCGCAAAACATAATATGCATATATGGCAAGTAGGAATCCATCCACACAATTGCAGTTGATTTCATTACAGAGCTCACACTAACTTAATACAGCAAATGGCTCCATATGCCTTATACAAGTGCTATATCGTCAAAGCACTTTAGCAGCCAAACTTTCAGTTAGCCAGAATGAGTTCTTTCACTATGTGCTCTACAATCCAATCAAGTAATAGATTCCATTATTTTCTCTTTAACAAACTAAATGATGATATCTAAACGTTTGGAGTGTGAGGAACTCTTAACATTTTGACAGAGAAAGTACTTGCTGCAGCATTACCACAGTACATCTCCAGGACTTCGAAATGGCAACCATACAAAACCAGCCATGAGACGAAATTCTACAGCCTAAATGGCCCACCAAATAGCTTTACAACATGCTACGTACTTAGCCTCCATAATTAAGGACGTTGTAAGTGTTTGCTTCACACCTTCCAAAATACAGTTCCTTTATATCCACAAACATATAACTAGAAAACTTGTTTCTATCAACTGGATAGCTTACAAAATCAACAACAGAATATCTGACTAAACCCAAAATGTCAGACTTGTCAATATCCAAATACTCTCTTTATAGCTTCCAGTTCCCTACTACAAGATCACTCAAATATCTCTGAATTACACCTATAACATACATGTTAGCTTTAAATTGCCATACATATTTTGAAATGACAAAAACTTAAGTGAGCTTTAATGTTTTAATTCATATTGTAAATTTGCCTTATCACACATGATTTTCTCAATACATTTTAAGTGATCATACCCAAACATTAAGACCATGATTTAATGATACATCCTTATTGGTCTTAATTCTTTATAAATGTTTTGAATATTTTAGAAGATCACTTAATGAATTTTTGGACAATGTTTTTATCAAAGAAAGTCATGAAAAACTCCCACAAAAGTGCCAATATGTTTTGGGTTGAATTAGGATCAAAGACCACATCATTTCTAACCCAAAAGTGCAGGAAAAACCCATTCTGGAGGAATGGGATCGATCCCCTAAGGAAAGGGATCGATCCCTTTTTGGCAGTGTGCCCCGGAAGGCCAAAATGAAGCATGGGATCGATCCCCTAAGGAAAGGGATCGATCCCTTTATGTCAGAAAGTCTCCAACGGCTATTTTCTGTGAGATACAACGGCTAGTTTCGGTTTTGGCTCCAACCAACGTCCACAAACCATCCAAGGGACTATAAATAGAAGCTTAGAAGCTAAAGGAAAAAAGAGGAACAACCAAGCAACATCTTTCATCATCTTATTCATCTTCCTCAAGCCTCAAACAACAATCAAGAGCTCCAAGGTCTACATCATCTATCATTCTCATATTCTTTGTAGTGCTTAGCACAAATATTGTATAGGCTTCTCATTGAGCTTAATTTCTGTAATCACTTGCCTACCTAGAGGCTTATCTTTGATTACATTATTTGTATCTCATCAATCCTTGTAAAGGGGAGGTTTCTCTTAAGCCTAGAAAAGAGGGAGGTTTCTCTTTAGCCTTAGAAAAAGAGGGAGGTTACTCTTGAGCCTAGAAAAGAGAGAGGTTTCTCTTGAGCCTTGAAAAGAGGGAGTGTAACAAATTCAAGGATAGTGAATTTGGGAAAATCCTTGGGAGCGTCTCAAGGTAGAGGACGTAGGCAAGGTTGCCGAACCTCTATAAATCACTTGTGTACATTTCTCTATCCTTTCTCTCTTTACTTTCTTGCAATTATATTTGTGTTTATTGCATTGAATTTATATTGTATAATTGCCTAGCTAAGAGAACTTAGAAAATATCAATATAGGCTAGAGAATTTAGAAGAACCGAAAAACGAACCTAAGGTTAGTGAAAAACCGATTCACCCCCCCTCTCGGTATAGCCTATAAGAGCCAACAATTGGTATCAGAGCTTGGGCTCGAGATTGAATTAGATTAACCTCTATCGAGCAAAACGATCTTAAATGGCTCACTTGAATATAGGCACACCCCTAGGAGAAGAGGGACACTCGTTAGTTAGACCTCCACTATTCAATGGTGAGAATTACTCTTATTGGAAAACTAGGATGATGTTATTTGTGCAATCTAATGACTATGAAGTGTGGAGAGTAATAGTTAATGGTCCTAGAATCCCAATAAAGAAAGTAGATGGAAAAGATGTCCCTAAGAGTGAGGATGAGTGGGACACCAATGATATGAGATTGGCACAATTGAATGCCAAGGCTATGCACACCCTCTTTTGTGCATTAGGTCCAAATGAATATAATAGTGTCCCTATGTGAAAATGCTAAACAAATATGGGACAAACTAGCCATCACACATGAAGGGACCAATCAAGTTAGAGAGACCAAAGTAGGAGTGCTCACACATGATTATGAGCTTTTTAGAATGAAAGAAAATGAGTCCATGAGTGATATGTATACTAGATTTAATGACATAATCAATGGACTTAAGGCATTAGGCAAGACATATTCCAATGTAGAAATGGTGAAGAAAATCTTGAATAGCTTGCCACAATCATGGGAGGCAAAGGTAACCGCAATAGAAGAGTCTAAAGATCCAAATACCTTGTCTTTAGATGAACTTATGGGCTCCCTACTTACATATGAGATGAAATTGAAAAGAAATGAAGTGCCTTCAAAGAATGTAGGGATAGCACTTAAGTCTTCCACTCATGAGGTCATTGAAGATGATAGTGATGAGAGTGGAAATGAGGAAGAAAAAGAAATGGCAATGTTTGCCAAAAGATTTAATAGATTCATGAGAATGAAAGAAAAAGAAAATAATAGGAGACATCATAGAGGGGAGTCAAGTAGAAGAGAAAAGGACCCTTTAGTATGTTATGAGTGTAATGAACGGGGTCATACTAAGTTAGATTGCCCTTTACTTAGGAAGGAAAAGGATAAGAAGCCTAGGAAGAAAGCATTTGTGGCTGCATGGAGCGATAGTGATAGCTCCGATGAGGAAAATGTAGATGAAGAGGTAGCCTACTCATGCTTTATGGCTATTAGTGATGATGAGGCTAGTTGTAGTTCTAGTGAAAATAATGATTATACCTTTAGTGAACTACAAAATGCCTTTGATGATTTAGCAAATGAATTTCAATGCATGAACTCCAAATATAAGAAAATCATTGCTAAATTGAAAGTAGAAAATGAAATGCTATTAAATGCCAAACTTGAATTTGAGAAGAAGATAGAAGAAGCAAATCTAGAAATAAATGAGTTGAATAAAAAGAATACAAATTTGCATAACTCATTTACTAGGTTTTATATGGGTCAACAAAAGCTAGATCATATGTTAGAGACCCAAAGAGCTTTCTTTGATAAAGATGGGTTAGGATATAATGAAATACATAAAGAAACTCATCTTAGGAATTTCTTAGTGAGCAAAAATACTATGCATGATCTATCTCTTACATGCTCACTATGCAATAGAATAGGACACTCTTCACAAGCATGCACATATAGAAAAACCACATTTAGAGGAAGAGTTGTTAGAAAAATGTGGGTGCCAAAGCATGCAATAAATAATGATGAATTATGCTTGAAATGGATCCCAAAAGGATCTAAAATTGTGAATACTAACTCTCATGGACCCAAGAAAGTTTGGGTACCAAAGCATGCTTGAATTTGTGTGTTGTAGGAGTGTTAGAGCATGGAGATACAAGATACTATGAAGTTTGAATGCTCAACACATCCTCATGGAGTTTGCTTGTGCCAATGAGAAAAAGGAAAAAGCTTGAGGATCCATCTTTGACAAGATCACAACATTTTTTTTAAAGGATAGCTCAAGGTGGACTCAACAATTCAAGGCAAAGCATACTCAAGCAAAGGAGTTTTGTAAGATTAATTCTTTACTCCTTAAAACTTTTATTTGATTATTTGTGATTTGATGAGAAATTTGGTTGATGATTCTTGATGCATTGTGAGTTGAATGATAGAACAAAAGGCATGATGAATGATTGTTGAATGTTTGATGAATAGTACTTGATACATTGAATGAAAAGCATGATTTGTGATTTTGAAATGATTTTTGATTTTCTGCATCTTGAGCAAGTTTGATATGTCTAGATAATATATTTGGTTGCTCAAAAGATGTCAAATATGTCATATATGCAAAATGCCTTGTCATGAGCCTTAATGAAGAATATGCATGTTGACAATCATGACATGTTGTTCACAAGTAGGATGATTTGATGTTATATGTGCTTAAAATCTATGTGAACAAGTTTGTTTTGGCATATTTGTGATTTCTAATGATTTGGTTTGGCCAAAGTATGCATAACTATCAAAATGACCTCCTTTGAGGCCAAAAATGCCTTTATTGGTGAAAATCCTTCCAAAATTGCAAAATCTTTTGTAAAAAAAGTTTTTCAATCATGTTCTTCATTCATACAAGTCCAAAATCATGTTTTACTAATGTTTGAACCTTTACTTGGACTTAAATAACTCAAAAACGAAGTTTTGGTACCTCAAAGGTTGGATTTTCTGTCAAAAATCTGCAGAAACAGTATGAGGGATCGATCCCTTTTCAAACAGGATCGATCCCCTTGAGCAGAACACGGAATTGGTGTATTCTGGAACTAAGGGATCGATCCCCCTCACAAAGGGATCGATCCCCCCAGGCCAAAATGGCTATTCTGCACTTTTTTAACCGAATTTGAGAAGGACTTTTCACTTTCTTGATATCTTCTTTCTTCTCAAGTTAAAATTCATTGTTTTAACTTCTTTTTGATGATCTTTATTTTTCATTGATATCATGCCTCAACTTCATCAATTAATATCATTTCCAACAAATGGTATCACTTTCAACAATCTATATCATTTTTCTTGAACTCACAAGTGCAAAATCAGTTTTCTCATTGAAAATGGTCATGAATTGCATAAATCTTGAAATAATCTTGAAATATACTTTAAATGAATACTTAAACATAATTTTGAGATCTATTTCAATGATTTATGGATATATTTGAGAATTTGATGAACTTGTGCATAATGAGTGTTTTTCATATCTTTTGTTCATCTTAGTCAAGCATGCTTATAGGATTATGTCTCTTGGCTTGACTTATCAATTCCACACTAGGTTTCATGATAATTTTACATCTAGTGGATTGATTTCAAATATAAATTCAACAATTGGTAATGGTCATTGGCCTATAATTTGTGATGGTAAATGGATCCTCAATGTTCAAATGCATGAAACTTTATCATCCTTGTACTTAAAGAACTAAGGTCTTAATGACAACACCAACATTCAAAGATAAATGCAAACTTGAACAAATTTAATATCCATGCATTTATTATTTGAATATTTCCTTGCTCATAATTAGTTAAGGACTTGAATTAGAAAATGAGCATAGGATTTGTGTGCTTGAAACCATGGAAGAAAATATGTTTGCTTGAATTCCTTGATGTTTTGAATCTTCCATATGGTATCAATTTGTGAATATGAATATGGATTAATCTTTTATGATTGTGTACTAATGTTTAATTGATCCATATGCATATTTGATGATCTGTGTTGTGTTCTTGCATATTTAGAATGAGTATTTTCTTGACATGAACACACTACACATAGATATTGGATTCATGCAAAATGCCTAAGTTAACCATTAGTAACAATTGGTATTTAGATTGAAATAACAATTAGTATCATTGGAAACCATATTTTCAATAATTGGTAAGCCAAAACTAAATTACCAATTGGTTTGAGCTTTAAATTGACAATTCTTCTCATGCTCTTTAAGATTGAAATGACTAATAGAGAAGAATTCTCTTAGGATATTTTTGTATGAAACTCTTGTGTGCTAGAATTTGAAGTTAATTGCTATATGATTTAATTCTAGACACAATATTTCTTGAATATGATTTATGAGCACATGCATATGATATGTTATATAATTTTAGCTCATAATCATGATGTATTACCATGCACCTTAGTCGGACCTTAGAGAACAATTGATATACTTAGGTGCTTACTTAACTTCTTACCAATTGGAACCTTCTTGCAAAATTACTTATCAACAATTGGTATCCAAATTATTTATAAACAATTGGTATTGGATCATAAGTCATATTCATTGCATGAATATTTCATACTCTTTGAGAATATTGACTTATTTATTTGTGCTATAAGTCCCATGTACTAACATGTTTCTTGTTGGATGGAGCATTTTTATTTATTCTCACATAGCCATGATTTTAGGGGGAGCATATTTTTCATTATTTTTCCTTCTTTTTGCTATGACAAAAAGGGGGAGAGATAGAAAAAGGGAGAGATAGATATAGAGAGAGATATTAAGGGGGAGAAATAGTTTAAAAATTCATTTTCAAAACCCATGCTTATATTAAGGGGGAGCTTTATAAAATCCTGCTTTATTTGAGGGGGAGTATTTTATCAAAGAATTTTCAAAGCAAATTTACATTAAGTTTTGTCATATCAAAAAGGGGGAGATTGTTAGCTTTAAATTGCCATACATATTTTGAAATGACAAAAACTTAAGTGAGCTTTAATGTTTTAATTCATATTGTAAATTTGCCTTATCACACATGATTTTCTCAATACATTTTAAGTGATCATACCCAAACATTAAGACCATGATTTAATGATACATCCTTATTGGTCTTAATTCTTTATAAATGTTTTGAATATTTTAGAAGATCACTTAATGAATTTTTGGACAATGTTTTTATCAAAGAAAGTCATGAAAAACTCCCACAAAAGTGCCAATATGTTTTGGGTTGAATTAGGATCAAAGACCACATCATTTCTAACCCAAAAGTGCAGGAAAAACCCATTCTGGAGGAATGGGATCGATCCCCTAAGGAAAGGGATCGATCCCTTTTTGGCAGTGTGCCCCGGAAGGCCAAAATGAAGCATGGGATCGATCCCCTAAGGAAAGGGATCGATCCCTTTATGTCAGAAAGTCTCCAATGGCTATTTTCTGTGAGATACAACGGCTAGTTTCGGTTTTGGCTCCAACCAACGTCCACAAACCATCCAAGGGACTATAAATAGAGGCTTAGAAGCTAAAGGAAAAAAGAGGAACAACCAAGCAACATCTTTCATCATCTTATTCATCTTCCTCAAGCCTCAAACAACAATCAAGAGCTCCAAGGTCTACATCATCTATCATTCTCATATTCTTTGTAGTGCTTAGCACAAATATTGTATAGGCTTCTCATTGAGCTTAATTTCTGTAATCACTTGCCTACCTAGAGGCTTATCTTTGATTACATTATTTGTATCTCATCAATCCTTGTAAAGGGGAGGTTTCTCTTAAGCCTAGAAAAGAGGGAGGTTTCTCTTTAGCCTTAGAAAAAGAGGGAGGTTACTCTTGAGCCTAGAAAAGAGAGAGGTTTCTCTTGAGCCTTGAAAAGAGGGAGTGTAACAAATTCAAGGATAGTGAATTTGGGAAAATCCTTGGGAGCGTCTCAAGGTAGAGGACGTAGGCAAGGTTGCCGAACCTCTATAAATCACTTGTGTACATTTCTCTATCCTTTCTCTCTTTACTTTCTTGCAATTATATTTGTGTTTATTGCATTGAATTTATATTGTATAATTGCCTAGCTAAGAGAACTTAGAAAATATCAATATAGGCTAGAGAATTTAGAAGAACCGAAAAACGAACCTAAGGTTAGTGAAAAACCGATTCACCCCCCCTCTCGGTATAGCCTATAAGAGCCAACAATACACAATATCAAAATGTGTGCTGACTTGAGCATATACTAATTACCCATAATAAGGCATACACAACACTTAATATGAGCTCTTTCATTATTATCTTGAGGACTTTGAGATTTTCACAATATGTCACTTTTCACTAAATGACATCTTATTAGAAGAACAACATATAATAAACCTACTCAACACTCAATGTAGGTTCTATGAGACCAATAATGTATGCCTATTGATATGCCACGAAGAATGTTAATCCTTAAAACGAAATATAGCCTCACTTAGATTCTTCATCCTGAAGTGACATGACGACATGGAATGTCTCATACAATAGGTCAGTGCTATAAGCTGCTATTTGATATCATCAATTTAGAGCACAATAAGCACATAACTCCCACTGACCTCGCAATGGATCCAATTATCAAACGATAATGTTCTCCTCAAAATGACAATCTCATTAAACTTTATATATTACAATCTAGATGCCTTTTAATGTTCATAAATGAACTCCTTGAGTTCGCAAACTGTATGTTCCACCTTAGGAACTACAAACTTTTAGGTCGCTCTATTTAGACATTTTACTGTCCAAGATGTAACTCCTAATCAAAATGAGCTACTAATCGTCATCATGATTGGTTTTCACAAAATAAATTCCTTCTTATTATTTAAAGCCTTGGCTAAGTTTGGCTTTAAATCATCTACCTAATATTTTGAGTCTCCTTTTGGTCTACAATGATGTGACAACTAAAATAGATCCCAGGCATCTTTATACTATATAGATGCTTACTCATCATGCGTGACTAATATCTAACTCTAAGAGTTCGAATCAGGATAGTCTCTTGACAAACATCAGAATCAGAAGACACATGAATCTTACATTCATGTTTCTCTGTAAAGTCAGGTGCATGTTCGAAATACGGTATTGGGATCAATCGTTGATTCTTTTGGTTGTGGCTTCTTACCATTAAAAGATGATGCATATATGGGAATGGCACAACAAAATGTATTTTAATAATAACTTTGTGGAGTTTACAACTCCCACTCTTTAAGTTATTCTCTAAATGGATTGCATTGTCAGACTCAGTAATTCTAGTGTCACATAATCAGAAAACAAAATCTAAAATCTTTCTAGCCGATATAATAACCAACAAAATTGCCGCTAATAGTTTTCTTGTCAAATTTTCTTGACTGTGGGTTATAAGCCTTTTGGCCTAACTTTATAACCATTAACACACAAAGCGGCACAAACTCGGCTTCTTGTCTGACTACAACTTAGGATGCATTTAGGAACTAGTCTTGCTTGGAGATCAACTTTGAATGTGAGTTGCAGTTTTAATAACTTCACTCCACCTGAATTCCAGATATTTGAAGTGATTAACATGAATTGTACTATATCAAAATGTACGGTTGACTGCAACTGTTATCTCGTTCTGTTTCAATATTCCAAGCACTGTACACTAGGCGTTAATATATAATCATATAGTGCACTTAACCGAAAACCGGTATATGATTTCGCCTAGCTTCATTATACCGAACATAATATTCATTACTACTGTCTGATCATTACCTTAAGCAGCGCAGCAGAATTAATCAGAATGCCTAAGACTTCTACAAGATCAGATCTATTACTCCATATGACCTACATCGAAATGGTCTTTTAGTAAAGTGATGAAACACTTATATCCACTAAACACAGTATGTGAAAATAATCTACAAATGTCGGTATATATCAGCTCCTAATCATTTCCATATATGCTAATCATGTCCTTAATATTAGCAGCGAGATTTCTCTTAACGCAATCCTACATGTGCATCAATATGTCCCTAACTCTTATGCCACTACTTGATAGATTTCTTATCTATTCTACCATAATTAGAATCGATAGTTACATTATTCACAACTGAAGAAAATTTGCCCAGTATTGTGATACAAATCCATTGTGTATCTATCACGCAGAATGCCAGAATCAATACATATGTTGTTACTAAATAGAAATACTTTTCTGTTTTCAAGATGAAAAGTATTGACCAACTGTAATTCCAAAAATGTCTACGAAATGTAACAATAAACTGGCTATGTTTTCAATATGGATTCTAACTCTATAACCCCAATTCATAACAATTTTCCTTTATTCTATCTCCGGTTGCTTATATCTTTATCAATAATAGCATTGGTGTCCGAACACCAATAGTTAAAGGGCATATCCCCGAGATTGGATTCAAAATAAAAGCTAACGATATGCCTTTTACACATCCCAATCTAGAAGACTTCTTCCAAACTACCCTATTGTGCCCAAGTTTATGACAGAAGTGGCACACATTGATATTTACAAGTGTCGGTGAAACCAAAATGGGAATTGGATTTGGCAAATATATTCTTCTAAAATAACCTTTTATTGAGACCTCTTAATAATATTTTCTTTTGGCAGTAATGTTAGTATATGTCATCATTACGGCTGAATGAGATCTATTAACCTGAAAGATCTCCCACTCTTGAATGACAATATCAATTTTGATATTAAAATGCCATACTTCCTTCTGCATTAAATGAGATCTGCAAACTTAGAAGATCTCCCACTCGCCACCCCAGAAGGAAGTAGTACTAAATTTGCCATATATGGAATCAAACTCCTATTGCAACCTTTATGCATCTTATGTGAACATTTTCTTAATGGCATCCATAAATACTTCTTGGTTATCACTAACTGGAACACTTTCTCTGATATATTCTTTTATGGTATGCCCTATATAATCAGAGAATTTCCACTTGAGTGTTCCTGAAATTTCAAAAATTTTGTTCTCAAAGAGCTCACATTATTGGGTATAGAAGATAGATCGACTCTCGGGACTACTTCCTAGTTTAATATATCCCTAACCGTAGAGAATAATTCATACTATCTATCTAATTTGATCTTGCTAGGAATTCAATATGTGATAGTCGCACAATATGGAGGCTAGTGGAATGACTCGATAAATTCCACAATACACTGCCGAGGATAAGACAAAACTAGTTGAATACAACCTGAATGATCGCCCACCGACAGGGTAGGAAGATCGTGTCATATCCTAACCAGAATCCTTTCAGTCCCAAGCATCTCTAAAAGCAACTAACAATCCGACAGGGAGAGACTAGCCACTTCTAGATATCTTAGTAAATTATGCAACTGCAACTATCACTATGCATTGCCTTATTATTATTATATCCTTAAAATTATCAGAATAAATCATCAAGAAATCTTCATGACTATTCCTGCGACAGGCAAGTACTAGTCAATCCAATTAATGATTTATAATTTTAAGAATATTCACATAATTAATTGATCAAAATTAACTACATCCAAAATATGTAATTCTTGAAGCATATGTAATAATTTTAGATCCAATATTAATTAATTAAATTAATTTCACATAAATGTGAATATTCAAATAATAAGGCAATATCAATTTTAGAGAGTTTATTTATTTAAATAAATTATTAACGAAATGGGTAAACCATAATCGAAAATGACTCAACAAAATACCCAAATAATTTATTTAAACTTATTTAATTAGGCCACAAATTAGTAATTTATGGGCATGAGTATATATTTTAAAATTAAGCGAATTATGAATTAAATGAGTAATTAAATTTCTAGAAATTACTCCAAAATTAATTTCTCCAAAATTCACTTATATCACATTAATTTTGGGCTTAACAACTAATTATGGCTATTAAATATCCAAATTGTCCAAAACGAATTATCCAAATGGCCCAAAATTAATTAATCAACATGGCCCTTAAAACCATAATCTAAAATGACCCATTAATTAATTATGCAAAATAGCCAATAATTAATCCAAATTTAATAGTCAAATAAAATTAATTAATCAACATGACCCCTAAATTAATTAGGCAAAAAGACCTAAAATTAATTAATTTAATTATCCAAAATTAATTTTATACTAAATGACCAATTAAAAAATAATTAAATAAGCAATGCTCATAATATAAAATTATGATGGCCTAAATTAAATAAATATTTATGGGCCAATTAATTCAAAGCATTTGGCCTTTATCATCTAAAATTGGTGGCCCAAAAAATAATAAACACAACAAATTAATCCACCTTAAAACAAAAAAAAAACCAACCCAAAACAAACTAAAATGGCCCATAAAAAATGCCCAAAAAATGGGCCCCAAAAAATCGATGGCCCAAACACTAAAAAAAAAAAACCCAGCCCATACAGCCATAAAGGCCCAAAAAAATATTTATCTTTTTTTTTAAATTTCCATAAGCGAGCGTGTGCATTACACGCGCCTGCATTAGAGAGGAGAGGCGCGCATCGCGCGCCTGCCAGGCCATAGGGCGCGTGCACCTTTCTTCTCCGCAAGACAGACCCGTTTTTCAAAAAAAAAACGGGTCGTGCGACTCGATCCAGCCGAAAATGGACTTATTTCACGTCGTTTTTGCTCCAAATTAAGGGGTTTTTCACCCTTAAACATCATACAACGTGAATCTAACAATTCTAAGTCAAAAATTACAAGAAATGGTATGGGTTTCAAAAAACCCAAAATCCCAAAACTTCAAAATCGAAGCTTCTATAGCTTCTTTTGGCCAAACCAATAATGGTTAGTAACTTTGGGTGAGTCTGGCTCTGATACCAATTGTTAAAATTTATTAAAACCTTATCAAGTCACTAACACGAAATTGAATCGCAATAAAACTGACCTGGATGCGGGCTAGAATTCAATCCCGCTATACCATATTACAGCGTTGTCGAAGCTCTTTCCGATAGCGTTCCATTGACTGTCTTAAGACTTGAAACGGAAAGAAAACGAGACACTGAGAAGGAGAGTAGTGAGATAGAGGAGAGAGAGCTACTCTCATCCCTCGTCGAAAGATATGAAACTCAATGAACCAGCCTCATATATATAGAGGTTGAGAGTAGAGACCTCCCCTTATAGGATTCATGTATAAACTCATCTCATTATAGGTTTATACACATATATTATATATTTAATATAATTAATTATGGGTCACACTTTATCGTTAATTACACTACTAATCAAATATTATATGAAGTTAATTACACTCAATTAGTCCACATAAATAGGGATATTACAACAAGATATACTAATGACAGTTAGTATCATTTAACAGATTTGGACTTAATTGCATAATTTTAAAAGGTCGAGGGTTTATTTCCATCAAAATAAAAGTTTATGGACTGAATTTCACGCGATAAAACGCTGAAGGCTGAATTCTATTTTGGGCTAAAAGTTGAGGGCTTATTTGGTTATTAAGCCTAACAATTTAGATGATTCATGTTGTACGCCTTGTACTTTTCCTATTGTTTTGATATTGTCCTTTTCATCAAAATTTAGAGGAGAAAATTTCTGCATTCAAATGCATTTCATGGCTAATAGTGTTTTTAACCTTAAAACACTTGTAACAGTGCGCTACACTGTAATATAGAGAATCAGTAGAAAGCATTGCACTTTCAATAAAACAATTCTATATTAAAACATGACATGGAGATCATCAATGAAAAGTTATAAGGAACAAAATAGTGGTATAGCCATATCTTTCCAAATAATTTTATAACATTCAAAAAGAAGAGAATCAATAAATAATAGAAGCAAGGCTACTATTAAACTCTTTAAAGTAATTTGATCTCGAACAAAACAGTAGTATACCTAAATCTTTCTTTCTTGGACAACATTTGTAGTCGATCGAGGTGCAGACTGCAACCACCACATGTAACCTTCCAATCCTTTGCACCAAACACAAATTCAATCTTATCACCATAAAAAAATCCAATTAAGAAGAAATAAAAGAAAAGAAATGAAATTAAATAATCTCTTATCCTATTAGACAACAAAGAACACTGATCGTATCATAACCATTTGATGTATGTGAGATCGAGCCTTTCCATTATTTTGGAACAACATTTTTTCTTTTGTTAGTTATACTTAGCAATCAAATGGTAATTATAGATAAAGAAATTTACCTCAAGAGCTCATTTATTCAATTTAAGTTGTCAATTGATTAACGGCAAGAAAAATATCACCTCTATGAATGGGAAACCCATCAGCCATTCAGCTTTTAAATGCTAACCCAGCTCATTTATTCAATTTAAGTTGTCAATCGATTAATCACCTCTATGAACAGGAAACCCATCAACCATCCAGCTTTTAAATGCTAACCCAACTATTTCTCACCTCTAAATTCTCAGAATTCGATGCTAGGTTGTGAGGAAGTGAATCAGTTCTTACATTTCCCAGAATTAGACAAAAGGCATGTAAGTTCATTATTTCTTCTTTGCTTTGGGTCTAAGTGAGCAGTCGATGTAAATGCTCCTTAAGTGCAGATGATGAATTCTCTAACAGGAAATACAGAACCATTCCAATAGTAGTTAGTTAATATAGACAACTTTAAGCAACTCGAACTCAGTTTTTGATAACACGACCATGAATGATTCTGGGCTATGTTTGGTCTAAAAACTAAAATTCCCTCTATTTCTCAGAATTTCCAAACTTAACTTTTAGCTTAAATAAATGAACTTTCCCAACTTATACGTTGGTTCAAATTGATGTACTAATAAAGGTTTAACAATTAGGAAACAACCGTGGTAACATACCACTCAGGAAAGAAATAAAACAAGTTATAACAACACCAAATCAGGTTGCATCCATTTAAAAAAACTAATTGTTATCCATATGAAATATATGATAAAATCATCACCTTATGGTACCATTCAAAAGCTTAGCCTATCGTTAATAATCTAATACACATTAAAATGAAAAGGTGGATGATGGCTACATGAATTTATGTACAAAATATTTTAATCTGCCATGGTTCTTTGAAAGTTGTCTACCTCACAAAACACATGATGCTTATATACTGCAAAAGAATCTCTTTTGCCTAATTTTTTTTTTGGTTACATCTTTTGCCTAAATTTTGTCTATTGAAGGAAATCAGCTGATACAACAATTGAAGTTAAAAAAGGACATAAAGAGGCAACATTTTGTAACTCTGTTCCATGGTTAATGACATTGGGATACTCCAAACTCAAACCACATAAATTGACTTGTTTCATATATGGCTGCGTTAATATAGATGCAAATTAACTAAAAGAAAGCATTTTTACCGTCTCTGTATTAGCGAATGAAGTTTTAATTAAAAAAAAATTATTTATATTTCTACAAATGTCCTCGAGATTCCAAACTCAAAGCTTTCAATCTCTGAGAAACCCATGACCAAATGACAATATACTAACTTCTTTAACAACCAAACAATAAAAAACATGCACCAATTCGACCAAAACATCCACCAAAATCAATTCAAATATTCAAAATCACAAACAACTAATAAATTTATTAGATTAACACAATAATCGCGTGTAAGACATACTAAATCAGGAATCGACAATGTACCTCGTGTTCAATTCTACGTGCGCCAAGGACTTTGAGAGCTTCCACGGCAAAGGAATCGATGAGTCGTACGGTATGAATCAAGTACTGCTCCGAAGTATCGTCATCCTTGGATTATTCCTGCTCGATGCAACACGTCGTCATCTTCCTCATTATCAATCCCAGAGTCGTCTTTGTCTCAGAACACCCACCAAGATTCTGTTATAGAAACGGTAATTAGGGAATTCAATAGAAAGGGGAAATGAAAGTTAGGGTTTGGGAGTTTTGGAGGAAAAAATCTTTAAAAAGAGAAAAATGTTGCGTCAATCTTCAATTTTTCCCACTAAAAATGCATCTAGAAACAGAATTAAAGGCTTAAAAGCTAAAGCCAACCAAGTCTGCCTGTTGTGAATAATGCTACAGACAATCACAAAAGCAAAACCTCAGAGGCTCACCCAGAATAACAACTATCAAACGATATATCAAAGCCAAAAAGGTGAAGCTATCTAATAGTTCTAGGAGAAAACAGAGGAAACAGAAAAATATTTAAGCTCTTGGATTTAAACTAAACTGAACCACTCAAAAAGGAATTAAAAGAGAAAGTTGAGGCGGTTAAGGAGGAGTAACTCACTCATCTCTCTTTCTCATGTCCTCGCAGGAACCCCATTGTTAGCTTCTGGAATAGGATACAACTTTGTAGATATGGATTTTTTGGTCAAAGTGATGATAAGGCAGCAATTGATTTAACTGCTTTGTTAATGGAATTTCAAAGCCGCATAGAACGCATCACTTAATCGTGTCATAGATCTGATCATTTTTTATTGCTGTATTTTTTTTTATTATAGGTATTCTCTTCAATTTTAATCGTATGAAATTAATCTTGTTCGGTGTTTCATTACAGTTTAAGCTCTTTAGTACTTTCTTCAAAGATGTATTTAGTGAGAATCAAATTCGATAATTCTTCTCACAAACTCAATCTGCTTGTCAACTTAATCACAACCCATGAATTATTGCTGTAATTTATTATATGCAAAAAGAAGATTTAAATATGTTTTAAATTCATAAAATATCAAGTCAAACTACATCAACTATCTTTATAAATATTATCATCTAAATTTAGTGCCGATCACATGCTTTCAATTTACTTTTGTTCTCTCTTTTCTTTTTTCTCGCTCTTCACCATCTATGGATTTATAACAGAAAACAACTGATGCAGTAAAGATTTGAATGTGGTTTATGTGATTTATGTTTGTTTTATTGTAGTGAAGTAAGTATTGGTTGTATTCTTTGATCTTCAATTCTTCATTGATCATCATGGAATTTGTTGAAGATAATTTAAACTTTTCACCCGTTTCTCTTGAATCTTCCATTGTTTTGCTCAGTTTGAGTAATGTTCAAGGATTTACTGCTTTTGTTCAGTTCAAAGATCTTCCCTTCTCTCTCTCTCCTTAACTAACATTCATCGCGCTTCTTTCAAGTACTTCATAGTTCTGCTTTTATTCTCTCTGTCATTGTGTCCAGCTCTCTCCATTGCTCCCCAGTGATATCAAATGTTATTTTTTTTATTTTTTTTACGGGTTTCAACTGCCTATTTCAGTTTACTAACAGTAATTTGATACATGTGATTTTTGAATTAGTTTAATTCATATGATGATTTGTCCTTTTATAAGGCCATTTGATGAGTATCCACATCTATTATTATTGTTTTCACCAAAAAATCACAATAAATGAATATGACAAAAAATCTAAAAATAAACTACCTTATCGAATAAAGAAATTGTAAATCACCATGTTCATTAGAATATGAATTGAATCCCTTATTAGAAGAAATAAAATCATAAACCTACTAGTAACAATTACTTGAAAAATTGTTACTGCAGCAAATAAAATATCCCTAGAAACAAATTTGCACACAGTTGTGGATTCAAATGCCCAAGATGGGGTTGGCAGCTCTACTGCTCTAGCATCAACAGCCAAACTTGCATTTGGCAGAAAGTGGGCAGAACACTAAAGTAGAATCATCTATTTCTAATTTGCAACAGTCAAATGCTAAAATGAAAAATGAAAATTTATTTGCTCAGAATCATCAAAGCTTTCAGACTTCAGTGGCATAATACTTTATTGGAAATCAAAGGGTTATTTGTTAGTGGATGAAATTTTAGAAATCCTTAATATCTTCTTCCAAGCAAATCATCGGTGGCCATTCTTATCCCATTTTTACATGATTGTTCATGTTGGTTTCAAGCATTTTGGCTTCTTTTTTAACTTAGCACTTTTATCAATTTCAGCAATTCTTCCCTTACCGGCCTTTCTCTTATTTCCAACTTCAATGCCACATTCATTGATTTCATTTTCCTCTTCAAAATTAGCTTCTCCATCCTCAGAAACACATCTTTCAGATCCCAGTTTCTTGTTCTGAAGGAACTTGATGAGTCCTCCAAGGGCAATATCAGCATCTTCACTTTTCATGAGCTCTTCTGCAACCTCTGCTGGAGTAACCTCCACTTCCATCATTAGTTCATCAATTTGAGTGAACAAATTATGGCTAGTGACGCTTAGATAGTTGGAAGCAAGGATCCTGAATCCACTGTGAGTGCAGTAGGACATATGGATGTGCACGTCCATGCGCCCTGGCCTTAGCAAAGCGGGGTCTAGCTTGTCTTTGTGATTGGTTGTAAAGACTATTATCCTCTCATCACCACAGCTTGACCATAGCCCGTCAATGAAATTAAGCAACCCCTATAAAGTCAACTGTCATGATGATAGAATTAACAACAGATTAGCATCTATAGTTAGAATTTTGCTTGTTAAAATTTCTTATGTTTTCTTCAAGCCCTTGTCTTCTAATGTTCTTGAATTAGTCTTTGAAATCACTTTTGTTACAGAATGAAATTTGGAAGTGGATTAATCATGTGTCTAAATACCAAAATCATTAGTTATGCATGAAACACTTTAATCTTGTATTCTCACCTGGTTGTTAGGCGGCTGATATCCTCCAAATCCCACAGGCACAGGTGTTCTATCATGGAGCTCAATGCTGCAATCAATATCCTCAATCACAAGTATTGATCGATTTCTGGTGGAAACTAACAACCTTCGAAGCTCTGAATCGCTGCACAGATTAGCAAGTTCCAAGTCATAAACATTAAATTTTAGGTAGTTGGCCATGGCGGCGATCAAGCTTGACTTGCCTGTTCCTGGAGGGCCATATAGCAAGTACCCACGTTTCCATGCTTTTCCTACTCTTTTGTAGAAATCTCTTCTTCGAACAAATCTGTCCAAGTCCTCTATTAACTCTTGCTTGAGAGTGGGATCCATGGCCAATTTATCAAAAGTTGCTGGATGGTCAAGATTGGTTGACCCCCAGGCTCCATCGTTGTCACCACAGAATTTTCTAAGTGAAAAAAGTTTCACCACCCTATTTTCTTCTTTGATGGCTTTTGATCTCTCCATTACAGATGGCAAGTAAGAACTCAGCACCTTGTCCATGCATTTATTGTGGAAACTGAGCTCAATTACTCTTTTTTCAGACTTACCTTGATGATTTTCCTTTGTCTCAACGCATCCCACTTGAGTTCCATTCCTTCAAATACGTCAGTAACTTTTTCACCTTTGCCTATGGTTACCGAGATCTTATCGTCTCGTGGAGCTTTGGAAACCTTAAGCCTCTCCATAGATATAGCGATTTTAGTCTGCAAGTAGATTTGAGAAGCTTCATACAGTTCATTGATGGAGTACTCATCATATTCATCTGTCGTGGCAAAGAATGGCTTTTTGTACGATCAGAAGAGAAATTGGGAGCCCTCTAGCACTTGTAGGAAGGAAGCGTATTTATAAGCGAAGACCGTTTGTTTTTAGGTCATCCTCCCGCCAAAATGCTCTAGTCCTTGGTCCCGAGGTAATCAATACAATAAACGAAGTTCAACGCATTGAGCGCTGACCTGAGTTGATGAGCGTATCTGGCAGTGCTGACCGGAATATCTGCCATGGTTATGTGTCTTCTGATTCATGTGGAAATTTCATGATGAAAGACTAAAATATCTTTGGGCCAAAATATCCCTCTTCATTCTGTCCCTCCTTAAGTTAGTCTTGAAAGCTCGATCAAAGAGACGAGGTCGGTCGGCGAGATACAGTGCCAACCTGTTATCAGGTCGGGTCAGCACTAAGAGGGGGTGTTGAGGTGTTTTTGACCTCGCCCTTGAGGAGGTCAGTCACGCGTACCCCAACTTGGACTTGTCGATAGTATCGTTGGAGAATTTGAGGACAGTCCAATATGAGCCTGAGGCGAAGGAATCTGTTGGTGCCGAGCTCAGCGTTGCGGCTACTCAGGGGGAAGCTGATGAGGGCAGTCCCAAGGTCATGGATGATGTTGCTATTTGACTTTTATCACTTTCATATTAGTTTCCTTAAGTTTTTTGTATTAATATCAATGAACACGTACTTTCGTATATTTGGATGGTGCCATGTTTTGGGCTATTTAAGCTTTTTTGTCTTGTCTAGATTTATGTTGGCCGAACTAGAATTGTACTGGCCGAACTGAATTATTAGAAAGTTAAAGCGTACTTTATATTTGGGACGAAAACCGACTCTTAGCTCTTCATTTGAACAAAATGCGCCCGACCTCGCATGCATGCCTAACTTGAGTCGAGCGTTCCTCTAGCGTGTGCCTGACTTAAGGTGCATCGAGTTGGGTTCTACGAGTGAGCTTAGACGGACCGACCTGAGGAGCACTAATTGAGCTTTGCGCATGAGCTTAGGTGGGCTGACATGAGGTGCATCGAGATGAGCTCTACGCATGAGCTTAGGCAGGCCGACCTGCGCCGACCTGAGGTGCACTGAGATGAGCTCTACGCGTGCGCTTAGACAGGCAGACCTGAGGTGCACCGAGATGAGCTCTACGCTTGAGCTTAGGTGGGCCGACCTGAGGTGCACAGAGATGAGCCCTACGCGTGAGCTTTAGCTTGGGTTTGGCAAGCTCTTTCTTGAGCTTAGCTTGACTAGCTCTTTCTTGATCTTTTCGCTTGGGTTTGGTGAGCTCTTTCTTAAGCTTTAGCTTTGGTTTGGCAAGCTCTTTCTACTGCTAAACTTAGCGAGCTCTTGCTTGATCTTTCAAAGTGACGAGCTCATTTCTGGACTTGGGTTTGGCAAGCTCTTTCTACTGCTAACCTTAGCGAACTCTTGCTTGATCTTTCAAAGTGGCGAGCTCATTTCTGGACGAGCTCTATTTTAGCTTTAACTTGGCGAACTCATTTTCTTAAGCTGGACGAGCTCTTTTTTGAGCTTTAACTTGGCAAGCTCATTTCTTGAGCTGGACGAGCTCTTTTTTGAGCTTTAACTTGGCGAACTCATTTCTTGAGCTGGATGAGCTCTTTTTTAAGCTTTAACTTGGTGAAATCTTTTTTGGGCTTTACTTGGCGAGCTCATTTCTTGAGATGGACGAGCTCTTTTTTTAGCTTTAACTTGGTGAGCTCTTTTTTGAGCTTTACTTGGCGAGCTCATTTCTTGAGCTGGACGAACTCTTTTTTGAGCTTTAACTTGGCGAGCTCATTTCTTGAGCTGGATGAGCTCTTTTTTGAGCTTTAACTTGGCGAGCTCATTTTCTTGAGCTGGACGAGCTCTTTTTTGAGCTTGAACATGTCGAGCACATTTCTTGAGCTGGATGAGCTCTTTTTTGAGCTTTAACTTGGTGAACTCTTTTTTTGAGCTTTACTTGGCGAGTTCATTTCTTGAGCTGGACAAGCTCTTTTTTGAGCTTTAACTTGGTGAGCTCTTTTTTGAGCTTTACTTGGCGAGCTCATATCTTGAGCTGGACGAGCTCTTTTTTGAGCTTTAACTTGGCGAGCTCATTTCTTGAGCTGGATGAGCTCTTTTTGAGCTTTAACTTGGCGAGCTCATTTTCTTGAGCTAGACGAGCTCTTTTTTGAGCTTTAACTTGTCGAGCTCATTTCTTGAGCTGGATGAGCTCTTTTTTGAGCTTTAACTGGGTGAACTCTTTTTTGAGCTTTACTTGGCGAGCTCATTTCTTGAGCTGGACAAGCTCTTTTTTGAGCTTTAACTTGGTGAGCTCTTTTTTGAGCTTTACTTGGAGAGCTCATTTCTTGAGCTGGACGAGCTCTTTTTTGAGTTTTAACTTGACAAGCTCATTTTCTTGAGCTGGACGAGCTCTTTTTTGAGCTTTAAGTTGGTTGTTCTCTTCATTTTTATCCATCTTAACGATCTACTCCTGATATAAAAATGTTAGTACAAAAAGTTTCAAAAGATGAAAAATGTTAGAAATACCATCGTAGGTGTCAACAGTGGGCATTTCCAAGCTGGTTTGCGGTTAAGCTCAGTCGATATCTTCCGTGAGTAGTGAGCTTTCCAACAACTTTAGCTCCTCCATGTGCACCATCTCTTTTTCCTTTATCTACCTCACTGTATCCTCCATTAGTACCCAAGCTCCTGGTTCTAGCGAGGTAATTTGGGCTTATTGGTGAGGTTGAGGTGCCATGGGTTCTTCCTTCTCTATCACTCTCCTTTTGGGGCCATTCTCGACCGCGACTGAGGGAAATGCTGGAAGCCCCTACCTGGCTAGCCAAAATGTCGTGGCAAAGAATAGCTTTTTGTACGATCAGAAGAGAAGGAAGAAAAATTGGGGAGCCCTCTGGCACTTGTAGGAAGGAAGCGTATTTATAGGCGAAGACCGTTTGTTTTTAGGTCATCCTCCCGCCAAAATGCTCTAGTCCTTGGTCCCGAGGTAATCAATACAATAAACGAGGTTCAGTGCATTGAGCACTGACCTGAGTCGATGAGCGTATCTAGCAGTGCTGACCGGAATATCTGCCATAGGCATGCGTCTTCTGATTCATGTGAGAATTTTGAGATGAAAGACTAAAATATCTTTGGGCCAAAATATTCCTCTTCATCATCAATAAGGAGAGTCATTCGGGAAGACGGATTTGCAAAAAGGCCTCCAAGTTTAGACAGTATTATTGTTTGGAGTTGTTTTGGAATGAGCTGGCTGGTTATGGCCTAAACTTCGCTAACCACGCTTCGAACCAGCATGGCTGATGCCGTGAATGTGGTATATGTCAATAGGACTGATGTTGTTGAAGGGATGCTTTTCACAGCAAACATCTTTGGATTGAGAAAATTGATATGATTTCAAATGCAAAATTTTAAAGATCTCTCTCCTTGCTCAAAATTTTTTTTCTCCTCTTGTCGCCACTCATAATGCGAGCCTCTTTCAACACTTTATATAGAGAAAAGTAAAGAAACTCTTTCCTAATCGACTTTGATTTCTTTAAGCCTAAATCTACTTCAAATAGAACTCTAATAATTTAAAACCAATCACATGATTAATGAGTTGGACCCCACACATCTAACAATTTTTTGTATTCTGGCATTGTTAATATATTTGACAATTTATACAATCTTGAAAGTTTCTTGTGTTACAAGCAACTCAATCATAAGTTATTATAAATTATAAAGTCAACTCGACCATGACTTGGTCGTCACGTAGGAGGCAATCTTCCCAGACAAGTTTTGCTGGAGTTCAACCCAAAGCCTTTATGGTTAGGAAGCATATGTACATTCTTCGTGGGCCTAAAGATGTAAGACCTGAATTTATTATAATATATACCATAATTGTACATGATTGATAGTGGAATAAATATTGGAGGTGAAATTCCACTTTCTATTATGGAAGTTATTAGAACTATAAAGTATAATATGGTGTGAAAGCATTAAATGAAGCATGAACAAATGTGAAGAATCAAGGCTGGAACCGAATGGAAGGTGTGAAAGGCAATAAATGGCTGTTGGACAAATGAAGAAAAGATGAGATAAAAAAAGTCAAAAATAGCTGCTGGAAGTGGCGTGGAGAGGAAGAGATAAAACGAGGAGAAAAACTTAGTCAAACGTACAGAAAACTTGCTTCCCATAGCCGTTCCACTTGCTGCAGTTTTCTACAACTTTTTAATGCATGAAAGACGTGAAATGATGAAAGAAAACAGGATAAGAACAGGTGGTAGGTTTTGAGTGGATTTGAATGGCTATATAAGAAGGAATACATGAGGAAAACCAACTTAGCAAACTTCATCTTCTTCGAAATCCTCCTCGCCCATTCTGTTTTCACTGCAAGCTCACATTTAGTTCTTCCGTTTCTCTCATATATGAGCCATGAAACTCCATCTTTTAGTTAGCCAAACCTTTCCTCCATCGTTGAAGAGCTAAGGAATAAGCAAAGTAAAGCTAAGTGAGGCAGAAAGCACTCTGTTTCTGAAGGTGCAACTCAGTTAAGGTGAGTTCTATATTTCTATGGTTCTCTTGATATTCAATGGTAGATGTCTATGTTTTACAACGTAATAAACATAGATATAACCTTGTTTTAGCAAAATCTTGTTAGAATATCTAAGAAACACGATGGGCGAACGGGATTATCCAACTGCTTGCCAAATAGGCGAGCAAAGAAATTTGGGGTACTTGCCCAAAGGATGAGGCGAGTTCAATGGTATGCAGGAATCGGCGATATACATGTTCGCCCATATTTTGGATAATCAGACTGATTGCCCAAAACGTATAGAATTGATTATCGCCAAAAGGGCGAGAATGGCGACTATTGTGATCGCCCATGTGGACTGTTAGTGATCGCCAATGAGGCGAGTAGGAAATAAAGAACTCGCCAAGTTGAAAGTCCTTGTCTAAGTGGGCGAGGTCACCAAGTGTTAGTTCAATTCATAGGGCGAGCCCACCTTTGAATAAAAAAGCCACGAATGGCGAACTGAGATGCAAGAGCATAGCGTGTTGAATTGTCGGGCGAGCTCCCATGTTGGGCGAACTCCCACGAATAAGCCAATAAATGACGAGTAATGTTGGGCGAGCTTCCACGTGTAAGCCCATAAGCGAATGGCGAGCACTGTTGGGCGAATGGCGAGCTATAGAGTAGTCACAAATCTCGCCAAAGTGTTAGAAAATATTAATAGTTTTAGAAAATATTCGAAAAGAAAATATTAATAGTTTTAATAAATTATTTTGCAGCTGGGAATTAAGGTATTGGTAAAAGCGATCGGGAAGGCGATCGGGAAGCAAGGCCACGTAAGACCAGGTAAGGGAGTAGTGTGTGAAGTAAAATTCATGTCCTGTGGAGTAAAATGTTATAAATATTGAAAAATTGTTTTGGTTTATGACATGCATTTGTTTGATAAATTATTTTGATTTGGGCGAGCTACAAAGATGGTCGACCCTATGTTGTTTTTGGGTGAACTGGTAAAGGGCGAGCGAGCCAACTATTGCCACCCCTTTTTGATGTCTTGGGCGGGCGAACTATGTTTTAATAAACTAGGGTGAGCTACAAAGCCAACCCCTTTGTGATGTTTTGGGCGAGCCAAAGATAGGCGACCCCTTTTATAATGTTTTGTTTGAGCGACGCTGTTTTAATAAAAATGGACGAGTTGACCATGAAAATGCCGCATTGGGCGAGTTGACCATGAGGCAATGCCAGAATGGGCGAACTGACCATGGCAACGCTGTAATGGGCGAGTTGACTATGGGCGAGCCGCTATGGGCGAGCCAGTTTAACTTATTGTTAAATTCTAAAGTTGGCGGGCGAACACTAATTCACCGCAATGGGCGAACGAACCATGGGTGAGTTGACCATGGGCGAGCTGACCATGGGCGAGCCAATTTAACTTATATTTTCTCAGGCGTTACTTGGTGAAAATTTGGGCTGTTTTCATTATGTTTGTAAACAAAAAATATAAAACCTTTTTGAAAAGTAAATTATTTTGAGAAAATGATGAAATTATGAAATATTCCTTAAAGGTTAGTTATGAAATATAAAGTGATTTTTGAGACTTTAGGCCCCGAGTTCATGCATTAATATTCACGTAACTGAGTGACCCGCCTGGGGCGATGGCTCGGGTCGATGGACCTACGGGTGCACCCCAGGGCGTCACAAGGCTGATGGACTCGCCAAGTCATCAGCGGTCTCGAGGTCACTTGGCAAGTGGACCCGAGGACCACTTATAGATTATGGCCATAGATCTAGCTAAGATAGCCGTGAGGGGCGATGGCCTACGGGTGCACTCCAAAGCGAACGACTTGTGTTCCTGAGGGAACAATGAGAGCATGATTTGTTTGTTGCCTAGTCTCAACTTACTGATTTCTGTTTACTGAAAAGATCTATTGAATCATGTTTACTGTTTTCCTAATGGGTTTATTGTTAAGAGAAATAAACGTATTTGGAGGATATAGTTTTATTTGTATAAAGCAGCATACACCTTCCTTACTGAGCACGCTGTCGCTCACTCCTTATTTTCCACTCCACAGATTATTGATTTCAGACTAAGGGAATTACCTTCCAGAGATTTGATATCGAAGGTACATTATTTTCTTTTATATATTCAGTAAAGTTGTACAGTACTACTTTAAATAGAAGGGAATGTATATAAATCTTAAGGAAAGAATTTAATAATTCATATTTCTATATTAGTACGAGAAATAAGAGTACTAATTGTTATTAAAGTGTTAAGAGTTGTTAAGCATCACAGACAGCCCAATCGGTAAGTAAGTGTGATTTATAAGTGAATATTATGTTATACTGTGAATTTAGGATGTTACAAGAGACCTCTTACGATCTAAATTATGTTGTTGGAATCTATTCAGAGCTGGGAGTTCTATTTTTATACAGGCAAAGTCAACTGCAAATATCGTTTCTTTTTGTTTTAGAGCAACTCATACTTGGTACTTGGCCTTTCTTCCTATGCAAGTCTTCATAGGAAAGCAAGGGCTGGATTATTGTCTCAAATTCCATAAAAGTTGAAAACATCAAAATCAGTGTTTTGACTTATTTGAATTGAAAAATTCGAAATGCGACCCCAATTTTGCATTTTTGCAATTAATTTTTTTTAATTTTATGACAAAAATAATTTTTAGACAAATGACTTTATTGATTTTATTAAAATTACAAAAAAAATCGCTAATCTTTATGATCTTCAGCCATAAATTTTCTGAGAACATAAAAAATTTATGGAAATAATCTTCTACAAAACTACATATATGTAGTTTTGAGAATAAAAGAGAAAACAACTAACAAGAAGTTGAAAGAAGTAGAAGTAAATTTTTCTATTGACATTTGAACATGATTTGAATCCTGAAGTCATTATTATTGAGAGAGTTTTATCATTTACCATTCTCAATCCAAATAGAATTAATCTACGTAAGACGATACGTATGGCTACTCAAAACAAAAATGGATAAACTACTAGTAAAAAGGGGAAAGTGAAAAATTTTAGGAATGTCGGCATTTTTTTTATAACCATCAAAATAAGAATATTCTTAAAAATACTTTTTAGTAATTTTTTTTTATGAAAGTAAACATGATCTTTCGAAAGTAAGACTCTAAAAAAGTTTGAATAGTGATTTTTAAAAAAAAAATTAGCTGAGAAAGTTATAAATATTAATCTGAATTATCAGTTGTTTTCATTTAAACTTTATTAATGTTATACAAATTAGTTAATCAAATAGATTTTATTATTATTATTATTATTATTATTATTATTATTATTATTATTATCATTATTTAAAAGTTTGTCATGTTGGTCATATTCTTCAATATAGATGTCATTGTTTTCTAATAATGTTAAATTTTGAAAAGAGTCCAATGTTAAAATTAGACAATATTATATCAACTAGTTTTATGCATCATGATTTAAAATTTTTTACAATATTTGAAAAAAACGAAGATTGCGCTTTCATGACTTGACTCTAAATAATATCTTAAACCTTAAAAATTAATAATTTCATGTGGTAATCTATTTTACATTCTTCAGTAATTTAAAATGATTTTTTGTTTTTCGAATATGCCACTTCAAAGGTAAATAGGTTCAAAGAATTATAAATAATTTTTTATATTAAAATTTAATTATATATTATTATTTTTTAATTTATTATTGATATACTCTCTAAAATTTATTAATTGTTTTATAAATCAAATTCATTAATTAATCTAAATATGGTCTTAATATTAATTTATTTTATATGAGGTAACTTAATTTTCATTAGGTAACGCCTGTGAAAAATCACTTAAGTTGTTGCAAATCCAATGAGAGTTCTCGTTGACTATTTTTACCATTATAAATATGATAAAAATTCGTAAGCTTCTTTTGTTGTTTTTCAAAATATTAAAAATTAAATTAGGCCTATTCCAAAAAGAAAAAAAAAACAAAATTAGGCAACAACTCTAAAGAATCGTTGCAAATATTATACGATTTTGCAACAACATTTTTTGGCTACAAAACAACATTTTTTGGCTACAAATCTGATCAAATATTCGTAATAATTTTTCTGTTGTTGTATAGCACATTAAAACAATAATTAAGAAATCATCAGTTCTTTGTACATTCCGGGCTGATTAAAAAGTCTATCGTACTTGACTGATTAAAGACAAATTCTAAAAAATCATCAACTCTTTGTACATACTTAATATTTGCTCGATTAGAAGTATTCATCTATTGTTATTCAAAGTTATTTACAATGAGTAGAAAATTAAAATAATGAATAACTTACAACTACGATCTCATAATTCACTAATGATTTCTGAATTAATTTATAAATAATTTAGCTTAAAGGATTATTTAACATACAAAGGATTTTCCTAACCTAATTTATTTTTTAACTCTTATTTGTAATTTTTATATTTTATATTTAATGTTTATGACCAATTCTAACCCTAAAATAACAAAAAAAAAATCTATGCAAACACACTATTATAAAATAAAATAAAATAAAGCAAATTTAACACATTAATTAACAAAATAAAAAATAATTATTTAATTAACGACACAAATTTAAACAAAATAAATAAGTAAAGAAAATTAATAATCAAATATGAGTCCCACTATAACTCTGACTTATTTAATTTAATTTTTTATTATTTATCTTTTAAAAAATACAATAATTATACAGAACAAAAATTAAATTACAATAATTTTTTCACCAGATTTTCTTTGGGAAGATATTTCGTAGCTTACAATTAAGTACTTGGTCTTCTTGTTGCATGCCATTCTTTTGATATAAAAAGAATGATAGTATGAAACCCTTACTTTCATCTCAGTGTATATATATTTTTCATACAAATCCTGTCATATAATCATTATTATAAAAAATAAACCATTTACATATATCACATGTGATATAAAATAATAAATATAAGGATATATGCCTATAATTATTTCACTTTGGTACAAGTTGCTTACCCTATACATGAGAATAAACTAGGACCATGTTTTAAGACATCTACTAAATCTTTTCTGATTTATAAATTTTTTTTCTAACTAGTTGGTTCCTTGTATACATTTATAGATGATGGATCTAGTTACATACTTGTAAAACAAATTTAGTTTTATACATTTTCATATATTTTTTATATGATTTATATTTTTTTAATCCGACCATTAAATTTTATATACTATTCATGCAACTCATGCATGTCAAATTTTAAATTAATTGAAAATACAAATAAGTTGGTCAATCTAACGATTAGTTTGAAAAAAATATTAACTTTACATGAAGTTATAAAAATGGTGTAAAACAAAATTGATTTACACTGACATAAGTAAATTCCTTCTCATACATATATATATAGAAGAGATCCACTTACACCAGTGTAAAATTAATTAGTTTTACACCTTTTTTTAACCATTAGATTGGTATAAACTAATGGTTGAGATTAAACCACTCTTCTTTTTATAAAACTAATTAATCTCAACCATTAGTTTATACCAATCTAATGGTTAAAAAAAGATGTAAAACTAATTAGTTTTACATTGGTGTAAGTGGATCTCTCCTTATATATATATATATATATATATATATATATATGTGTGTGTGTGTGTGTGTGTGTGTGTGTGTGTGTGTGTATATATATATATATCTACATATATATATATATATATATATATATGTATATGTGTGTGTATATATATGTATATATACACACACGGTTAAGTGTCACTCATTTTAAACAAAGTAGTGGAGAGAGGGAGAGAAGGAGAAATGGGAAGTAATGGGTATCTTCCTCTTTTTGAAACAAGGCCAGCCAGGGGACTAGTCATGTTTCGATTATATGCAGCTTCAATCTTCATAGGAGTCTGCTTCATTTGCTTTTATAGAGTGAGTTATTTTCCATTGGAAGGAAAAACTGAGAGATGGGTTTGGGTTGGAATGTTTCTTGCTGAACTTTGGTTCAGTTTTTACTTTTTCATCACTGTAGTCGTCAGATGGAACCCTGTCTATCGTTTCACATTCAAAGACAGGCTCTCTTCGAGGTATCTCTTAAATAGTTTTCCCTCTATCATTTTTCCTTCTCTACGGATTAACCATAGAAGAAATTAATGCGGAGAATTTTTCTTACAATTACAGGTATGACGAAGAAGCTTTGCCAGGAGTAGACATATTTGTTTGCACGGCAGATCCTGTAATGGAGCCACCAACAATGGTGATTAACACTGTGTTGTCACTTATGGCTTATGACTACCCACCTGAGAAGCTCAGTGTTTATCTATCTGATGATGGTGGCTCAGATTTAACATTCTATGCTTTGTTAGAAGCTGCACGCTTTTCCGAAGTATGGTTACCATTTTGCAGGAAGCTCGAAGTAAAGCCAATATCACCGGAGGATTATTTCCAAAGCACTCCTGAACCAGTTGATAAATCTGCCACGGCCAAAGAGTGGCTGCTAATCAAGGTAATAGTAAATTAATTTCTGTTAATTTTAAATAGCACTAAGAAATACAATAAAGAAAATCAAGTCTCAATAAAAATGACATAGTCGAGCAGCTTATTGGCTGTTCTTCAACTTGGAGAGAGACTCTCTTCAGAGTCACTGTTTAACAAGTATAATAATTCACGAAAGAATTACCTGGTAGACACAGAATAGTCTTGATTTCTGATAACCAAGAAAACAGACATTCATAAGAAAGAAACCAATAGGAGATGTCGGCTATTTGACTACCAATATTTGATCAAGTGATTATTATTTCTTTTTAAAAAAGATCAAATCTAAGGTTTGAATCTTCTTTTATAATGAAAACAAAACAATATTGACAAATTTCAAGAAAGACAAAAATGCCAACAAAGAAAACTTGATCTTCCTATGTCTTTTTTCCTCCCAGTCACTGCTTAATCGATGAAACAGTTACGGATTGCGGGACCACATAACACGTTGGTCGGAATCAAAATTGATTTTGGGTTCCTTTCCAAAAGAGAAACAGACCAGCACGAAAGGTTAAGTCATGATCAGAACCAAACTCTCATAAAAGTTTTGAATGTTGCTTGTTGTAAGGCTTGATATTATGATCCTTTGGTTTGCTTCGACCTTCCAAGATCTTATCCTTATCCTTGACTTTAATTACCTCATTTCTCAGTCTTTTGGCCACAAATGCTGTGGGATAGTTTCAGCATTTTTAATGATATATTCTATCATCCATGAACCTTACTATACATGAATCTAGGTAGTTATCCAAGAACCTAAAAAAATAGTAGATGAATGCGATCTTCTATTTGATTTGATTTAAATGATTCTACTATGCATAAAAATAAAACATTGTTTTGTATGAATTATAGAAATCATATGAAGATATGAAGATGCGGATCGAAACTATCTCAAAATTGCGCAAAGTTCCAGCTGACATACGCAAGGAACATAAGGGATTTCGTGAATGGGATTTTGTTTCCAGTCGACGTGATCATCAAGCCATTGTTCAAGTAATTAATTCCTACAGCACTTATTCTTTTTTTAATCGATCAGCGCAACTTTTTAGCCTCGGAGCTTATTATCTTAGTTCAACTAGTTCTAATTTTGCATTAACTTATAGATCTTAATTGATGGAAGAGACCCTGACGCCATGGATGTTGAAGGAAAACCTTTGCCAACCCTTGTATATATGGCACGTGAAAAAAGACCTCAATACCACCATAATTTCAAAGCTGGAGCTATGAATGCACTGGTAATCTTTGTATTGTACTATGTTGAAGTAAAATATAGAATTTGTTAAGTAAATTACTATTTTATCTACTTTCAATATGGATAAACAGATAAGGATATCATCGAGTATAAGCAATGCACCATTTATCCTTAACGTGGATTGCGACATGTATTCAAATAACTCAGAAACAATCAGAGATGCTCTTTGCTTTTTATTGGATGAAGAGAAGGGACATGAAATTGCATATGTACAATATCCACAAAGCTTTGGAAACCTCACTAAAAATGATGTTTATGGCAACTCTTTGAGAGTTCTAATGAAGGTGAGCATACAAAAAAGTAGAAAACAATAAATCAAAGTTCGTATTTCAATTCACAAAAAGATATCTAACAGTCGGAAGGTTGATATTTTGGTCTATCAAGGTGGAACTTGCAGGATTTGATGGGAATGGAGGGCCTTGCTATATTGGAACCGGATGCGTTCATAGAAGGGAAACTCTTTGCGGGATGAAGTATAGCAAGGAATTTAAGGTTGATCAATGGAGGGCAATGGCAAATGATAGAAAAATTAAAGAAAGTGCAAGTGTCCTGGAAGAAAATTGCAAAACTCTTGCAAGTTGCACCTATGAGGAGAATACACAATGGGGAAAGGAGGTCCTTTCTTTCTCTTTTTCGCTCTACATATTGAAATACATCACTAAGATCCCCTTTGGTACAATGAGATGGCTAGAAAATCGGATCAAATCAAATTTGGATTAGATCACTTGAAGGAAAAACATATATTTGTCAAAGTAATAACTTTATATGAATCATTTCCCTCAAAAGAATCTCAATTTTATACCATATAAGCTTATTGCAGGTGGGATTGAAATATGGCTGTTTAGTGGAGGATATACTCACAGGATTATCCATACAAAGCAGAGGTTGGAGATCGGTCTACTTCAATCCCGAAAGGAAAGCCTTCTTAGGAGTTGTTCCAACAACACTGTTAGAGTCTCTGATACAACACAAGAGATGGACTGACGGTAACTTGCAAATATTTCTATCAAAACATTGTCCCTTCGTGTATGGACGTGGAACGATGCCTCTGAAACTTCAGCTTACTTACTGCATTTACTTTCTGTGGGCTGTAAACTGCTTCGCTACGCTGTACTATGTTATCATACCATCCTTTGGCCTGCTCAAAGGCATCTGTTTGTTTCCGAAGGTATGATACTTCTTTCACATAAATACTTTCCGTTCTTTTAGGACAAGTGAGATACTAATAACTAAATCTTTTTCTAATCACTGCTAGATATCAAGCTCTTGGGGTCTATCGTTTTTGTATGTCTTCTTTGTCAACTGTGCATACAGCCTTGTTGAATTTGTAATGTGTGGAGGCACAGTCCGAGGTTGGGTGAATGAACAAAGGATGTGGATGTTCAAAAGAACAACTTCCTACCTCTTCGCAATCATAGATAATGTCATGAAGTTATGTGGATTTTCGAGGTCAGCCTTTGTCATCACTGGAAAGGTGGCTGATGACCATGTATATCAAAGATATGAGCAAGAGCTCATGGAGTTTGGGACTACTTCACCAATGTTCACAATTATAACAACACTCGCCTTGTTCAATCTGCTAAGCTTCATTTGGGGACTAAAGAAGGTTTCTTTGGATGACGTTCATACAAAGGTTTTCAATCTGTATGGTTTTCAAATCCTTCTCTGCTGCCTTGTGGTTTTCTTAAACCTGCCCGTATACGAAGGGATGTTCTTTCGGAAGGACAGCGGTAAAATGCCTCCCTCGGTAACATACCAATCCCTTGGTTTTGCTCTCTTAGCTTGCACAATAGCTATGTACTAAAATCATCCTAAGCGAGTTGTATCATTTATAAGAAAAACATTTTATCAGGTAAATTCAAGAATGTAAGAGCGAACTTAGCCGGAAAGTCAAGAGTGGGTCTAAACTTTAATCTAGAATGAATAAAGTCCTTCAACTTCTATTTCTAGTTATCTTAGCGTTAGTCAATGTTCAAGTAGTATTATTCCACATTTGTTGAGTAATATTTTGTTTTCTATGATCTTATATTCAAGTTGAACTCTTCCATATATTGTCAATTGTTTTATATTGGATGCTTAACATAGTATTAGAGCCCAAATTTTATAATTTCTGTCTGTTACCTTTTTCAAGATTGTCATATTGATCTATAAATTTCAGATAGGCTTTCTATCTCTATCCCAAAATTTGTTTACAAGTTGATTAATGAAAGATACATAAATTCAATCAGAAGATTACAATATGCAGTTTCGGGCCAGATGTTTTAACTGCAGCCAAACTGTTTCTAAACAGATGATTGAAGGCCAATGATTTATACCTGCTCCAAGTCAATGAATCAAATGTCAGTGAGTTCCACATGCATGCAGCAAGAACAAAGACAAAAGAAGAAGAAGAAGCAACTCCAACCAAAAAACCAAAAAGAAGTGGCTTAATCACATCAAGCCATTAGCATACACATCTAGACTGAAAGAAAGATCCGTACAGCGTTCAAAGATATTAACTATTCTTATAGTCATAAATTGACTTGGATACACAGTTACAATGTTCAAGGTTTAGCACCTTGTTTTCCATTAAGAAGTACTCAATGAACTTTTAAATTCGTGAAATCTCTTTGATGGCTGTCAAACATAAAGCTTGTCTGACTATAATCTAAGCGTCATCACGGAAGTTTTCTTCTGCAAATTATGTAGTCTCTTGTTTCCAAAAACTTCTAGTATCTTAGAAAATTTATTTTCGCTCTTACAGTTTCTACCAATTTCAGATTCATGTCTGCACAGTTTTCTTCCGATTTGGTAACGCAAAAAGTAATGTACAACACTCAAAGCTACATATATTGTATATTTCCGTTGAGTTTAGAACCTCTATTTACAATGTACACATGTACACATGTAAGGTTTCTGTTTTCAGCTGGTATACAACTTCACATAATATAGAAAAGCAGCTGCAACCAGGCTACTCTGATATTCTAAAATGTACAAGATGAAGAAACTAACATTGACAGTATAATATTAGGGATGACAACAAACTGGAATTCTTGATTGCTCCCTTAAATGCAGGTAGTCATGTGTATGAAACAGAACGCGGTAGTGAGCTTTTAATGGCGGTTTTTACTGGACCATTCGTAAGCCATCCAGAATCAAATAACTCTAAGATGGAATCATTCTTCAGTGAAATGCCATCTCTTTGGCTTGATTCATCCTCTGCTTCTCTGTTCACAATATCAGTACCGTCTGGATTCTCAACCTTCGTTGCGTCCATTTTTGCTTCTTTCTTTTCTATATGTTCTGCTTTTCCCCTCTCTAATGCTTCTTTGTAAGTTCCTTTTGCAGCACTTGGCTTAGCTATCAACATCTATTATTATTGTTTTCACCAAAAAAATCACAATAAATGAATATGACAAAAAAATCTAAAAATAAAATACCTTATAGAATAAAGAAATTGTAAATCATGATGTTCATTGGAATATGAATTCAATCCCTTATTAGAAGAAATAAAATCATAAACCTACTAGTATTGAATGTAGATGATTAATATACGATCTGACTCTTTGAAGATATGATTGTCTAATTACTTGAAAAATTGTTACAGCAGCAAATAAAATGTCCCTATAAACTAATTTGCACACAGTTGTGGATTCAAATGCCCAAGATGGGATTGGCAGCTCTACTGCTTTAGCATCAACAGCCAAACTTGCATTTGGCGGAAAGTGGGCAGAACACTAAAGTAGAATCATCTATTTCTAGTTTGCAACAGTCAAATGCTAAAATGAAAAATAAAACTTTATTTGCTCAGAATCATCAAAGCTTTCAGACTTCAGTGGCACAATACTTGATTGGAAATCAAAGGGTTATTTGTTAGTGGATGAAATTTTAGAAAGCCTTAATATTTTCTTCCAAGCAAATCATCGGTGGCCATACTTATCCCATTTTTACATGATTGTTCATGTTAGTTTCAAGCTTTTTGGCTTCTTTTTTAACCTAGCACTTTTATCAATTTCAGCAATTCTTCCCTTACTGGCCTTTCTCTTATTTCCAACTTCAATGCCACATTCATTGATTTCATTTTCCTCTTCAAAATTTGCTTCTCCATCCTCAGAAACATATCTTTCAGATCCCAGTTTCTTGTTCTGAAGGAACTTGATGAGTCCTCCAAGGGCAATATCAGCATCTTCACTTTTCATGAGCTCTTCTGCAACCTCTGCTGGAGTAACCTCCACTTCCATCATTAGTTCATCAATTTGAGTGAACAAATTATGGCTAGTGACGCATAGATAGTTGGAAGCAAGGATCCTGAATCCACTGGGAGTGCAGTAGGACATATGGATGTGCATGTCCATGCGCCCTGGCCTTAGCAAAGCAGGGTCTAGCTTGTCTTTGTGATTGGTTGTAAAGACTATTATCCTCTCATCACCACAGCTTGACCATAGCCCGTCAATGAAGTTAAGCAACCCCGATAAAGTCAACTGTCATGATGATAGAATTAAGAACAGATTAGCATCTATAGTTAGAATTTTGCTTGTTAAAATTTCTTATGTTTTCTTCAAGCCCTTGTCTTCTAATGTTCTTGAATTAGTCTTTGAAATCACTTTTGTTACAGAATGAAATTTGGAAGTGGATTAATCATGTGGCTAAATACCAAAATCATTAGTTATGCATGAAACACGTTAATCTTGTATTCTCACCTGGTTGTTAGGCGGTTGACATCCTCCAAATCCCACAGGCACAGGTGTTCTATCATGGAGCTCAATGCTGCAATCAATATCCTCAATCACAAGTATTGAGCGATTTCTGGTGGAAACTAACAACCTTCGAAGCTGTGAATCGCTGTACAGATTAGCAAGTTCCAAGTCATAAACATTAAATTTTAGGTAGTTGGCCATGGCGGCGATCAGGCTTGACTTGCCTGTTCCTGGAGGGCCATATAGCAAGTACCCACGTTTCCATGCTTTTCCAACTCTTTTGTAGAAATCTCTTCTTCGAACAAATCTGTCCAAGTCCTCTATTAACTCTTTCTTGAGAGTGGGATCCATGGCCAATTTATCAAAAGTTGCTGGATGGTCAAGATTGGTTGACCCCCAGGCTCCATCGTTATCTCCACAGAATTTTCCAAGTGAAAAAAGTTTCACCACCTTATTTTCTTCTTTTATGGCTTTTGATCTATCCATTACATATGGCAAGTAAGAACTCAGCACCTTGTCCATGCATTTATTGTGGAAACTGAGCTCAATGACTCTTTTTTCAGACTTACCTTGATGATTTTCCTTTGTCTCAACGCATGTAATTTCCCACTTGAGTTCCATTCCTTCAAATACGTCATTAACTTTTTCACCTTTGCCTATGGTTACCGAGATCTTGTCGTCTCGTGGAGCTTTGGAAACCTTAAGCCTCTCCATAGATTTAGCGATTTTAGTCTGCAAGTAGATTTGAGAAGCTTCATACAGTTCATTGATGGAGTACTCATCATATTCATCAATGAGGAGAGTCATTTGAGAAGACGGATTTGCAAAAAGGCCTCCAAGTTTAGACAGTATTATTGTTTGGAGTTGTTTTGGAATGAGCTGGCTGGTTATGGCCTGAACTTCGCTAACCACGCTTCGAACCAGCATGGCTGATGCCGTGAATGTGGTATATGTCGATAGGACTGATGTTGTTGAAGGGATGCTTTTCACAGAAAACATCTTTGGATTGAGAAAATTGATATGATTTCAAATGCAAAATTTTAAGAATTTATCTCTCTCCTTGCTCAAAATTTTTTACTCCTCTTGTCGCCACTCATAATGCGAGCCTCTCTCAACACTTTATATAGAAAAAAAGTAAAAAAACTCTTTCCTAATCAACTTTAATTTCTTAAGTCTAAACCTACTTCAAATAAAATTCTAATAATTTAAAGTCAATCACATGATTAATGAGTTAGACCCCACACATCTAACACTTGTTTGTATTCTGGCATGGTTAATATATTTGACATTTTATACAATCTTGAAAGTTTTTTGTGTTACAAGCAACTCAATCATAAGTTATTATCTATACATATATATATTTTTGTCTCCTCCTCTCCTATAATGTGACACTTGTCCATTTATTTTTTTTTTGCCCTCAACAATTTTTTTTTTTACTTAGGTCCTTTTATTTTGTTTTCTCAACAATTTTTTTCTCAACAATTTTTTTAGTTAAATCCTTAACATGTTTTTTGTATGGCTTTTTAACTCTTTTTAATTCAGTCCTCTATTATTGTTTTATGGTATTACTTTATATTTTTATCTATTTGCTTCTTCTACTTGCATATATTTTGTTTTTGAATGAAAATTATTATACGAAAAAGTTTTTACTTCTAACTTTTTCAAAAAAAAAACTTTTACTTTGCATATTGTACTTTGTAGTAAATATAAATAATTCAATTAGCTATTCTTAAAATAAAAATGCTTACAGATGAGTTTAAAACTTTACACTTAATTAATAATATGAACAAAGCATTATTAGCTAATTTTTCTATGAACAAAGCATTCTTAGCTAATTTTTTTTACTTATTCATTAAATTGTCTGAACTACTATGCCGTATATATATTTTGGTGCTTTTACTTTTTATTGTTATAGCATAATTATCTTAATTTGTTTGTTTCTAGAACAGATTATCTGTTTGTCATACTATTTAACTTAAGTATTGTTCATTTTTTTTAATTCAAGCTAATCCAATTTTCTCAAAAAATTATTTTTTGACATTTTATTTGATATATAAACTCTATCATTAGTAAACATGTTTTTCTTTTGTGCTAAACAATACGAAGGAAATAAGTATTTTTATGACCAATAACTTTTATCTAATAATCAATTTTATTAATTTTAAAAATTGTAAAATAAAAATAGACCCGTAGTATTGCGCGGATTTATTTCTAGTAAATTATAAAGTCAACTCAACCATGACTTGGTTATCACGTTGGAGGCAATCTTCCCAGACAAATTTTGTTGGAGTTCAGCCCAAAGCCTTTTTGGTTAGGAAGCATATGCACATTCTTTGTGGGCCTAGAGACCTCTTACAGTCTAAATTATGTTGTTGGAATCTGTTCAGAGCTGGGAGTTCTATTTTTATACAGCTCAAGTCAACTGCAAATATCATTTCTTTTTGTTTTAGAGCAACTCATACTTGGTACTTGGCCTTTCTTCCTATGCAAGTCTTCATAGGAAAGCAGGGGCTGGATTATTGTCTCAGATTCCATAAAAGTTGAAAACATCAAAATCAGTGTTTTGACTTATTTGAATTGAAAAATTCAAAATGCGACCTCAATTTTGCATTTTTGCAATTATTTTTTTTAATTTTGACACAAATAATTTTTAGACAAATGATTTTATTGATTTTATTAAAATTACAAAAAAAAACCACCAATCTTTATGATTTCGGGAATAAATTTTCTGAGAATATAAAAAAATTGAAAATAAAAGAGAAAACAACTAACATGTGGTTAAAAGAAATGGAAGTAAATTTTTTCTATTGACATTTGAACATGATTCGAATCTTGAAGTTGTTATTATTGAGAGGGTTTTATCATTTACCACTCTCAATTCAAATAGAATTAATCTATGTAGGAGGATACGTAAAACAAAAATGGATAAACTACTAGTAAAGAGGGGAAAGTGAAAAATTTTAAGAATGCTGGCATTTTTTTTATAACCATCAAAATAAGAATATTCTTAAAAATACTTTTTAGTATTTTTTTTTTATGAAAGTAAACATGATCTTTCGAAAGTAAGACTCTAAAAAAGTTTGAATGCTGATTTTTAAAAAAAAAAAATTAGCTGAGAAGGTTATAAATATTAATCTGAATTATCAGTTGTTATCACTTTAAACTTTAATTAATGTTATACAAATTAGTTAATCAAATAGATTATTATTATTATTATTATTATTATTATTATTATTTAAAAGTTTGTCATGTTGGTCATATTCTTCAATATAAGATGTCATTGTTTTCTAATAATGTTAAATTTTGAAAAGAGTCCAATGTTAAAATTAGAACAATATTATATCAACTAGTTTTATGAATCATGATTTAAGATTTTTTACAATATTTGAAAAAAACGAAGATTGCGCTTTCATGACTTGACTCTAAATAATATCTTAAACTTTAAAAATTAATAATTTCATGTGGTAATTTATTTTACATTCTTCAATAATTTAAAATGATTTTTTGTTTTTCGAATATGCCGCTTTAAAGGTAAATAGGTTCAAAGAATTATAAATAATTTTTCATATTAAAATTTAATTATATGTTATGATTTTTTTTATAATTTATTATTGATATACTCTCTAAAATATATTAATTGTTTTATAAATCAAATTCATTAATTAATCTAAATATGGTCTTAATATTAATTTATTTTATATGATGTAACTTAATTTTCGTTAGGTAACGCCTGTGAAAAATCACTTAAGTTGTTGCAAATATTATACGATTTTGCAACAACATTTTTTGGCTACAAATCTGATCAAATATTCGTAATAATTTTTCTGTTGTTGTATAGCACATTAAAACAATAATTAAGAAATCATCAGTCCTTTGTACATTCCTGGCTGATTAAAAAGTCTATCGAACTTGACTGATTAAAGACAAACTCTAAAAAATCATCAACTCCTTGTATATACTTAATATTTGCTCGGTTAGAAATATCCATTTATTGTTATTCAAAGTTATTTACAATGAGTAGAAAATTAAAATAATGAATAACTTACAACTACGATCTCATAATTCACTAATGATTTCTGAATTAATTTATAAATAATTTAGCTTAAAGGATTATTTAACATACAAAGGATTTTCCTAGCCTAATTTATTTTTTAACTCATATTTGTAATTTTTATATTTTATGTTTATGACCAATTCTAACCCTAAAATAACAAAAAAAAAAATCTATGCAAACACACTATTATAAAATAAAATAAAATAAAATAAAGCAAATTTAACACATTAATTAACAAAATAAAAAATAATTATTTAATAACTACACAAATTTAAACAAAATAAATAAGTAAAGAAAATTAATAATCAAATATGAGTCCCACTATAACTCTGACTTATTTAATTTAATTTAATTTAATTTTTTATTATTTATCTTTTAAAAAGTACAATAATTATATAGAACAAAAATTAAATTACAATAATTTTTTCATCAGATTTTCTTTTGGAAGATATTTCGTAGCTCACAATTAAGTACTTGGTCTTCTTGTTGCATGCCATTCTTTTGATATAAAAAGAATGATAGTATGAAACCCTTACTTTCATCTCAGTGCATATATATTTTTCATACAAATCCTGTCATATAATCATTATTATAAAAAAATAAACCATTTACATATCACATGTGATATTTAAATAATAAATATAAGGATATATGCCTATAATTATTTCACTTTGGTACAGGTTGCATGCCCTATACATGAGAATAAACTAGGACCATGTTTTAAGACATCTACTAAATCTTTTCTGATTTATAATTTTTTTTAACTAGAATTGGTTCCTTTCATACATTTATAGAAGATGGATCTAATTACATACTTATAAAACAAATTTAGTTTTATACATTTTTATATATTTTTTATATGATTTATATTTTTTTAATTCGACCGTTAAATTTTATATACTATTCATGCAGATCATGCATATCAAATTTTAAATTAATTGAAAATATAAATAGGTTGTTCAATCTAACAATTGATTTGTAAAAATATTAACTCTACATGAAGTTATAAAAATGGTGTAAAACAAAATTGATTTACACCGACATAAGTAAATTCCTTCTCATACGTACATATAATATATATATATATATATATACATATATATACATATATATATATATGTGTGTGTGTATATTTGTATATATTTGTGTGTGTGTGTGTGTATATATATATATATATATATACAAATATACACACACATATATATATATATACGCGCGCGACCAAGTGTCGCTCATTTTAAACAAAGTAGTGGAGAAAGGAAGAGCAGGAGAAATGGTAAGAAATGGGTATCTTCCTCTTTTCGAAACAAGGCCAGCCAGGGGACTAGTCATGTTTCGATTATATGCAGCTTCAATCTTCATAGGAATCTGCTTCATTTGCTTTTATAGAGTGAGTTATTTTCCATTGGAAGGAAAAACTGAGAGATGGGTTTGGGTTGGGATGTTTCTTGCTGAACTTTGGTTCAGTTTTTACTTTTTCATCACTGTAGTCGTCAGATGGAACCCTGTCTGTCGTTACACATTCAAAGACAGGCTCTCTTCTCGGTATCTCTTAAATAGTTTTCCCTCTATTATTTTTCCTTCTCTACGGATTAACCATAGAAGAAATGAATGCGGAGAATTTTTCTTACAATTACAGGTATGACGAAGAAGCTTTGCCAGGAGTAGACATATTTGTTTGCACGGCAGACCCTGTAATGGAGCCACCAACAATGGTGATTAACACGGTGTTGTCACTTATGGCTTATGACTACCCACCGGAGAAGCTCAGTGTTTATCTATCTGATGATGGTGGCTCAGATTTAACATTCTATGCTCTGTTAGAAGCTGCACGTTTTTCCGAAGTATGGTTACCATTTTGCAGGAAGCTCGAAGTAGAGCCAAGATCACCGGAGGATTATTTCCAAAGCAGTCCTGAACCAGTTGATAATTCTGCCATGGCCAAAGAGTGGCTGCTCATCAAGGTAATAGTAAATTAATTTCTCTTAATTTCAACATAGCACTAAGAAATACAATAAAGAAAATCAAGTCTCAATCAAAAATGACTTAGTCGAGCAGCTTATTGGCTGTTCTTCAACTTGGAGAGAGAGACTCTTCAGGGTCACTGTTTAACAAGCATAATAATTCACGAAAGAACTACGTGGTAGACACGGAATAGTCTTGATTTCTGATAACCAAGAAAACAGACATTCACAAGAAAGAAACCAATAGGAGATGCCGGCTATTTAACAACCAATGTTTGGTCTAATGATTATTACTCTTCTTTAAAAAAGATTAAATTTAAGGTTTGAATCTTCCTTTATAAAGAAAACAAAACAATATTGACAAATTTCAAGAAAGATAAAAACGTCAACAAAAAAAATATAGTCTTCCTATTTTCTTTCCTACCAATCACTGCTTAATCGATGAAACAATTAGCAATTGGAGGACCATCTAACACGTTGCTTAATCATTTGTCTGAATCAACATTGATGTTGGGTTCCTTTCCAAAAGAAAAACGGACCAGCACGAAAGGTTAAGTCATGATCAGAACCAAACTCTCATAAAAGCTTTGAAAGTTGCCTGTGGTAAGGCTTGATATTATGATCCTTTGGTTTGCTTCGACCTTCCAAGATCTTATCCTCATCCTTGACCTTAATTACCTATTTTCTCAGTCTTTTGTCCACAAATGCTGTCGGATAGTATCAGCATTTTTAAAGATATATACTATTATCCATGAACCTAACTATACATGAATCTAGGTAGTTATCCAAGAACCTAAAAAAATAGTAGATGAATGCGATCTTCTATTTGATTTGATTTAAATGATTCTACTATGCATAAAAATAAAACATTGTTTTGTATGAATTATAGAAATCATATCAAGATATGAAGATGCGGATCGAAACCATCTCAAAATTGCGCAAAGTTCCAGCTGACATACGCAAGGAACATAAGGGATTTCGTGAATGGGATTTTGTTTCCAGTCGACGTGATCATCAAGCCATTGTTCAAGTAATTAATTCCTACAGCACATTCTTTTTTTCATCGATCAGCGCAACTTTTTAGCCTCGGAGCTTATTATCTTAGTTCAACTAGTTCTAATTTTGCATTAACTTATAGATCTTAATTGATGGAAGAGACCCTGACGCCATGGATGTTGAAGGAAAACCTTTGCCAACCCTTGTATATATGGCACGTGAAAAAATACCTCAATACCACCATAATTTCAAAGCTGGAGCCATGAATGCACTGGTAATCTTTGTATTGTACTATGTTGAAGTAAAATATAGAATTTGTTAAGTAAATTACTATTTTATCTACTTTCAATATGGATAAACAGATAAGGATATCATCGAGTATAAGCAATGCACCGTTTATCCTTAACGTGGATTGCGACATGTATTCAAATAACTCAGAAACAATCAGAGATGCTCTTTGCTTTTTATTGGATGAAGAGAAGGGACATGAAATTGCATATGTACAATATCCACAAAGCTTTGGAAACCTCACTAAAAATGATGTTTATGGCAACTCTTTGAGAGTTCTAATGAAGGTGAGCATACAAAAAAGTAGAAAACAATAAATCAAAGTTCGTATTTCAATTCACAAAAAGATATCTAACAATGGGAAGGTTGATATTTTGATCTATCAAGGTGGAACTTGCAGGATTTGATGGGAATGGAGGGCCTTGCTATATTGGAACCGGATGCGTCCATAGAAGGGAAACTCTTTGCGGAATGAAGTATTGCAAGGAATTTAAGGTTGATCAATGGAGGGCAATGCAAAATGATAGAAAGATTAAAGAAAGTGCAAGTGTCCTTGAAGAAAATTGCAAAACTCTAGCAAGTTGCACCTATGAGGAGAATACACAATGGGGAAAGGAGGTCCTTTCTTTCTCTTTTTCGCTCTACCTATTGAAATACATCACTAAGATCCCCTTTGGTACAATGAGATGGCTAGAAAATCGGATCAAATCAAATTTGGATTAGATCACTTGAAGGAAAAACATGTATTTGTCTAAGTAATAACTTTATATGAATCATTTCCATCAAAAGAATCTCAATTTTATACCATATAAACTTATTGCAGGTGGGATTGAAATATGGTTGTGTAGTGGAGGATATACTCACAGGATTATCCATACAAAGCAGAGGTTGGAGATCGGTCTACTTCAATCCTGAAAGGAAAGCCTTCTTAGGAGTTGTTCCAACAACACTGTTAGAGTCTCTGATACAACACAAGAGATGGACTGAAGGTGACTTGCAAATCTTTCTATCAAAACATTGTCCCTTCGTGTATGGACGTGGAACGATGCCTCTGAAACTTCAGCTTACTTACTGCATTTACTTGCTGTGGGCTGTAAACTGCTTCGCTACGCTGTACTATGTTATCATACCATCCTTTTGCCTGCTCAAAGGCATCTGTTTGTTTCCGAAGGTATGATAATTCTTTCACATAAATAGTTTCCATTCTTTTGGGACGAGTGAGCTACTAATAACTAAATCTTTTTCTAATCACTGCTAGATATCAAGCTCTTGGGGTCTATCGTTCTTGTATGTCTTCTTTGTCAACTGTGCATACAGCCTTGTGGAATTTGTAATGTGTGGAGGCACAGTCCGAGGTTGGGTGAATGAACAAAGGATGTGGATGTTCAAAAGAACAACTTCCCATCTCTTCGCAATCATAGACAATGTCATGAAGTTATGTGGATTTTCGAGGTCAGCCTTTGTCATCACTGGAAAGGTGGCTGACGACCATGTATATCAGAGATATGAGCAAGAGCTAATGGAGTTTGGGACTACTTCACCAATGTTCACAATTATAACAACACTTGCCTTATTCAATCTGCTAAGCTTCATTTTGGGACTAAAGAAGGTTTCTTTGGATGATGTTCATACAAATGTTTTCAATCTGTATGGTTTTCAGTTGCTTCTCTGCTGCCTTGTGGTTTTCTTAAACCTGCCCGTATACGAAGGCATGTTCTCTCGGAGGGACAGCGGTAAAATGCCTCCCTCGGTAACATACCAATCCCTTGGTTTTGCTCTCTTAGCTTGCACAATAGCTATGTACTAAATTCATCCCAAGCGAGTTGTAACATTTATAAGAAAAGCATCTTATCAGGTAAATTCAAGAATGTAAGATTGAACTTAGCCGAAAAGTCAAGAGTGGGTCTGAACTTTAATCTAGAATGAATAAAGTCCTTGAACTTCTATTTCTAGTTATCTTAGCGTTAGTCAATGTTCAAGTAGTATTATTCCACATTTGTTAAATAATATTTTGTTTTCTATGATCTTATATTTAAGTTGAACCTCTCCATCTATTGTCAATTATTTTAGATTGGATGCTTAACATGGTATTAGAACCCAAGTTTTATGATTTTTGTCTGTTACCCTTTTCAAGATTGTCATATTGATCTATACATTTCAGATAGGCTTTCTATCTCTATCCCAAAATTTGTTTACAAGTAGATAAATATAAGAAACATAAATTCAATCAGAATATTACAATATCCAGTTTCGGGCCAGATGTTTTAACTGCAGCCAAACTGCTTCTAAACAGATGATTGGAGGCCAATGATTTATGCCTGCTCAAAGTCAATGAATCAAATGCCAGTGAGTTCCACATGCATGCAGCAAGAATGAAGACAAAAGAAGAAGAAGAAACTCCAACCAAATGACCAAAAAGAAGTGGCTTAATCATATCAAGCCATTGTTACACACATCTAGACTGAAAGAAAGTCCGTACAGCGTTCAAAAATATTAACTACTCTTATGGTCATAAATTGACTTGGATACACAGTTACAATGTTCAAGGTTTAGCACCTTGTTTTCTATTAAGAAGTACTCAATGAACTTTTTAATTCCTGAAATCTCTTTGATGGCTCTCAAACATAAAGCTTGTCTGACTATAATCTAAGCATCATCACGGAAGTTTTCTTCTGCAAATTATGTAGTCTCTTGTTTCCAAAAACTTCTAGTATCTTAGAAAATTTATTTTCGCTCTTACACTTTCTACCAATTTCAGATTCATGTCTGCACAGTTTTCTTCCGATATGGTAACGCAAAAAGTAACGTACAACACTCAAAGCCACATAAATTGCAGATTACCGTTGAGTTTAAAACCTCTATTTACAATGTACACATGCAAGGTTTCTGTTTTCAGCTAGTACACAACTTCACATAATATAGAAAAGCAGCTGCAACCAGGATACTCTGATATTCTAAAATGTACAAGATGAAGAAGCTAATATTGATAGTATAATATTAGGGATGACAACAAACTGGAATTCTTGATTGCTCCATTAAATGCAGGGAGTCATGTGTATGAAACAGAACGGGGTAGTGAGCTTTTAATGGCAGTTTTTACTGGACTATTCGTAAGCCATCCAGAATCAAATAACTCTAAGATGGAATCATTCTTCAGTGAAATGCCATCTCTTTGGCTTGATTCATCCTCTGCTTCTCCGTTCACAACAGCAGCACCGTCTGGATTCTCAACCTTCTTTGCGTCCATTTTTGCTTCTTTCTTTTCTATATTTTCTGCTTTTCCCCTCTCTAATACTTCTTTGTAAGTTCCTTTTGCAGCACTTGGCTTAGCTATCTCACCAATCTTTTCTGCCACAGTTTTGGGTTTTTCAGATACAGGAGGAAATTTTTCCGTATTGTTAAGGCCAACTTCACTTGGGGATTCTGGAGGCCGCTTTGCTTCATGATCAGTTTCTGCTTCCAGTACACCATTGCTTTCATTGTAACCTGTATCAACAACAATCTCTTTTTCTTCTGTGTTTCCTGTGCCCCAGTGAGTTAACATAGATGTTAAAACCTTCAGCCAAGGCATGGCCTGGCCTAATGTCCAAGCCAGCATTGGAACTTGCTCAATTATCACTGGAAATTTATCCAAAACATCATCTAATTTTCCAGGCAGAGTTTCTATGATTCGTACAAGCTCATCAACCTTGTTAAAAACATGTTTAGATGGTGGGAAAACGCTCTCAACCGCATTTTCGAGGGCCAATATACAATCATCAACATAAAACACGAGAGCTAACCAGATATGTTGTAGAACATAGACAAGAGAGGAAACCAGTGAGCCTAACCTTACAATTCTTTTCGCCATTGATCCTAACGGTTCAGTTTTCAAGTCCTGATGAGCCTTTATGTAAGCTTTTTGAGCGGCAGCGAAAGCTGACACTCCACAGGTATGCAATGGGCGTCGTCTGGAATTCATTCTAGCGCTTCCGGTAGAATCCTGATCAGAATTCAGAGCCAAGAGGTCTGCTCAGAACATGAAAAACAACAGTTCATTCACACATGACGTAGAACAGTTTCAAAGCTTCTGAATTTTGTGTAATTTCTAAAACTACATAAACATCGATTTGAATGAGGAAACATCATACCATTATCAAGCCAGATATTGCAAAGATTGGACAATCAACGATAGCTTCCTCCCATGGAAAAATTATTGATTGAAGCAGTAAAAGAAAGGATTTCACCCTTTACAACGATCAAATAGAAACCCAAAATTAATCAAATCCCTAATTTGTTTATATTAAAATGCGGAATATCTCACAATAGAAAATCTGACACATTAAAAAATTAAAAATAAAGAAGAAAAATTTCGTGACTACTGATTTTTTTTTTAGTTTAGTTTCACGCTAATGTCGCAGAAATGAACGGCAGTTATAAATTACAGCGGGAATAATATAAACGGTTATAAGCAGTTGTAATTTGGTCCCAACATTTCTACTCCTCTTTACGTGGCAAAATAAAGTAATTACTTCGATTAAAATTAAAGGAAATTTAATAAAAAAAGGGGGAAAGCATGGAGTTGGAATTGGATTCTCTAATATTGGCAATGGAACCACAAGCTTGAAAATATTCTTCCAAATTCGCTCTTATCACTTTCAAGCTCCGTACCAAATCTTATTCATCGGTAAAAGTTCTTTTCTTTTCTTTTTTTCTGCATAAGAATCACCAAAGAAAACCTAAGTGTCGATCGATGGATTGGTTTTTGAGTTTTCTTTTTAAATTTGACTGAAAAAAAAATGAAAAAAATGCCTAAACAGGAGATTTGGATTGGTAACATTTCACCTCAATTTTGATTTAGTATTTTTCTAAACCTTTTTTTATTCCAAATTAATTACATTTTTTTGGATTCTTTGCTTGGTGAATTGCTTGTTAGGTTAGATTCTTTCCTTGGCCTTTGATGGCGTGACTTGTTTGTGATGGTTTTATATTTTGGTTGTCATGGTCATTTGGATTAAGAATGAGTTTTTCCTTTTTCTTGCTTTTTCCTTACCTTTCGAAGTTGTGAGGTTGTTGCAATTATTATGGAATACGGCGAAGGTTTTTCTTTTTTCCTTTTTTTTTACTTTGTATTTTGCACTGTTAAATATTACCGGAATTGGAACATCAGAGCCAAAGGGTATTTTTGTTTTTGGAAGTTTGAACAGAAAATTTGACTAATGCATTCATGTACTTCATTGATAAGCATTTTTGTTTATAGGGAATTCTGGGATGCTTGAATTGGATTTTTTCTTCATTTTGGTGAACTTCTTGATAATGTTTTATAGATTGGTTGGACTGCGAACTTGTAATGATTGACAGAAATATGTGTTTCCTTCTAATTCCATATGCACCAAATTCGTTCATGTTCGAAATTATGCATGAAAAATCTATTTATTTTGGCACCATTAATGTAAGTTCATAGACTTGTTGTTTAATGCAGGCATTCCTGGTGATGGAAGATGTTTGTTTCGCTCTGTCATTCATGGTGCTTGCCTGAGGTCAGGAAGGAAGCAGTCTCTAAGTGAAAGCCGTCAGACAGAACTTGCGGATGAGCTGAGAGCTAAAGTATATTCATCTTGTCCATTTGGTTCCTAGTTTCCACGATTAATGTAGCTGATTCTATCTCTGTGAATTTGAATGTTCTAGATTTCTATCCTGTACATTTTGTTCTTTTACATCAAGCATCAGTTGGTTTTACCCATACCTGCTACTGGATTTGATATGACTCGTACCAGTTACCAGAATTCGTTCTGTCATCTTGTTTTAGTTTTATTTATCTCTCTTACTATTGCATATTACATCTTTTGTTAGGTTGCAGATGAATTCATCAAGAGGCGGGCAGACACCGAATGGTAGGTTTTTGTAAGATTCTTGGATATGATGATCATTATTTTTGTCAAAAAAGAGATTTAATCATTTGTAAAGTGGTTGAGGAGGTCCAACTACCTGTCTTCTACTTAATTACAAGTAACACTTGACATTGTTTTGTGAACTATTGCTGCTGCAAAGTAGGATCTATATCCTGACATAAGCTTGTCAAAAATCTTGATTAGCATCTCCCATTGCATTCTGAAAGGCTCCAAGCAAGTAAATTTTCACAATTTTTGCAGGTTCCTTGAAGGTGATTTTGACAACTATGTTGTGCAGATGCGGCAGCCTCATATTTGGGGAGGAGAACCTGAGCTGCTCATGTGCTCACATGTCCTAGAGTGAGTTTTCTTTTCTTTTAGCTTTCTGCTTCAAATTTCTTAGGTTGTGCTTGTGTTTATTCACATGCAGTCATATGTATATATATTAGAAGATATATTCAGTTCTTCATTATTATTTATTTGGTGTAGGGTTTCTTTTCTTAGACTTGCCCTATCAATAAGTAGAAGCTATTGTGCTTTCTTCAGAAATTGGATTTTGATTTATAATCAATAGTATGCTTTTCTTAGGCCGCAACTGCAATTAGGTTTAACCTTTGATTATGTCATATGTTATTAATCATTTAAACAATCTTCTTAGATTGCTATGCCCCTCTGATCTGTTACAAGTATACTTCTACATAAGATGAAAATTTGGTAAATGAAACTGAATTCCAAAGCCCAGGGATTTATTGTTAGATTTCTGTGAGACAATCAAATGGATAGGATTATAAACTAAATTTAATTCAAGAAAACTATGTACTTATGAATATGTCAATTTCTTATTTGTCAATGTATATATTTCTTCCACAGGTCCCCTATAACAGTTTACATGAGGGAGAAGAATTCTGGCACCCTAAAAATTATATCCGAGTATGGTCAAGAGTATGGTAAGGAAAACCCCATACGAGTCCTGTATCATGGTTATGGACACTATGATGTATTGAGGAGTTCAGTAAGCAGTGCCTCTTCTAAATCGTAAGATATCTTGCTTCACCTGTTCTTTTGTTCATTGCAAGTGACATGAAATGTAACTGGCTACATCCTTACTGGTTTTTCTCCCCTTCTTGAATGATACCTATCAGCTAATCAACTGTATTTCTCCTTGGTGTGTGATAAAGATCATACACCCTGATCATCAAAATTAGAAGTGGGTCTTTTGGCAAACCCCATAATCTAGTGAATAGTGATGATGCCTTCTGCCTTATGTGCTCGAATTTTCCTTCATTTGTCCCCTGTTGCTCCATATGCTGCTGCTAGAAACTGTGGACTGTTGATTGATAGCAATATGATTGCCCCCTGTATTTCTCTAATTATTTCAGCCTAGTGTTTAATGCATTATATGACTCCTTAATTATGCTGCAATTAACCAATAATTTAATGATAATAGTTGCTTCTAATAAAGTCTAAAACACTAATAGTAGTCTTCTGCTGGTTTTGGTAGGTGGAAGAAGAGATGACTGGAGACAATGGCACTGTAGAACTGGTAATTGCTAGGAATTCTGTACTGTAATGCCTTTGTGAATGTAATGATATCTCTTTTAGTTTTTAGGAATAAATCACTAATTCTTGAATTCGAAGTACTCTTATACAAAATCTTATGTAAGTTTGACTAAATTATTTACACCATGGCCCTGGACCATACAAATAACTGATATTCATCCTTATCTGAGTTAAGGATGTAGCTGAACTCTGCAGATGCACATTTCCTATAAATAGAGCCTTTAGATAGGGAAAATTTGGCTTCTCTGACTCTCTATATTTGGAAGGTGTCACACAATTCCACAGCTAACAATTACTGGAAAACTGTTTCCCATCCCCAATATTTCCTGCTTTTTAAGTCATCACCTGGCATGAATGAGTAAACCCACAAATCGAATATAGATTACTACCGTGATTAGGGAAGCCAGTTCTCATTCTGAATTGATAATAAATGTTGAAAATTTATGATTTGGGTGGCCCTTTTTGGACTCCATGATCATCAACTTCAACATATCAAGGTGACAAGGTCTCCAGGGACCAGGGTCACCTCAGGTTTTACCTGTCTCCCTACCAAGTCCCTATGTCACTGAAAATGCTCGCAGGCTTTCATCTCCAGTGGCAACCGTCCGAGGAAGTAGCTGACCAGTTGAAGTTGGCCTGGGAAGAAGATCCCCTGACGGCTCTCAAACTGATCTGCAATTTGAGAGGTGCAAAGGGAACCGGAAAGAATGACAGAGAAGGGTATCTTCGTTTTATTACCAGCCAAACGGCATAGGCAATGGGTATCGGTAGTTTGAAATATATGTACGATGATGTAAAGGAAAATACCAATTGTTTCTCTTCTCAACTCCAACAAAACTCAACAAATTGATACACCAGACCAGACCAGACCAGACCAGCCTAAAATCACGAGCATATATACAAAACATGTTCGGAGAAGAGCAGGGGAAGGGGGATAAAACAAAGATCGCTATTCACCATCCTTCCATATCTCTCGGAGTAGCTGATATCTAACAACTTTCCGGCCATCCTTTCCCATTCTCATCCAATTGGGTGCTTTTGAAGTGAGAGAATCCTGGGGGTTCTCAATAATGATTGAGGAGATAGGTGAATCCAATTCTTCAAGCTCATCATCACTGGTGTACGACTTTCTAAGCACCGATGACCTACTCCTTTGCAAGGCTTCACTTCCGACCTCTCCTATAATGCCTGCTAGGGAAGCTGTGGAAGGTGGTGAATACACAGTAGGGGAAGCCATACATGGAAAGTTTGTGACAGACTCATCTCCAGCCTCAGAAAGGTCCTAAACAAGAGCACAACAGATCAGCCAGGAATATAAAGCCAGGCATCATAAAGTTGCAACAGACAAACCTCATCCAATGCTCCAAAAACTGCCTCTGAAACTGGGTTAGGGTTGAAATCATCAGGTACAAAATTGTTAAGCACCCTGCTGATCAGTGCTGCACTGAACTTCGGGCATACCTTCAATAAATTTTGAAGGGAAGATGAGATTGGCAGACAGGAATACAGAAGGGCCAGAAGAATGAGATATACTATTTATATATATATATATATATATATATATATATATCTAAGTGAAATTAAAAGAATTATATTAATAATTCCAGAACTATACCTCTTTCCTCGTGGACCTATCCACAACCATCTCTGATGGAAGCATCATGAGATCACTCAATGCGTTTAGGAGGTAGAAAGCCTTAAAGGAAGTATCACATCCGGAATTTTTATCATCACATACTTCATTTCTATCTTCAGGACCATCGTCATTATCATCAATACCAAATAGATCTGTTAGCCATCTTGACCAGTTTCCAATCTGGTAACACAAGGTCAACAGAAAACGATTCTTTTAATCATATACTATAAACATAATAAACTTTTCTTTCTGCCATTATTGAAGCAACTTTTGTGATGCAATTTCAAAGCCTAGTCTCAATCTGTTTCTGTTCACATAACAGTTGAGGGAAGAAATCACAACGTGCAAGCATTTGGCTTCTTTTAGGTGAATATAAGGTAAAGCATATTAATAGCTTTTAGGTGAATATAAGGTAAAGCATATTAATAGGCCAAAATTGCAGGTATGCAGTCAACTGTCTCCAGCAAATCAGATTTAGACCTAAGGTGCCCTCAAATACATATTTTTGATAGTACAAAAGCATTAACATCTGTAAAAGGGTAAGGTGGGAGGGTAGGATTTCCTATAAATATATGGAAACATGTTCAGATCTTGCACATCAGGGAGGCAGTTCAGCATTAAAGCAGCTAAATAGAAGGAGGAATCAATTACTCACAGCATTTTTTAGTTGTACACCAGCCCCAAAGCTTGATTTGCCTGCAGGGATAGGTAGAACCTTTGAATCACTTATCGGGTCGGAAACAGGATCTGTAGGCATTTCTTCAGCCGATTCACGAAGAATAGCATTGAACATTGCAACATCTAATCTACCCACCAATTGCTCCATGACCTAATTATGGAACAGAAAACAATCAAATTTGCATTTCAACACCATTAATAATTAGATCAACTAAATCATAGAGATAAATACATGGCCCCATCAGATTACAAAGAGACTCTATGAACATAAGGAAGCATAAGATCCAAGGCCAAGTTTTTTATGCATACATGACAAGAAACTATAATATATCATACCAATTTAGCCAGCACAGCTAAGCAGCCACACTCATGTCCACAGGCTCGAATGGGACAAAGTCTCTCACAAGCATCTTTAAAAGCCTTCTTCCAAAGCTCAACTGAAAAATTCCCCTGCTCCTGATCACCTAAGCCATATCTCCTGGTCGAGGTTTTCCTTGAGCTTGAGCTCTTTGCAGCAGCAGACTGCATATATGGAGTCAAAGTCTGGCAAGTATATAGGGAGAAATGATGTCAGCTGTGACCTCTGAAGACATTATACTGTAAGCTTTAAAAGAAAGGACTGACCTGCCACCAGACAGACTCAATTATTCTGGAGAATATCCAAGCTTCAAACTTTTCCAATGCATGTAAAAATATCTGCGGGTACACCCAGTCATCAGAACTTTCCATTGAATTGCTTTCATCTTTATCCAGAGGAAAGGTATTCGCCAGCACCATTCCCCCATTACTACGATTTAAGCCTGGTCCAGAAAATATCTGCATTTCCCCAATAGCATGGCTGACAATTGCTCTCAAGACAACTGAATTTGACAACCAGAAGGTTAACCTATGAAAAATGGAAAAGGATTGTTCAAATGTATCTCAGGTAAAAAAAAGGCACACACGAACACAGAAGCATTTCAATAAATAAAGAGGACAATTAAAAGGAAACAAGATGAACAGAAATACATTTATCTGCATGTTTAGTGCCAGAGACAACTAAATTTTGTTTTCTACAACATGCACACCAAATTAACATCTTTGACAAATCTGCAGATTCATTTTCTAAAAGGAAAAAACACAGAAAGTGTTTGTGCACACCTTGGGACGTCATTTCCACACGCTTTAGAGACCAAAACCAATCCTGAAACAGCAGCCCTCGCTGCACTTGCCCTCTTATCTTGGCTACTTGCTTTACAGGCATGAAGATAGAATCTAGAAAGTCGTCTAGCTGGAGCATGAACCTTGTTCGTAGAACTCCCATGCTCTGCAACAACAGAATAAAGACTAGCCTCAACAACAGCAGCTTCTCTTAATTCTTCTTGAAGCATTTCGATTTTGGACTCCAAATCAACCCTGTCATTGGAAAAGCTCTTTCTATTTTCTTTGCTTTCATTAGGTGCATCACTTGTAGAAACATCATGAACCTTTTCAGGAATATCATTTTCCTTTGCCTTCTCCATGAACTGGGTGTTGTTTAGCAGCCCATAACTCTTACCTGAATCGACTTTGCTGTTAGAAGAGCTGTTTTCAGTTTCTTCCCACTCACTAAGTGAATCACTTGTGATATTAGGAATCTTCTCAGAAATATCATTTTCCTTCACCTTCTCCACTAACTGAATCTTCTTTGACAGTCCATTACTCTCAGCTCTATTAAAATGCAACTGAACAGGTGTCACGTGCTTTTGTCTATCATTTGCAACAAAACCGCCTAGCACTTCGGTTGTTGCCAAGCTGGATGCAAACGTGTTGCTCCTCAATTTGATTGCCTTTCTTGTAGAATCTTGAGGTGGTCTAAAACCTAACCTGTCCTGCAGAGAATATTTCTCAGGATCCAAAATCTGGCTATCTAGTTCGTCTTCAAAAGGTGCCTTATCCTCATTTCCCTCCCAATGACCAATGTGTAAATTGCTACTTAAAGATCTGTCTACATGGCTTTGGCCATGCCTCCATGCTTTTCTGTCACCCTTCCTGTTGGCACGGGGGTCTTTATCTTTTACATGGTCTAAGTTCACATCTACTGGAATGGTAACACTCGCCTCTGAGGGTGCAACTTTACCCGTGGGACCATTTACAGGATTCTCAGGGTTGGAGGACAACTCAATTGGAGTTGAAAGAGATGCAGTCCCATTTACTTGCTTTAATGGTTCAACCACTGGACTTACCCCTGAGTTCGCACGTGTTCCACCAGAAGGAAGAGTGAGCCCATGCCTTCCTATCCCACCATTTGCTGATTCTGATCCATTCTGTAGTAAATAGCAACTGGCTATTAGACATTCAGAAATACTAGCTTTGCTAGGATGACAGCCACCAAATTAATATAGAACTACTACATTCCTACAATAGAATCATGCTGGTAGATGACAAACTGCCATCCAGTGTCTGCCCAAAACTAACAGTAACAGATATGCTTGCATAACGGTTAAAGAGGGAAAGAGGGATCATACCTACAAATTAATCACTGTGAATATAATTTTAGCTCATCTTATCACCAGCCATGACTTACCTCGAAACAGGTACCAAGTTGAAATCCCGTTCCCCCAATTATTACACAATAAAAATCAACAAAAGAATAAAATCCTGACTATAATTTAGATTTAAGTATTCAGAAAGATGCATACAAATGGTAAGTGGTAAATGCAATTTCAAATAAAACCACCAAGAGCAGCATACGGGAGTGTGAAAGCATGGGTGTTTCTTAGTTGCATTGTGTTAAGTCCTTGAAAACTTTACTTATGGCAATGCTTAAAGATCCTGAGTCTGCCAAGTCAATTTCACAGATCCTAAATCCAACCCAATTCCAAACCCCCAATCAAAGACAACATCTGTTAAGATTGTTTTGCCAAAATACAATACCTTGTAGAGAGACAATTCAATGAAAAGGGAAACAACGAACAAAACGTGAATGATGAACTTAAATACCTTATCATGTTGACTATGTGACTCTTTAGAAGGATCAAAAACAGAAGAAGAAATAGTCAGGGATGAATGTGAGGAAAGATCATCATCATCAGTAAAAGAGGCAATCTCAGATTCCTCATCATTTCCTTCATTTATCGATTCAGAAACAGATTCACTGCCATCCTTGTCTTGTGACACTTCTCTTGATAAGCCGCCTTTTGCTGATGAGCTGGGGCTATCTTTATCAAATGGCTGGATATTAAGATAAAGAACTGGCTGTCCCGTGTTCCTTGAACTCTTCTTCAAGCTAATAGGAGTGCTAATGGCTATAGTTTCCTTGATAATCCCATAATCTGCAAGGTTTACAGCAGCAGATCCAAAAAGCTGACCTTTTGCCACCTTGTCCTTCCGAGGATCGTACAAGTACAAGTAAAACTCTAAATAGTTCTTCTGGAAACTATCGCGGCTGGTGCTTTTACGGGATGCTTCTTGACATAAAGTTACAGGAATCCTGAAAGACTCGCCAAACTCAATTTTTCCATTACCAATGCTAGAAGTTAAGGACCCAGAACTCTGATCACCATTTTCCCATTGAAGCAAAACAGATTGAGCCGATTTCACAGATTGCAATGGTGTCCAAGGATTAATCTCCTTTACATATACAATGTAATCAACCTGAAATAAGCTGCCTTTTCTGTTCTTACTCCTTAGGCCAAGAACCATTGTTCCAACTTCAAACAATACAGGTTTCACTCTTAATCAATATGATCAGTCAAAATGCCTTCATTTTTAAGAAAACCATACATTAAAGATCTGTATTTGGGGGGAAAAAATCAGATATCGTAAATAGAAAAAGAGATTGAACACAAATTAAAATGTTCCATGACAGAAAAGCAAATGAAATGTGAAAAACCTTGAGACTTTGCCAGGAAAACAGACTAGTTAACCACCAAAGCATAGAAGAGAAGGAATCAAACTGGAAACAAAACGTGGGTCCATAAATAATTTTTAGTGCTATACCCTCCCCTACCACCATCATCAAGTTCATGTATTCCATTTGTTTAAATTATAAAAGCCAAAAAAAATTAAAGAGAGAGAGAGAGAGAGAGAGAGAGAGAGAGAGAGATAGAACCTCCGCCTCCTGCACTAAATAGCCAATGAAATAAATATATAAAATTTGCAAAAAGAAATGGGAAAAAACAAGTTAACAACTTACCACTTGAAAATTAAACTAAAGACAGAGTCAAAAAAATACAAAATAAGCCATTTTTCTTATTAAAGAAAGAAAGTCTCGATTAAACATGGTTGATCATAGGAAGAAGGAATCAAGAGTAAACTAAACAAATAAAAATTTACATTTAAAATATTAGTTCAGTTGCAGTCAGCCAATCGTCATTGCAATGAACCTATGGATCAGATGGATAAAAGAGAAGCAACCCATCTCATGCAAACAACAGAATATCAGATCCAGAGAATGATTACTAATTATGCAAGAAAGGGAAACAAAAGGAGGATGGAAGTACGTACAGGAGCAACAGTAGACAAAGTTCAGGCAGCTGAGGAATCAAAATCAGAGAGAAACGAAGAAGAAAACGTTATCATAACAAAAATGATAAAAGAAAAGTAAAGGAAGTTGCACTGTTGAGTTGTGAAGGGTCAAACTGGAACAATGTATTTGAAAACGAACACAGTGGAGAAAGGAGAAAAAGTTCAAGAAAAGTCGCAATTCTAGGAGGAGAAAGAGGGAGTTTCTTTTCTTTTCTTCTCTCTGTTGGGTTGCTAATGTTTATCTATTTTTTGTTACTGTATCCATGCTTGCTCGATAATGAAGGGCAGGTAGAGAATAGAGATCCTCAAGCATGGCGCATGGCTAGCTAAGAGGCTGAAAGTGGTGGGCAGAGCACAGCTTTTAACTTTTTTTTTCTTTTTTAATTTAAAAGAAAATTAACCTGGGGTCAGTTACCTTTTTCAATTTTTCATTTGTTAACTGTTTTTGAACTTTATATAGATATATATAAATATTGATTTAATTTCAAAAGTAGATGAATTTTTAATTTTATCTGTTTTCCTATTCAAATTGGACAAAAATAGAAAGAAAAAAAATAAAAATACAGCTGAATTTTAAATTTTTAAAAAATTAAAATTAAAATATATAAAAATGCATTAATTGAAAATGCTAGTAATTGTAATTGCATTATTGAAGATAAATATTTTTTAGAAAAAATGTTGTATAAAAATTAAATATAATAAAATATTGATATTTTATTAAAAATAAAAGAATTTGATAATTTTCACCTTTTGAAGTGAAATTTGAAAAGAGAATTTAAGCTCCCTGATATCACTCTTTCAGATTTTTAAAATTTCAAAAATTTTAATTTTTATTATCCAAACAAAATAATTTTAATTTAAAATTTTAAAATTCTTTCTACAAATAAATCCTTTCTTTAAAATCCTCATCCAAAACTTGTATGCTTTTAATTGTACCAAAAATAAAAGAAAAAAAAAACCTTTCAATTGAATTAAATTTAGTTGGTAATATGTGCTACCTGTTTAATTAATACAAAACCTAAACTTCTAAAATTGTAATTCTTTTTTAATATTATTATATTTTTTATACAAGTAATTATGTTTATTTAAAGTTTCATTAGTTATGTGTTTTATTTGTATGATCACAATTTTTCTTTAAAGTTCGTATTATAAACAAAATTAAAAAATTATCATATGTTTATTTTGTAATTAATATTTTATTTTTTAAATATTCTAGAAAAACTCTGTTAACTTTATTTATAAAATTTTAAAACTTCGATATATCAAATAATTAATTTCTTTATTTCCTGTTCAACTTTTCAGTTTATTGTAATACAAAGTTGTACAGAAAATAAAGATAAGAACATTGGTAACCAAAAACAAAAAGATAAGAACATTGATTACCAGACAAAAAGGATGACAACTTTTTTCACCAAAACGACAACTTTTGGCCATGAACATCCAACACCAACAGTCTTCAATAAGGCAATAGGATACAGCTCGACAACTTATACAATTTGATTGATGTGAAATCAAAGCTTTTCTCTCTTTTTTTTTTTTTTTAATAGTTAAATATGAGCTTCACATTTGTCACAAAATGATATTAAGTTTTCAACGTTTAAATGCATAAAAATCAATTTTAAATATTACAAAATTATTAAATTAAAGATATTTTTGTTAAATTATTTAATTTCCGTTTCCCGTAACAGTAATGAAACTTAACGAAAATTAAATGATTTAACGGAAATATTCTTAATTCAATTATTTTGTAATGTTTAGAACTAATTTCTATGCATTTAAATAGAATTAAAGACTTAATTCTATTTTGTGACAAACATAAAGAACACTTTTAGCTATTAAGCTTTTTTTTTTTTGGTGAAAATGTGAAATCAAAGCTTCACCTAATTAAATCACTTCCCTCTCATAAGTTTTGACCATTCATTAACTTCATTGCTAATTAAGCTTTCACTTCTTTTTTAATTTTTGTTAATTCCGCCCCATGTTTACTTCTATTAGAGGTTTTCATTTTATTAATTTGATTATTTTCTAATTAAATTAATCAAATTATGTTATTTTATTTTTATTATCTGAATAAAATTTATGAATATTAAAAATCTAATTGACAAAATTTAATTTGATTAATTTTTAATTAATCTAATAGTAAATACATTTAAAGTAAATTATATTTTTAAATTTTGATATTTGAAATAAATTAAATAAAATCATTCAAGAAAATATTTGGTTAGAAATTCTAACAATATTAAACTAAAAATATCGTCCAAACTTCAAACATTAAATATTTTGATGGTCCATATGCATTTAGTATATTTGAATTTTTCATATTTCAATTAAAAATTCTATTAATTTAGTTAATTCAATATTTGAATCAAACTAATAAAAGACAAAAATTTTTAAAATCAATTGATAAATTAATTTGATTAAAATTAAAATATAAAAACTCTTACATTTACTGATTTTTGAAAAATGATTTACTCATTTATCCTCAAATCACTTGAGAATATTTAAAAATTAAAACTTTGCCTAAAATTCATTTTCTTTAAAAAAAAAAAACTAAACCAAAGATTCGATTATTCCTTTCACTCTACGAACCAAAATCGCTTGGGGGTATTTTTGGACGAAGGAAAAGCTGCCTTAAGACCAAAGCATTGGAAGTACAATAAACTCATGCAGTCTTCTGAACAAAAATGAAAGTTTGACAAAAATGCGAAGTGGAGGGGTACAAAATTTATGGGAAACTTGACAGTAGACATCACACATTTTCACAGTTTGGTTCGTAAAATACTCGGGCGGCTTCCGAGCTAATCGCCGCGTTAATCATTTCTTAATGTTTAAGTAGATCAATCAAGACTGGGGACGGTTCAAAGCCTCCCGTCCCATGTGCTGACAGCTGAAGAGGTTGAAAATTTTCACCCAACCCAACACCAATAATTTAAAATAGCATCACAAATGTTCTGGGCTTCTATTTGCTTGAATGGAACGTGAAATTAATTTAAAATGGTCATTAAAAATTTATAATTTTTTTGTGTAAATTATAAATATTTTTATCTATTTTAATTATTTGAGATTAATTTTGTTTGAAGTTTAATCACAGTTAAAGTTTTTCACGTCTTTTTAAAAATGTGTTTAATGAAAATCGAATCTCAAAATTCTCCTTTCAAACTCAACATATATTACCAACTGAACACAACCCATGAGTTAAAAATTTATATTTTTAAATAAAACAAAAGAAATTGAAATCAAAGGCATAAAGTTAATTTTATTCTCTCTCCTTTTTTTTTTTTTGGTTTTTAGTTGAGTTTGGCCCTTAGTCACGCCGCACTGATACCTACCAGTGTGCCAAATCATCGTAGGACTGTTGGAAATGGGACGTTCATCCATTATTCACCGAACCTGTGGCTGGATCTTGTAAGCAGGGATTAAGTAGTTGGGCCACGCTCGTAAATAGAGATGTAAACATTAAACAAGTCAAAAAAAATTAATAAATGACTCAAGCTCCGATTTAATAATTTTTTAAATTTAATTAATTTACTTTCAAATCAATTTTAAATTTAAATTACTCAAATAACAAATTAAACCAAATTTAAGTAATAAGCAAATCGAACATTTTACAAACTTAATTTTTTATTATCTATTTTTAATAGTTATTATTAATTTGATGTTTTACCTTTTGTAATATAAATAATCCTGAAAAATATTAATAACCTTCTATCATACTGAATTCAACAACTTGAATGCCCTATCAAATCGATATCAAGCTTTAAAAATTAAACTCAAACTCAAATAAAATTTTCAATTTTCAAACCCGACACTAAATCATTTTAATTCAATTCAATTATACAAATCCACAAGCTCTCACATTATAGGGTGAAGATACAAACTTCTTCAAGCAGGTTGAGCTCTCGCACAATAGGATGAAGATACAAACTTCATCAAGCAGGTTGAGCTCAGTCCTGGTCCGGTCTGGGGCCCGACACACCCACCCAAGCTATTATGATGCTGCGTATTTTTATTCTACCACATGATCAATTCATTCCGACATCTGCATTGTACAAGTTCTCCTTCATATTTCAATTCCCTGCTAACATTTTTTATCCTCCTGCAAGTAGCCAGGTAAATGACATCTATCACATAGCAAAATACAGATCGTCATTTGTTCAAAAATAATAATAATAATGATGTCACTAACAATGTTTCAAATGGGCCAAAATAAAAAATGTTGTGGATGCTATGAGAAACAAGTATCCACGCCCGAACATAAGAGACATTCATTATTTTCTCAAGCAGTCAAATCTTGTTAATACAGCTTCGGAGAAAATAAACAAAACAGTAATAGACCACCAGATGCCTGATTCACCTATCCTCCAAGTTTTGGGTACTTCAATTTTATTCCAAAATAGCCACTTACTCAGGAAATTCCCTACATGGCATAAGACAACCCGTCAAAAAATTTTTAGATGCTAACAGCACGGTTGCCATGGAACTGATCGATATGCCGTAAGAATAAGCAAAGAATAAGAAAACAGTTAATGGATTTGCTATCTCACTCATGTTCATGTCTTAAAAAAAGGTAACCGAATGTTATGCATGTAAGACTACTGACTATGGATGCACTACCTCGTTAAACTTGTGTTCTATGTGTCATTTTCACATTGAAAATAACTAAAGCAATTTGGGTAGCATGTCTGCTTCCTTTGCCTTTTCTTCTGACCCATTTCTTTCACATTCTTTTAACAAAAGCATGGTCCAATGAACACACACAAACACAATTTGGGTATCATGTCTCCTTCCTTCGCATTTTCTTCTGACTCATTTCTTTCACATTTAACAAAATCATGGTCCAGTGAACATACACACCAACACACGCACAACTAGTGGTTCTTTTGACATTCTTTTTTAGGATGAAAAAAGAACACAACTAGTGGTTCGGCAGGGTCCCAGATGATGTGAAGGGAAAACAAATATGTTCCTTAAGGATATTAGATGAAACAAGTTAAATCTCAATTATTCATCTGCACTTCTTTTACAAATACAGACCATCTTTTTGCTTCCTTCCCATGAAATCATTCATATGTAACTGTATATAGTGTGTGGTGCACATATGCAAGTGCAAGACAGACCAAGAAGATGTACAACAAATTATGTAACTCCACAAAAAGCAAACATTTTCACGTAACAAAATAGAAATCGATAACCATAAATGCCAATCACACAAGTTATGCGTACTTTATATTTTGGGAGAAAAATGGCACCAACGAATTGAAAGCAGAAAGGTGCCAGAAGCAACCTGAGCAGAAATTAAGCAGAAGCCTGCAGCAACTCCCTTTCTGCATGCTCTCTAATCCTCCTCTCCAGCTCTGGCCTAAAATGCCGTATAAGACCCTGCACAGGCCAAGCTGCTGCATCACCCAAAGCACAAATCGTGTGCCCTTCAATCTGCTTGGTTACCTCCTGAAGCATGTCAATTTCTTCCAACTTTGCATTCCCAACTTTCAATCTTTCCATGATCATCCATAGCCATCCAGTCCCTTCCCTGCAGGGTGTACACTGTCCACAACTCTCGTGCTTGTAGAAGTAAGAAAGCCTTGCAATTGCATCTACAACATCAGTTGATTTATCCATCACAATCACTGCAGCTGTTCCCAGTCCTGACTGGACAGCCTTGAGTGCATCATAATCCATCAGGACATCATCACATATGTGCTTGGGTAAAAGTGGAACAGATGAACCTCCTGGTATTACCGCAAGTAAATTGTCCCATCCACCTCTCACACCTCCACAGTGCCTCTCTATCAACTCCTTAAGTGGTATACTCATCTCCTCCTCAACTGTGCAAGGCTTCTTTACATGACCCGAAACACAAAACAGTTTTGTCCCAGAATTATTCTTCCTCCCAAAACTGGCAAACCACTCTGGACCACGTCTCAATATTGTAGGAGAAACAGCCACTGTTTCCACATTCGTGACAGTGGTGGGACAGCCATACAATCCTGCATTAGCAGGGAAAGGAGGCTTCAATCTTGGTTTCCCTTGTTTCCCTTCAAGGCTCTCCAAAAGTGCTGTTTCTTCACCACAAATATAAGCACCAGCACCGTAATGGATGTGAACGTCAAAATCATAACCAGAACCACATGCATTTTTCCCCAAAAGTCCAGCCTCATAAGCTTCTTTTCTAGCTCTTTCAAGGTTTTTACGCTCATTCACATATTCACCCCTTATGTAGATATAAGCAGCTGTAGCTCTCATCCCAACCCCAGCAATCAAGCAACCCTCCAATAGTTTATGTGGATCATGCCGCATGATTTCCCTGTCTTTACATGTTCCAGGTTCACTTTCATCAGCATTTACAACAAGATAAGAAGGACGGCCATCAGATACTTTTGGCATGAAAGACCATTTGAGGCCTGATGGAAATCCAGCACCACCACGTCCTCGGAGTCCAGACTTCTTAATTTCATTGACAATCCAATCAGCACCCTTGATTACCAAATCCTTTGTTCTATACCAGTCACCACGTTTCATGGCACCTTTGACAAAAGGGTCACGCAACCCATATAAGTTGGTGAAAATCCGATCTTCATCTTTTAAACCACCAAAATGGGTTTTCTCTGGTGGAGGAGGAGGGGGAGGAGGCTGTGGGGCACCAGCAGTTGTTGCGCCTTGAGTGCTAAATGATCTAATGCCTAGACTCCACCTCTCACTGCTATTCCTGAACAAAGCTGCCCTTTGCAAGGAAAGAATGCCCTTTATGGGTGCCTATGCAACGAAAGAACAATTATTAGTAACCTCTTTATTCTTTTTTGTTAAATACTTTTCCCCAAGACATTGAACATCATCATCAACAGAACTTTTATCCCAAGACATTGAACATAAACTAATAAATTTTCTAGCTTCCATGAAATGACCTAACTATGAAAAATAAATGTAAGAATAACTCAAAAACACTCGAGAAGTAAACAATAGCAAAGCTGAAGCAACAATCATGTTTGCATGATGCAACTAACATCAGAAAAGATTATAAAAACAGTCCTAGGGGAACACTGAATGGACAATAGCCTGCAAATACAGTGATAACTAATAACAAATGAACTGGGTAGCAATAATACTCTCATTGCAGCCAGTGGCAACCAAAATAAAACAAAAAATAACAGAAGACCATCAAATTCAATTTTACTAATTTGTCAGTCCATCTGATCTTAAGTCCACTTAATCTTTCCGATAATTAGATGAAACTACTTCCTCGATGCCAAAATATCAGCCACATCCAATTTTGAAGCAATTAACAAAATTCTTGATTCCTCAATAATCGCCTAAAGTGCATTCACTGAGGTTATTTCAATGAACAATAACATATAAAAATGTAGCACTCCCTCAGAATAATTTATAACCCAAATAAATGTGATGAATTCGATATGTGCTGAATTAGGAAAGGAGCCAAGGGACAAGCCTAACAACCTGGTGCAGAGGGCAGCTGATCATTAGAATGTCAGGCAACTTTTATTTTATTCCTTGTTGTCCTATTTACATCTCAGTAAAAGTACTGTTCATATAAATGAGGACCTTGTACAGAGCAAACGTTATGAATGGAATATCGGTTTTTTCTCTCCTAATTCTCTTTCTTTTCTAATTCTCCTTTCTGCGTCATTCTTTCTTTCTATGACATTTTCACAGTCACCTAGTCTGTGACATATTTGGCATCAGAGCTAGTCAAGATTCCACCGGAGAAAGCTGGGAAAAACTAAGAAGAATCACTTGAAGGCAATGACTGATGGCACAACATTGAATACACCGCAAGAGCAAGTTCAGGCTCTTCAGAGTCAACTGGAATCCATGAAAGCAGCTGAAAACAATGTACCTCGATGGTGAGAAGAACAGAAGAGGACCATTGAGGCTCAGATGGCAGAAAATCAAAACTCTCTTAGCAAAATGATTCAATCTTTGCTCTTGAGAGAAGGGGCTTATGTACTAACAGATCCAGGAGGGAGAGGATCAGCCAGTAACTCTCAACCAAAACCAAAGGTAGAAGTCCATAGGAGAGAAGGTAAGGCCTCCGTTGAAATAACTATTATTGATGATCATTCTAAGTATAATCTCAAACCCAATGAACCTGGTCTTATACCTAAGTGCCCTACTGAAAATGCCCTATGCAAACTATAGATGGTATGTTTAGAGGAGGAAACAATGAAACAGTAGCTAGGCCAGCTGTTATGAACCAAAGCCCCTTTTCACCTATACCTAAAATAGAACTTCCTACCTTTGAGGGTGGCAACCCGAGAGGTTGGGTCAAGAAATGCCAAAAACACTTCGATAACCTTGCTGTTGAAGAGCACCAGAAACTAGAAATAGGTTCTATGTACTTAGTTGGCAGAGCTGAAACTTGGTTTGATGGGCACCTAATGCAAAAGCCTAGGATTACATGGCCAGAGTTTGTCAACGATCTCTGCCAAAGATTTTCTGATAGGACCTGTGCTGATGTGGTTGAAGAATTCAACAAATTGGATCAAAAATCCTCTGTTGAGGATTATCAGGAGAAGTTAAGAACTTAAACCCTATATGCGCCAAACCAATCCCTATTTGGATGAAAGTTATTTCATATCAAGCTTCATTAGTGGGCTGAAAGAAGAGCTGAAGCATAGAGTCAAGGCTAGTGAACCAATGTCCCTAGCTGCTGTGTAGAGGCAGGCTAAGTTGCAGGAATTTTCTCTTGAAGTTGAGAACAAGAAACACAGGCAACTATTCAAACCTAACAGCCTACCTACATCCCAAACAGTACCAAGAAACTCTTACCACACATGGAACCAAAACACCAAAAACATACTTACCAACCCTAACCCAAACACTAAACCTACATTGTATGAGCAAAGGAGAGCCCTAAACCTATGTTATAAATGTGGAGAAAAATTCAGCCCTAGACATGTATGCAAAACTAGGCAGCTTCATACCATATCAGGAGAGCCATTGTTTACTGAAACAGGGGAAGCAACAGAAGGAATGATGGGAGAAGTGTTATCCACTGAAGAAGCAGAAACAAGTGAAGAAGGGCTGGAAACATCCATCCATGCCTTGACGGGCAATGCTGGGCATAACACCTTGAGGATTCAAGGCCACATTAAGGGTAAGCCGCTCAACATACTCATTGATAGTGGAAGCACACACAGCTTCATCACACCAAGGCTGGCCAAAGATGGGGTTGAATTGGTGCAAAGCATACCTTTATCTATAACTGTAGCAAATGGTGAGAGGCTGTTTAGTATTGCAAAATGTAAACAGTTGGAATGGGTTATGCAAGGGCATACATTCAGTCATGATATTAGGGTTTTGCCTCTAGGTGGGAGTGACATGGTACGTGGGGTCGATTGGATGAAGAGGTTTAGTCCTCTAGTATTTGACTTTAACAGAATGTCTGTGACTTTCAACAAAGAAGGGCAGGAAGTGGTGTTAACAGGTGGACAACCAAAGGCAATCTTGAAGCTCATTTCAGGGGATAAACTTCAGAAATTAGCTGATAAAGACCAGGAACTGTTTGGGGAAATCTACATGCTGAGTGTAGAGTGTCAGGAGTCTAATATTCCACAACCTTTAGACCAGTTGCTTGAGTCTTACAAGGAAGTTTCTGAAGAACCAATAGGCCTTCCACAAAGAAAGCATGATCATGCTATTACATTAAAGCAGGGTGCTCAGCCAGTGAATTTAAGGCCTTATCGATTTCCACATTATCAAAAAGCTGAAGTAGAAAAACAGATAGCTTCCATGTTAACTTCTTCAATTATTCAAACAAGCAACAGCCCATTTGCCTCTCCATGTCTACTAGTCAAAAAGAAGGATGGAAGTTGCAGGTTGTGTGTGGATTATAAGCAACTTAATGCCTTAACAATCAAAAACAAATTTCCTATACCTGTTGTGGAGGATCTTTTGGATGAATTAAAGGGGGCTCAATACTTTTCTAAAATTGATTTAAGGTTAGGGTATTGCCAGATAAGGGTCAGGGAGGAGGACATTCCAAAGACTGCATTCAGGACACACCAAGGGCATTATGAATTCAAGGTAATGCCTTTTGGACTCACTAATGCACCTGCTACCTTCCAATCTCTTATGAATGAAATATTTGCTCCGTATTTAAGAAAGTTTATGTTTGTTTTTTTTGATGATATCTTAGTGTATAGCACTAATTTGGATGAACATGTTGAGCATTTAGCTGCTGTTTTTGAGCTTTTAAGAAGAAATCAACTGCATGCAAAGAGGTCTAAATGTTTTTTGGGCAACAACAAGTTGAATGGTTGGGCTACATAATTTCAGCAAGTGGAGTATCTATTGATCCAGCCAAGGTAGAAGCAATGCAAAAGTGGCAACAACCTAGGAATCTCAAGTCTTTAAGAGGATTCCTAGGGTTGACGGGGTACTATAGAAAATTCATTAAGAATTATGGCATTATTAGTAAACCCTTGACTAATATGCTAAAGAAAGCAAATTTTTACTGGACACAAGAAGCGTTAGAAGCCGTCCACAAGTAGAAGGCAGTGATGAGTACAGCACCTACTTTGACTCTTCCAGATTTTAGCAAACCTTTTTGTGTAGAGACTGATGCTAGCAGTAAGGGAATTGGGGCTGTTCTTTCTCAAGAAGGTAGGCCTATTGCATATTTGAGCAAGGCTCTAGGGCCAAGGCATGTAGACCTTTCTATATATGAAAAGGAATACCTAGCTATCCTAATGGCTGTAGTGAAATGGAGACACTACCTACAAGGGGGTACCTTTATTATTAAAACTGACCATGAGGCTCTAAAGCACTTGTTGGAGTAGAAACTTACTACTGCAATACAAAAGAAGGGGTTAACTAAACTCCTAGGGCTGGATTATATCATTCAATACAGAAAAGGGAAGTCCAATAGAGCTGCTGATGCTCTCTCAAGGCAATTTGAGGAAGGTGTTCAGTGTGGTGAGCTGCAGTCTACTACCATCATTCCAGAATGGGTTAAAGACCTAGAGAATAGCTATAAAGAAGACCAGCTTGTTAAGGAGAAAGTATCAGAATTGATGATGCATCCTACTGATACATCTAAGTACTCTTTTAACCATGGAATAATTAGATACAAAGGCAGGGTTTATGTGGGCAGCCATGGAAATCTTAGAAATAAAATATTACAGCAGCTACATGATTCTCCTCAGGGTGGCCACTCAGGATCTCAGGCCACTTACTACAGAATTAGACTTTTTTTTACTGGCCTAATATGAAGAAACAGGTTCTGGGTTATGTGCAGGAATGTGATGTTTGCCAAAGAAACAAAGATGAAAAGGTACCTTACCCTGGTCTACTTCAGCCGATTCCCATCCCTAAACAGGCTTGGGAAGTAATCACAATGGATTTTGTAGAGGGACTTCCAAAATCCAAGGGTTTTGATAGCATCTTAGTGATCATTGATAAATTCACTAAGAATGCTCATTTCATTGCTCTCTCTCACCCCTACACTGCCACTGAAGTTGCCAAGTTGTATTTAGATCAAGTACACAAATTGCATGGTTCACCAAAAATTGCAATTTCAGATAGGGACAGAATTTTCACAAGTTTGTTTTGGCGAGAGTTGATGAAGCTACTAGGCACACAGGTTCAATTGAGCACAACTTATCACCCAAAGTCTGATGGTCAATCCGAGAGGCTTAACCAATGTTTGGAGCAATATCTCAGGAGCATGTGTTTCCTTAAGCCTAAAGGTTGGTCTCAATGGCTATCATTGGCAGAGCGGTGGTACAACACAAGCTATCACAGTGCCATAGGATTCACCCCTTTTCAAGCACTCTACAGTTACAGCCCTCCTGAATTAGCTTGGGTTGCCAGTACATTGCAAAAGTATCTACTGTGGAAGAGGTACTAAAAGATAGAGAGCAACTAAGCAGGCTTATGGTTGATCAGTTGAAAAAAGCTCAACCAAAGATGAAACATTATGCTGACAAGCACCGAAGTGAAAGGGAATTTCAGTTGGGGGATGAGGTATACCTGAAACTACACCCCTATAAACAGACTTCCCTTGCACTTAGACAGAACTTGAAACTGGCATCTAGATTCTATGGACTTTACCCTGTAATTGCCAAGATAGGATCAGCAGCTTATAAACTACTGTTACCTCCCACTTCCAAACTTCATCCAGTATTCCATGTAAATTTGCTGAAGAAGAAGATTGGAAACAAAGTTGTTCTAAGTATTGCTCCTTCAGAGACAACGGAAGATGGCCAGCCTATCGTATTCCCAGTTAAAGTGTTGGATAAGAGAATGATTAAGAGGCACAACCAGGCTGTTACTTGACTATTGGTGGAATGGTTCAATTTGGGTCCAGACAATGCCACTTGGGAGGACTACACTGTGCTGAAATCTCAGTTTCCAGACTTTGATCCTTGGGGACAAGGATCCATTGGAGGGGGGGCAAATGTGATGAATTCGATATGTGCTGAATTAGGAAAGGAGCCAAGGGACAAGCCTAACAACCTGGTGCAGAGGGCTGCTGATCATTAGAATGTCAGGCAACTTTTATTTTATTCCTTGTTGTCCTATTTACAGCTCAGCAAAAGTACTGTTCATATAAATGAGGACCTTGTACAGAGCAAACGTTATGAATGGAATATCAGTTTTTTTTTTCTCTCCTAATTCTCTTTCTTTTCTAATTCTCCTTTCTGCTTCATTCTTTCTGACATTTTCACAGTCACCTAGTCTGTGACAATAAAACAATCCAGCTTCACTAAGCTTAGTTTCTCGCAACTAGAATCAAAGAAACACACGCCATTATAACTAAAATTTTCTTTTCTGTGCCCTTATTTTCCACTAGCTTCATTGCATCCAAACAGAAAATGACGGAGTGAAAAACCAATAGGTTGGATCTAGAAATAATCCGAAACAACATTTCATGATCAAACAGTTATATGAACCGAAGATAAACCCTAAGTCAGTGAATAACCAAAAAACTTGATTAAAAAAAAAGAATAAATAGGGAAGCGAAAGAAATTAGGCGAGAGAGGTTGGAAATGGGGCGTACCATCGCATGAAATGTCGCGGATGAGCCTCGACCTTGATGCTTTGCGATTCAGCTCGGCTACAAAATTGAGATACAACGCAGGAGGAAAAGGAAGAGGAATTTGAAGATGGGAAATACTTGGCTACGCTACCTAGAAATGAGATTGGGGGCGGTAAGTGATCGAACGGTTGAGAGCATTCAGAGAGTTGGTGATGGTTTTTGATGATACGTGGAGATGCGTCGATGTTGTTTGAGCCACCAATTGGCGGCTATTATTAATCGGCCACGTCGACTGTTGCATCCATGGGTAGTGCTGATGGATCGGGCTTTTTTTTTTTTGAAATGTGGGTTTAAAGTTTTCGGTCTGCAAAGTTCAGGCCCAAGGTTAGTTGTGATATATTATTAGAGACGACAAAAATCGACTCAATCTGAAAAATTAATTCGAAATCAAATTCAACCGATCTGATTTAATTAAAAAATTAACAACTCAAATTTAACCTGATACGAATTCTAATTGATTTGAAACCAAATTGATCCAAATTCATATTTATTCGAACCCAACCTGATTCGAACTCAAATTAATTTGAACATAAATTCATCTGAATTTAGATTAACCCAAATTCAACCTAATTCGAACCTGAATTGATCCGAACCTAATTTAACCCAAACCCAAAAAAATTCAAACTTAAATTTAAAAATATCAATAAATATTTAATTGTTAAACTTAAGGGTCGTATTGTTGTGTGTTTTGTGTTTTATATTTTATGTTTTTGAAAATTTTGTTTTTGTTTTATTTTCATTTTATTTTCAATTTATTAAATTTGGAAACATGTTTGAATGATTGTTTTTGTTGCACAATTTTATCAGTTGAAGTTGGTTGAAGGGAGTGGAAAAAGCTTTAAATAACAAGAGAAGAAGAGTTCGAATCAAGCAAATGACAATTTTTTAACACTTTTAGAGTTAAAATCGGCACTGTAGCCGAATGGATGAACAGTACCCATGTGATAATAGTGCCCAAAATGCTTCAAAAACTTTTGAAAACACTTTTTTTTTGTGTTTTCATCAAATTCAAAATATTTGTTTTATTTTCAATTTTTAAAAACAAAAACATAGTTAACAAACATGTTTTTTCTTTTATTTTCAAAAAAATTGAAAACAAAAACATAAAACAAAAACAATACCAAACAAGGCCTTAATTATCAAATTATTTTATTATAGTAAAAATATAATTTTTTTTCAATAATACGAGTGTTATATTTTTTTGAATCTAGTTAAATTTAAATATTCACTTTTATATTATATTCATTTGAACCTAAAATATAATTATTTAATAGCTAATTTATTATAGAGTATAGAAGTTATATCACTGACACTTAATACCTCCAATTATTCTATAAAAAATAAGAAAAAAATTAAATAGATGTATAGTAGTGTATTATGATATTTAGTAGGGATTATTAAATCACTTTAGTGCGTAAAGTTAATAATTATTATAGATAATAGAAATATAATGAAAAAGATTTAATTAATTTATAAATATTGGTAAATAGATTATAAAAAAAACTATCATATAGATTATTAAATATTTCTATTATTTCAATCCCAATTTTATTATAGGTCTATAAGAAGAAAATGTTATTTTCATGATTTTTTTATTCTTAAAAATATGATTTCCATTCATTTTCATATCAGACAAATTATATTGAGATGATCAAAGCTTAACTCAAAAAACCTACATTCTCGACTTAAATCCAAATCCGACCAACCCACATTGATTAAAAAAGTCAACAACCCAAACTTGACCTAATTCAAATCCAAATTGATCAGAATTCAAATTTACCTAAACCCGACATTATTCAAACTCAAAATACACCGATTTTTCTTTGACCCAAAACTCGATCTGACCTGAACTTAAAATGACCTGAACCCAAAATGATTTGATTTTTTTAACCCAAAATAATTCGATCCAAAATAATCAAACTTGAACTTAATCCGATATGCTCATTTGCCACCTTAAGATATATAATGTTTTTTTTTTACAAGAAATTTCTAAATGACTTTGCAACCAAATTTTTTATTTTTGGTTTTCTACAAGTAATATCGTAATGTGTAATTTAATATCACAATCCATATTTTACCTAAACCCGATTATATAATATATTAATCATATTTAATCAAATCGAGTAATGTAAAATACCTTGCAAGACACCCATTGTCATCCTTATGTGAACATGCCCAATTCTTTCTCTTGTTTCATATATTTATGGGTTTTTTCCCCTAATATTTATAGTATTGAAGATATGTTAAACATTTATCAACTTGATTTTAACAAATGAAAGCCTTCATGTTTATTTTTTTCAATTCTTTATCCATAACATACTCTTTAGTTAAATTAAATAATCTACAGTCAAGTTAAAAACATAAGTCTGTAATTGCTTGTGGATTTAATCAATAGGGATCCAGGAGAATTAAAGTTTAAGTTAAATGAACCGTGTTGAGTGAGTTTGTTACTTAATGTTGACTCAAAATTTTCTAGATGTTAATGCTGCTATTAAAATCTAAACCTATAGATAATGCAAGCAAAGGTCGGTCTCACATAGATTGTTTTATTCAAGTTAATTATTTAAATTAAATATCTAACTATTATTTAAAGAGAGAAAAGAGAATTTTGGGGGTTTTTTTTTTAAATTAAACTATAATAACTAATAAAATGATCAGAAAAATAAACAATTGAATAAATTAGAAAATATCAAATATCACAAAACTTCAGTTACAAGGTAATTAATTATTTTTAAGATATGATATTGATTATCAACTACTAAATATCATTGTCAATTAAGTAGTCAACCATAGTGTAATTCTTCAACATCCAATTATACCTATCTTTCCTTACTGTGTCATTAATTAAATGCTCAACATCTTAATTAATCTCTAACTATCAAAATTTACCTATGCTTAGAGCTATAGATTAAGTTTTAATAGCAGCATTAACATCTAGAAAGATTTGAATCAACATTAAGTAACAAACTCACTCAGCGCGGTTTATTTAACTTAAACTTTAATTCTCCTAGATCCCTAGTGATTAAATTCACAAGCAATTACAGACTTATGTTTTTAACATGACTGTAGATTATTTAATTTAACTAAATAGTGTGCACCCTATCTAATCAAACAGATAATCATGTTAATGTGCTCAGAGAATCTCAAATACTTAATCAACAATTATATAGTATGTTCATAATCTCAAACATGCTTTTTCCAAGAACAATCAATTTACCTCATAAATGAACAAGAAATCTACTCACTATTCATATTCAAGAATATAAACTCCAAATTATGTATCATAAATGGCACAAATATCACACAAGAAACAATTAAAGAAGCAATCTTTAATAATATAAAATCAGAATTAATAATCAAGAACACAAATTAGTAAGCAAGAACACATAAAAAATATTAATTTAAATAAAGAAAATAAAATCAGAATTAAAAATAAAAAAGAAATCAGCAAAATAGAAGAAAATAAGAAAAATAAAATTTTTATTAAATTTACTTTAAAAACCTTACAAGAGAGAAGAGGGAGAAAGAGAGATTTGATTTTTATGAGAGCCAATGTGCTCTTTATATAGGCCTAAGAATGTTAAGTAGAGTAGAAGTCTGAGAAAAGTTTTGATTGACTTAAACTCTTTTTAAAACTTTTCTCTTTACAATTCTTTCTTTACTCAAACTCTATTTTCATACTTTATTACATTATCTTTAAAAATAATTAAAACTTTAAGACATAATAAAATTTTAAGACATATCTTGTCTCAGCCAAATTTTACATTCACAAAATATTGTCTTAACAAAATCTTATCTCGGCCTTACTTTGTTGAAACTCTTTCTAAAAATAGAAATTCTAAATAGATTTTCGTTATAACTTTTCAGGCTTAATAGCCAAATAGACTCTCAACCTTTAGCATAAAATATAATTAAGTCATCAACGTTTTATCGCGTGAAAATCAGTACATAAACTTTTATTTTATTGTAAATAAACCCTCAACCTTTTAAAATTATGCAATTAAGTCTAAATCTGTTAAATGACACTAATTTCCATCAGTATTGCACACGTGGCAGCCAACTAAGCTATCCACGTCAGCTTTCACGTTGATGTCCAAATGGCAGTTAATTTAACAGATTTTAACTTAATTGCATAATTTTAAAAGGTTTATGGTTTATTTACAATGAAATAAAAGTTTATGGACTGATTTCCACGTGATAAAACGTTGAGGGCGTAATTCCATTTTATGCAAATGGTTAAGGGTCTATTTGACTATTAAACCTAACTTTTCATAAATAGTTGACCTATCAAACAAATTCCAATTTTCACGATCTTATACATTCCGAAAACCTTGAGAAGTCTTTTACAACTTCCATGAAGGCACTTCTTGAAAGCAAGTCGTTAAGAAGGTCAAAAACATCATTCTTTCAAACTGGATAGAAAATAATGTACTTTATTCTTTTTAGCTTCAATTAATTTTAACTTAGATATTTAATACATAAATCATAAAATAAACATTAGCAAGCTCTTTCAGGCATAAAATATCAATAAAGCAAATATATTAGCACATTCAATCACTTGTTAATTGTACTTTAATATTATTTAATTTAATATTATTTAACACATGTATTAAAATAATTCTCAAAAGTTTTGAATAATTTGGTGGAACCACTGTATTATGACTCTTTTTAAAATTTTTCACATTTTCTGTAATTTTTAATCAACGGGACAGAGGTACAAAAAGAAATATATTAAAATAAAATATGATTTTTCTTGTTCGAGTTTTAAATGAAGATTTTCAACCATACAAGAAAACGCTCCAAAGAATTCTTAAAACCCTAAAAATTTCGATCAAACTGGAAAAAAAACAAACTGCTGTATCTAGTCCATGGCGAGTCTTCCAATCGTGCAATTCGAGGAGAAGATCATAGAAACAGTGGAGCAGAATCCAGTGGTGGTGATAATAGGAGAGACCGGTTCGGGAAAGAGCACTCAGCTCTCTCAGATTCTCCACCGAAAAGGCTACACTGATTGTGGAATCATTGCCGTCACTCAGCCCCGCCGCGTGGCTGCCGTCTCCGTTTCCAGGTTCTGTTCCAACGCAAACTTTCTCTTCATCTTCCGTTTCATTTTTTTTTATTTTATGTTTGTTTCGCTTTGCAGATAAGAAAAAGAGAGAATAAAAAACTAGGAACTGAAATGCTTTAGGAAATCGAAACTATGAAAATTTTAGCTGATACTAAGGCGTTTTATCGTTGAAGGAAACTGAATCAATTCTTTTCTTCTAATTCTTTTATAAGTGTAGGCGTGTTGCGCAGGAGCTTGGTGTTAGGCTTGGGGAAGAAGTAGGTTATGCTATTCGGTTTGAAGATAGGACTTCGGAAAGAACACAAATCAAGTAATACCTTTTAGCTTAATTAGCCTAATTTTGGTTTCAGTGTTTGTATTTCTGTTGTTTTGAATTGCCAAGTCTATTGGTTTCTTAACTATGGGTTATGAAAACTGCATAGATACCTTACTGATGGAGTGCTCCTTCGTGAAAGTCTGTCGAATCCGGAGCTGAATCAGTATTCTGTTATTATTTTGGATGAAGCTCATGAGAGGAGTCTTAACACGTAAAGTTCACCATCTATGTTCTTTCTTTGATGTATACTTTGATTGTATATGTTTCCTTTGGAGCTATAGTTATCCAATTATTCATTTCTCAGGGATATTTTGCTGGGGTTGATGAAACGCTTGGTTAAGGGATGTGCCTCCAATTTAAAAGTTCTAATCACTTCAGCAACCCTTGATGGTGAAAAAGTGTCAAAATTCTTCTCAGATTGTCCCTTGTTGACTATCCCTGGAAAATTATATCCTGTGGAAATATTCTATAGTAAGGAGCGCCCTACGAGCTATCTTGAGTCTTCACTGAAAACAGCTCTTGGTATGATGGGAATTTATTATTTACTACATATTCTACTGTTGTAAGCTTTTATTATGCATATATATGGCCATTTCTCATTCTTTAACTAGGTTTACAGCATTGTTTTCTGCAACTAGATTGCTTTAGTTACATGTTTAATGTAGAAAGAAATGCTAAGATTTTTGGTTCCTTGTATGATGACTCTCATCTGTTCACTAAGCATATGTTGACTTATAGTATTAATGGTGTATCCAAGTTGTGTGACTACGTGTGCCTATGTTAAGGCACAGTGCATACCAACTATAACTTAATCTTGATTTGCAGGGAAAATTTTAGGTGTCTGACATTTTCCTGGCAGTCATATTTTTATCTTATGAGGTCTTATTAAGTAATTGTTTTTGGTAGATATACATGTTCGGGAACCAGAGGGCGACATCTTAATATTCATGACTGGACAGGCAAGCACTCTCTCTCTCTCTCTCTCCCACTCTTTCTTCTTGCTGTGGCATTGCATGTCAATTTAATTTATAACTTCTATTGCTTATTCAAGTTGAGTGGCCATTTATAGGATGATATAGAGAAGTTGGTATTGAAGCTGGAGGATAAAGTTCGAAGTTTAGAGGAAGGCTCCTGCATGGATGCCATAATCCTTCCTCTCCATGGTTCCTTGCCACCTGAAATGCAGGTACGCTTTCTGTCTCAGCTTTTTTTTAATCCACGGGGACAGTATTTTCTGTATTTTTATCAACAATATGGGTTCAATCATACCTCCTTTGCATCATTAGAAATGAGCTTAATTAAAGCTAGATGGTATTGAGATGCAGATGTTAGTGGTTTTGAATTGGCATAATTTTATTGTTGACATATTTGTGTTTGATGTGACCAACAGGTGCGTGTATTCAGCCGTCCTCCACCAAACTGTAGGCGTTTTATTGTTGCCACAAACATAGCTGAAACTTCTTTAACAGTTGATGGTGTTGTGTAAGCAAACTTGATACTTGAAAACTGTTGCTCAGTAGTGCTTGTCTTTGTTTTCTTAATTTAAATTTCTAAGATGTGACCTATCTCCTTTCCAATATTACTTGTTTCTACCCTTATCTTTTACATTTCGATAGGTTTGATTAGGGTCAAAATTTCCTAATCCTGATTTCCCCTTGGGTGGAGATAATTTTAGCATGCACTAGTTTCAATCTCTAGCTGCTTATACATATTATCAGAGCCTTTGCTGATAAGTTGGGTATGTGATTTTGAAATTTTCATAAAATCATTGCCAATATCAGTGACTTTTTATCTGTTGCAACACTTTTGAATGATTCTCCTATGTAGATGGGCGGCTTAACAGAAAAGGCAAGAACAATAGCTTCAGGTTGTTGTTAGCCTTGCTTTTATGTTTTCTTTTCTTCTTCTGAATAGAAGATAGTGTAGGCAATGATTTGCATGAGTGCTACTATCCATAATTTTGGTCTTTATGAACCAACATTTTGCCTATGTAATTTGCCAAGATTATGTGAAGAATTCTGCTCTTAGCAAAGCAATTACTATAATGTCATGATTATGTAGGTTTTGAAATTAAAAAAAATGAAGAATTAACTAAACGGCCAAATGTAAACCAAGAAGCAATGCAATCCTTGGTCTCTATGTACAAATAAATCTAGTACAATTTAGACATAGCAGAGACAAGCTTTTCTGGAAATCTATTTAAGGACTTTTGTATTAATATATGTAATTATATAAAGGCATGATCAAACATATCAACAGAGAAGTGTTTCTTATTCTTCTTAATGAGATCATAGTTTTATAGTTTGGTTTACTATCTTGCTTTTTGTTTCTTAATTTAATTGGTGTAAATTTTCTACCTAGGGGAAGGCACTAAGATTTGGTCCTAAGGGTCCTGATAAGTGTTAAAACTTACATATGGTCTGATAATGACTATATTTTTGTGATACATTGTGCTCTATACCAATTCTACCACCTGCTTTTACACACGTTTCAATTAATAAGATCAATTGCATTGATATGTTGATTGGCTTCCCTCTAAACTAATTATCTGTATATTCATAGGTATGTTATTGATTCTGGTTATGTAAAACAGCGGCAATACAACCCAGCAACTGGAATGTATTCCCTTGATGTTGTTCAAATTAGCAAGTAAGTGGATGACTTATTGTTTCTTTCAGTATTTGCAGCATATTTATGTGTTCCTACTTCCTACTAGCTCGACTTACAGTTCTGATTCTTTTTTGGTCTTTATTTGTTAGCTAGTCCAATTTTCTTTGTATGCATGATTTTGCTCTTACTTTGCATAAAAAAATTATATGTTCTTGTCTTTCTTTTTATCACTTGAGTGATCAATTATTAGTATTCTTGCAAATGATTTCTCTTTTCTTTCCCTTATTTCTTTTTTATTTCATTTTTTGTATGTATGCTTGGAGGGTACAAGCTAATCAACGTGCAGGAAGAGCTGGAAGAACGCGTCCTGGGAAGTGCTACCGGTTATACCCTTCCAGGGTTTACAATGATGAATTCCTTGATGTAACAGTTCCTGAAATACAGCGATCTTCTCTTGCTGGCAGTGTTCTTTATCTAAAGTCATTGGATCTCCCTGATATCGATATTTTGAAGTTTGATTTTCTCGATCCCCCTTCCAGTAAGAATGCATTCTTATTGTGTTGATTTGTTGTTTGGGCAGAAAGAAAGCATTTGAGTTGTCACTGTTTAAAATTTTTGTTCTGTCACTATCTAATTTTTGCAGTTTCAGCCCATGTTTCCTTTTAGAATGGGATATTTATTAAATCTGACTGGTTTAACTGTAGCTGAGTCATTAGAAGATGCTTTAAGGCAGCTATATCTGATTGATGCTATCGATGAAAATGGATCAATCAAAAGTATTGGGAGAACAATGGCTGGTAAGGGTTCATTTTGCTTACCGATTATTACCGTGCTAACAATGGTGTGTTGCCATTAATTGATAAATGCATGCATAATGTGGTAGATTTTGCTGGTATTTTGTATGCCTAACTCAATTTTGCTTATAATATCTATGGATGCGCAACACTGGAAACTGGGACTTTGGAAGACATGAATTTGGCTGCAGTCAACTTTTTGATGACCAATTACCAACTCTTTCCATGAAACCAAAGAAAGAATGACCACCTTCATTGATTCCTATTTAACTCACTTCTATAACTGGGAAGCATGAGTTACTGTCTATTGTAATGTAAAGGAATTTTATTTACCTATAATTACTGTTTGTCTTGGTGTTAAATTGCCTGTCTTTTTGGTGTTTGTCATAGCTACATATGTCCATATATGATGTTATTAGTTGATTCTTTTCTGTCGGAAACTGCACGACTCGGCAGATGAACTCACTGCACAACTTTGTATTTGCATGCAGAGCTCCCATTGGAACCTTCACTTTCGAGAACCTTAATCGAGGCAAATGAATATGGTTGCTTATCCCAGGCTCTGACTGTTGCTGCGATGTTGTCAGCAGAAACAAATTTGCTTCCGGGTCGAAGGTTATGTCATGAAAGTCTTTATGAGACTGTCCATTATAGGGATGCTGACTATAGCTTTTCCTGTTATCTTTTAATTTTTATACCTTATTTGGTAAAACCAAACATTTGGCCTAACATCCTCATGTTCTTCAAGTTTTTTCTAAGTCTCATTTGATTAACTGAAAATGAAAATAAAACTGTTTCACTATTATATGGGAGACGAAACTGATTTTTTGGAGGATAGGATGGTTAGGGGCCTAATGATATCCAAATTTCATCAACGGGAATGAAGTCTGTATTTCTATATTTGCAAAGTTGTTTTTTCATTATTGAATGCTTAAAGATAGATTTTAATAAAAATCACATAATTTTTTTTCTCTACTTGCAGCAAGAGTAATGAGAAGAAAAGGAAACACCCTCCTTTGGACCTTCCTGATGGTTCTGGTTTTGGTGATCACATCCAGTTGTTACAGATCTATGAATGCTGGGATGAAAATGACTACGATATTGGCTGGTGCAAAGATTATGACTTGCAGGTAACCTTCCTATCCTCCAATTGAGAAAACATGCATTTAGAAACTAAGACATTAGACATGTCAGTTGGATTGTTTAATGCTAAATTATGCAAAGTCACCAAATACTGTGATGTTATTACCATAATTTTACCTAGCCTTGTGACTTTTTCCATGCATCTGATGAAGGCATTAGTTGCTTTTCTTAGAACTATAATAGAAATCTGCCTCATGTACTTGATGCGTATGCATACCCTATCCTATTTTCAGATGGATCTTTTTATGATGAGCAGAAGTGCTCGGATTTTATGGATACACTATGGAACGTCTTTGATACTATTCTCATGCTAAGATGAGTAACAAATACAGAACTTACTATCTGTAGGTACGAGGAATGATGTTTGTCAAAGAAGTTCGAAAGCAGTTATCTCAAATAATGCAGAAGATAGCAAAAGGTTAGCATTGATTTGACTTGTTGGTGATTCTGGAGATTTTGCTTTTATTTATTTGACTTGCCTTTACATATTTATAACTCACATATTCAACCAGAAGTAGATGTGTTTGAGTTCTTTATAGTTTGGGCGCATTGTAGCCTTAGCTAGCTTCTCAATCCAGATGGTAGGTAAACCTTTGAGCAAACTTCCTGCACATCACTTGCATTTTAAAATGTGGCAGTGGTGACTAGAATGTGTCTGTAGGTTTGGAAACAAGGAAATGCATAGAAACATCTCTTTCTTCAGAAATCCTGCAGATAATTAACCAGTCGTCTATCCTATCTCTGCCATTTTCCTTCTACCTAGAAGTTTCCGTATTTGCAGTAATGATTTATGTTTCTAAAAAACAGGACTATCAGATGTACGAGCAAATCAAAGTCGGAAAGGACACCAGAATTTTAGAAGTTTGAGGAAGGCATTGTGCGTTGGCTATGCAAGTCAGCTTGCTGAGCGGATGAGGCATCATAATGGCTATCGAACGCTGGGTTTTAAGTCCCAACTAGTGCAGGTATTGATTTTTAATAAGTTTAATCTATAGTAGTTTTATTACTTTGCTTTATTGAGTTTCAGTCTATGAGAGTATTTTGTAAATTAGGTGGCTTCAATTTGTTGGTTTAAAGATGGGTTTGAAGACATACATAGTAACCAAAGAAATTTGACTGCTTATCTGGTTTAGATAACTAAAGAGCAATAGCATTGGGTATTAAAGTTAAAAACCATTGCTGATTCTTGATCTTTCAAGTCTATTGTTGTCTGAAATATCTCTAAAAGCAATTGCTGTTGATGTTAGGTGCATCCTTCCTCTGTGCTAAGGCCAGATGACGACGGATTATATACAAATTATGTTGTCTACCATGAACTTATTGCTACCTCACGCCCATACATGCGCAATGTGTGTGCTGTAGAGCGGCAATGGGTGATGCCGATTTTAGAGAAACTTGAGAAACTTAATGTCAGCAAATTAAGGTAAATAAGATTTCAGACTTGTATCAATATAATGGTTCTGTTCTCTGATTTAAGATTTAGTTTTAACATATTTGAGCTTAATTCTCTTCTTTTTTCATGAAGTGGCGGTGGATTGGGCCATGTAGGAGAGGGAGCTGAGGGAAACATGCCAGACTTGACAAAAATGGAAGCTGATGTTGTTACAGCTCCTGAAGAACGTGACAGTAAAATTCAGGCAGCAAGGGAACGTTTTCTTGCTCGCAAGGCAAAGAAATGAGCTCGAATTCATGCATTGACAGACTGTTGCAGTGGCTGCTTGGTTACACATGGGGCCTGCCAATTTTGAAAAAAAGCCAATGTGACCAAGAATCATGTAAGCTGTCTTCCAAGTTCCCACCTTCTATTCCTTTGCACATTGCAAATGGTTGTTGAACCTTATACGTTTATGCTTTACAGGCTCTGGAAATGAGAATTCGACAAAAAATAAGCTGCAGGAGACAAGCTAACGCTACATTTTGATTATATCGGGTGAAGCAGCAAATCTTGTTCCTTTCTCCACCCAAAATTACGACAAGAGTTCAGATAAGCCGATGGTTGGACGGCCTCTACTGTTCATATGATTCTTGATTAATGTACCTTATTACTGGAAGAAATTTCTTGCCACCACAGATGAAATGAAGATAGGATAAAGGCAAAATTTGCAGTTACATTTTTCCTTTAATTGAACGAGAGTCCATAAGTTTTGCTTCAAATGAAACGGAGAAATGTCAGCATAGCGTTATGTCATTCCAAGAAGATAGATTTGTTAAATTTGGTTTCGGGTGCTAAAAGTAAAAGCCCAAGTTGTAGTCTTTTCTTAGGAGAAATTACATTCAAAGTTTGAATTTTTTCTTTATCATCTGGCTGTGAACCCAAAAAAACTTTGGATATCACTGCCAATGCCAGGTAGTGGGCCTTATAGGATCTGGGAAATGGAAATGGTAGTGATTGCTAACAGCCTGCTTCAGAAGGTCACACAATTCCATGCAATGAATTCTCAATAACATCGGTCCCTAGACGATTTTTCTATTTATCAATGACGGCGAAAAGTAGTGAGCGTCGAAATTATATCCAGACTGTCGACTGCTGGTTGAAATATGTATTTACGACAATTGCAAAACCAAAATTACCTAGTCCTGCCAGCTTGGTTGGGCTTGACCCACAATGGGAAGTTATTTTATTTTTAAATTCTTGAGCCATAAACCAACAAATGATTAAAAAAAATAAAAATGGACTTTTTTTTTTATATATTTGAAAATGATTCGCATATTGAAATTTTAATTGTTAGGAGAGTTTTATTATTTATCATTTTTGGTTTAAATAAAATTAATCTCGAAATACCTGTGATTAAACAAAACTTATTCTTCAGCAATAGAATTAAATGTTACAAATTTTAATACGATATTTACATTATACAAAAATAATATAAATTAAATTTGTGATAAAAATAATATATAAATTTTGTAATATTAAAAAATTCATTTTATATTTAATATGTTAACACGAATTATAATATGATATATTTTTTAATTTTTTACGCATGTTTAATTCACACTGCAGACAAAATACAAGTATATGAATTGAGTTGTCTAAATAAAATAGTTGACTGACTGATTCAATTTCTCTCATACTTGACAAAATGTTACAATTGTATTACTAGTTTTATTATTATTATTATTAGGATAATTATTACATACATTGTTGGTGAAATTTTTTTACTCTACAAACGGTGTTAGGATCATGACACATATCCTATAAAAATATTAAAAAATAAATAAAATAAAATATATAACATGATCTTAATCTTATTTATAGAAAATATATGAAATAATTATCTTTATTATGTTCTAAAAAAAATTATCCTTACTATTATACATTTTAATAATTAAAAGAACTCTTTTTTTATTATTTCACGAGGTTGGTTGACGGGTAAACGGCCTGCCGCTGAATTCAAACTTTTCTCAGTCAAGTAAAGAAAGGCTTAATAGCTAAATAAGCCTTCAACCTTTAGCCCAAAATGAAATTTAACCCTCAACGTTTTATCGCGTAAAATTCAGTCCATAAACTTTTATTTTAGTGAAAATAAACCCTCAACCTTCTAAAATTATATAATTAAGTCCAAATCTGTTAAATGACACTAACTGCTGTTAGTATTGCATACTTGGCATGCCACGTGATAGCCAACTAAGCTATCCACGTCAGCTTTCACGTTTGATATATTAACGGTAGTTAATATCATTTAACAGATTTGGACTTAATTGTATAATTTTAGAAGGTTGAGGGTTTATTTCCACTGAAATAAAAGTTTATGGACTGAATGTCACGCGATAAAACGTTGAGGTTTAAATTCTAGTTTAAGCTAAAGGTTGAAAGCTTATTTGACTATTAAGCCAGCAAAGAAACAAATATATAAAATGTCAAAAATACCCCCAACTTCCCCAAAGCGGCTGGGCGGGCCAATCGTAGTCCGCAGATGACAAAAGCGGCAATTCCGAGCCGATAGGCAAAACAGGACAAAACAGAGTGATCCAACGCCCCAACACGGCAACAATGTCAACATACAACACCAACCCACCATAGTTAAAAGTCTTAACTACTCTCGCGGTTCTCTTCGCTTGCCAAAAATTGAAGGTACAAACACGACACCTTTGACGGTTACACCTACCCTCCTCTTCATATAAAATCTCTCTCCATATACTGTCTCTGTTTGGTTTTGGGTTTTTCTTACTTTAATTTTTTTTTTCCTGAAAGAAATGGCGAGTTCTGCAGTCGCTTTGGAGGATGTTCCTTCCGTCGATATCATGACTGAACTGCTTCGTCGTTTCAAGTGCTCCTCCAAGCCTGACAAACGCCTCATTCTCATTGGTTCGTATCTTGGGTTTGTTTTCTTGTGTTATTATTTATAAAGAAAAAGTTTTGTTCTTGTTCTTCTGAAGGTTTGAAAATTATAGAATTTTGTTTTGGGGTTATTGGAATATTGAGCTGAATTTACTGTGTGATTTCATTTATGATTGTTGGTCTTGAATCTGGCTTTAGTTGCAGTAGTTCAAAGTTCAAACCCTTCTCAATTTGTATGAGGCTCTGAAGTTTACAGATTCGCACTTCTATAGCCTTAAACCAATTAGTTAATTTGTAAAGGGACTGGAGTTTACCCTCAACCCACAATTAGATTTCTATTGAACCAAAATACCAAATGATATGCAAACATCAGTTCTCTTCTTCTTTTTCTGGGAGGGGGAGGTGTCTTGGCTATTGAACTAACGAATTTAATGAACTGCAGGCCCTCCTGGATCTGGAAAGGGTACACAATCGCCCATAATTAAGGATGACTACTGCTTGTGCCATTTAGCCACGGGTGATATGCTCAGAGCTGCAGTTGCTGCCAAAACTCCTCTTGGAATTAAGGCCAAAGAAGCTATGGATAAAGTAGATCGTTTTTTCCCTCATTGTCTAATTCCTGTATGCTTGTGACTTGTTGTCTATTCATCTAATTGCAGATTGTAATATTAGTACATCTGTTTTGTTCATGTAGGGGGAACTTGTCTCTGATGATTTGGTGGTTGGGATAATTGATGAAGCCATGAAGAAACCCTCATGCCAAAAGGGTTTTATTTTAGATGGCTTTCCAAGGACTGTGGTCCAGGCACAGAAGGTGTTGTTTCTTTTTAACAGCACATAATAATATCCCTTTGCTTTTTTTTTTTTGGGTTCTGGCTTTGATACTCAGTCTCTAACCATGTCTGTTATCTTTGATACAGCTTGATGAAATGCTTCAAAAGCAGGGAACTAAGATTGACAAGGTGTTGAACTTTGCAATTGATGATTCCATATTGGAGGAGAGGATCACCGGTCGTTGGATTCATCCTTCCAGTGGTCGAACCTACCACACTAAATTTGCACCTCCCAAAGTTCCTGGTGTTGATGATGTAGGTGTTTATTTTCGATCCTTTTGATTCATCTTTGCTTTTGTAAATGATTATTGATATTGAGTGAATCTGCAAAGTGCAAGCTCTATTACTTTAGATACCTGGACTGATTGTTTAACTAACGGTGAAATCATCAATTTCCTTGTTTTTGTCTGTTTGTGCAAGAAAAGGAAAGGTATAACGTGCATTCTGTTGAATACACTTAAAATTCTTGTTTGAGTCTCATTTAATTAAGTTTGATGCAAGGCAATTTACCTCCATTGATATTGCTTTCATACTGGGTTGAGATGCTGGGATCAATATCTTAAATAATTTCTTTACAAAATTGTGAGATTTTTAATCCCATATGTAAGATGAATATGCAGATTCTATGGTTGTTTTCTTTTGAGATATGATGATGCACTCTATAAGAATTGGGTGATGGATGTGAATTTGGGACCTTCTGAAGCCTCTGCGTGTTCCTTTACCCTAGTGGACCTAGGAATCATTGGCATATATTTGTGCACTTTAACACACGATTATTCATATTTGATCACCATATTTGTTTGGACTCTGTGATGTGTATCTACTGCCGGAGTCTTACAGCTTCTGGTTGCTTGCATCCTTTATCTCATCTCGTTCTTCATGTTCCCTGAAGGTCACTGGAGAGCCTTTGATTCAAAGAAAAGATGATACCCCAGCAGTTCTCAAGTCAAGGCTGGAGGCTTTTCACAAGCAGACTGAACCGGTATGCTCTTTCCCTTTGTGGAATAATAATAGAATTTGTTGACTCTTTTAATCATTGCAATTTTATCTCTTCTTTGCTCATCATTTTTGTATGTCCATGTATTGCTGCCGTAGTTATAGTTCTATTTTCATAATTTACCTGCATTTTGCATTCTAAAGATTGGAACTTCCATCTTGTGTTTTGTCTGCAGCAAATTTGTTTCGAGTCTCGAGCTTATACAGTATCGATGTTCTTTTTTTTTTTTAAGCCTAACTTTAGATGGTCTTTATTTACTCTATCCAATTGATCATATCTTTTCCAATGTCTTAGACTTTTTTTGTCCTTTTAGAGAGTATTAATAACTGCATTCGAGAATTAGAGCTTCTATCTTGTGCTATATTTGTGATTAAACAGTCAAAACTTGAGCTGAACAAGCATCATGATCTTTTAAACACTGATTTTGGATTGCCCTTGAGCCCCCTTTATTCAATTTCAGGTTTTCTGCACTTTTTGAGGGTCGTATTTTGGATTTGTTGTCCTTCCTCTCTCCTGATGATTTTATAAACAAATTCCGATTGTTTGACATGCAGGTTATTGATTATTACAGTAGCAAAGGTATTCTTGCTAATCTCACTGCGGAGAAACCCCCAAAAGAGGTCACCTCTGAGGTTCAGAAGGTTCTCTCCTCTTAGGACTAGATCCTTCATCTTTCATTTTCTCCAATTTTTTGTAACTTGTTCAAATTAATCCGATACATTGTCGGATCGGCAAAGCAACAGTTTTCATTTCAAGACTTTGAGCTTCTGCTGGTTTTGTGAGGCCAGGAGGTGTTTTTGCTATAAAATAATAGTTTACTACAGATTTTGTGGTAACACTCTGATATGATAATTTTCTAATATAAGGTCTTTTGCCTTATTTTATCATTTTGTTCTTTTATGGGATCAATATTCAATATCCTCTTCATTTGATTTCAAAATGATGACTATAGTATTTGTTTCTAGTTCATGGTTGCTATCCGGGCATATTGCAGTGGCCAGAAAAAACTTTTGGCAAAATCCCGGGCCTGCTCAGGTTTATAGCTTTATGGAGTAAGTCTTGTAGTAGAAAGCTCTGAAATCTCAATGCAAAGAGAAATTCAGGATCTGACTCTTGCAAAGCCACAGCCACTTTCTTTACCCTGTCCATTAGCTTCTCTTAGAACCAGTGTTATCAATAGCGAATAGCGGATGATAGCGGGAAGGCCAAAATCTGCCATGAATGTATAGCGGATAGCGTAGTAGCCGATATTGACACAATAACGGTTATAAATTTTTTTTATAAAAAATATATCTAATTTAATAGAAAACAAAATAATGATCATAATAACTAAAAAAAATTATACAAAGCACTCAAATAATGTTCTCAAACCAATAAAACCATTGCAAATAATAAGTTACTAAGTCACATAAGATTATAAAACTCTAAATGAAGTACATAAGATAACAAAACACAAGCATAAACAAAAATGCAATTCCTAAGAAATAAGAATCACAATCTACTGATCTTCCATATCTTCTTCAGCTTCTAATTCCTCTTGCTCTGTCCCAAAACAAAAAAAACAATGTAAATCTTAAAATAGAGAAGATGGAGTGATCAGTGCAGTGATGGACAGAATAATATGTCAAAAACAAATTGAAGGATGGTAGAGAGAAAAGCTGAAAAGGGAAGAAGTTCACTTGGCTGTTGATACAATGGATTGAGAGTTTGAGAATAGCAGTTGATATGGTTCACTTGATTTGAGGAAAAAAAACAGCATATTTTCTTAAAAATTTTAAGATTGTATAGAAAAAAAAGAAAAAAGAAATAATGGGTTTTCACCCATTAAGATTGTATAGAAAAAAAAAGAGAAAAAAATTAATGGGTTTTCACCCATTGTTCCAGATTTTGATATTTGTTGATTAAAATCAAGAAAAAAATGTAAATCTTAGAAGAGAGAGAGACAGAGAGAGAGAGAGAGAGAGAGAGAGAGAGAAAAGGGGAAAAGGGAAGAAAGGAAGAAAATTACTTGGTTCTTGATGATGGGTAAAGAGCTGACTGCAGTCGATGGCTACTGTTGTTGCTGCTGCTGTCGAGAGTTCCAGCCCCCAGATGCTTCGATAGTCTTTGGATTTTAATTTTGCTGATGGCTTTTATTTAGTTTAGGGTTTTTGATTTAAATTAAGATTTTTACTTTTTAGTTTAATATTTAATAAAAAGAAACTCATTTAAAAAAAGTCTGCAGAGTATGTGCTGTAATAAAAAAAATTAACCTAAAAAAAGTTTAAAAGACTTAAATACCCTTAAATGCAATAAAATCAATGGCTGAAATTAAATCAAGCAAAAAAAAGGACATTTCACCAGATCTACTCAATAGCGCCGCTATTGGCCGCTACCCGCAATCCGCTATTGTGGCCGCTATTGACCGCTATTACCCGCTATTACAAAAATGCTACGCTATACATGTTGTCATAGCAGTAGTTAAAAGCCCGCTACACTATTTTGCTATAGCGGCCGCTATGGCCGCTATTGACAACACTGCTTAGAACTTTCTTATCTAGCACTATAAATATAGTGAGAAGATTTTGAAAAACTCGGTCTCTCCAAAATCTCAAACATTAAGCTCTTAAGAATTAAAGAAATTTTGAAGAATTCGAAGAATACTTAAGAAAGTTGTTTGATCTTGTTTCATTATGCAAAGCAAGATCAATTCTGTTTGTTCAAGATCAAGTGATCAAGACCTTTGATTGAAACTGATTTTTTTGAAAAAAAATCAGAAGATTTTTTTTCATATTAAGAATATTGAAAGATTGTAAAATTCTTATTTAATCGATAAAATTGATATTTGTCTTCAAACTTTTTTAGTCTAATTTTTCACTTGAAATTTGTGTGTACATACCCCTTTGCCATTATTTTTGTGTGCAGCCGTAACACTATCTTCGAGTACTTCTTGGCTCCGAACTGGATGATCGATTTTCTTTTCTTCCAAAACCACCCTGATGGAATCCAACAACTCAAAGAGAAATGTTAAGAGTAGTCACTTTTGATAATCATTTTTAACATTTTCATTTTTAGTGGGTTACGTCATTTTTTAGTTTTACGTGATGACTTGTTACTTATAATTACATATTACTTGAAAAATATTTTTTGGCATCTACATACTTTAGCTTTTTACTTCTTCCATGGATAACTTATTGTCACGTAAAATTAAGAAGTGATGTAGCCCAAAAAAGTGTAGTAAAAATGACTGTCAAAAGTGATTGTCTCTAACATTTTCCATAACCAATAATACAATTCTAGCTGGCAAATGAAGAAGTAAGAATTTAAATTTGATAATTTTAGATACGACACAATGATATAATATGAAAACAGTATGAAAAAAGATATGAATGTAATATAGATTAATATTTGACAAATATTGTATATAAATTTGATAAAAACTAAGGCTTTATTTGGTTTAAGTATTTCATTTTTCAGAAAATATTTTCCTCCTTTTCTTATATTTGATAAGTGTAAAATAAATTCAGTCAACTAAAAATAATTTACGGCCAATGGTAAATTCTTTACATTTCTCGTAAATTGTTTTCCCCCTTTTGAAAAGGAGAAGACAATTTCAACCCACTCGGACAGTCAATCCAAGCTTGATACCCCACCATTCCTCACCAAAGATCTTGTCGCCGGCACCATCGATCTTGTCGCTTGCATCCTTCCTTCGCTCGCTCACCCTTACTTAGATCTTCAAAAACCATATCGATCTACCATAGTTTCTTACCAAAACTATCACCAGCACCATAGATCGATCTCAGCACTACCATTTGCCTAAGTGAATAGGACTCGTTCCCATGTTATGATTTTGGGTTGAGTGTGCCTTGTTTTCCTCTCTGTTTTGGTGTGACTCGCCCCAAGCATTTGATAATTGAAGGTTAGTTGTTGAACAGACCGAGTGAATTGTGTTTTGATGGATTGGTGTTCGGGTTCCATTGACTTGATTCCTTTGTTTTGGTGGCTTTGCGATGTTTTCTTGTTTGCGGTGTGGGGTGTTGGCTTTTGGGAGTGGCATATGATTGTGTCCAGGCCTGATGCTCACAACGTGTTTGAGGTTTGGTCTTTGAGTAACGATGTCGGCCGTTGGGGGTCTAAGTGACTCAGGGCTTTGGTTGTGTGCTAGTTGTTTAATTGGGATGTATTATTGTGCTATTGGAGCATAAGTAGCATCAACTGTTGTTGTTATTGCTTGAACAACAGGTGTTATACTTTTATTCTTTTAAAAAATTATTTTTAATAACATGTAAGAATTAAATTATAAATATTTATTTTATTAAATGTATTAATGATTATGATAATAACTCAATCTTTTCATATTCATTATTATTGTTATGATTATTATGATTATTATTGATTTAAAAATATTATTAGTAGTTAAATATGTAAATAATAATTTTTTAACATAAACATAAATTTTCTAGAAAAACAACCAAACAACAAAAAATATTTTTCAGCATATCAACCAAATAACAGAAAATATCAATTTTTTCAAAAAATCAAATTTTCAAAGATTATTGTTAAGAAATCATTTTCCGAAAGCTATTTTACGTAAACCAAATTGAGCCTAAATTAAATTTAGTATTTAATATGTCAACACAAATTTTGATACATGACATGGATACAATTTGATACAACAAAAACACAAAATATAATGTATACATGGAATGTCAGATTTACACATCTTTGGAAAATGCAAATCTCCAAAAGAAATTTATTTATTTTATGGATCCACATAGGCCAATGAAAACAAGTGAACTGCACAAGTAATTCAACATCACACTTGCCCAAGAGCATGATCCTCCGGAAGAAGCCAGCATTTTAAGCCTTTGCATGAATCATTTTGGGATTGAGTATTCAGTAAACATTTGGCTCATGTTTTCCTTAACAAGCTAACGCCCTGGACGAGTGTTCCTAACAATGTTCCTCAAAAATCAAAGTTGTTAAAGTTCAACTAGTTAAAAAAAATAGTACACCAAACTCTCACATGAAAATCACGCATATGCAACATTTTTCTGAATTATTAGAAAGATTGTTTCTCTCCAAGTTGTTCAATCACATACAATTGAAAAATGTTAAGCAAAGTCGTTAATCTGGCACAACCTATTTATCAGCATCATTGTTTAAGAACTCAATTAAACATACCAATAACTTTTTTGCTGATGGATTAATAAAAAATTATAACATGTTATAAGATTTGAATTCGAATTTAAACAATTTTTTATTTCACGCTAATTATAAAAAAAAAATCCAATTAAAATGCGGTCAATTCTGAGTCAAAAAAAGACAAATTAAAATTGGGCCCTCCCCTTGTTTATTTCATCAGCAGAACTCGTTTGTCACCTTCTTTTTTTTTTTATTTTGGCCAATTTATCGTTATTTGTTCTTGGCCAAAACATACACGTATTATTTTTACACTACACTTGTTGCTTGACGGTATGTGCTTCACAGAACATTGAGTTGTACAGAAACAGACAAACGTGTCACGGGCAAATGCAAAAATACAAAAAAAGAACAATTTGAACTGAGTCCATTGTTCAGACTGTCAAGTCTTCACTGGAGTACTGGTCAAGAAAAGCAGCCAAAAATCCAAAATCTGATTCCAAGTTAGGTTCAAGTTCAACACATTCATTGCCGCTCCAGTTTCCCACCATTCCATCCGGCGATAAAAGTGCTTGACCACAATCATTTGCCCCATGTTCACATATCACATCACTGTTCATATCACAAACACCAAAGTCACTCAGCTGTGTAAAGACATCAGAAGCAAGAGCTTCGGGAATGCTCATTTCCCCAACGCCAAAATCCATGGTAAACTTTGACGAAGGATTTTCTTCCTTGGACGACAGCAACGCAAATGACCCATCACTGGATTCAGATTCTACAGCAGTTTCATGCATCAAGTTGGCGTCAATGGATGGAACTCTGAGGCCAACATTGTCGTCATCTTTTCCAATTATCATTTGCTGTTGTGGGGTGATAAAGATCTGCGAGCAACGTTCTGCCTTAGCACGGATAATACCAGAACTTGTCGGGGCTTTCCTGATGATTCTTTGTTTCTTTCCATCTTTGTCAGTATGATCGAATTCTTTCACCTTCGTCCTTTTCGACAAAACTGTGTTCCAATAGTTCTTGATTTCATTGTCTGTTCGCCCTGGAATTCTCCCAGCTATCAGCGACCATCTACAAATCAAGTTCAAACACAAGCTAACAAAATGTCAGTAAATCATTACATTTAAAATCAATTTGATCTGTCGATATTTGTTCACCTGTTGCCCAAGAGTTTGTGGAGTCTGATTATGAGATCTTCTTCATCACGCGTAATGTTGCCTCTCTTGATGTCAGGCCTCAAATAGTTCAGCCAACGAAGTCTGCAACTCTTCCCACACCTCTTTAAACCTGCATGACATTTGACAAAGCCTTTAACAAATATCCTTACGATCTGAAACTAATTCTCAATAAATAGTGATAAACTTACCGGCAGATTTAGGAATGCTTCTCCATTTCCCTTCGCCGTGGGCCGAGATGTAATCAACGAGGATTTTGTCTTCAATGGCTGTCCAAGCTCCTCTATTCAGTCCATCCTCTTTTGAACAACAAGGTTTCCTACCCATTATTTGCTGCGATCTGTCCTGGCTTGTCTCACTCAGTACTGTTGTATACTAGCTAGAGCTTGTACTTATGAGAAGCTCCAAACTCCCCATCAAAAGTTGGCAGACTGTTTGCTGGAGACTGGGGAGAGGGCGTCAGTGTTTCTTGTTTATATATATAGACACATGTTCTTGGTCAATTCGACTGGTGTGGTCTCGTGACTAACCCACCGGACCTACAGTGCGGTGGGTTTCAATATAAAAGACAAAAAAAATGCACTACAGATAGAATAAAAACAAGTATAAATTTACTTTTTTGACCTTTTTTTTCAAACATTTTGATATTATTTATTAAAATTATTTTTATTTAATGATTATTTTATTTTTTACAATCTCGTCGTTTATCTAAATTAATCCAAAAGCTATGACCAATGAAAATGAAAATGACGTCATTTTACAATTAAACAACTCCCAAACCTCAGTCAGCATTCATCACGTGGAAGTCAGGGAAATCAGACACCTAAAACTTTATTAAATTCATTCATTCAAATAAACATGTCTCATGGGATTTAATGATGGTTGATTTAGACAGAATGGAAATTTCAGGGAATTACAGCCATACAATTTGTTAGTGTTAAGTGGTACAGTAGGGAGCCACCAGTACTAGATTATTTCTTGAGTTCCCAAACTAACTTTCCCACCTAACATCCCGGCACTTGAAAGTTTGTTGCCGGTGCAAACTCTTTTCTTCTTCACTTTCTCGCCTACCTGATGGGAAAATGATGACTAAGAGCTAATTTGGGTGTAATTGATTCATGTGAAATGAGATGGATTTGAAACAATGATGTGTTTAGATGTGATTACAATGATGTTAATGAGTTTTTTTTTTGGACATCGATGGTAACGAGTTGAATGTAATAAAAAAATTATTAAAGAGATATAATTGAAAAAAAAATGAAAAGAGACAAAAGTATAATTGAAAATGTGGCACAGTGAAAAAAATTCATCCTATTTCACTGGACTTCCAAACAAAATCTAACATTTCCGATGTTAGATTTCCGATGGGAAGTTGAAGTGCCGTTATCACCATGTATCAAACATCCACTTGGATTGTATATAGAATATTCATTGGTTGAAATGAAATATGAAGTTGGGGTTCTTAGATCGATTGGCCATTGTCATCGCTGTTTCCTGCCATTGCTGAAGTTGAATCTTTTGGCTGCATGCCTAGTTGGTTTCCAGAATTTCAGCGGACATAATTATAACACTTTAGCCAGTTCTTTTTCCTGTACGGTATTTAATAATTAGATGAGGATGTGGCAGAGCCACTTATAAAAAGTGAGGTCAATTAATCCACTCGATTCTAAAACACTAACAAATGCTTTTATGTGTGATGGTAAATCACTAAATTTTTGTATGATTTTCATATATTCATCCCATTAAAATTAAATAAAAATCCAAAAAATCAGATTGATCAAATTAAGAGTGACATCTCATAATTTTTAAAAATATGTAATAATTACCTTAGACTCATTCTCATCAAATCAATTATAATTAATTTAATTTATTAAAGAGTCAACTATCATTAAGTATATCTAAAAACCTTATAAAAAAATCATTATTAACAAGCTAATGAGCTAGCTGCTATATGCTTATATACATCCACAGCATTGCATTTGCACACCTAGTAATTTTATAAATGACACAACGACAAGATAGGAAAACGACACAAAAAAATATATAAAAATGAAACGAGTTAAAATTTAGACAAAAACTGTATATGAATTTAGGAAAAAATAAAAAAAATATTTTGTGTTTGGTGTATTAATGCAATAATATTCATGTTTTAATTAACATGAACATGAAATATATACATTAATCGACAAATCTAGTTTTAAGCAATATGCTAATTCCACCGTCATTTTCAAGCATTTCTTATATGCTCCATTTGTTAGCATATGCCCTTCCTGTACTTTTATGGTTTCATACAGTATTAATCCCATTTACATTTAAAAGCAATGTGATGCACCAAATCCAAGTGGGCGGCGTGGCATTAAAATCATTTGAAAAAAGAAAGTACAAATTGCGGAACGGTAAGCAAAACAGATTCACAAGACAAAACTGAATCAAAGGTTAACTCTATGCTAAAGAGTGAAATTAAGTTGATAGGAATTCCCATAATCTGGGGTTTCTTAGGATGGTTGTCATGCTTTCTTTTTTTTTTTTGTGTAGACCACAGGTATCCTCGTTCGTTTTAACAGTCTGAGATTAATTCTGTTCGGAATTTAGTCACAATTAAGACTCTTCACCCTTCTTCAAAGATATGTTTAGTTGGAGTCGAATCCGATAGCTCTTCCCACAAACTCAATCTGCATTATCATGCTTTCTCTGATCTAGTTGGTTTATGTGTGAGCAGACCAGACAGCTTAACTAAGCACCATCCATGCGACAATGGTGCATTCACTGTGAGTTGTCTCTTTATAAAGATCAAATTGGTGAACTGCACGGCTCCAGCAGGAAATCCACCGGCCATTGAGGGGACCAGACTCTTCCTAATCCGGGATAGGGCACCGTATGTCTCAATCATGACTTATATTGAATTTACATATCGTCTATCAAAAAAATTTGTTAGCGATTAGAGTTAAACTTAAATTTTATAAGTAGACAATTTTTACTAACTCAATCAATTTTTGTTTGTACTAACTTTGGAAAGTAAATTCTGGATTGAGGATCATCCACCTTCTATTGCAGAAATTTTATAGAATGATCGTGTGATGCTTTGAGTTTAATGAACGAAGAAAATTTAGAAAAAAAAAAGCTGTTCGGAAATTAATAGAAAAATCCCGAGCAAAGGTTCCCTAATCTCAATAATCCCTATCCATACTTCGTTTGTCTATTTCTTTCTCGTGGTCAACTTCTTGTAATTAGTTGCTTGTTTTTGGACTGATCCTTTAATAATCCATTCTTTTCGTTAAGAAATCAATTGATTTACAACTAAATTACACTTAAATTTACCCAATTTATTAATTTAGATTAAAAAAATGATCCAGAATCAACATATTCGCTGTCCCGGATCTTTAAACGGTATTCCATCATTGTCTTGGTTCCCCAGTTTGCGTTAAACGACGCAAAATATAATTTTCTTTTCCTTAGCCTCGTGTCTAAATAACTTTCTCTGCTGACCTCATCATTGACACGACAAAACATTTGATACTTAAAATCTCCATAATTATTTATTTGCTAAAAAGGTTTCTTTATTTTTACTTATTTTTAAATATTCTACTCCTTTAAAACTTGTGCAGGGTCACGTGCTTGAACGTAGAAAATAATTACCTACTAAATTTATTTTTATGTTCAAGTTGTGGTAATAATTAACCCATTGCAACTAGATTGGAAGTATGAATTGTTTTTCTAGAAGATTGTTTAATGATCGTTAAGGTTTCAATGAAGTATTTATTTATTTTTATTTCTTGCTTTTGGCATCTCAATGTACAAATTTTATATGTAGTTAATCAATTATAATATATCATTTCTTTTTTGGTACATATTATAATATATCATTTCATTAAATATTATTATCAAATAAATTATCAGTGAAGTTTTTAGATTTCATAAATGAAGTTAGGATCACAGAAATTGACATGAATTGTATTTATACAAAACTATCTTCTTTAAGAATAAAGTTTAAAAGTACACTGATTAAGAAAATAAGATTATAAACTATCTCGTTTGGGAAAAAAAACTCTGTATTTTTGTGTGCAACAATATACATGTAATTAAAAATAGGATTTATATATGATGTACTGACAGTATATAGTTTCTATACATTGTCAATGCATCAGAGGTTGATACCTCATCAATGAGCTCTTATGAACAAATTAAAAAAATTTATTTATATTTGCTTTTAAGGGCTTGACATTTTTTTTAGTTTGACAATTGATGAGGTGTCAACCCTGATGCATTGATAGTTTATAGAAACTATACAGTGTCAGTGTATCATATACAAACTCTTAAAAATATATATAAATTTGTTTTTTTTATAGAACTAAGATTTTGAAACATAAGTATATTGTGTGTATACATATACTTCATAAATTATATAAGAAAAATATTTGATATATTGTCACTAAATTTTTTATATTTTATAAGTGAAATTAGCATGATGATACATATTTCTTTTGAGAATATAAAAAATAAAAAATAAATTAAAAATGAATTGTTTAACAATACTTTAACTTCACTTATAAAAAATTAATAATCCTTTTATATATTTTTTGAAACTTGTTTGAAAGTTGTACCCAACATTAACATATAAAGAATATGATTATTTCTTACTTAAATTAAGGGATTTTGTATGTAAAATTTAGCTCGCGATCCTAAATCATATGAAAGTTTGTAGCTACAGTAACAATTGTCGCCCCAATTACCTGACCTTCATTAATTATGCTAAGATAAAATCTATAAATTATTTGTAGAATTCAAAGTGTTTTAGTAAAAAATTAATTAAGATGATCCTGATTTCATATGGTTTTTTAACAAACATGTTCTTGTATACACTGTTAAATGATTTATTAGTAAATGTACAGATTCATTTGTACTTCGTCTCACATGAACAGTTTTGAAACTTTGAAATCCTACTTTTAATAATCAACAAGGACGAAACTTGCTTTGCATGGGGCTTTTCTTTTCTTAAAAAAAATTATAAATAGAATTAAAAATAATAGCTAATCAAGATAAATATTTTAAAAACATCAATTTATTAAATGAAAATGAGAATATTTAATTTATCAATTAATCATCTTATTTATTTTTATTTTTTAAAATAAAATAAAATTCTAACACAAAATTAGAAAATTAAATAGACCAAAATAAAAAAAGCTTATAAAATATTTAAATTTTTATTTAATTTGATCCTAATTTGTATGTCTAAACAATCAAATTTTTATAAATAATAAGTACATATATAAAAAAGGGAATTATGATTTGATTTGAATTTTTTTGGATATTTGCTATTTGAATTTTAGCATTTTATTTGAATTTTTGCAAACAAAATTTTTTGGGTATTTGATTTGAATTTTTTTAAAATTTTAAAATTTGTTTTTTACATGAATATTTGATTTAGTTCCTTAAAAAAAATTCTTTGAATTTTAATTTTTTTCTCTCCGCATTTCATATCTTTTGCTTCTTTTTTTATTTTGTTTTAACTTTGAAAAAATAATAATAATAATATTATTATTTATAAAAGAAAACATTATGAATATTTGATTTAATTCTTTTCAAACTTTTTTGTTTGAACTTTTCACTCTCTCTCTTCTCTACATAGTGAGTTCATTTTTTTCATATTTTAATATTTTAACATTATAAAATTTTAAATAATAGATATTTTATTTCAATTGAAAAATATCACATATAAAACTAAAAACTACCATATAACTAAATTTATTTTTAATATTTTAATTTTAAGAAAAAAAATAAAACAAATTATAAATTTAAAAAATAAAAAATTACGTTTAAAAGGATAATGCAGTGCCATATGACAACTACTCACTTATTAAAGAGTAACTTTTATATCCATCAATATTTTAACTCATGCTATACCATAATTTTTATCAAACTAAAATAATATAAAAATTGTAAAAAAAATATAAAAGTAATATTTATAAAGCCAACTCAAAAAGAAAAAAAAGAGAGGAAATGACAGATGCCAATTTGGTGTTAATGCGATACTTTTAATTATACTTTTATATTTACTTATAAAATATTTAAGTTTAGGATTCTTCACCCTCCACAAATGTTGAAAACAATCATAAAACTAAATCTGTGAACATCTCCTACCAACGCATTTAAATAGAAAATAAAAAAATAATTTAACGTACAAGACTTATATTATAAAGTCTGAAAGTGATCTTCAAGAGACACGTACAACTAGGTTTATTGAGATTGAAAGGTTCATGATCCATTAAGAAATCAAATACAAATTCGACTCTCCCCTCTCTCCTAAATGTTATATTTATAGCCAAGGTCCAAGCGTATTAAAAATTTTGGCCAATTAAATCCATGGACACTGTTTTTAGGACAAGTGAGCTAATGATCAGTAATCAATAAATGGCTCATTTGGATGCAACGTTTATGGTTATACCAAGTTTACAAAATATAAATATAAAAATAGCGATGTGACTTTCAAGAGCTATTAAAAAATTATATACAAATTTGACTCTCCTCTTTTTATACTTAAGATGATATATGTATTTTAAAAATATTAAAAAATAATAAATAAATAAATAAAATAAGTCATGTGTTATTATTTTAATCTTGTTTATAAAGTCAAAAAACTTCACTAATAATGTATTAATTATCCAGTGAGTTATTGATATTTTTATCAAATCAAATTGAACGAGATACAATAAAAAAACTTATATAGATTTTTTGAATTTGAATCAAATTCACCAACTTTACTTAAAACTTATTCCAGACATTCATAACAATTAACAAATGATACTCACTAGGGTTGTTGGTTTAATTGGTTGCGATAATTTCATATCAATTCATTAATTAAAACTTCAATTAGAAACTAAATTGATATTTATTTCTTACCGCAAGTATATGGGCAAAAATCTCCTTAGATCATCTTGTGGAGTTTGGATCGTGTGTGTAGAATATTAATATTGCCGAGGCAAGGCTTCACTAGAAAAATAAGATTTGCCAAATGTACTATAAATTAATACCAACGTTTTTGTTTTCGTCACTACATTCAACTTCTTTGATATCTTTAGTTTTACTGTTATTGGGCTTGCAACGAAGTCTAGATTAAAAGGTTTGTCTTTAATTGAGTCCAACCCAGTTATCATGTCAGAACTCAGAAACCTAAGTTGAAGCCCGACTCTAATAATGATGATATTAGAAGTAATATTATTCGAATTTTAAAATCAATGCGATCAAAATTTTTTATTATTTTTTATTTTTTATTAAAATAAAATTAATTTTTGACAGTAAAATAAGTAAGTATGCATGTTATTATAATAATAACTAGATATAAGCCTGCACGATGCTATGGGTCTATTTTTATTTTGCAATTTTTAAAGTTAGTTAAGTTGATTATAAATAAGAGTTATTGGACATAAGAAATATTTATTTCCTTCATAATGTTTAGTACAAAAAAGAAACATGTTTAATAAGGAAAGATTTATAAAAGAAACGTGTTTACTAATGATAGAGTTTATATATCAAACAATATATCCAAAAATAATTTTTTGGAAAATTTAGATTAGCTTGGATTAAAAAAATACACAATACTTAAGTTAAATAGTATGACAAACAGATAATTTGTGTTAAAAACAAACAAATTAAGATAATAATACAACAACAATAAAAACTAAAGCATTAATATATATATATATATATATTTATATACAGCATAATGGTTCAGACAATTTAAAAAAGAAGTAGGAAAAAATTAGGTAAGAATGTTTTGTTCATATTATTAATTATGTGTAAGGTTTTAAACTCATCTGTAAACATTTTTATTTTAAGAATAACTAATTAAATTATTTATATTTACTCCAAAGTACAATATGTAAAGTAAAAGTATTTTTCCTAAAAAAGTTAGAGAAAAAAAACTCTTTCATATAATAATTTTTATTCGAAAGTAAAATTTGGAAAATACATAATTTATATGTATTTGAAGTATTATTTATTTTTAAATATTTGCCATGTGTCGTTTAAATAATATATTTGAATATTTTTTTTATATTTTTAAAATTATTATCATTATTAATAAATATAAAAAATGTTTTAAAAAATTTATTATGAGGCGAGAGAAGAACCTATTATTGTGATTTGAGATTGATTTTATATAGCTAGTATATTTTTTGTGTTTAGTAAGTTTACATCTACTAGTGGAGATATAATTTTAAAAAATAGATTTAGAGAAATTAGATCTAAACTTTTTTAATTAAAAATATTTAAATCAATTAGTTTTTGTGTTGTTTGATTTTTTTTCCTTGATTAAAAATCAACTCAAAGATAAATGAATTTTTTTATTTCATTTTTTATTAATTTTTTATATTTAGAATGCATCATTTGTTAAACCCTCTATCATATTTTTATTTTGAATTTTTTTAATTTATGCGCCGAATCATATTATTGCTAGAGAAAAAAATTGAAGATTTAAAAATAGATTAAAAGGTATAACAAAAAAATTCAAAAATAAATAAAATTAAAGAACTTAACTAAAAAATGAAAACCTAAAAATAAATTAGAGGGCATAATAAAACAATATTAAAAAAACAGAAATAAAATGCTAAATCAATTGTGACACGACACATGGCTCGTATGAGAGATAAAACATTGAATGGTATGGGTTAGAAAGGTGAAAGAAAATAAGTGAATGACAGAACCAATGTGAAGCTGGACGTGGAGCAAAAAAATGTGATTTTTATATAATTTAAATAATATTAAAAATTATTAACTTAATTAATTTTTAAAATGTTTTAACATATATTTAATATTAAAATATTTTTATTTTATTAATTATCAACATTAAATATATAGAAATTAACGATCTATAAAATATATACTATAAATGCATTTGTAAATGTAATCTATCGTTAAAAAAAATGTACTGTATATGCATTTGAAGAATTATTTAATTATTGAGTATTTGTTAATTGTTATGTGTTAGTTAAACAATATTTTTGGAGATTGATTTTATATTTTTTAAATTTATTATCATTGTTGATAAATATTAAAATAAATATATAAAAATTTATTATTTGAACCAATAATTTTTTATGAAAATAAATATATAAAATTTAAAGATCAAATTTTTATGTTGTTTATTTTTTTTCTCTATTAAAAATAAAATTCACATATAAATGATTTTTTTTTGTTTTTTAAATTTATGAAAAAAAAATAAATAAAAAAGGTTAAAAAACCAAAAAGAGAAAAAACTGAAAAAAAAAAGCTAAAAGCTTGACATGTGGAGGGTTTGGTATAGATAATAATAATAATAATAATAATAATAATAAAGTCACGAAGATTGCACTGCGGAATGTGTCTTGCTTGCAGAGTTGCATGCTTTGATTGCAACGTATTTACTTGCAAACGTAGGGCTAGGACTTGTAATCCAACGGCACAAGCCTCAAAGGACAGTAGGTGTTGGCCGATTAGATTTGTCATCTAAACTGCGTCGTCATCAAGACATAAATAAACTCAACTCCTGACTTTTGTTTGGTCTCATATGTTGTCCCACCGTTCCCGCTCTGCTATTATTCTCCCTCTGTTTTTGCCTTCCAATGTGTTCGCCACATTCAGCTTCAATTATTGCTTGACGAGACTACCTTTCTTTATTTCTTAAATATTTAGGTATTATTTTTATGAATTAATTTAAATTTATTAATTTATTTCTATAATAAACTTTAAAATTGTTTTAAATTTAAAATGTAATTTTATCTTAATTAACAAGTATTTTAATTGAATATTCTTTCTGTTAGCTTTAAATTGCAATATATTTTGAAATGACAAAAACTTAAGTAAGCTTTAATGTTTCAATTCATATTGTAAATTTGCCTTATCACACATGATTTTCTCAATACATTTCAAGTGTTCATATCAAACATTAAGACCATGATTTAATGATGCATATTCTTATTAGTCTTAATTCTTTATAAACATTTTAGAAAATCACTTGATGATTTCTTGGACAATATTTTAATTTGAGAAAGTCAAGAAAAACTCCCTTAAAGCTTATAAATATTTTGGGTTGAATTAGGATCAAAGGTCATATCATTTCTAACCCAAAAATGCAGGAAAAATGCCCTCTGGAAGAAAAGGATCGATCCCTACTGTAGAAGGATCGATCCCTTTTTGGCAGAAAGTCTTCCCAAGGTCCCTGAAGCCCAGAATCAAGATTCTGGACAAAAGGGATCGATCCCCACTGTAGCAGGATCGATCCCTTTGCTCGAAAATAGCCTATAACGGCTAGTTTTTGTGAGACAACGGTAATATCCGAGATTTGGCTCGACCCAACGGCTAGAATACATCCAAACGACTATAAATAGAGGCTTAGAAGCTAAAGAAAGCAAGAGGAACTACTCAATCAACTCCAATACTCATTTTCCTCAAATCCTCAAGCCTCAACAAAAATTCAAGAGCTAGAATTCAATATCTTCTATCACTCTCATATTCCTTGTATAGAAAAGCACAAATATTGTATAGGCTTTTCATTGTGCTTAATTTCTATAATCACTTGCCTATCTAGAGGCTTTCTTTGATTACTCATTTGTAAACTCATTTCATTCCTTGTAAAGGGGAGGTTTCTCTTGAGCCTTGAAAAAGAGGGAGGTTACTCTTTAGCCTAGGAAAAAGAGGGAGGCTACTCTTGAGCCTAGAAAAGAGAGAGGTTACTCTTGAGCCTAGAAAAGAGAGAGGTTTCTCTTGAGGCTTGAAAAGAGGGAGTGTAACAAATTCAAGGATAGTGAATTTGGGAAAATACTTGGGAGCGTCTCAAGGTAGAGGACGTAGGCAAGGTTGCCGAATCTCTATAAATCACTTGTGTACATTTCTCTATCCTTTCTCTCTTTACTTTCTTACAATTATATTTGTATTTATTGCATTGAATTTATATTGTATAATTGCCTAGCTAAGAGAACTTAGAAAATATCAATATAGGCTAGAGAATTTAGAGAAACCGAAAAACGAACTTAAGGTTAGTGAAAAACCGATTCACCCCCCCTCTCGGTATAGCCTATAAGAGCCAACAATTGGTATCAGAGCTTGGGCTCGAGATTGATTTAGACTAACTTCTATCGAGCAAAACGATCTAAAATGGCTCACTTGAATGTAGGCACACCCCTAGGAGAAGAGGGACAATCATTAGTTAGACCTCCACTATTTAATGGTGAAAATTATTCATATTGAAAAACTAGAATGATGTTATTTGTGCAATCCAATGATTATGAAGTGTGGAGAATTATAGTGAATGGTCCTAGAATTCCCATGAAGAAAGTAGATGGAAAAGATGTCCCTAAGCTAGAGGATGAGTGGGACACAAATGACATGAGAGTGGCACAATTGAATGCCAAGGCTATACACACTCTCTTTTGTGCATTAGGTCCTAATGAATATAATAGTGTCTCCCTATGTGAGAATGCCAAGCAAATATGGGACAAATTAGCCATCACACATGAAGGGACCAATCAAGTGAAAGAGACCAAAGTAGGAATGCTCACACATGATTATGAGCTATTTAGGATGAAAGAAAATGAGTCCATTAGTGAAATGTTCACTAGGTTTAATGATATAATTAATGGACTTAAGGCTCTAGGCAAGGCTTATTCTAATGTTGAAATGGTAAAGAAAATTTTGAATAGCTTGCCTAAATCATGGGAGGCAAAGGTAACCGCAATAGAAGAGTCTAAGGATCCAAATACCTTGTCTCTAGATGAGCTTATGGGCTCCCTACTTACATATGAAATGAAAATGAAAAGAAATGAAAAGCCTTCAAAGAAAGTAGGAGTAGCACTTAAGTCTTCCACTCATAAGGATGATAGTAATGAGAGTGGAAATGAGGAAGAAAAGGAAATGGCAATGTTTGCCAAAAGATTCAATAAGTTCATGAGAATGAATGAGAGAGAGCAAAATAGGAGACATCATAGGGGAGAATCAAGTAGAAGAGAAAAAGACCCCTTAGTGTGCTATGAATGTAATGAACCGGGTCACACTAAGTTAGATTGCCCCTTACTTAGAAGAGAAAAGGATAGGAAACCTAGGAAGAAAACATTTGTGGCTGCATGGAGTGATAGTAATAGCTCTGATGAGGAAAATGTAGATGAAGAGGTAGCCTACTCATGCTTTATGGCCATTAGTGATGATGAAGGTAGTTGTAGTTCTAGTGAAGATAATGATTATACCTTTAGTGAACTCCAAAATGCCTTTGATGATTTAGCAAATGAATTTCAATGCATGAACTCCAAATATAAGAAAATCATTGCTAAATTAAAAATAGAAAATGAAGCCTTGACTAATACTAAGCTAGAATTTGAAAAGAAATTAGAAGAGGCTAACTTAGAGATAAATGAGTTAAATGAAAAGAATACAAATTTGCATAACTCATTCTCTAGGTTTTATATGGGTCAACAAAAGCTAGATCACATGTTAGAGACCCAAAGAGCTTTCTTTGACAAAGATGGGTTAGGATATAATACAATACAAAAAGAAACTTATCTAAAGAATTTCTTAGTGAGCAAAAATACTATGCATGATTTGTCTCTTACATGTTCACTTTGCAATAGAATAGGACACTCTTCACAAGCATGCACAAATAGAAAAACCACATTTAGAGGAAGAGTGGTTAGAAAAATGTGGGTGCCAAAGCATGTAATAAATAATGATGATTTGAGCTTGAAATGGATCCCAAAAGGATCAAAAATTATTTGCACTAACTCTCAAGGACCCAAGAAAATTTGGGTACCAAAGCATGCTTGAAAATGTGTTTGTTGTAGGAGTGTTAGAGCATGAAGTTACAAAGAAACAATGGGGTTTGAATGCTCTACACACCTCTATGAAGTTTGCTTGTGCCAATAAGAAAGAGAAAAGCTTGAGGATCCATCTTTGACAAGATCACAACAATTCTTCAAAGGATAGCTCAAGGTGGACTCAACACATCAAGGCCAAGCACTCTCATGCAAAGGAGTTTTGTAAGCTTAAATCCTATCTCTTCAAAACTCATTTTTGCTACAATTACTTATATGTTTTATTGAGGCACTTGGTTGATGATTCTTGATGCATTGTGAATTGAATGATTGAACAAAAAAGGCATGACAAAGATTTTTGATTGGTTGATTATAGTACTTGATGATTGGATGAAAAGCATGATTTGTGAATTTGAAATGATTATTGAATTTCTATAGTTTGAGCAAGTTTGATATGTTTAGATAATATATTTAGTTGCTCAAAAGTTGTCAAATATGTCATATATGCAAAATATCATGTCATGAGCTTTAATGAAGAATATGTATGTTGGAAATCATGGCATGTTGTTCACAAGATGTATGTTTTAATGATATATATGCTTAAAATCTATGTGAACAAGTTTGTTTTGACATATTTATGAAATTCAATGCATTGGTTTTGCCAAAACAAGCATAACTTTCAAAATGACCTCCTTTGAGGCCAAAAATGCATTTTATTGTGAAAATTCTTCCAAAATTGCAAAATCTTTTGTTAAATGCTTTTTCATTCTTGTTTTTCATTCATACAAGTCCAAAATCATGTTTTACAAATGTTTAAACCTTTACTTGAACTTAAATGACTCAAAAACGAAGTTTTGGTACCTCACAAGTCCAATTTTCTGTCAAAACAAGTGCAGAATCTGCAGGAACATATGAGGGATCGATCCCCACTGTAGCAGGATCGATCCCCCCAGGCCAGAAAAGGCACTCCTGCATGTTTTCAACCGAAATTGAGAAGAACTTTTCATTGTTTTGATATTTTCTCTCTTCTCAACTTAAAATTCATTGTTTTAACTTCTTTTTTATGATCTTTAACCTATGAAAATTCATTTTTCATTGATATCATGCCTTAACTTCATCAATTAATATCATTTCCAACAAATGGTATCACTTTCAACAATCAATATCATTTTTCTTGAGCTCACAAGTGCAAAATCATTCTTCTTGTTGAAAACATTTTTGAATTGAATAAATCTTGAAATAATCTTGAAATATATTTTCAATGAATGCTTAAACATAATTTTTGAGATTTATTTCATTGATTTGTGAGTAATTTGAGAATTTGATGAACTTATGCATAAGGCATGTACTTCATTCCTTTTGTTCATCTTAGTCAAGCATCTTATAGGATTATGTGTATTGGCTTGACTTATCAATTCCATACTAGGTTTCATGATAATTTTACATCTAGTGGATTGATTCCAAATATAAATTCAACAATTGGTAATAGTCATTGGCCTATAATTTGTGATGGTAAATGGATCCTAAATGTTCAAATGCATAAAACTTTATCATCCTTGTACTTAAAGAACTAGGGTCTTAATGACAACACCAACACTCAAAGATAAATGCAAACTTGAACAAACTTGATATCCATGCATTTATTATTTGAATCGTTCCTTGCTCATAATTGGTTAAGGACTTGAATTAGAAAATGAGCATAGGATTTGTGTGCTTGAAACCATGGAAGAAAATGTGTTTGCTTGAATACCTTGATTTTATGAATCTTCCATATGGTATAAATTTGTGAATATGAATATGGATTAATACTTTATAATAGTGTGCTAATGATTAATTGATCCATATGCATATTTGATGATATGTGTTGTGTTCTTGCATATTTGAATGATTATTTTCTTGACATGAACACACTACACATAGATATTGGATTCATGCAAAATGCCTAAGTCAACCATTAGTAACAATTGGTATTTAGATTGAAATAACAATTAGTATCATTGGGAACCATATTTTCAATAATTGGTAAGCCAAATCTAAATTGCCAATTGGTATGAGCTTTAAATTGACAACTCTTCTCATGCTCCCTAGATTGAAATGACAAATAGAGAAGAATTCTCTTAGGATATTTTTGCATGAAACTCTTGTGTGCTAGAATTTGTAGTTAATTGCTATATATCTTAATTCTAGGCACAATATTTCTTGAAAATGATTTATGAGCACATGCATATGATATGTTATCTAATTTTAGCTCATAATCATGATGTATTATCATGCACCTTAGTTGGACCTTAGAGAACAATTGATATACTTAGGTGCTTGCTTAACTTCTTACCTATTGGAGCCTTCTTGCAAAATTACTTATCAACAATTGGTATCAAAATTATTTATAAACAATTGGTATATGATCATAAGTCATATTCATTGCATGAATATTTCATACTCTTTGTGAATATTGACTTATTTATTTGTGCTATGAGTCTCATGTACTAACATGTTTATTGTTGGATGGAGCATATTTTTATTATCTCTTCTCACATGGCCATAATTTTAGGGGGAGCATATTTTTTTATCTTTTTTGCTATGACAAAAAGGGGGAGAGATAGATAAAGGGAGAGATAAATATATGGAGAGATATTAAGGGGGAGAGATAATGAGGGAAAATTCATTTTCAAAACCCATGCTTATATTAAGGGGGAGTTTTATAAAATCCTGCTTCATTTGAGGGGGAGTATTTTTTCAAAGAATTTTCAAAGCAAATTTACATTAAGTTTTGTCATATCAAGAAGGGGGAGATTGTTAGCTTTAAATTGCAATATATATTTTGAAATGACAAAAACTTAAGTAAGCTTTAATGTTTTAATTCATATTGTAAATTTGCCTTATCACACATGATTTTCTCAATACATTTCAAGTGTTCATATCAAACATTAAGACCATGATTTAATGATACATATTCTTATTGGTCTTAATTCTTTATAAACATTTTAGAAAATCACTTGATGATTTCTTAGACAATATTTTCATTTGAGAAAGTCAAGAAAAACTCCCTTAAAGCTTATAAATATTTTGGGTTGAATTAGGATCAAAGGTCATATCATTTCTAACCCAAAAATGCAGGAAAAATGCCCTCTGGAAGAAAAGGATCGATCCCTACTGTAGAAGGATCGATCCCTTTTTGGCAGAAAGTCTTCCCAAGGTCCTTGAAGCCCAGAATCAAGATTCTGGACAAAAGGGATCGATCCCCACTATAGCAGGATCGATCCCTTTGCTCGAAAATAGCCTATAATGGCTAGTTTTTGTGAGACAATGGTAATATCCGAGATTTGGCTCCACCCAACGGCTATAATACATCCAAGGGACTATAAATAGAGGCTTAGAAGCTAAAGAAAGCAAGAGGAACTGCTCAATTAACTCCAATACTCATTTTCCTCAAATCCTCAAGCCTCAACAAAAATTCAAGAGCTAGAATTCAATATCTTCTATCACTCTCATATTCCTTGTATAGAAAAGCACAAATATTGTATAGGCTTTTCATTGTGCTTAATTTCTGTAATCACTTGCCTATCTAGAGGCTTTCTTTGATTACTCATTTGTAAACTTATTTCATTCCTTGTAAAGGGGAGGTTTCTCTTGAGCCTTGAAAAAGAGGGAGGTTACTCTTTAGCCTAGGAAAAAGAGGGAGGTTACTCTTGAGCCTAGAAAAGAGAGAGGTTACTCTTGAACCTAGAAAAGAGAGAGGTTTCTCTTGAGCCTTGAAAAAAGGGAGTGTAACAAATTTAAGGATAGTGAATTTGGGAAAATCCTTGGGAGCGTCTCAAGGTAGAGGACGTAGGCAAGGTTGCCGAACCTCTATAAATCACTTGTGTACATTTCTCTATCCTTTCTCTCTTTACTTTCTTGCAATTATATTTGTGTTTATTGCATTGAATTTATATTGTATAATTGCCTAGCTAAGAGAACTTAGAAAATATCAATATAGGCTAGAGAATTTAGAGAAACCGAAAAACGAACCTAAGGTTAGTGAAAAACCGATTCACCCCTCTCTCGGTATAGCCTATAAGAGTCAACACTTTCTATTTTATATGCATAATAAGATTTGGATAACAAAATTCAAAATAATCTTATAATAAATCAAATTCTGACATGTTAAAATATAATTGAATTTGGATACAAATATATAAAAAAAATTACTGTGAAGAAAAGGATAAGTTTTTAACTTTTTAGTTGAGGACAACATTTAATTTTAATATTTTATAAATATTTTAACCCATGCTTTTTTGCATTTTGACTAAGGGTGTTTATTGTTTTTTCCAACCTTATTTTTAAGCCAAAATTCTGAAAAGTCTCAACTTGCAAATTAGGACTGTAAATAAACTGAACACAAACAAACAAACTGATATTTTTGTTCGTTCTTTTTTTAATGCAGTTCGTGTTTGTTTGTATTCGTTAAGAAGTGTATTTGTGTTCGTTTGTTTATTTAGTAGGGATTGTTTGTTAATGTTCGCAAACAGTTAGCGAACGCAAACAGTTCACAAACAAGTAAACAAACGTGTTCACGAACATGTAAACGAACACGTTCGTGAACAGGTAAACGAATCCGTTCGCAAACATGTAAACGAATTTATTCACAAACACATGTTCATGAACAAGTATTCATGAGAACAAACTAAATATTAAATATTAAAAATCTTACATAAAGATTAAATCTCACGTGCAAATTAAAATCATCTAACACAAAAAATAACTTAAATCAACAATGTTTTTATTAAAATTGATAATTACTATTTTAAGTACAATTTGTATCATATGCATATACATATATTGGTATACATATATTAAAATATCATATATTGTGTGTGTATACACACATATGTGTAATATATATATATATATATATATATATATATATATATATATGTAAATGGTCGATGGATAAGATTATAAGAATGAGATTTTAACTTATTACAAGACTTTTATTAATTTTATTTTAGTACATTTTGTTTAAAATTTTAAAAAAATAATTGCTTTAAGTATAATTAACTAATTTAATTTTATAATTATTTTATAATTATATTTTATTAATTTTTTAAGCCAACAAAATTATATTGAATAAATATGTTTAAAAATTATGTACTAATTTTTTAGGTTAATGTCTTAAAAATAGGGTATATTATATAACTTATATAATATAAGTAATTTTAGTATTTTAATAAATAACAAATGAACAATAAACGAACAATAAATGACATTTTAAATGAACGAGTTATAAACGAACATAAACAAATAAACAACAAATGACACTTTAAATGAAAGAATAATAAACGAACATAAACGAGTCTATTCGCGAACAAAAAACGAACGAACCAAACTCATGTTCATGTTCGATTCGTTTAAAAAACGAATACTAAGATGTTGTTCGTGTTCGTTTGTTAGGCTTAATAAACGAACATAAACTAATAAAAATAAAATTAGTTCATGAACGAATCGTCGAACGTTCTGTTAGTTCACACTCCTATTGCAAATTGCAACAAAAGCACTAATCTTGAGTATGTCATGTGTGGCTCCAGCCTCCAAATTCCGGTAAGGCTTTTTCCATAATAAGTGTTGAGGCTTGAGATGGTATTAATTAAAAAAGCTATTATTGTAACCAAAAAAACAAAGCTATTATTATTTTTTTTTTGCATTCATTATTATTATTATTATTAGGGATAATAGCTAAATAAACCCTCAATTTTAGCATAAAATAAAATTAAATCCTCAATATTTTATTGCGTGAAAATCAGTCTATAAACTTTTATTTCTTTTTAAATAAACCCCCAACCTTTTATAATTATGCAATTAAGTCCAAATCGGTTAAATGACACTAACTTCTGTTTGGACATCTAATGTGAAAGCTGACGTAGATAGCCTAGTTGACTGCCACGTGCGTATGCAATACTAACGGAAGTTAGTGTCATTTAACAGATTTGGATAATTGCATAATTTTAAAAGGTTAAGGGTTTATTTACAATGAAATAAAAGTTTATGGACTGATTTTTACATGATAAAATATTAATGGCTTAATTCTATTTTATGTTAAAGATTGAAAGTCTATTTGAGTATTATCCCTCATTATTATTATTATTATTATTATTATAAAACAAAACCTGGGATTGAATAAAAATACATCATTTCATACCTTCTTTTGATATAAAATATCAGTTCACGTGTAGAGTACGACATTGGCCAGCATAAGGTAGAGGCTCTCTATAGAAAGTTTCAACCGCCGCTCAGTCTCTCATTTCATCATCATCTGCTGGAGTGACAATCAGGCTTTCAGCACACTTCCAGCCATTCAACAGGCAGAACTTTTTTTTTTCTCCGATAATCATTTCACCATTTCGTTTGTGTAATTGCAAGTATGTTTTACGACTATATCTTGATCAAAATTTCAGATTTCTCTATCACTGTTGGTCAGACAGATAAAATTAGCCTTTTTCATTTTGGGTTTTGACTCTACTAAAAAAAGTAATCTTTTTCAAATGATCATCTTGATTAGTAGGACCGCGGTGGTGGAGATTTGGTGGGCTCGACTTTGAAAGAAAGAAGTGCAATAGAGTTAGCAGAAGAATGAGACTAACCCCAAGAGAAGTTGCGAAGCTAGGCCTTCATAATGCAGGGTACCTTGCCCAGAAGCGTCTGGCACGTGGGCTTAGGCTCAATTATACTGAAGCTGTTGCTCTCATAGCCGCTCAGGTGATTCCTACGCTTTGATATATTTGTTTATACCTTTCCCACGTAATCAGATGTGTATAAATACATTGTTATATGCAAGTTAAAAGGAGCATTTTCGTGAATGAACTTAATTTTTAAAGCTATCATTTACTGCCTGCTGATTATGCTAGTTTTTCTGTGCTGATGATTTATTTTCAGATTCTGTTGAGCTTTTTCCCAGAATGAGTATATTTGTGTATGTTTTCTTTTTTCTTTTTTAATGAAAAATAAAATAGTGTGTTGTTATGCAATTGACAATGTCATGCTTCAGGATATTTAGTTTCATGATCTCTTCATGGAGTAGAGTGGTAAATAAGGAGTTAATTGGAAATTCTTCATAAATCCAGCTATTGGTTTCATAGCTATGTCTGTTCAATGCCTGTAATTGCTGTGTACCAGTTCTCCTTTTTTATTTTTCTTAGAGATTGTTGAAGAAAATTGAGCTTCCATATCCCTTTTCATATGGTTTCCATTGTAGATTCTGGAGTTTGTTCGTGATGGTGACAAGAGTGTGGCAGAATTGATGGACGTTGGTCAACAACTTCTTGGAAGGTAGGCAGCCATTTCTTCTGTTTTCCTTTTTATTTATGTTAGTTGTTTGTAAGAAGCTTTGTCCATTGTGATTTGAAGGAAGAAATAGTAATAATAATGTTTAAACAGGAGGCAAGTTCTTCCGGCTGTTCCACATTTACTGGATTCTGTTCAGGTATTATGCTTAAGTAATCATAGCTAGCATTGAATTTTCCTATGCAATTCATCAATGATCCACATATGTTTTAATCCTAGAAGAATTTACAGCTTGGCTATTGATTTTACCTCTGTGGTTTATCTAGAAAAAAGTGAAGCTGATGGAGATTACATTCATCAGTTTGTTATTATGACTTTATTTATCAGAAATTTGGTAATCATTATTTGGTATTTCTACCTATTTATTCTGAAATTATATTTCTAGTTGCTTGTTGGCCTCAGCAGTTCTATAGGCTATTAATTATTTCATATGTTATCCCTTTAGGAGAATGTGATTTTCTGCATTAAATCGTTTGTTGTTTTCAACTCTACAATGAATTTTTGAAAAGCCTGAAACAGAGTGCTTGAAACATCATTGTTCTGAATTTTCTTAGCTTATTTCCTAAAACTCTTTTTCTGTCAAAATCAGCAGCTCCATAAACTAATAGTAATTTCAATGTAGGTTGAAGGGACATTTCCTGATGGGACAAAGTTAATCACTATTCACAATGCGATTGCTAGTGAAAACGGAAACTTGGAGCTTGCTTTACATGGTTCTTTTCTACCTGGTAAGGGCTTATGTTAAGTCATATTTTTTTGGAATATATGCTTCCTCAAAGAATATATTTACAATATATTATGTTATTCTGAAAATGTCATCCTTAGGCTTAGCAGAGTGATCTTAGTTTTCTGCAAAGATTTTTGCGTACTTGATCTCAGATAAAAGAACACGGCTCAAGCTCAAACTACATTCATCTCACTATACAATTTTTTTCCTTTTCTTTTTGGTTCTAACCTACCTGACTTTTTGAAATCCGAGCAGTAAGCTTCTCATGATATATCAGTAAGTCTTTTGTAATACTATACCTTTATACTTGAAGATTTTAGTAGATTATGCAGCTTAGTTGGAACTGATACCGTTTGAGTATGTAAAGTGTCCAGTGGGAACTAAAATGAAGAACATTGATAATGCAGTGCCTTCCCCTGAGAAATTTCTTGAAATGGAAGATAAAACGGTTCCTGGTGACGTGATCTTCAAAGGTGGGCATATTACACTTAATCATGGAAGGAAAGCAGTAAGACTCAAAGTCAGTAACACCGGAGACAGGCCAATTCAGGTGTTGTAAACGTATCTTCTGTGAATGATATGATTTATTTTTCTTGTTGGGAGTTTGGCCAATTCAAAATCAGTTTCAGTTCATTTACTTTATGGACCACTTTATTAATTTGTACAGAGAAGTGACCTACAATTCTTTATAGCTACCATATAGTGGTCTAGCTAACAAATAATTTTTTTTGTTATTTTCCTGTGGAAGAATTGAAAGATGCTTTTGTTTCTTGTGTTAATCATTCAGCATTTTTACAGGTGGGAAGCCATTATCACTTTATTGAGGTGAACCCCTCCTTGGTTTTCGATCGACGGAAAGCATTTGGCATGCGCCTAAATATAGCAGCAGGAACAGCTACAAGATTTGAGGTTGTGCATTTTAACCTTCATCTCTTGAGAAGTTTGTTGTTCAGTTCATCATATAAGTGCAATTAACAGTTAATCATTGATTATCTTATGTAGATTAATCTCTTTCTACTAAAAATTAATACTGATAGTCTCATTTTATTTTTTAAGAGAGTGGTTCTTATCATGATTTATTTAGGAAATGTTGCCCCAGGATTTGTAAGAAATTGTAGATGCAGGTATAGGAATCAATGACATAGAGGAGGTTTTGATGTGTCTCAGTATATTGGCAGTTATGAAACTGAGCTGGTAGACCCTGATTTTGAAGGAAGCCTAAAAATTTATAATGATAAACATTCATTTGTGAAAACCTAATTATAAGAATTTGGAAGGTAGCATTCTATTAATGTAAGAGGGTTGTTCTAAGTGTTATTATAACTTTAGCAGATATACAGTTAAGATAAAAGTTCATACATAAAATTTTATTAAGTGAATTAAATTAAATGTTCCTTTGGTGTATTCATGGGCTCAGGATCAGCATGATCTAATCCTACTCTATTCTTTGCAGCCTGGAGAATGTAAAACTGTTGTACTTGTCAGCATTGGTGGTGAGAAAGTGATCAGAGGAGGAAATGGTATTGTTGATGGTCCCGTTTCTGATGCCAATATCGAAACGGTGATGGAAACTATAAGGATAGAAGGTTATGGGAATCTGGAAGATGAAAATGCCAGGTTTACAAGTTCGGCTAGAAAATTAGTGCTGTCTATTTCACTTTTAATTTATTTCACCAAAAGGACTTCTTCATTAGTAATCCTTGTCTGCTTAAATAACTGAATAGGAAAATTTGATGCCTTGACTTGACTGATTTTTCAGTGAAGGTGTGACTGGAGAAGATCCTGCTTTCAGCACAACAATTTCTTGTGAGGCATATGCTAACATGTATGGCCCTACTACTGGTGACAAAATTCGACTAGGTGATACAAATTTGTATGCTGAAATAGAAAGAGATTTTGCTGTATATGGTGATGAATGTGTATTCGGTGGTGGAAAAGTTATAAGAGATGGCATGGGTCAATCATGTGGGCATCTACCAGGAGAATCTTTAGATACTGTTATAACAAATGCTGTAATCATTGATTACACTGGTATATATAAGGCAGATATTGGTATTAAAAATGGACTTATTGCTGGACTTGGGAAAGCGGGCAATCCGGATACCATGAATGGTGTTTTCCCTAATATGATCATCGGTGTAAGTTTTTTCATATGAAAGCAGTGTCCAGGTATAATTAGCTGCTGTAATGGCTGATATTTAGACCATCAACTCTCAGGTTAACACTGAGGTTATTGCTGGGGAAGGGTTGATTGTAACTGCAGGGGCTATAGACTGTCATGTGCACTTCATATGCCCTCAGCTTGTTCATGAAGCAATATCAAGCGGTAAGCTACCCTTTCAGGCATGTTTTAGCTAAAAGATGCTAGTGAAACACGTGGACACACACTTTGACCAGAACCTTTAGAATATATAATGTTTTTCTTTGACAAGAACTGTCCTAATTGTTCACTTCATTATCTAGCTCAATGGTAAAGGTTTTGTGCTTTCATTTGCAAATGAAACTCTGTAAGCTGAAATGATGATTAGGACCACCTCAGAATCCCCAGTTCAAGGACCTTGCTCTGGTGTGATGGTCTTACTTTCCCTTGCCGTCCTTCTTTTCTCAATGTGAGGGTATAAGAAAGAAAAAGGTAAACTATGATGAGATTTTCCAGGAAGCATCCATATTATAGAAACAGCCCATATTATTTCTTGAAATGGGACACCAACAAGCCCTTCAGATCTGTTTGATTGATTTGGTTTGTTTCAAAGCATTCTGAAGGAACCATGTGAAATGTGAATGTCAGAGGGACTTTCCATTACTTTACGCAAATAGATCTTGCTAGATGAAATAGCATGTTGATGATGTTGGAAGTTGTTTTTTTTTTCTTGTTACTTATAGCTAATAGTTAAAATCATCCTTCTTTGCAAGCATTGGGAGACATCCCTGATTTGATTCTAGTTTGTTAGTTTTACTTTCTATCAGCTGTTCTTTGAACCATCAAAGTTTCTTCTGGTTTTCCATCAATTCTGCCAATCTTGGGCAACATATTGAAATTTTCTTTTAGTCTACTGAGGAAGGGAAAGACATAGTCCAAAGTTCTCTAATGGTTGTAAATTGATGCCTAACCATAAACTTTCAGGACTATGTAGAGATAATATAAGACACGTGCACGCGCAAGCACATGCGTACACATTCACAAATACTTCAAGACATCTATGAATTTGGAAATGCTTGTATGTAAAGAGTTTATGAACAGTGAGAGAGCTTATTTAATAGAATCATCCATCCTTATTAAATAGGCTTAATAGCCAAATGTACTCTCAACCTTTTGCATAAAATAAACTTAAGCCCTCAATGTTTTATCGCATGGAAATTTGTTCATAAACTGTTATTTTACTGTAAATAAACCCTTAATATTTCAAAATCATTCAATTAATTTCAAATCTATTAAATGACACTAATTGTCGTTAGGACATCCTACATGGAAGCTAATGTGGATAGCTTAGTTGGTTGATACGTGTGCAATACTCACGGAATTTAATGCCATTTATTAGATTTGGATTTAATTACATGATTTTGAATAGTTGAGGGTTCATTTACAGTAAAATAAAATTTATGAATTGATTTCTATGTAATAAAACGTTGAGGGCTTATAACCATTTTGTACAAAAGGTTGAGGGTATATTTATCTATTAAGCCTATTAAATATTATTGTTATACACTGAACCTTCCAAATACATGTAGGCATCACAACATTAGTAGGAGGTGGGACTGGACCTGCCGATGGCACACGTGCAACTACTTGTACACCGGCTCCAACACAAATGAAATTAATGCTGCAGTCCACGGATGACTTTTCTCTAAATTTTGGCTTCACAGGGAAGGTAAGCTTAAATTTCTTTACGTATTATTTTCCTCCATTTTTTTATGTTATCTATTAATTAGCTAATGAGTAAAGGATGGACCTATCTTTTTCGTTATCTAACATATACTGGATTGTTAGAACTTCCCTTAATTCCCCTTGAATTTTCTTCTTTTGTTGTTTCATATAGGGGAATGGTTCCAAACCTGATGAACTAAATGAAATAATCAAAGCTGGAGCTATGGGACTGAAGCTGCATGAGGACTGGGGAACTACTCCTGCTGCAATAGACACTTGTTTGACTGTTGCGGAACTATTTGATGTCCAGGTCATAAAACAAGAATGCCAATTCTTTCTGAGCTTCTCTAGTTCTTTTTAATTACATTTTAATCAACAAGCGTCTTTTATATCTATTGGTTTTGACAGGTTAATATACATACTGACACCTTGAATGAATCTGGATTTGTGGAGCATACAATTGCTGCATTTAAAGGAAGAACCATTCATGCTTATCACAGGTATAAACTAATGTCTCCCACCCTCCACCCCCACAAGAAAAAAAAAATACTTGGCTAATTAGCAAAAATCAGATATAGGAGATAACTCTGGATTACTAAGCTCACTAAGGCTCTTTCGGATGCCTTGTGAAAGGAACCTTAAAAAGTGCACAGTTGTAACTTTCATGAGTTCATTAAGCATGATTTTAATTGTTTTGGGACAGGGTAGAGTCCTGTTGTCTGTTAATTTTATGGTTAACCAGTCAGGTTTTAACTCTTTGATTTTCACGATTAATGTAATTTTGGGCAGTGAAGGTGCTGGTGGCGGTCATGCTCCAGATATCATCAAAGTATGCGGCATTAAAAATGTCCTCCCCTCATCAACAAACCCAACACGCCCTTATACTTCTAATACTATAGATGAACATCTTGACATGCTGGTATGAGAAGATAATAGTATGTATTATATCTGCAGGATTTTACCTGTCCCGTTCTCATGCATTCCATTCTTAACAGATGGTTTGCCATCACCTTGACAAGGATATTCCAGAAGATGTAGCTTTTGCTGAATCAAGGATTAGGGCTGAAACCATTGCTGCAGAAGACATATTGCATGACATGGGGGCAATCAGCATTATATCTTCTGATTCACAGGCTATGGGTCGCATTGGAGAGGTCTGCTTTTAAATTATACTTTCTTCTTCCTTGGCATACTTGATTTCATTAGAAAGTTTTGAGTAGTTGCTACTCATGGTTTATATGAACAAGAGATCTGCCTTAAAGACTTAACTGTGAGAATTTAGAATAACTGAAAGCAGTATCTGGTTTATAGTAAATAAAGTGGTAAACTAATTTCAGGATGAAGGTAATAAATACTTTGTGAAGGATGAAGAGAGCATTATTGCATCAGAGACAACAACCCCACACTTCACTTAATGAGCCTTATCAAAAAGCAGGGCAGGATCATAGTGGGAACATCTTGTGTTTGTCAAATTATAACCCTGCTTTTGTCATGCTCGATTCTGAATAGCATACATGGTTAACCTTCTATATAGCACATACTTTTCATTTTGCACGTGCTTATAAATGACAACTCAGATGGTTCCATTATCAAATGCTGAAATAAGTTCAATTCTTTCTTACCAGGTGATAAGCAGAACTTGGCAAACTGCCCATAAGATGAAGTCACAAAGAGGGCCAATTGATCCTGGAGGCTTAGACAATGACAACCTAAGAATCAGACGTTATGTGGCAAAATACACCATAAATCCAGCTATTGCTAATGGGATTGCAGAATTTGTAGGTTCAGTAGAGGTATGTCATTTGTAACCTCTTTTAACTGTTTTTTGTGTGTGCGCGTGCGTGTGTGTTTTGGCTTTTCTAATGATAAGAAATTTACTTATGTCAACAATTTATGCGTCTGTAGTTGGGAAAGTTGGCTGATCTTGTTTTATGGAAACCATCCTTTTTTGGGGCAAAAACTGAAATGGTAATCAAAGGTGGTGAAGTTACCTGGGCAAATATGGGAGATCCTAATGCAAGCATCCCAACACCTCAACCGGTAAAATTTTATTTGGTATTTGTACAGAAGCTTTTTTTTCACTTCACTTGACAAATCATCCTGTACGGTGGCATTATGGGCATTAACATCTTATTCTCCTATCTTAAAAAGAAATTGATAATAAAACTTTGCATAGCAGTTGGAATCTGCTTGAAAATGCTTTCAGGTATTAGACGCTGACTATTGAACAAGTTTTTTACGCCCTTCTGATCTTGTTCACATTTCTACTGATCTATAAAAATAAAAAAATCTGAAAAATGATTTATAAGTCATTGTTGCTAGCTAATGCAACCATACTGGGGCTTCTAGTGAGATCCATTGAAGGAGCCCAAGTTAAGCACTTTTTATGGAAGACATGATTTGCCACAGGTGTTGTCAAGGCCGATGTTTGGAGCATTTGGCAAGGCTGGAAGTGCTAACTCCATTGCTTTTGTCAGCAAGGTATGAATCTCCCTCCCTCACTTCCTCTCTCGTTCCATGTGTGTATATATGATAAATAAGTAGAATTATATTTTACCATTGCAAACAGGCTGGTTTGGATTGCGGAATTAAAGAGTTGTATGGACTCAAGAAACGGGTAGAAGCTGTTGCCAATACCAGAAATCTGACCAAGCTTGACATGAAGCTCAATAATGCCCTCCCAAATATCACAGTAGACCCAGAAACATATATTGTGACAGCTGATGGTGAGGTTCTCACCTGTGATGCAGCAACTACAGTTCCCTTGTCTCAGAATTATTTTATCTTCTAGTCTCCATGGATAATGCTCTCAACTTTCCCCATGTATTTTACTTATTGTTTTTAAAATCATATACACCCTAGCTCTGCAAAGTTGGGAACATTTAAAGAAAAACAGACAATAATTCATCCAGCAGGCAGCAAGTAAAGCAGGAACAATCCAGCTATCTCTGAGTTGCTTGTTCTCCAAGCTTACTGAAACATTATGTTCTACTTGTTGCAATGTAAAAACTTGTGCATCTTTGTTTCTGCCACAACAAAGCCTACAGTGCAAATTGGCTTGCTCTCACTTGAGAGCATCATTGACAATGGTTACAATTTGATGTAACCAAACATGATATCAAGTCGTTTCAGTCTGACTTGATTATGACCAGAACATTATTCTTCATGTTTCCAGCATGAATACGAAATCAAACAATCAAAAATCTTCCCAGGTAGCAGGCTAGTGATGTACAAACATACATCCATCATTTTCGTCCTACAGTTTCCTGGGAAATTGCACTTAGCAAACCAATGGTCCCAGTTCCAACATATGCCTCCACAAAAGATGCAAATATACTTCAAACTGTGGAATATTCCAGTGTGAAACTCTTTCAATGTCTGCTGCATTGGGCACATTAATTCCATAACCTGTAGTGCTCAATCAGGTCCACCACACTCTGGACGCATGGAAATATTGGGGCCCCAAAGCAAGCGCTGCCTATTTAATAGATGTCAAATGGCAAAAAGAAGGATCCTGGGCCAGTTTCATCACTGAAAACTTGCAAAACTATAGAAAATGTCTTGAACATGCTACTTGTCTCCATAGGCTCATTTCATGCATAATACATTCGTCACCAAAGGTAAGTGCAAATGCTAACTCTTCTGAAGCCATGGCTCAAATCCCTTTTCCTCCATTGTTGGAGACAATGTTAACTGCAAATTGTCTTAGTTGCAATAGAGTCCAATCCCATTGAGATCACCGAAAAGAACATATTTGGCAGGATCTGTGCAGTTGGCTCTGCATTGGACTATTACATGAATATTTATTTCCACTGTTAATATTTATGGTTAAACTTGAGGGAAGAATCAAAAAGGCAAACCTTGATCCTCAGTTCTGCCATTCTAAACTATAGATGTCCCATGTGCATGTGCTGCTGTGATAATATATACAATAACGCCAACTACAAAAATAATCTTGAAGGATTTAATGTAAGGCCAGGTGAGTGTGTGACCTTCAAGAAATATGCAGTTCCAACAAATGAATAGTCTAGCAGAATACAGATAAATGATTGTTAACATGTGTGTTATATTCATTTAAATGGGATTTGCATTATTAATTAATCACTGGAAACCAAAAAGGAGGGTAGATCTAAATATTTATAAATAGATTTGATTTAATGATAAATACATGTATTTTCATTTTAAAAATGGGTTCGAATCATTTTTGAAAAATAAATTATAGAGGGTTTATAATTCATCACGTGTTCTAGAGGAATTAAAAAAAAACTATAAAGTGTTTAATGATTGTAATGAAAAGATTAAACAAGGACATCATATTTTTCTACTACTTTTCTACACACTTTTTCGACATTTTATGTTTGTCATTCTTGGTAGGACAAATTTCATTTGCCTTTGGTCAAAGATATTTTGAGAAGGGATAAGATCATTTTATTTCAATGCAAGAAAGTACCAGTGCTTGAATTCTTTTTTTTTTTTAAATTTAAATGTATGCCAAATTTGGTAGTTATAAAATAATTTAAATTTTCAAAGAAAATAACTTCATAGAATATCACTTTTTTAAAAAAAAAAATATTGCAGTGAAGGGATAACAAAGAAAAATTCAAATGTTAAAATTTAAAAAATAATTATTTAAAACTTTTTTTACGAATTAATTGAATTAAATTTTAAAATTTATATTATCAATAATAATGTAAATGTGCTTTATCATTAAAAATATTTTTCTGATTTGGTCTTAAACCTTTTTGCCTAGATGAAGAAAGCAGAACGCAATTATGATTGTAAATGTTAGGTTAATATCTTAATCAAGCATCTGTCATTGTTAATTAATTTTACTACTTTTATTTAGCCATTAACAAATTTATAAATAAAAAAATAATTGACCCACATAACAAGCTGTATGGCAATTAAATTTACTACTAATAACCATTCACTGAAAGAGAAATTTAATTACTTTAATCCCTGTTGGGGCCAACTTTCATGTGAAGTTTCTCCATCCCTCTCTCTATCTCTCTCTCCACATCAATAATCTCAGTACTTATGTAAAGAGTATTTGCTTATATTTTTAATAAATGTAAAAAAAAACGTAAATGTTATAAAATTAAATCACAAATTTTAAAGTAAGACAAATAAATAAAAAAATCATAATGATTTTTGCTAATTAAAATAAAAAAATGAAATAAATATAACATTACTTAAAATAAATATATTATGTGAACTTATATAATCTTCTTCATAAATTTATGAATTATTGAAAAGTAAATTGAAAAGGTAAAAAAATTTTACTAAAGACATGTCAAAATTAATATTTCTTGAAAAAATTTTAATTTATAAATTCATCAAAACGTTCAGTTCAAATTTATTTCTTGTATAAGTTAAAAATTTTAAAATTTTAAAAGTTAAGTACTGATTTCTCATTTTACAATAAGTAAACTCTATCATAAACTGAACTAAATATACACTAACAAAATATCAATAACAGTAATTAGAGTATATATTATTATCCGTGTGCACTTCTTAGATTTTATTTAAAAATATGAATATAAAATTAATGTTATAAATTTTTTATTTTATTATAATTATATTTATTAAATTTTAAAAATAATAAACGAAGTCCAAGTAATAAATTTTTTAAATTTAGATATTTTTAAATATTTGTTATTCAATTCATTTAAATAAATGTAAATAAGTATTTTTTACCAATTAAATCATTCAACTAAAAATATTTTAACAAATAATTAAAGAATTTATACAGTCAAAATTGTAAATAAAATAAAATAAAAATTTTAATATGATCAAATAACTGTTAAGGAGATGGCATTAATTAAAATTTTAAAATCTCCGTCACCTTTTCCACGAGATCTTTGACACTTGCTTTCTCTACTTTCGGTTTGACTTGGAGAGTAAAAACTGACTGTTGACTGGTGGTAACATCAACATACTCTCTTTTATTGGACGGTGACTGACACGCACTTTAAATCGAGAGTCCGGTAATCTTTTGACTGTAAAACTTTTTATACAAACTTTTTGGAGAGCAACTGGACTCTTCCAGACAAATTTCGAGGAAATGATGTCAGAACACGAGCACATCTAATTCAGAAAAATGTATAAAAAAGTAAGAAAGAAACATTAAGATCACGTAACGTACTAACGTTTAGTTTGGTTTGGTGGCACATATTATTTCCACCTGTTCTCTGTCAAGTTTTTTAAGGATTCTAACATTGACAGCCAAGAAGACTATGCTAGCTTTGAAGCCACTCCCACCGTTCAAGTCAACTTTCTCCGGCTCTGCCCTGCGGCGGCCTTCGAGGCTCAATGGGATTCCTGGGCTGCTCCCGTTTTCCTGGAAGAAAAGGACAAGGCCCCTGGTTCGTGCTCTTACCAGTGATGGCAAGGCTGTGGAGTCGGCGAAAAAGTCATCGGTTGAGCAAGAAGACGTTAACGGGTCGTTGGTTGTCAAGGAAGTGAGGGCGGTTGTGACTGTAAGGAAAAAGATCAAGGAGAAGATCACAGAGAAGATTGAGAATCAATTGGAACTGTTCATGAATGGGATTGGTCGTGGAATCCTGATTCAGCTCATCAGTGAAGAGATTGATCCTTGTTTGTTTTGTTCATTTCTTTAACTGAAATCTGCATTTTTTCCTCGTTTTGAGTTTAGTTCTAGTAGTTACTTCGTTGAGTAATTTAAGGGATACTTTATCTGGTTACGTGGCTTGACTGTTACAACACAGTATAGGATATTGCTGGCTTTGAAGTTTGAACTTTACATCTGCATTTATTGTTTTCTTACATTGTTTAAAGTATTATGATAGCTTTGCTTATTGACAGGAGGGAAACAAAAGACTGAATTCAATAACAAAAATATTTTTCATATATTTTTTTGCTGAGATTCCCTGTTGTTTGCTGGAATTTATTTTTTGAATCTCCAATTAATTCCCTTATCGACTGAAACTGAATGGTTTGTTTTAACAGTTACTAACTCGGGGAAGAGTGTAGAGACTTCTGTAAGAGGCTGGTTGCCTAAGCCTTCAGAGCATCCCCACATACTTGAATATGTAGCTGATTTTACAGTCCCATCTGACTTCGGCAAGCCCGGTGCTGTTCTGATCACCAACCTTCATGGCAAGGAATTTCATTTGCTAGAGATTGTCATTCATGGTTTTGATGAAGGCCCCATTTTCTTCCCTGCAAATACATGGATCCATTCTCGGAATTATAATCCGGAAAGCAGAATTATATTCAGAAATCAAGTAAGAAATTCTTTCTAGTGATTTTCATTTTTCATGAGGTTATTGAAGTAGAGGTTACTTAAGCAGTGCCTCATTGTCGTGAACAGGCATACTTGCCATCACAGACACCACCAGGCCTTAAAGATCTACGCCAGGAAGATTTACTTAGCGTTCGTGGTAATGGGAAAGGAGAGAGGAAGCCTCATGAAAGAATTTACGATTACGATGTCTATAATGATTTAGGCAATCCTGACAAAGATGAAGATCTTGCCAGGCCTGTTCTGGATGGTGAGCAAAGGCCCTATCCTAGGCGCTGTAGAACTGGCCGACCTCCTGCTAAGACAGGTATTTGTACAAAGTAATACTATGTTATTCTGTGTTAAAATAGCTGTTCTGCAATACTAACATGGGATTTCTTATGCACCCGGTTTGATGATTCATTTAGATCCACTTTGTGAGAGTAGAATTGAAAAACCCCATCCTGTTTATGTTCCTCGGGATGAGGCCTTTGAGGAGATCAAGCAGGATACTTTCTCTGCTGGGAGGTTGAAAGCACTTCTTCACAATCTTGTACCATCCATTGCTGCTACTTTGTCGAGTTCCGATATCCCATTCACATGCTTTTCTGACATAGATAGGCTATACAATGATGGTTTCATCTTGAAAGACGATGAGCAAAGAGAATTGGGTGACAATCCATTCATAGGCAATATGATGAAACAAGTTCTCAGTGTTGGCCAAAAGTTGTTGAAATATGAAATCCCAGCTGTTATAAGAAGTAAGCATGCTTCATTTATCCCCTGCCTTACAGTTAGTTCTCTAATAGCTTATGCTTGCATTAGTCTCAAGCCATATCCATTCAAATAAAACCATTATTCATTAATGGAGCATTATTTCATTTCTGCGATTGATCTTCAGATTTTTGCTTCCAGGGGACAGATTTGCATGGTTGCGAGACACTGAATTTGCACGCCAGGCTTTAGCTGGGGTCAATCCTGTGAATATTGAGATTGTGAAGGTTAGCTATAGATATTTTTCTGTCTGCGTAGATTCAGTTTTAGTCTTGCAGTTGCTTCCAAGAAATCCTTAAGTTTGTTTAATCTTACAGGAATTTCCAATTCTTAGCAAACTAGATCCTGCCATTTATGGCCCTCCAGAATCATCAATTACGAAGGAATTGATAGAGCAAGAACTTCATGGAATGAGTGTGGATAAGGTATTGACATCTACAAGCATTACTCTAATATGTTCACGTGCTTCCTTCTGTTCTTTTCTTATTCTCTGAGGCTGCTCTTTTGCTATCTCATGTTACAGGCGATTGAGGAAAAAAGATTGTTCATACTTGATTTCCATGAAATGCTTTTGCCTTTTATCAGGAGGATGAACAACTTACCGGGGAGAAAATCTTATGCCTCCAGGACAGTGTTCTTCTATAGCAAGACTGGTATTCTGACACCAATAGCTATTGAGCTTTCACTTCCTCCAACTCCTTCATCCTCTCGAAATAAATATGTTTATACTTACGGGCATGATGCTACAACACATTGGATCTGGAAACTAGCCAAAGCTCATGTTTGCTCGAATGATGCTGGCGTCCATCAGCTAGTAAATCACTGGTAAATACATAACAGTGTCAAACCCGTGTAATTTAAAGTCTGGAATCATATCTGATCAACTTTAATATTAGTAAAGCAGCATTGGTAATTCATGCAAATTTTGTTACATTCCCTTCATATAAAATGTTGAGATGTACTTTTCTAATATGGTAATTTCGATGTTTTAGGTTGCGGACTCATGCTTGCATGGAGCCATACATAATAGCAACTCACAGACAGCTTAGCTCAATGCACCCTATTTACAAGCTGCTTCGCCCCCATATGCGCTACACTCTAGAAATTAATGCACTAGCACGACAAAGTTTAATCAATGGGGGTGGGATAATTGAGGCTTCTTTCGGCCCAGGAAAGTATGCCATGGAGCTAAGCTCTGCTGCTTATGAGAGTTGGCGGTTTGACATGGAAGCATTGCCTACAGATCTCATTAGGAGGTAAGGTTTTTGCATGCTTGGTCTTACATAATTAGTCTCCACTCAAAACAATATCAGATAGTTGTGGTAAAACTTTCAGGGGCATGGCAGTGGAGGATCCTTCAGTGCCTGGTGGCCTGAAACTTGTAATTGAAGACTACCCTTACGCAGCAGATGGGCTGCTCATTTGGTCTGCCATCAAAGAATGGGTAGAATCCTACGTCGAACACTTTTATGCTGAACTCGATTCTGTCACATCTGATGTTGAGCTCCAAGACTGGTGGAATGAGATCAAGAACAAAGGCCATTATGACAAAAGGAATGAACCCTGGTGGCCTAATCTCGCCACCAAAGAAGACCTGGCTAGTATACTCACTACAATGATCTGGATTGCATCAGGCCAGCATGCAGCTATAAACTTTGGGCAGTATCCATTTGGAGGATATGTGCCAAACCGCCCCACTCTCATGCGAAAACTCATCCCACAAGAAACCGACCCTGATTTCGAGAAATTCATTCAGAACCCTCAGCGTACATTTCTATCCTCTTTGCCAACACAGCTTCAAGCAACCAAGATCATGGCTGTTCAAGACACCCTGTCAACTCATTCCCCAGATGAAGAGTACTTGGGTCAAATGAACCATCTTCACAGGAGCTGGATCAATGATCATGAAGTCTTGAAAATGTTCGATAAATTCTCAGCTAAACTAGGGGAAATAGAGGAAACCATAAATAAAAGAAATAAGAATATCCGCCTTAAAAACAGAACTGGTGCAGGCATTCCCCCGTATGAGTTGCTGCTTCCTTCATCAGGTCCTGGAGTAACTGGCCGTGGAATACCCAATAGCATTTCTATTTGATGACTTCAGCTGGATCAAGGCCTTAGTAGTTATAAAAATAGTAGGTTCTTTCATTTATGTTTTATCGGATTATGTAAAGAAACTAGATTTTGTATTCTTGAAGATTAAAGAAGAAGATCATTACTGAATTGATCAAAAGTCAATTACAAGATAGCTATATAAAGGAGCTAATCTACTGAGTTAGTTAACTATTTACCGTTGCAAAATAACTAACAACTTTCTTAACTGGCTAACTAACTATTAAATACAAACTGAAGTTAGTTCTTTTGCTCTTCTGCTTGTTGCTTTAGCTTTGCATTAGTGATATGCTGGACATCATTTGTTATCCCCCCACAAGCTGGAGCATACAGGATCTATAAGCCCAACTCGGAGATGAAAAAGGAGAAAGATGAGGCAGGGTGAGGCTTTGTAAAAACACCTGCTAACTGATCCTTTGAAGAGACATGAAGGAGATGCACTAAACCTAATTGAATTTTCTATCGAACAATATGACAGTCAATTTCAATATGTCTGTGCGTTCATGGAAAACATTATTTTTTGCAAACTAGATAGCAAATTTGCTATCACAAAAAAGAACCGCTGCTTGTGGTTGAGAAACATGAAGATCAATGAGTAAGTACTTGAGCCATTGAAATTCACATGTAGCAGATGCAATGACTTTGTACTCTACTTCAAATGAGGATTTAGAGACTACAAGTTGCTTTTTGGACTTTAAAGAAATGAGTAGCGAACCAAGGAAGATGTAGTACCTAGTAACTAATCTATTGGAAGAGGGACAAGTGGCCCAATTCGAATTTGTAAAGGCCTTTAGATGAAGATTGGAGTTAGCAGGGAAAAAATAAGCCTTATCCTAAGGAAGATTTGATATATCTAAGCACCCTATGAGCTGCAGTCAAGTGATGTTGGGTAGGTCGATCAATGAATTGAGAGAGTTGTTGTACTGCAAATGAGATGTTTGGTCTAGTAGATGTGAGATAAAGTAGCCGACCAATCAATCTTCTATGGGCTTTAGCATCATTCAGTAAAGGATCAGAAGTGTGAAGTGATTACTTCTGAGTGGTAACCATAAGAGTTGAGGCAAGTTTACAACCAAGAAATCCAGTGTCCTGCAATATGTCAAAGGTATATTTTCTTTGGCAAAGGTTCATACCTTTGTGAGATCTAGCAACTTCAAGGTCAAGAAAGAACTTTAAGGAACCAAGGTCTTTGATTTTAAAAGACTTGTCCAAGTAATTCTTTATATCAGTAATCATCTGCATGGTGTCACTTGCCAATTTAACATCATCCACATATATGAGGAAAGCAATAAATGAAGAATGGTTATCCTTGAGGAAAAGAGAAGTATTAGATGGTACTCGATGAAAACCTTACTCTAATAAAACATTTGTGAGCTTTACATACCACTACCTGCTAGCCTGCTTCAAACCATCTTGCTTGCCAATATAACATCATCCACATATATGAGGAAAGCAATAAATGAAGAATGGTTATCCTTGAGGAAAAGAGAAGTATTAGATGGTACTCGATGAAAACCTTACTGTAATAAAGCATTTGTGAGCTTTACATACCACTACCTGCTAGCCTGCTTCAAACCATACAAAGATTTTTGAAGTTTGCAAACTTTGTTTGGTGAAGAACAAGAAAAACTAGGTGGAATATCCATATACACTTCTTCAATGAGATTTCCATGAAGAAATGCATTATTGATGTCTAATTGGTGAAGGAACCAACCATTGGCTATTGCAACAGCCATCAATGTCCTGATTGTTGTCATTTTGGCCACTAGTGAGTAGGTGTCTAGGTAATCAATGCCAAGTTGCCGAGTATATCCTTTTGCAACCAACCTTGTTTTATATCTCTCAATAGACCTATCTGCCTTATACTTAATCTTGTATACCTTGCAACCTATTGTTTCTTTTGTAGGTGGCAAATCAACAATTTTCCATGTTTCATTATGCTGTAATGCATCAAGTTCTGCTTTCATGGCATCTCTCCAACGTTTATACTTAACAGTTTGATTGTAATTTTTAGGTTCTACTATTGATGTAATGTTGATAAACAAGACTATATGTTTAGATGATAAGTTGTCATAAGCTAGAACGTTAGAAAGTGAATGTGGAGTACCTGTTTTAGATTGTGCATGAAGCAATGCTGAAGGATGATGGGAAGGAGAAACCTGTGTGGTCAGATTACAATGATCGTCTTGCAAATATCTTGGAGCATGTCTTGCCCTTTTTGATCTTTTCATAAAAGTACTAGGAGAAACAATTTTAGAAGTATCAGAATTAAAAGGAAGAATTTTAGAATTATCAGAAATAATAGGATTATTAACTGTTTCATGAGGAACAAAATTTAAATTGTCTGCTGGATAATCTTGGATAGTAAGATCATTTGTTGATTTTAGAAGAACAAATTCTGAGTGATCAGATGAAGGAAAAGAAGAAATGTCATGTTTAAAAGGAAAGATGGATTTGTAAAGATAACATCTCTAAAAACAAAGTCTTGTTTTGAATGTTGGTCATATAATTTGTAACCTTTTTAATTATTTGGAAATCCAATAAAGATGCACTTCTCAGCTCTTGAATCAAATTTAATTCTAGAGTTAGCCAAGGTGGATGCAAAGCAAAGACTAGCAAAAACTCTTAAATGAGAGTAGGTTGGTGGTTTGTTAAAAATCATTTCAAAAGGAGTTTTGTTATGTATAACAGGAGATGGTACTCAATTGTTAAGATATATAGCATGAACAATACAATCAAACCAGAAGCATTTTGGAAGAGAAGCTTGAAATCTTAAATCTCTAGCTACGTTAAGAATTTGTTGATGTTTTCTCTCAATAGCATTGTTTTGTTGAGGAGTTTGAACACAGATGTTAGATGTAAAATACCTTTTGAAGCATAAAAAGCATTCATGTCAAACTCCATACCATTATATGTTCTAGTACATTTCATTTTAGTAGAAAATTGAGTTTTAACTAGGTTGTAAAATTGTTCAATTAGGAATCTAGCTTCTGCCTTTGTTTTCATAGGATAAACCCAAGTTGTTTTGCTATGGTCATCCACAATGCTTAAGAAATAAAAGTGTTCATAGATGGAAGTAGCATGATATGAACCTTAAATGTCAATGTGAATGAAATCAAAACAAGAAGAACTGATGGAAGTACATATAGGAAAAGGATTCCTTTTTTGTTCAGCATAATGACAGGTATCACAAGGCACATTATCATTAGTGAAAATTATAGAATCTAAACTTTTCAATAGTTTTATTCTTTGATAAGAAGTATGGCCTAATTTGTGATGCCGTAGATCGAATGATTTTGAAACAGAACCATGATTAAGAGAATGAAATAGTCTTGAAGAAGAGAATTGTGTAAGACATGAACCAGATGCTTGCTAAACTAATTGATAAAGGTCATTCACTTGTTTACCTAAACCAATCATCTTCTAGCATATTGGATCCAGCATAACACAAAGCTTTGGTGGAAAAATAACAATACATTAGAGAGACTTACTTAGTTGACTGACAAATATGAGATTAAAAGTAAAGGAAGCGAGATACAAGGCATTTATAAGGACCAAAGAAGAAGAAAGTCTTATTGTACCTACATAGGTGATTGAGACATGACTACCATTTGGAAGTTTCACAAAGGCATTGGTAACAAGTCTATAAGAATCAAAAAATGAAAGTGAAGAAACAATGTGGTCTGTTGCACCACTGTCAAAAATCCAAAAAGAATTATGAGAAGGTTCATTAATTGTGCATGTTGGTATATAGGTAACTTGTTGTTTGGGTAAGGAAGTGAATGTGGCATTAACTATAGTAGTATGATTTTTAAAAGAGGGAGCCATGTTAGCTAAATTGAGCATCCGCATAATCTAATTGTATTGCTCTCGGGTGAAAGATCCTACAACCATATCTTCATTGTCATTGACAACTTTGTTCATCATAGGAACATTTTCAGGAGGTAAGCTTTCAACACGATTTACATTATTGATATTTCTTGACTTTGGTTTATAACTAGGAGGGTAACCATGCTTCTTATAGCATTTATCAATGGTATGCCCTTAGTAGCCACAAAAAGTGCAAGATGGTCTCTTATTGGTTGAATAAGGATACTTCTTGGTAAGAGATACATGTTGATTACTTGTTGTAACTATCTTGGTGTTGAAAGCAGCTGAATCAATAGACTGAGTTGAAGGATGAGCAACATCATTTTGCCTTTCTTGTTGAATTACTAATCCAAATACTTTGTTAATGGAAGGGTGGGGCTCCGTCAGCATGATTTGAGAGCGTACTGTGGCAAAATTATCATCAGCCCTTTTAAAAATTTGATGACCTAATCATTTTGTTGATAATTTTTTTCAAGATTTAAGGTTGCATAGGAACATTGTTGATTGCAAGTTCAAGAAGATACTGGTCTAAGATTCAGCAACTCATCCCAAAGAATTTTCAAATGTGTGAAGTAGTCTTTCACAGACATCAATCCTTATTGAAATGAGAAGATTTCTTCTTGCAAGTCTGAAATTATAAAGAAGTCTCCTTGTGCAAATCTGTCCCTTAGGTCTTTCCAAACATCCATGGCTATATCAAGTCATATAACACTCTGAGCAATAGAGGGAGAAAAAGAATGAATAAGCCAACAAAACATTATTGTATTGCAGCGCTCCCATGCAGGATGAGCTTATTTGTTTTGGCTGGAGTTTTGATGTTGCCATCAACAAATTTTAGTTTGTTCTTGGATAAGAGAGCCATATTCATAGCTTGATACCAAGAATGATAGTTGGAGTCATTCAAAAGGAAACATGTATAAGGGTAGGGTTTTCGTTTGCATAAAGATAATAAGAACTAGAAAGATCTTCTGGTGTTGCCATTAAAGCAAGAACACATCATGAAATCAAGAACATAATATGAAAATGGAAGAGAAAGGAGAAAGAATCTTTCAACCTCTGATACCATATCAAATTATGTAAAGAAACTAGATTTTGTATTCTTGAAGATTGAAAAAAAATCATTACTGAATTAATCAAAAGTCAATTACAAGATAGCTATATATAGGAGCTAATCTATTGAGTTAGGTAACTATTTATAGTTGCAAAATAACTAACTAACAACTTTATTAACTGGCTAAGTAACTATTAAATACAAACTGAAGTTTGTTCTTTTGCTCTTTTGCTTGTTACTTTAGCTCTACATCAGTGATATGCTGTATGTTTCTACCATATTTGGTTTACTATTTTCTTTGTGCAGAGCTCAAAAACATACTTGTAAATTACAATCATTCCAATGAACATTCATATTGATTGGCATATTCAATTGGGATACTTACCTTACCTCTCTATTCTGATTTTTTTTCCTTTCCATACTTGATTTTTATAGTTTCTTTTTTTTTGGAATAGTTGAAAAAATAGATAAAAAAATAAAGTCATATTTTGTTTAATTATTTACATTAATGCATTAAAAAAATCCTATGTTTGAACTCTTCCAAAATGTTTTTATTTTGTGTAACAAAAGTTGACTAATAAATGCAAACAAAGGTTGCAAGTGGCTATTGACTCGATGGAAACTTGGGAGATGAAAATGGTAATGGTTGTTGAAGACACCATTTCAAAACATTAGCTGACTGATGAGACAACTAATCTTAGTTGGTATTTCTATGTTTCTTATCAGTCAGGACTTACAAATTCCAAGAGCCAGGGAAAACAGGCAACTGTTAACTACATTAGATTAAAACTAAAGTAGTGTTTCGGTAAGCTAGATGCTAAAAGGATAAAGTAGCTGACTTTATGAGGCAGAGGCTGAGGGGCTTGAGGCGGTCTTTTAAATGTGGAACAGAACATGAAGATCTAATAAGAGCAGAATAGGAAAACTCATAATAGAATAAAAAGGTTTACTGCAGAATGTTGAAATTGTGAATCTAGAGAAATAAAGGGACAATGATGCGAAATAATACTAACCCAAAACATTAAATTTAAACTAGAAACTTGATGAAATTAAAGTAGTATATAGCAAAATAAATAAATAAATAAATAAAATAGTAATGTAAAAACAGTGCATGTGAATACTAAAAAGAAAACCATAATTTTGTTTAATTTAAATTGGAAGAAAATTGAATTTTAATTGAAACTTGAATGTATTAAATTGACAAAACTTAAACCTAATAGAATTTAAGAAAAACAGATAATTTTTTATAATCTTTTCCAATACCCATAGGAAGAGAGATATGAACAGTGTTAAATTTGGCAAGTCCTCCCCTTCTTACATATAAAACATGATGGTTTTTTTTAAGTACAAATATTTTTATCCGTTTTATTACTTAAGATTAATTTTGTTCGAACAGTAAAAAAACGTCCATTCCTATCTTTTTGCTAAAAAAAATAAGAAAGTTATTGTTTAGCATTAATATTATTCAGCCTATGGGACCATAAAGCTAGTCCATGTGATATTATTATTATTATTATTATTATTATTATTATTATTATTATGGATAATTATTACATACACTGACAGTGGAGTTTTTTTACTCCACAAGCAGCGTTAAGATCATGACATGTCTTATAAAAATATTAAAATAAATAAAACAGGACATGTGTTACGATCTTAAAGCTGCTTGTGGAGTAAAAAAACTCCACTGTCAGTGTATGTAATAATTATCCTATTATTATTGTTATTATTATTATTATTAGTGTTGGGCATTCGCTTCACGCGGGATGAATATTATTAATAGATAAACGTATATTATGAATTATTATCAAATATACTATTATAAATGGAATTAAAATTTTTGAAACATATCAAATTTATTTATTTTTTATTTTTTAATAATTTTTAAAGGATATGTGTCTTCATCTTAATAATTTTTTTATATTAATTTGTGCGTTTGGAATAATTCTTTTAATTATTTTGTTTTTCAATTTTTTTGACAATAATTACAATTTTTTTAAAATTTTCTATTAATTTGGAAGTTTCAATGCATATTTTATTGTGATTATCATTCAATTTTTCCATTAATTTTTTTTAAATAAAGTTTTCTATTGGTTAAAATAAGTAAACTACATCACATAATTGATCTAATTAAAACAAATTAAATAATTAAAATAAATAAATTAGAATTAATAAAATAAAAATTAAAAAAAATGCCTAAGTGCTAGCATCATAAAAGACTCACAAATTGTTTTCTTTCATTTTTATCTTCTGGTTTATCTCTTTTAATTGCAATTCTTTGCTTCTCTCTCTAAGATGATTGTCGATCATCCTCCATTGTTGCCACTGCAATCAGCTGGCGACTGCTTACCGATATTGACACCCAAAAGTTTTTCCTTTGTTCAAATCATCAGAATCTTCTCACCAATCTTAAGTTAGATCATTTTTAAATACTTTAAAATGTTCTAAATTTAAAGTTTAATTTTCTGTTTTCACAACTTTTGATCCTCCTCATGTTGTCATTAAAGCTATAAAAAGTAACCTTTAAATCATTCTCTTCTCACTACACTAACTCAGAAAAACCCAAAAAGAAAATTGTAGGATCATCAAATCAATTAAATTGAAACCCTAAAAAAAAAAATCTTTTTTGAATTTTTTTATGGTGTTGTTCTTGATGTTTATGTAATTAGTATCGTGTGTATTTTTCATTGTGAATCTTTGCATGATTTTTTTCATGGCTTTCCCTAAAGGGACTAATATTGTTGTATTCTAATTAAGAGTAAAAAATTAAAGTTTTTTTTTAATGTTATAAATTGGATCTGCTAGATCTAATTTTAATTTTTTTTCTTTTTATTTTTTGTTCAATTTATTTCATTCTTTTTTATTTCAGATGGATTGATTTTTTTTTATTTTTTCTTTGTCTTGTTATTCCCAAAATTTTTAACTTTTACCTTTTCTAGTTTCCTTTTTTTTTTTTTGTGCTTTCTTTATTTTATCTTTTTCAAAATTTAATAAATAAATAATAATTAAAATTAGTTTTGTGTTTATGACACATGTCAATAATAGAATCCCAATAGATTCTTTTTATTTATTGTTATTCCCCAAAAATTTTTACTTTTACCTTTTCTAGTTTCCCTTTTTTTGTGCTTTTTCTATTTTATTTTTTTTCAAAATTTAATGAATAAATAAATGATTAAAATTAATTTTGTATTTGTGACACATGTCAATCAAAGAATCCATTGGAATTCTTTTTATATATTGTTATAAATTCTCCAAAATTTTTGACTTTTACCTTTGTTTAGTTTTCTTTTTTTGTACTTTCTCTATTTTCTTTCTTTTTTCAAAATTTTATAAATAAATGATTAAAATTAAATTTTATTAGTGACACAGGTCAATCAAAGAATCCATTGGAATTCTTTTATATATTGTCATAAATTCCCCAAAATTTTTTACTTTTACCTTTTTTAGTTTCCTTTTTTTATACTTTCTCTATTTTCTTTCTTTTTTCAAAATTTAATAAATAAATGATTAAAATTAATTTTATATTTGTAACACATGTCAATCAAAGAATCCATTATGATTCTTTTTGTATATTGATATAGATTATTATTATTATTATTATTATTATTATTATTATTATTATTTTTATTATTATTATTAGCAGCAGCAGCAATAGCAGTTGTGTTGGGTATGTAAACTTTGAACCTCTCAATCCAAATTGCAAAACATTCATTTACTTGTTCATCGGCTTCATTGATGTCGTGTTCATTTAGAAAGATTAACGATTGCTCTAAAAATTTTTTTAAAAAAAGTAAACGATTGATCAGCAGTATAACCAATAAAAAAAGGATTAATCAAGAGTCTTAAGAATAGTAAACCTGGTCATGAGCCGAGCCGGACCGAGTCCAAGCCGAGCCCATGACATATATTAATGTGTAATCTGTATATCTAAGCCCAGCCTGGCCCAAAAATTCGGACCTTACTTTTTGTCCAAACCCGTTTTTATTTTTATACCACAAGCCCGAGCTCGGTTAGCCCGACCCCGTCCGAAATAATTTTTTATATCTTAATTTTTATTTATTTATTTATTGTTATTTTATACCCCTTGAAATTTAATTTAATTTGTCAAAATTTGTATATCAATTTTCATATTAAATATTTATAATCATGTTTATTAATCAATAATGTTTTATATAAATATAATTGTATTATACTTAGTAAATATATAAAAAAATTTAATTAATATTAAAAAAAAGAAATATAAAAAATAAAAAATATAAATTCGGGTTGGGTTGTGTAGGGCCCGAGCTTTGAAAGGTTAAGCACGAGCTCGACTCGATTTTTAAATGAGCCTAAAAATTTTGCCCAAGCTCGGTTATTGCATCAGATATTTTTGTCCAAACCTAACCAAATATTGGGTGGGCTTTCGGTTTGGACGAGTAGCTCGACCCTTAAGCAAGTCTAAAGAATAGATTTGATTTTTATTTATTTATATTTTTTATTTAATAAATAATTACGGGCAATATTTTACTATTCTTTCTTCTATTTTTTTTGAGAACTTATTTACTTTAATAAAAAAGCAAAGAAATTTTTTAAAATTTTTTTATTGTTTAGATGAATCAATAAAAAATATTGATAGTTGTTTTTTGCAAAATTTGTTTTTTTTTCAAATTATATTAAAAAGAATTATATTTTAAAAATAATATTTAAAAACATTATATTTATTTGTTACAGAGGAAATATTAAATAATTGAAGATGAGAGTGTTTAGATTTGAAGTCAAGATTTACAATATACCATAACTTATCTTTAACTACTCGATGAAGAGGTTGTTGACAAAACATTATATTTATTAAATATTAAAAGATGATGTTTTCTTTCCATCTCATTAATATTTTCTTTCTTTGTCCTTGGTTAATCCTCCTATTTTTTAGCAGGAAACTCCAATCCTTTCAAGTTTTGTGAATTATTTTTCTTGAATTTATAGGTAGCAAAAGCTGGCCCAAGCCTGAAAACCTGTTCAAACCCACTTGAGACTGAACTCGAACCAACTCGAATTGACCAAAAAAGTCAAAAGCTTGAAACCTAAAAACCCTAAAATAAAAAAAACTTGAAATTGAAAGAGCCTAAAATCAAAAAAATTTGAACCCGATACACCTGAACCCGACATAACCCCAAATCTGATATGATTCAAAACCGAGACTGATCCGATCCGAAACTCATAAAAAACTGAATTTATAACCCAAAAAAATTCGAATTATAATTATATAATTATTATTTAAAAATAAATAAATAAATAATTGATATACTTTTTTAATTAAAAAGTTTAACATTTTGAAAACAATTATTATTTATTATACATTTATATTCAATTATTAAATAAAATTAATTTAAAACACAATAATATATGATATTAAATAATCTTTAATATTATATTTATTGTATTTATAATAATATATTATTAATTTAACATTTGATTTTATTATAAAAATCATTTTAACATTTTATTGTTTTTATTTTATAATAAAATTTTAATTTTAATACAATAATAAATCAAATATAAAAAAATTTATATATTTTCAATATTTGTTTGAAACTTTGAATTTAATAATTTGTGCAACACATTAAGAATATTACTAATAAAATTAAATTTAAACTATATTTTCTTAAAGTTTTAAGTATAGAAAGATATTAAATTTACAATAAGAAAAACTAATCTTAAAAGTAAAATTCAAGTTTTTAATATTAGAAAAAGTTATGTAATTAAATTAAACAATACAAGTTTTTTGATAAGCTTGGATATCATTGAAAGAAAAAATTATAAATCAAGCTAGTAGTAATTAATTATTTATTATATTATAATAATTTTATACATGAATAAACCAATTTGGAATCTTATAATAAAACTTTGTATATTATATTATAATAATCTTTTAAGAATAAATTATGTAATCTATTAGTGTGTAAGTATTATTTTGATAGAATTAAGTATTTATTAAAAATAATTTATTTATTATCTATTAAATATAAAACTAAAGTGTTGATAAAAATAATAAATCTAATAGTAAATTAAAGTGTAATTTAATAATATACTAGATTAGTATTATTGTGTAAGCGGATTTTAATAAAATTTGTTTTTTTATACTTTATTAATATGATTATTAATTATATTTAAATAACTAGCATTATATTAATTAATTTAGTAATATATACTATTTAATATTTTAATTAGACATTTAATCAATTGGTTTATATCTAATATTATTATGTTAATGTGAACATAAAAAAATTAGTATTCAATTAGTATATAACTGTATATGATATGATTATATCAAATGTTATTATTTATAATATAATGTCAATTGGTGTATATAATTTATTTAATTCAACGTTTTAAATATTAATAAGATATTTGATTAATTAGTGTGTACGAGTATGATTATTTTTAATGTAATAACGTTAATATTATGATTTATGTACAAACCAAAAACAAAATAAATAAAAACTTGAGGTAATTAGTTGACTAATTATTCATAATATTAAGCTTTTTTTAATGTATACTATAATTTTATTCAACATTATAATTGAACAATTAGTTAACTAGTTATACGATTAGATTTAATTTAATTACTAATTATGTTGGTATTTAAAAAACAAAATAACTGTAAAAAATTCTTAAAAATTTATTAAAAAAATATAATATAATTATTAAAATAAAGCTAATAAAACAAAGTAAAAAAAATTATTGAACTAAGAATGTCCAAATTCCAATGGCTCAATGTTAACCCAAAAAAATACAATGATCCAATAAATTATTATTAAGTGTATAAAGCCATTTATATAAATGTTTATTTATTTAGTATGATTTATTTATAATTTGTTAGTTATTTTTTTGTATATCTAATACTTTTAGATGTTTACTTTCCTTTAGTTTCGCTATATGTATATATATATATATATATATATATATATATATATATATATATAGCTCACTTAAAAAATAAATTTTTATATAATTATTAATATATAATTATATATATTTTATAATCAATATGAATATTGCAGGAAATTAAAAAATAAATAATAATTGTCAAGTAATAAAAGCATTAAAATGTAAAAATTTATATTTATATAAATATTTATTAAATTTTAATTTTAATTTAGTATTTCTATTATATTTTTATTTAACTATATAAAATTAAATTAATTATTACATTCAAAATTATAAAAATATTTATAACTTATAAATTTTTAAAATATTTTGACTAAGCCCGTTTGGTTAAAACTGGACTAAACCTGAAACCAAAAATAACTAATCCAAAAATACTTGAAATCAAAAAAATCCAAAACCAAAAGTATTCAAAATCGAAAAAAATCTGAGATCGAAAAAATTCGAAACTGGAAAAACTCAAAACTGAAATAACTTGAAACTGAATATAAACCGAACCAAACTCGCCCGAACCAGCCTATTTGCCACCTCTACCTGAATTTCAGCAAATTCTTAATCAAATAAGCTTAATACCAAAATATATCCTCCAAGTTTACTACAAAATGAAATTAAGCCCTCAACATTTAATTGCATGAAAATCAGTCTTAAACATTTCAAAATAACAAAATTAAGGACATTTCCATTAACTCATTCTAACGTCGTTAAATTTTAGTACTGTGTAAGGATAACGAAAATTCAAAAATTTAACGAAAATGTTTTTAATTATGTTATTTTGAAACATTTAAGACTAATTTTTATACAATTAAATATTGATAATTTAAATTTATTTTGTGACGAATATGAAAAATATATTTGAATATTAAGTCAATCAAATACAATCAGGATTATATAAAACCAAAAGGTTAATCAGTAATCAGAACAAATTAAGGGTTTTTTTGGGCAATGATTAGGGCATTTCAATTGTACTTATGAAGATTAGGGCCATTTGCCAACTGACCTTTTCATGAAGATTAGGATTATATATTGGATTTCTTCAATAAAGTAAAAAATCAATCAAAAAAAGACATCAGCTTTTACTGTTAGAACCGACATTTGCCAACTGACCATTTGTCCTCATTCTTTGCCAGTTTCATGAAAAAGAAAAAAAAAATCCAAATGCCAAGTACTGAAGCACCCAGGTTGTATATGTCTCTCACTTTTCGCTCGAAGCGAAGGATCATCTGCCAGACAGATCTTGATCAATGATCACATCAAATCTCACTCTATCAACGGCTGGCATTTAGCAAACCGTTGCAGAATCGGTAGAAACGAGCTCAGTCATTAAGTACCCCATGTATTAAAGAATTTAAAAAAGTCCACCGTCAGGTATTGGCAGGGGATAACCTGCGATGCACTCATAAATCATCCGGCACATTATTTATACAATCTAGAAAAGAAAGAAAGTTCTGTTTTGTGAGCTTCAATCGTCAAAAAGATTTGAAATTTATCACTGAGTTGTTCGATTTAATCAATAGAGGTAAAACCCTTCAAAAATTTCATTCTGTTAATGGGTGATTCTCAGGTGCAAATAGAGGCAGAGCAACCAGCTCCCGCGCAAATCCCGCTGCTCAATTCGAACCACCAAAACGACGCCGATCGAAGCCAGCCGCAACAACGGCAGCAACATCAAGAAATACGAACAAGGAACGATCTCGATGATTCCTTGGATAAATTGGAGAGGTTTTTGAGTTTTCTCGGTTTCAATCAATCTTCTTCGCTGAGCTTTTCCCTGTCTTGGGCGGCGTTCTTAGTGGTTGGGGTTTTGGTTCCGGTTTTAGTGCTGGAACTTTCCAAATGCGATGGTTGCGAGGCGTACCAGATTAAGGATTTCGAGATGGATATCGTGGCTTCTCAGGCCTGTTTGGCGGCCGTTTCTTTGTTCTGCGTTTCGTTTAATCTCAGAAAGTACGGTATTAGGAGGTTTCTCTTTGTTGATCGACACGGCGGTCAAATGGCTCGTTTTTCCAACCTCTATGTGAAGCAGATTTCGGTAAAGTTGCCCACTTACTTTTTTGAAACTTGTATGCAAAATTGTTTATAATTAAGGCACTCAAGTTTTTATCTTGATTATAATACTATGTTAAATTATGCATTAATGTTGTTGCATTGATCGCAGCCACAAATATTGAAAGAAGATGATTAATTCAAACCTTAGAAATGAACTCTGAGTTTTCAGTTTTTCTTGCTTGATATTTTATGGATTTGGAAATAATTTATATAGTTATTTTCTTTTTCTACATCCAGAAAAGGGTTTTCTACTGAACCAATAAATAGATCATTCAATGAAATTATAAATATGAATCTTCTCCATGTAGTTGTGGCACCAGCACTTTTGGTAATAGTAATGAATTTAAGATGCACTTAAATATCTCTTGTTTTGCTAAGCCGATGACTGTTTCCTGATTTGCATTAACTTACTTTTGTATAGGATTCCATGCGCCTGTTGATATGGTGGACGCTGCCATGCTTTATTTTGAAGACTGCACGTGAGATCATCCGTAGTTTATACGTGCAACGCAACTCATGGTGGATATCTGTTGGTATTTTATTAGCTTTGGTTTTGTCATGGACTTATGTGAGCACGATTAGTCTGTCTGCCAGCATTTTGTTTCATTTAGTCTGCAACTTGCAAGTTATTCACTTTGATGATTACGCAATGCTCTTGGAGAGAGAATCTGACGTTGTGGTACTTATAGAGGAGCACATTCGTCTACGGCATCATCTCTCCAAGATAAGCCATAGGTTTAGAATTTTTCTTCTTTTAGAGTTCTTGGTTGTCACAGCTAGTCAATTTCTGACTCTTTTCCAGACAACTGGATACGGTGGAATGATTAACTTCATAAATGGAGGTGATTTTGCAGTAAGTGCAGATATTTATTTGTCTATTTTCTGTATGGATAAACTGCATTATAATGTTGCTAAATAGTTTAACTCTAGCATGCACTCCATAAGTAATACTAATGCTACTAAACTAGAAACGGAAGTTGCTAATTTGATGTTAGCTCTCTGGAAATTCTCTTAATTTCCTCGAGTGTTTTCTTTTAAAGCGTAACCATTGAATACTTCCACGTCTTTATTGTTCTTGTCTGTTTTCTGTTCTGCCTTTCTAGGTATCCTCAATTGTTCAGGTTGTTGGGATTATTCTTTGCTTGCATGCAGCCACAAAAATTTCGCATAGAGCTCAAGGAGTTGCATCACTTGCAAGCAGATGGCATGCATTGGCAACATGCACTTCAACTGATGCATCCCTGAGAAGTTCAAACAGTGTCGGAAACATGGAAGCTTTCAATCAAGTGAACTCGCTACATATGACCTTTTCTGAAAGTGATCTGGAGTCGGTGGATTATGTTGCCATGCCTACAACTACACGGCTAGCTTCTTATATGTCTTCATATCATAGAAGACAAGCATTTGGTAAGAAATTGATATCGTTTACATACCTATTCTGTTTCTCTATTCCTCATCCAAAGATCTAGGACCATGCTTAAAATGAAGCAACGACCCTATGCAAGAGCTAGAAATAAATGAGGATAAAACACACCGGTTTGCTTGATCTTTTTACTGGAATAGTGGAATGCTTTGTGATGATACGAAACTATTATAAGAATCTCCTAGACATTACTGAAATATTATCTTGGTCATACAGAATTATCTAGGTACAAAAAAGTTGCTCATAAGTTCTCTTAGATGTGTTCAGTTCTAGATTCAAACTCCAACTCTCCATGTCTCCACTCAATAGTAACCACTAGAAGATGGGTGGTTCATTTCAACTTTATGATGCCATTTAATAATAATGGATATTCTTACTGTATCCCTTTGACCAAGTAATTGGATTTATACTTGCTATGCATCCATGGAACCAGTTTAGCATTTGTCAATAGTTACATGAATAGAGCAGGCTAGATTTAGCTTGCAAGCCATGTGTCGTAGTTTTGCAATGAGTACTAGATCACCTTTGTATCACTATGCACAGCCGAACAGTTTTTTTTTTCTTTAGTTTTTCTTATCCTTTTATTTTTATTTTCTTTGTTCCTTATCTTTTCAGAAGTTTTCTAGATTTGAATTTCATTGAGGGACATGTATGCTTAGATCAAGGATCATGGTTGAATAGATTACAGAAACATGGAAAATGAAAGTTCTAATATGTTTTTCTCCGGCTGCACCTGGAACATAAAATATATTTGACTTGGTTCATATAAATTGAAGGCAAAGTCAATCCTTACATCAAAGATGCGGCGCTTGCCCGGTTGGTTTATGCTCCGTGCCTCCCACCATGGTGTGCGAATTTCCTCGAGGCATTGCAGCAACTAACTTGTGGTTTTCAATGTTGGGACTTTTATCCTTGCATGTAGTTCTTATGCTTATGTTTTTGGACATGCAGTGATGTACTTGCAGGCCAATCCTGGAGGCATTACTATATTTGGATGGACAGTTGACCGGGGTCTTATCAACACAATCTTTTTCATTGAACTTTCCCTGGTTACATTTGTGCTTGGACGGACCGTAGTCTTCAGTTCTACTTGATGCTATCCATCACTCATCATCAGTTTTCTTAGACTCGACAATCAACTCCATCTGATCATACTTGGTTTCGATATGATTGTTCTTGCATCATACAGTGCCACTAGCTGGCTAGCACAATGTTAGCTCCTGATGGGAAATGATCATTGCCGAAGAAATAAACCAGCGTGAGGTCATCGTTTGTTAAGCCAACAGCAACAAATCAGTCCAGTTCGGCGACGATTTTGAAAATATGAACGACGCAACACACAGACGCAGGCAGTTTGCTCTATCTTAAATTTGATTAATTCTTATATACTTTGTTGTATACCATACCATACAAATCATACAAATTTGTGTTTAGTAAAAAGGGCTATTTGTGTCCATTAGATTCGAGTAGTCTCGTTAACATTCTCAAGGCCGTCAGGTGGGAAACCCCTGTGAAGGAGAATTTTACAACCAATGTTACAGAACATAATTTTAAGTATAAATTTCCAATAGTTGGATTTTTAAAGGGGGCAATACATAAAGCATTGGCTTTTTAACCAAAATAAAATCGGTCTCGAACATTGGAGCTTTAGACAAGTTTTCATTACATAATCATTCTGCGGTGCTCGAAGGAATAAGTAGCATAGCTTTGAACCTACGCTTTATTCCGGCGACTTTTTCTTTAGTTTGTGGTGATTTTGTCTCTCCCTTGCTGTAATCATAGCTTTGAACCTTTTGTACCAAGTTTTCTGTTTGGACTTTGGACGATTGATAATTGATGTGCACACTGTTCTTTAACTGAACTGTAGACAATTGCAACTAGAGGAATACAATAAACAAAAATACTAACAAACCCATGTAGCATTCAATAAGCAAGAATACTGGATAGAACATGAAGCGGCATCCTAGTCTCAAATGGACCACACAACTTACAAAACTGGATGTCAAACATGCATTCATGGTATGACACAGCAACCCAATTACAAGGCTATGGCGTTGATAGCATGAAGCAATAGAGCCTAAAATGGGCTACAGGTAGACTGGTCTAGTAACAATCATAACTTCTCTCAAGGTTTAAGTGAGCACATAGAGAACCGGTACCCAAAAATACACTATACTCTTGCACTCTTGCTTAGTAAAGGCAATTTATTAATATACAAGTATTTACTAAACTATGCAGCGTCAGAAACACAGCAATATTAACAATGTTTGAATGAATTCCATAACCAAAAAGTAAACTACAACTATTGACAGGTAAGAGTTTTTGTCATCCAAGAACCTTGTTTAAAAATGTAACCACCACATTTCCCACAGCCAGTAATTTTATATCTAACTAACAGTAGTTATTAAAGGCTATTGTTTCCAATAAACATGATCCTGAAATATTTGCACAAGGGCACTCTGATTTGCAAACCAGCTAGTGGAACTAAAATTAGTAACAAGGAACAGATGTTAGTTCTCAGGACAGACGATATCCACTCAATTGCTGTAAGCTAAATAGAAATATTCTCCCGCTTATCTTTCTGCATCCTCCTAAAATTTTGTTTACAACATTATAATTCAGAACGATCATGATACCATTAGCCCCAGAAATTATTCTACATCAACCACCCCTAAAAACTCAAAACTGTTGCTCATTCATGAATAACAAAAATTTTAGAGGTATCATGTATAAAATGTATGAATAAACACACACACAAACACTTACAAAACATGGTTTCAATAAAGAATCTCCAATTTATGCATTAATTGGAATTCCATTCCATACTAGAACTATTATATAGATCAATTTAAACTTGACGTGTTCTGAGTGTTCATGCATTAAAAAAGTAAACACTTCTATTACAGCCAAGGTAGCCACATCAGAGCATTACACTAACTGAAAATCTAACAATCAATGCGATCACATCCATTCCAACTATATATTAACATAAAGAACAGGCGGTGAGAGGAGAAATATGTAAAACAATTTTATCCAGACTGTTCCATAAGGTTAGGACAACTGTCAAGGAAAGAAACAGAAAAATTCTTCTGTTCTTGATGCACTTATATGATGCCTTTCATTACAATTACATAGAATCAATCGTGCCGATACCATCACATAAACAATGAAAAATGCTAGGATACTAATAGACAGAATATTAGAGTGAACAAGTTAATTGAATATAGAAAATTAAAGTGTACCTCTACCGAGCCTGAAGGAACAACTAATTGGAAGTTAGATATTATCCACAATATGCAGGTAGCCTCCTCAACCTGCTTGCTTTGAGACTGCAGTTACATTTACAGACAGGTCATAAAAGATTCCAGAGCTAATTACAGCTTGAATCTCTCAGACAGTAATTGAAACATAATCAAAATGGATATAGCAAATTACAAGTCAACTTTCATGTCTTTAGGTGATATTTCAATTGCAGAACCAAATTACATTCAGAGGACTTGATAGTAAACAAGAGACAGTCAAATAAAGATTAAAATTCATTTGAGTTAAAATTAGAAACATTATAAAACTCAACCAAACTCATAAACTCACTGCTTATCCTTCGTGAATTCCAAGTATTTCTAAATTGAATGAAATCAGCACCCCTGCCAGAACCATTTCCTTCCTTAATTAAGTCCTATTTTTTCTGTGGTTGTGCTTAAAGGGATAGGCATCGAAATATATATTTTTTCCCAGAAAATCCAAAGGCCAAGTTAAGCATCAAAACAAAATCAAATCAATCATCTGTTAGAATGTACAAGCCCACTGTTTGGCATGATCAGATAAAAAGGACATAAAATTAACTGCATGTTCTTTGACTTAATTACCGATTACCACCTTCCTCCTCCTTTCATAAGCTGGCCACAGTTAAAGATAAACAGTAACTAAAGACATATGAACGTTGAAAAAGGTTGTCAAATCAATAAACAAATAAAGAATTTATAAAAAATAGTTCAGCAGCCAACTTTACATGACAACAATAAATTGGGTTTTGAACCCTTTTCCCCAATGCACACACAAACACAAAATAACAAATCTTGAACATATCATTGCAAGGAAAAGACAAGAAACATTTGCAACATCTCAACTCTTCAAATTTTCTTTTCAACTCAAGAAAACACTGTCCTACAAAACCATATACATAACTTTTGTCCTAGCAGCAATTTCAGATCAGGGCAAATCTCCTACACATCTACAACACAGTTACAAAGAGTTGTCCCATAAAATTAGGAAATGAAAAAAAAAAAAGGAAAAAACCACCAATATAGGTAAAATGGCACTGCAATTTTCATAATGCAGAGGCAATCCCTCATGGACGGACGATATTTAACTAACCCCATCAAACATCCACAGATATTGGATTAATAAATTACCTTTGATGTAAAATGGTTACTGTCAATTTCTTCATCAATGAAAAGCAAAGAACGTCCCCTCCACTCCACACCAAATGTCTCTTGCAAACACAATGTTAATATTAAAAAAGATGGAACTAATAGTTGGACGAAATCCATATGGTTTTAATATTCAAAACCAGCTATAAAGGGAATGTTTACATCATTGTTCCAAAAAAATTATGTTACAGAAGTTTCAGCTTAAACTGATTTCTAAAAGAAGAAAGTCTGATATGCCACACCTTGCAATGCAAGCAGTGTCAGATGTATTTTTCTATGGTGACCAAAGCTGGAAAACAAATTAACCTGCAAAACATCAAGTTCACAGGAAAAGCCAAACAAAATATATCTCCAGCCAAATCATCATCATCAGTGCCCGCTAAAAAAAGTAAGAATGATCGAGTTTGCAACTTCCATTGAATGCATGTCTCTCACCTCAACCATGGCTATCTAAAAATAACGTGAAAAATCTAAAACAAACGTCAGACAGCACTGATGGATGAACTTTCTCTCAGCCAAACAAACCACCGGTACCCAATTCCCCTTGCCGCAACTCCTTCCTACGCAGCTCTTCCAAAGGATCAGGGCTCTTCAAAATTCTTCTCATACGCCTAAGCATGATTCAAAAGACCTTATTTGAAACTTTAATAATAAATTAAAACCCAATTTTACTAAAATAAAATAGTACTTGTTTTACTGTTTCTGTCCCTCAGTACCTGTCTTGAGCGTGTTGGGCAGGGAAAGTGGGCATAAAGGCTTTAGTCTTGGGAAGAGGAACTTCATGAAACCACTCATGGTGGAGAGCAGCTTCAGCTGTTATGCGCTGAAGGTGATATCACAACACTCAATAAATCATCCGCAAAAATAATGAAAAGGAAGCTAAAATATAGACACAAGCCAAGTTTTTTACCTTCTCAGGATCACAAGTAAGAAGTTTATTCAACAAGTCAAACCCTGTATCAGAGAGAACGGGTGTTCCAGTGAACGATGTGGCTGGAAATTTTTTGCGCAATAGATTATACCTGAAAGAAAAATATCAGTAATTAATACAAACAAAAATAAATGCCGAGTTACTGAACTGTCACCAATGGAGGCCAGAAAGCCAGACCAGAATCACCCAAAGCCGGAAGCCTGGGAAAACAGTGGGAAAAATAAGAAGACCAGAATATCACACTCAACTGAATCTAAAATTAAATTAAAAAAATCTAATGCTTACTGATGCTTGACAAAATTGACCTTGACTCCAGGCAACTTTGAAAAACCAGGCCAAATGGTCTCATTTGGTGTGCCTAGGGTTCTGAAAATCTGCAATCGGTTAAACCCACACAACAAATCCAAGATCATTAACCACCATGGGCAGATTGAACTATTCCAGCAATAGTACGTCTAGATGATAATGATCAATAAAAGGTGAGGCCAACTAATTTAATTCACCTTGTCAAGTTGATCAAATTCAGTTTTCCCATTGAAAAGTGGTTCTTTAGACAGTAGTTCAGCCATGATACAACCCAGAGACCACATGTCAATTGCAGTGGAATATTGTCTTGCTCCCAAAAGAAGTTCAGGTGCCCTGCAAAATCAATATAAAAGTTCCTAACTACTGGAATCCCACGAATATAAATGTTCAGATAATTAATCAAACAAACTTAAGAAAAATAAACAGTGCAAAACCAAAAGCTTAAGCCTTAAAAGTTTACAAACGGTAAAAACAGGTTAGGACCCTGGAGCATATGGGATTCATACTTCTCATGGACCACAAATAGAGAAGTCCAAATCACAATTCATCAAGTCATGCTCATATCTTGTCAAACACCTATACATGGAACTGTGACCTCAAGATTTTTGACGGATTAGTTTTCAACATTGAATGAGATCATAATAACAAAACGTAATCAAAAAGGGATGTTTCTATCAATAATAAACACTTACATACCCTTCAGAACAATTTTCCAAACATCCGATCACAAACAACAAATGAAAATATAATACTGAAGAAATAAAATCTCCCAGATGCTTTTTTCATTGGACAAATATGAGGATTTAACCATGACATTGAGGAAAGTAATCAATGGCATTGGCATGTATAGCTCACCTGTACCAAAGAGTGACAACCAAATGAGTGTATGGTTTTAATGGGCTTCCATATTGACGAGCCAACCCAAAATCACAAATCTTCAGTTCACCTAGGTTATTTAAAAGCAGATTAGATGTCTTCAAATCTCGATGGAGAACCCAGTTATCATGAAGGTACTTAACACCCTCCAGCAGCTGAAGCATCAAGCATTTAAGCTCACTTTGGCTGAATGGTTGTTTCATTGTCTCCATCAGCCCTTTCAGATCATGTTCCATGTATTCCATCACCATAAAAATACTATCAAGGCTACTCCCTACAACCACTTCTTTAACATCTACAATTGATGAGTGATGAAAAGAAAGAAGAATGTTTATTTCCCTAAGAGAGGTCAGAGGAAAACCTTCTCTTTGTTTCTCCATCTTAACCTTCTTCAATGCCACAATTTCCCTCGTCTTCTTGTCCCTAGCTCTATATACAACACCATAAGTACCTTCATCTATCTTATTTAGTCTCTCGAATTCGTCTACACTTCTACATCCCTGAAGCATGTTTACACTTCTTAAAGGAGGAACTGGAGGTTCAGGCGTCCCACGTGTATCATTTTCATTCTCAGAATCTGTATCAGACTCTCTAACACTACTGCCATTTCTATCGCGTTCAACTTCAATCTCCATGCAGTGGTCCTTCTCTGAGTCATTACCAGGGTAATCATCCCCACTTCCAGACTTGGAATGGACACCTTGTTCATCAGATTCAGATGATCTGGCTCTAATTCCCTCAGAGCCTTCCCTCTTAAGCTCCCCAAGCTCTGGAGTTGCTGACTTATTCCGAAATCTGTTATGGGATGATTCTAAAAGTGGCAATTTTTTCCTCCTTTTAGGCAGTTCCTCATCTTCTAAAATTTCACCCTCATCACCTGGAGAACTATCACCAGCTGCCCATCTTGAGGAAGATATATATCTGGTTGGTACATAATCTTCATCTCCTAGCTGTCCAGCATCCTGATCATTAACCTGCTCTTTCGGTGGCAATAAATCCAAATTGACTGGAGACTGCAGCGCAGAGTATCCAAGAATTTCATCAGCAGCAACTGGTGAAGGAGACTGTGATTTCTGGATTTTGCTTTCTCTAACAAAAGATATCTGTACAGCCACACCAGGGATACTGTTATGTGACTTGCGGTAAGCTTGAGGCAGCGGTGGTGGAGGAGGAAGGGCCTTAATGACTTGTGAACTCCTACTTTTGGGCAGATTACTTAAATCCTTGTCACCTCCATCCCATATTATAGGCGAAAACTTCCTTTTCCTTTCAACAGGAGACTGAGCCCCATTCTCCATTGCTTTCACAATCTCACTATCTTTAACCACTGACTCAGACTCTATGGCATCCTCTGACCCACTTTCACTAGACAACTCACCAGGCTCCTTATCTACCACCCTAAGAGAGAACTCACATGGCTTGGGCCCACGACTGCCTTCATCACCACCACTACTACCACCAGAATTACTTCTACTCGAAGAGGAACCATAGCTAGCATTTATCACTTCCCTCTCCTTTATATCCTTTTGTCTAACCCTAGCTCTATCTCTATCTCTAACTTGCCGAACCCTTTCATTATCACGCCTACCATTCCTAAGTGGCTCATAATCTTTAGAATTAGCAAATTCCCGCATTGTCACCTCAAAAACAGAGTCTCTGTCTCTATACTCGTTACCATGATAACCCCCGTGTCTCCCAGCAGCCATGTATAAATTTCAAAAATCCAAAAGCCTAATTCCTAATTCAGGAAATTCTATCTAAATTATTTACTTATAAATCCTACACCCTCGAAAACAAGTTCACGCCAATTTTTTCCCATTTTGGAGAAAAATAAAGCCCAAATTCTGGGGTAATCAATACGAAATTAACCAATAAAAGCTGTTAAAATAACCAAACCATAAAAAAGTATCCGACCCTCGATTTTCGCGCTGTATAGCTCGAAATTTTTGGGGGAAAATAATAGGATTATTATTGAACTTAAAGCAGAAGACGAAAAGGATAAGCCCTAGCAATATTGGTGAAAGCTTGAGCGATGCATGGATTTTCACGATCTCTCGACGAGATTAAGAGAGTAAAGAAAATTGAGAGTTGCTAGGGCTTACCGATTGAGACCGAGAAAAAACACGGACAGAATGATAAAAGCCGGTGATCGCTGGTTCTCGAGAGAGAGAAAGAGATCAAAATAAAACAAAAGAAGAAGAGATGGGCCTTCGAGATCGCCAGATAGCAACGAACAAAAAAAAAAAAAGATCGCCAGACAGCAAGAAGAGAAAGCGAAGGCCAGAGAGTTTTGTGAACCGAAATGCTGTGGTTTACACTTGGCTCTGCGCTCGCGATTCGCTAAAAAAAAGACGTAAAATAAACTAAAAAAAACCCCTTATTTTATGTATTATTCTACTAATTTTAAATAAGATAATCATTCTACATATTGTTGTTAGTCGAATATTTTTATTCCACAAGCAGTGTTAAAATCATAATACATATCTTATTTTATTTATGTTCACGATCTTAACACCGCTTATGAAATAAAAATATTATACTGATAATATATGAAATAATTATTCTTTTAAATATATCCGTTTTTTTGCTAAACATACCCCACCCAAACAAACTTATTAGTCAAAAGATAGTTTTAACCCTTATCAACCAAGCCTTCTCCCGCCAGCTCTTCCTTCCTTCTTCCCCTTCTCCTCCTTCCTTCTTCCTTCTTCATCCCGCTGACTCCATCTTTTTCTTCGAGGCTGCACGGGTACCATCATCTCTGTTTTAGATGTTAGGAAAACACCCTTCTTGGCCTTGCGCAAGGCCTCGTGCTCAGCAGCCTCGCGCAAAGAAGTTTGCCCCGCACAAGGGAACTTGCGTAGGGCAGCTTACCTCTCACAAGTTCCCTTGCGCGGGGCAACTGGCTTGAGCAAGGGCACTTACGCGATTGTTTTATGATTTTGGCTACTTTCTGCAAGCTTGGTTTCTATGATTCTTGATTTCATCATCTGACTAAAGTTTGTAATTATACAAACTATTGCCACCATCTCCTTTCGGTTGCTGCCATCAATCTCTACAAGCTACTGCACTGTAAGGAAAGAAACAAAAAGTTAAAGAAAGAAACGGGAAGGAAAGATAAGAAAAAGAAAGTAAGGAAATTATTACCAAGTATGTGCTTGATTAATGTTAATTAATAATAAATTTAAAGTTGCGCAATTAAGAATTTGCTATGTTCCATTAAAGCATTTTTAGAAAGATAAATAATGTGAAATATCCGTATCACTTTCATGTCTTTTATCCGTGTTATGTCACCATATCGTATAAAATTTTGGCCGTTTTATGGGAAAGAAAAAACATAAGATTAACAAAATCATCACCATCATATTATCAACGACCTTACCTTCAAAAGATTAGTGCAGCCGCTTCCTTTTCAGTTCAAGCAAGGATAGTAAATTCTGGCCACTATTTATGACACTATCACCAACTGTAGTTTTATTTCATCTTAACATGGCCTAGCCCCACATTTGGATGAAATGGTACAATTTACAAGAATGATGTGAGCAAATAGAATGTTTAAAAATAGTTCATTGACTTTAGTCAGCTTTCACAATCACAAGAAGTAGGAAGAAGCATGTATCAATAATAATATCTGCATCTTCATCGAAGCTTCACCTATGTGATTCATTTCCTAAGAGAATTTACTTCATTATATGTGTTTGATGCCACACCAGTTTCCTATGATCCCTATTAAAAAAGAGAAATATAAAAATCCCATGAGTTGGTAAATTTTTTTGTTTGACACTTCATTTATATGTTTCCTAGTTCACCTCTAATTCATAATTTGCATTTTTCTTCATAAAATTGTACCATTAAGTACATAATGCTATAGAGAGGGGCAACTTTAACCAACGAGAAGACAATCATCCTTCTACTAATCACATCCACAAGCATATTGAAGCTTCCAATATTTCCAAATTACAATTTGAAAGTTGCTAGCACATTGAAGTCTGTAACAAATTAAGCACATGCATATTAACAATAAGATGCAAAAATATGCATAAGTTTCTTTCTTCTTTGTTTCTATTTTTTAGTTCCAACTGTACTTGTTAGTATTAGAGATATTCATAAATTTTGTGGACCTCACCTTGTTCAAACAAGTTCAAGTAGAAAAGTTTTCCATTGCTGTCTGATATTTGAAAGAGACGGTTTTAGAAAACAGCAAAAAATTTTAATTGCAACTTAAACCTGAATTATGCTACCTATAGTCTTGGAGTTATTGCATTAGATTTTGGATGTAATATGGATAAGTCAAACTGAAAGTTGATGACTGTAGCAACTTTGAATTCAATGGAGAATGGCTTGCACACTACATTTCAAAACAAATATATATTTAAAAACTTGTCTTGACCATTATCTCCATACACCTAATTATTATTGGCGAAATTGCTTGCGTGCCTTGGTTAAAATTAAAAAAGTTGTATGAGCAAATCATGGCTATGGTTAGGAATGTAAATAGTTACATTATAAACAAGTATCTTGTTCTATTACATTATTTGAGTTAATTAGGTTTTGGTATTAATTCTATGGTAAATTTCAAAGGTTTTGTTTTATAATTATTTAAATGTTTTTCTTTTTAGACATGGCAATAACACGAGGTGGAGGTTCATCTCAAGAAAGACGACAACGACCTACCGACTCTGAGAGGAGACAATAAGTTAGGAGATATCTGGCCGAGTAGGCCAAACAAGCTGAACAAGTTGAACTTGTCGAGCATGCTGAGCAGGTCGAGCAGGCCAAGCAGGCAGATTCAGAGGATACAGAGGAGGTAGTCGAGCTTTATCCTGGAAGCCCAATTGATACCTCGATTCTTAAAAGTTTTAGATTATACATTGCTTTTGCAATATGGCATGGGCAGGTAATTATTTCGTAAAATCTGATAATATTTGTTTTTACAATATGGGATTACACGTTGCTTTTGCAATGATCTAATTGTTTGTTGTTTTTGATATAGGAGCGAGGCAATTTGAAGGTCCTTAATCATAGCTAGAAAATCTCTCAGTGGATCTTAGACGATGATCAGTCTCGTATTCGCTTCTCTATTTTGCAGTCCAACTTAGGGAGTTTGATTGACTGTAGTTACCGCACATGCAACAACATAATCATCTTTGCTTTTTGTGAGAGGTGACAGCCAGAGATGAATACATTTCATATGCCTTTTGGAGAGATGACGATTACCCTGGACGATGTAGCTATACTCTTAGGCATACCAGTGGCTGGGCAGATTATATCATGCTGGCACATATCTATGAAGCATGTTAACAAAATGTTAATACGTTTGTTAGGAGTCCCTCTTATAGAAGCTAAAGCAGGGACGAGTACTGGTCGTGGGTCCAATGTGACATTATAGTGGTTGAGATCGAATTTTGGCAATGTGACCAATAGCTCAATGATGAGGAAATAGTGTATGCTACTCGAGCATACTTGCTTCACTTACTTGGGTGCACACTTTTTGTAGATAAGAGTGGATCACATGTTAGAGGATATATCGACTATCAGTGGATATGCGTGGGGTACAGGTGCTCTTGCTCATATGTATAGACAGGTGGGTTTTGCGAATAGGTCAAAAGTACATGGGATTGGCGGCTATATGACCCTTTTACAAGTATTATAATTTACTTTATCTAAATAACTTGTTAATTATAATTTGTTTGCTTATAATTTATTAATGATTAATGTTTTATTTGATATAGGCTTGGATTTATGAGCACTTTTCGTTGTTGAGTTCGAAGGTGAACCTCAACTACGAGGATAGTTTGCCTCAAGCTCGACGATGGAAGCCATGTGGTTATGGCCAAGATGTGAAGGTCTTGCGAGAGCAACTAGATGACCTCTAGTGTAATCAGGTGTGCTGAGATCCTTATGCAGATAGTCGAAGACATCATCCATTGCCTTCGATCACATTTTTTACGGTCTGCTTAAAAGCTAGGGATGTTGTGGAGCCGTATCATCTAGAGAGAGTGTTACGACAGTGGGGCTATGTACAGACCATACCTCCGAGACCTTTAGCACCGTTTAGAGCACGTAGAGGTAGTATTAGTGCCACTTATGATGTTGTTTATCAATTCATAGATCAATTATGGGAGAGATGGACATGTATGTGCTCATAGAAGAGAATAGAGAGCGAAAGTATGTGATCCCAGAAGAGATAGCTCAAGACTACATGGCTTGGTACGACTTCATTTCTCATCGATTCGTACAAACCCTACACGCAGATCGAGGTTTCAAGCTAGACTGGTCGATTCCAATTATTCTAATGTAAGTTATTAACATTAAATCCTAAGTCAATAAATTTTTTTCATACAAATTGATTTGATAAAATTTCTTTCATGTATTGTCTGGCAGCGCATGTCCAGGGCAATGTCTCGTATTGAATTACTCATTAGTGGCAACAAAGATGTAAAGACATTAACAAAAGGACTTTACGACCCGCATGACATATTATCTAGGTCATCAAATGCTGTTTTGTCCTCAGCTCCTCCTCTAGCTCCATCAAATACAGCTCCTCCACCAGTTACATCAGAGATAGCTCCTCCACCAACTCCTATTTCATCAGAGATAGCTCCACTAGTTACATCAGAGATAGATCCTCCACCAGTTACATCAAAGACAGCTCCTATCCCTATTCCATCTGAGATCAGTCCTCCTCGAGTTCCTCCAACTATACGTTTTTTTAGTAGGTTTGGAATAGGAGAGGCAGGGCAATTATATCGAATGTGTCGGAAAATTAGTGTATTTGTATTTAGTGATTTTTGTTTTTTAAACATACATTTTATCTTTATGATATTAGATAATGTTATTAAAATATATAATGCATAAATCGATAATAGATTCATAAAAGGCATACATGTCAAAATACAATAATATTTAATAAAATATCATGGTTCATCTAAGTCAATGGTTTCTCTAATGACAATGTTTGATCTTGACAATAAATTTTGGAATTCTTCGATGCGAGATACATATGGAAGCTGCCACTCATGAGCAGAATCACATCAATAGCAATGCTAATTGCATGCAATCAACGATATTGGTGCAAATGAGTCCATAAATACCTGAAAAAATAGCACTGTTAAACGTATGAAAAAATGTAAAACCAAATATCTCAAGTCTAGCATACATATCATTATCAATACCTCAATAAAATGAGAATTGTTAACAAGTCCAATTGCTATGAATCCATGTTGTAGTGGTGGAGGTGGTGTAGTTCTAAGCGGGAGATATGTCAAACATTGTCTAGAAGATAAATGGACAAGCATTATACTTTGTTGCTATCAAGTGATCCATATCGGATAAAGCCATCCATTTATCATAAGGAATCGGTATATTGAAATATGATAATATCTCTAACAACTCATCAACACACTCTACGGATCCATAGAGACTAACATAATAAGCTTGAAAATCACATATCTCCTCAATCAAATCTTGTCACACCTTAGCTCATGCATCAACGCCTATGCTTAACAACCCAGCTATAGCTCGAAAACCATAATGTCCATCTGACTCAACATCCACAATAGAGCGTATGTGTTAGCGTATCTCTAAAGGGAAAGAATCAATAAATTTCATTTTCTTTTTCCGATGAACTGGTAGCTTCATCCTCTTCGTCACTGAATTTACTGAAACAGGTGTTAATGCACTATCATATTGAGATTCAACAATCTCAAAGTATGAAGGAGCACGTTGAGTTGATTTGTCTGGACGACCTTTGGTCTTAACCTTCTTGAGTGGAGGAACAAGGAATGTAGCTGCTGGATCACCTAGTTCTCTTAATTTTTTCTTCAAGGCTAATTTTCCCGAGAGATCACACACATTGAAGCGTTTCACTATAAGCTTCCACTCGGCATCAAGATTCAACTCAGCCAAGTAATCAACATTTATCTTCTTCAAGTCCAACTTCAACCAATAAAGATCCACAACAGACATGGGAATTGGTTTCCCGTCCTTCATGAATTCAACAATCTCGTGAGCACAAGACAACCCATGGGTGCTTCTAATGATGTAACCACAGATAAGAGGGTCAATGCCGGTATCATTTGCTCATTGCACCTCTTTCAAAATAATATTTAATGTTGTCCTAGACACCAATCCCTGTAACTCCCTAAACAAACCTGGTCGAAAATTATCTTAAATAACAGTAACACTTCTCTCGAATGAAGCCTTTTATCTCCATATGTTGTAGCTCAATTATAGAGTTGATATCATTCCAAGATGTATCAAAATCTACTTGGAACGATCTAAGGTGTCTCTTTAACTTTGCTTGTGTACTCTTGGCCCTACATGACGTTAGAAAAAATTTTATTATAATGAATAAATTGTATAAATTCTGAAAATAAGAATTTTTAAACCTTATGAACCTACATACCTATTTGTTGTAACATTTCCAAAGTGTTTTACTTTATTTGTCCAAGCAGCAATAAATCTATATTTATGTTGAGTTAACCAAATATCTCTCAAGTACTTGAGCACTTTAAGATAAAAAGATAATGAGTTACCATTGAACTTAAATTTGCTTCGTACTCATACGCAGTTGAAGAGGATATAAGAATGCCCCAAGCTGACATGAATGCCTCTCACTTCTCCATGCTCTCAAACAACATTTTACAATGAGCAAGAACATTCTTTGATATATGCCATCTACATAAGAGATTAGTTGCGCTAGGGAACACTGTCTGTACTACTTTCATCAATGCTAAATCCCTATCAGAAACAATGACAGAAGGTGTGAATCAGAAGACATCAAGCTTTTTAGCTTCTTTAATGCCTAAGTGTAGTTGTCAGTGCGCTTAGCCTCCATGTAAACAAATGCGATTGACAATGTCAAATTTGTATATGTCACCACCAACAATCTCAAGGAGTGGGAGTCGATATCTATTAATTTTATATGTACAATCCATAACTAACACATTAGGAAAAGCATTCAACAAATCTAAAGCCGTCGGATGTACCTAAAATAAGTCTCTAACACAATCACTTGACTCATCACTCATATGCCACTCAACATATTTACAATCATTTAAGTGTTTCATGAGTTGTTACATATGTGATCTACCAACTTTGTCAACCATTCTATATTTTTTCATGCATTGTAGATAGTTTTTATGGTACTTACATTCTTCTCATCATGTTGTTTCAACATCATTAATATATTTCTTGGTTTTACTATAGCATTTGTCATATCGGCCACTATACTTTGCTCTTTCACTGTTAATCGACCAACAAAGGAATGTCCTTCTAGCTGTTGTGTAGCCAAATGATTATGCATCCCATATACTACTTTGACTGCCTAGTCATCATCCATGTCCAATTTCACCCCCTTGTAACTGGAATGGACAATTACACTTTTTTGTTCCGACTCCCAAGCGACAAAATTCATCTCTATTTGACTTATACGTTCCATACCTTTCACATACAAGTCGAACTCTATGTCTTCTTCAGGGAACACCAACTACCAATGATCTAATCACAACAACAAAACCTAAGTCTCTTCCAAGCTCTCTAGCCTATGTGATCAAGGCATTTCGACTATTGAAAATTTAGAACAAAATAAATTTAATAATTAGTTTTTTTCTACTGTATTTGTATTAAAACATTATATTAATTTTAAATATGCTTACTTGGTTAGTAGTAAATGCATGAGTACAGCCAAATATTTCTTAATCGACACTTTTCGATTCTCCACTATACACGATCCTTTTGTCAATCTGCAAATATTAAACAAAGTCATTAATTGTAATTACTATAATAAATTATATGATAAAAATAATTAATTATAATTATCAACACGCAAGCTAGCTTGCGTGATAATGCCTGCTTTACGCAAGCTAGCTTGCGCACTATTGATAGTTTCGCACAAGCTAACTTGCGCGCTAGTAACAGGTTCGCGCAAGCTAGCTTGATTGTTAGTGAGATATTCGTGCAAGCTAGCTTGCGCGCTAATGAGATATTCGCGTAAGCAAGCTTGCACAAGGCAGTCGTTTTCGCTCAAGCTTACCTGTGCGAGGAAGGCAATAAGTGCAAAAAAAACTTGCGCATGCTAGGGAACTTCAGACGAGAAGTTTTACCTCTTCTCCACCTTTAGCTCCTTCACTTTCCAAGCTTTCATATTCTTCATAGTTATCATAATAGCTACTCTCACTTATATTTTCCAAATTTTTTTTGAAAGAAAATGAAATTTAGGGTTTGGAAGAGAAGAGTGATGAGGAAGAAACGTAAGAGAAGAAAGAAGTAGAAAAGAGGGAAAAAAAGAGAGAGAAAAATAGGAAAGGCAAGTGTTTATATATAAAATAATTTTTATTAATTTTGCCAAAAAAAAATAAATATCGTCTTGTGCATGAAGATTTGCGCGAGACATAATTAGTTGCGCAAGTTTACTTACGCTTGAGCACCACCTTTGCGCAAGTTTACTTGGGCAATAGCATTCGTGCATGTTTACTTGCATGACGGCCAACTTTACCCGACGACAGCACAACATTGCGCAAGTAAGCTTGCACAACATAGATGCAGAGAAACATGTTAAAAATAGTCAATTCAAATGTTGTTTTAATTGGTTTTTTTTTGATGGGGTAGGTTTAGTAAAAAGTGAGGTAAATTTAGAAGTTCTCTTATTCTCGAAAGTTAACTTGCTTATTGGGCGGCTCAGATTGGGTTTGGGCTGAGCCTAAGGCACATAATAATATAGTATGCTTAAGCCCTAGCGCGACCCAGTTCGTAAATTCGAGCTTGGATTTTAGTCCAAGTCCCTTTTTTATTTTACGATATAAGCTCGAGCCCGACCTGATCCGCCTGTATTTTTTATTTATTTTTTGTTTGTTTGTTTTTTTATTCTTTTATTCCTTTTAAAATTTAATTTGATTTATCAAATTTTACATGTTAATTTTCATATTAAATATATAATAATATTTATTAATCAATAATACTTTATATACATATAATTATATTATACTTAGTAGATATATTTAAAAAAAACTTAATTAATATTATGTTCTGGGCGGACCGGGCCAGGCTCAGGCTTTAGACAGTTAAGCCCGGGCTTGGCCCATTTTTTGATCAAGCCTAAAAATTTTATCCAGGCTTGATAAATGCATCTGATATTTTTGTCCAAGCCCAATCAAATTTTGAGCGAGCCTTCAGGCTTGGGCAGGTAGTCCAGCTTTTGAGCAAGTCTACTCGAAAGTAGAAGGATCAAATTTTTATCCTCATTTTATACATGTGGACCTTATAAACATATTAAAATATCAGCCCGTGTTAAAACACATGCGTCCATATATATTTTATAAAAAGCTATTGTTTAAGGATAATTATCTAGTATATAATTAGTAGAGTTTTTTGACGTTTTCAATTTTTCATTCATGTGAGGATTGTTGGAAAATGATCATTTAAATAAATTTAATACTCATTTAGAAGTCTTAATTTGAGTGAAAATTCACTTTGTGTTAGTGGAAGATTTATACACTCAAAAGATAAATGGGTGAATAAAAAATTGATACTTAATAAAACTGTCATTGGATTTAAAACTACCATTAGATTTGAAATTGTCATTGGTTTAAATTTAAAATGTGTAATTGTCATTGGAATAAATGATTGAATAAATTTTGGATTTAATTTCAAATTTTTGAAAAATTAAAATGTCCTTAGAAAAGCTATATAATGAACCTCTTCTCATTTGTTTTACACATCAAAAACAAATTCTCAAGCTTCTTTCTAGTTTCTCTCTGAAGTTTATTCTTTCTTGGCTCTTAATTTTAAGCGCTCCGGGTCTAATTCTCAGCGTGATAGAGTTTAAGCACTTAGGAGTTCGATTGAAATAAATTGGTGATGCACCTTTGTCATTTGTTTACTAATGACAAACGCCTAAGTTACTTAAACACCCATGGCGAGAAGGTGAATCGTTTTAAGGAAACTGACTAATACACAAGCCACGGTTCATTTTGTATTTCTATCTCATTCTATTTCAGTTATAATATTTATATTATTTTTTTTGTAGATTTATTCCAATATTTTTTATACACACAAGTATATATCAACTGTTATTATTTTCCTACATTTTCTTCCTTCTTTAACGCAAGCAAAGCATTAAAAAAGAAAAAAGAAAAAATGTGTATCAGACAGTCATAACTAGTCCAGTCGCAGGTGCGTTTTGTTGGTCGGCTGAGAGATGTGCATGCATGTTTCCATGCTCCAACAGCCAGCAACTTATGCTTCATTAAATTCTCCAAGGGAAATGGCAAGTAATAATCAAATATAACCTTTCTGATGAGAGGATTAAGACCATGAGATCAAAATGTTAAAATGAAAATTTTTAGTGTAGGTGAACGAATAGGCTTTCAATTCTAATCTCTGAGTTTTTAAATGATTTCATTTTATATCTACTGGCACCTGAAAGCTTACATTTAATATCATGACCTGCACTTTTGCCTGTCATTTTTCATTAAAATGGCTTCATTGAGCAACCACAACAACAGCATGCCCATCACTGTATAATGCGCAATTCCTGTTAAGTATTAACAGAACATATGGCAGAGATATGCTCTTACAATTGCATCATATACTAAGAATCTTGATTAACTGTTGCTAAAATTTTGTTTGGGGATTGTTTATTGAAGAAGCTAACCACATGATTACAATTTTTCAGCATTAATCACATTTGCGGAATCCAAAAGTACATTATATATATATATTGAAAAAGTGGCAGCATAACAAGGATTGAAGCTGCCGGATTTGGCTTTTAACTTTTGCAGCAGAGTTACTACCAACAAAGGGAAGGCAGCTTGAAGGAGAATGAAGAAGGTAAGTGACCGGTCCTCCTTATGTAATCTGCCCTTTCAGAAGTCCTCATAGCTTTCTCACTTAGTTTGGATTCTGCATTTGCACGCCTCTCTTCAGCTATTCTCCTTGTTGCAGCGAGTTTGTTTGCACACCTTTCTTTTGCCCGAGCTTTCAATCTCTCAGCCTTCACCTAAACACGTCATGGTATTGGTAAGATGGGATGGACACCATTGTAAGGTTTTAACTGTAGAATGATTTTAATTTCAAAACCCCGAATGCTTTAAGGAAGCAAATCCATGGCAGAAAAACAGCAAGGCTCTTTGAAATTTGGAGACAAATGCAACAGTCAATGTTTTGGTAAATTGAGAAGTAAATGTTTCAATGTGCACAGACTAAACTCATGAAAATTCCCAAGGAAATCATCTTTGCAGTTACTTCAGAAGCACATTAAAGACTTACTTGGTACAAGCATACAAACATGGAAGAGAGACACTTTATAAGAAACGTTTAAAAGAAGCATCGAAACAACACTAAGAAATGAACATCTTCTGGCATTGTTGAGTAAATGCTGTCAGCAATGCTTCTGTAGAAAACATAACAGTGAAGGGTGCAACAAAAATATTTCTAAGAGCTACTTTTACTCAACAGTCAACACCAACAACATGGGCTTAATTATCTTAGGATGAGTTGCCATGCCTTTGAATTAATTTAGTCATTGTAACATATTTGGATCTAGCTATAATCAGTTACCTCCATTTTCTTCATTTCCATTTCAGCTTTCCTCTTCTCATGATTTTCCCAGGCCAGTATCTTTACTTCTTCGCGCTTATACCTAGAATGCAAGACATATGCTTATCACATCAGCTTGAGTAGAAAAAACTCCATATTACATCATTATTCACAACATCTAGCCCGGTAGAAATCTCTATGCTTATGCTAATCAGTTATTTGTCAGAGAAGGAAGAATTAGTACATCACCTTGCCATATATTTGGCACGTTCAGCCTCATCCCAAGCCATAGCTCGAGTTTCTAAAGTATTCTGCTTTCTAGCTTGATCTGAGACATTGTTCTCATGCATCCTGGTATCTTGTCCATGTACTCCATTTGTCTCACCTCTGCCTGCAATCGATGTTGGACCTGCTTGGTAGCCTTCAGCACAAGGCACCCCATGCTGGAACCTTACTGGGGTGGAAGAACCTGAAGAGATAGGACTTCTTGTAGCAGGAGTCGTGGCTCTGATAGGCGTTGTTGTTCTCGATGGCTCTTGGCTTGGAATAGGGGTCATCTCAGTCCCCATGTCTCTCACACTTATTGATCTAACTATTGATGCCGAGTTCTCTGCAGGCTTGTTGATTCGCCAGATTGACTCGTCACAGTCCACCTTTTTTGTTTCTCCTTCGTATTTAGATGACATTGCAGCAGCAAATCCGTTTGCTTGTGCTGCTCCTTCATCCTCACTGCTCGAGTAATCCTGCTCCTTCTGTGGTACGGGTGCTATGAGTCTTCTGTCATCGGCGTTGGAGTTTCTTGGTGTGGTTTTAGATTGGCTCTTGTCTCTACCTCTTGAGAGTCCCACTAGCCATTTCTGCGCATCATCCCATTTCGAAGGTGTTGGTTTGCCTAAGGCAGTTCGATGATGAGCTGCACTGTTGATAATCCCATTACCTTTATGAAACTCAAAACTAATGGCACTGCTGCTTGAGATCTCCTGAGCTGGTCCAAGGTTATAGCATCCTTTATCTTCAATAGATCTCATTTTCCTAATCACTTGGGCTCACAAGTACCAAAAATGACACTAGTCTACAGATAGATCTTAGCAAAGCAAGAAATTTCTGATCCTTAGCCAACATATTAGTCCCAGATTCATGCTTCACAAACACTTTTATATGAAACTTTGAGGATCTTGAGCTTAGTAAAAGATGACCACTATAAATTTGTGGCTAGCTAAGCTTAGCAAAGAGTCTGCAGAACTTTTCTCCAACCAGTAGAGTTTCAAGTTCTAGTTCATTTTTACTAGTAATTAAAATAGAAATGGCAGAATAGCTATAGCAAACAAAAACAATAATGTTCAACAGGAACTTCTGAAATATCTGAAACTTCCTTCATAGGAATCTATGCAGCAAAGGGCCCATCACCCATGTGGCATTTATCCACTAAGCTGTTAACTAATTAATCACCATATTTAGAAACACTAACTAAAACAGCCATTAATCAAAAATGCTAAACCGTTGCTGTTGCCATTAAAAGCTTGATAATTTCCCAGAATCACCAAACAGATTGGACAAGACTTTCATGTTAACAAAATAAAAAGAAGAGAAAAGGCAGATGGGTTCTGCAGAAGAAAAGTCATGCAACAGAGAATAATCAATAATGCCCTAAAACCATGGATCTTTGTGACACACTGCCAGGGTTAAAGACAAAAATTTCAGAACTTCAGATCCATTGAACATTAAAATACTGAAAATAAGAACTCTGCACGGCTGGAAACTTTTGAACCAACCAAAAACCAAACCAAAGGCACTTTGGCACAGTAAGTAATGGTAAAAAAAAGTGGGAATTCTCAGCTCTTGCCTTACAGCCACAATGGGAATCTCGGGAACAGTTTTTTAAGTAGAGGAAACATGTTTTCCATTGAGCATCACTTGCTTCCTGGAGGAAAGGTTTGCTGTTTTCGAAATACGGTTAGCCATTCAACGGCTACTATGCAAATGAGTGTGGGGTTAGATGGGCGACAAGTGGAGGGTGGAGGATCGAGGAAGCATTGTCAGCTGAAACGTGAGGCGGTGTGTCGGTCGAAGATTATAATAATGCGGGATCTCTGAAGGCATTCACGTGACTGTGATGGGCCGCATCTGAGACTTAAATTGACTGTTGGCGTACTTGTCAGTAAAGTTTTGACCTGTCTTCAGATTCCAGCACCACTGATGCCCCGGACAGTGAGAGAACATCGCTACTGTTTGCTAACAGTGCTGTAAGTTTGGTTTTTTTAGGCTTTAATTCATTAAAACAATGATATAGGATAAAATTTGATAAAAGAATTAAAAATATTTTATATTTGACATATGGTATATAAATTTTAATAATAATTTTGATATTTACTATACAAAAATAATTTAACATAATGTAAATACGAAATATATACCAATGACTATATATCAGTACAATATTCTTTTTTTTTCTCTTCGTGAGATATGTTGCATGGGCTAAGCTGAGTGGACTACCCAAACTCCTCTAAGCAGGAGCCGACTCCTCAACACTCTCCAACGGGGGACTGGACTGGAGAGCTAGTGCATGGCTTGGATTTTGCCACGTAACAGAATTGTACATAAATGGTGTATAACTAGCCACGTTTATTTTGGTTAATTTAAGTGGTAGAAATTTGAGGTGCAAGCTTTGATTGATGTCGGGTTCGTGGAAAGTACTTTTACTTGAACTAGAAGAGTTCAGGAGCGTACTTTTAAGGGGGCTAGGTTGGATAGAGCTCTATGTAATATTTTTTGGCGTGATATGTTTCCAGAGGCAAATGTTGTCCACTTACTGGGAGTGCAATCTGATCATGCTCCTCTAATTATTAGATTGAAGGAGATTTCTTCTGCCCCTAAAAACTATCCTTTTCATTTTCAAGCGACTTTGCTTACACATGCTCACTTCAACGATTTTATTAAGCAGCAGTGGGATAATAATGCTTCTCTTGTTGCCAATGTTTCTAATTTAGCTACATCTCTGTCAGAATGGAACTGTACTACATTTAGGAATATTTTCAAAAAAAAAAAACTATGGGCACGAATTGAAGGGATTCTAAGCTGACTCGAGGTCTCATTAAGCTCGAAGCTAAACTTAGAAGGGAGCTTGAAGAAGTGTTACATCAGGAAGAAATTCTTTGGTTCCAAAAATCTAAAGAAGAGTGGATCAATTCAGGAGAAAGGAATACCAAATTCTATCATGCCTCTTTGATTGTGAGAAGAAATAGAAACAGAAATGTGGCTCTTAAAAATGATTCTATTGAATGGGAGACGGATTAGACTATAATTGTGAATATAGTTACGAATTTCTATAAGAGCTTATTTCAACAAGACGAGACTTGCGATCCTAACCTTGCAATTAAGGGGTGTTTTCCACATCTTTCTGAATCTGTATGGGGTGGGATTCATGCTCCCTTTACTAGAGAAGAGGTGAGAAGAGCTCTCTTTGATATGGCCCCGTTTAAGTCTCCTGGACCAGACGGTATTTGTGCTGGTTTTTATCAGAAAATGTGGATGGTAGTTGGTGACTAGGTGTTTAATTTTGTCATGAATTCTTTCGATACTGGGGTTCTTCCTAAAGGGACCAATGATACCTTGTTGGTGCTTATTCCAAAAGTGTTAAATCCTGAGCAGGTTAGTTAGATGAGACCTATTAGTCTGTGCAATGTTAATTACAAGATTATTACTAAAGTCTTAACTAATAGGTTGAAAAGTCTTCTCCCTGACATTGTTGGCCCTTATCAAAGTAGTTTTGTGCCTGGACGGCAAATTTTTGATAATATAATTGTGTACCAAGAGGTTTTGCATACTATGAGGAAAAAGAGAGGTAAGATTGGTATTATGGCTATTAAGATCGACCTAGAGAAAGCTTATGATAGACTTTCTTGGAGTTTCATTCGTGATACATTAAAGGAGGTGGGTTTGAATTCTGATTGGATTTGTCATTTAATGGGGTGCATTGAGACCCCAAGGATGTCTATCCTTTGGAATGGAGAGAATGGGGAGTGGTTTGAGCCGGGTAAAGGAGTTAGACAAGGGGATTCCATCTCGCCATATCTATTTGTTCTTTGTATGGAGAGATTGAGTCACCTTATTTGTGATGCAGTAAGTAAAGGGGAGTGGAGAGCCATTCGTTTATCTAGGAACGGTCCTTCTCTTTCTCACCTATTTTTTGCTGATGACTTGGTGCTCTTTGCAGAGGCTTCGATTGATCAATTAAATGTGGTGTTCAGGTGTTTAGACTTGTTTTGCAGAAGTTCAGGTTAGAAAGTCAATTGTCAAAAGTCCCAAATTTTTGTTTCACAAAATGTGGACATTGAGTTGGCAAAGGCGATTTCCTCAGAGGCTGGTATTCCATTAACTGACAAATTGGGGAAATATCTTGGAGTCCCTTCAATTCATGGACAGGTTCATGCTGACATGTATCAAAATATTGTGGACAGAATCATGCATCGATTGGATGGATGGAAGACTAAATACCTGTCCTTTGCTAGTAGACAGGTGTTAACACACTCAGTTTTAAATTCTATTTCTTTATATCCTATGCAGACAACTTTTTTACCTGTAGGGATATGTGACAAGATTGAGAAAATTACTCGAAACTTTTTATGGAGGAAACGACGTGGACAGGAAATGTCATTTAGCAAGCTGTGATTTAGTCACTAAGCCAAAAGCTGATGGAGGTTTAAATGTTCGTTAGTTGCGGCACATGAATATGACATTTTTGGCTAAACTTGGGTGGATGCTTCTTCAAGAAAAAGAAAGTTTGTGGGGTAAAGTTATTCGTGGGAAATATTCTCAGCGAGAGCTGGGAGTTAAAAGCTTCCAAGTCAAACATGGCTTTTCAAATGCTTGGAGGGGCATTTGTAAGGCAACTCATATTTTGTAGAAAGGGACACACGTTTTACTAATTAATGGAGGCCAAACAGCTTTTTGGTTGGATATTTGGCTCTGTGATGAGCCTTTGGAAAATTTTTTGTTGCAAGAAATTGATTTAGTGGAGAAATATAAATATGTGAAGGATTATTGGATTACTGGTCATGGTTGGAACTGAAATTTCTTAAAGCATCTCCTCCCTAGCATGGTGTTAGACAAGCTTGCAGCTTTTATTCTTAAAGAAGTTGGATCTTTGCAGGATAGGATCTACTGAAATTTGAATTTTAATGGACAATTTTTTGTTAAGTCAGCTTATGGTGTCTCAACAAGCCATACTAGACTGAGTCAGGATACAAGAAAGTTTTGGTTGTGTTTATGGAGATTGGAGGTTCCTAGTAGGGTTAAAGCTTTTATTCGGCTTCTTGCACATGGAAGAGTTATGTGTAATTCAGAGCGAGTTCGAAGAGGGTTCTCCACTAATGGTTCTTGTCCGAATTGTCCTACTATTTTGGAGGATGCTGATCACTTGTTTAGAAAGTGCGATATGGCTCTTCAGATATGAAATCGATTTTTGCCGAGCTTAAATAATTATGATTTTATGCTGCTTGATTTTTCTGGTTGGCTAAAGCAAAATATTTACGGTAGTTCTGATTACAAATGGAGAAATTTATTTGCCTTAATTGTTTGGTGGTTATGGAGATGGCGAAATGAGTTGTTTTTAATGGTAAAAGAATTCCTTTGGCGAATAAAATGTCATGGCTTCATTTCCAGCAACAGGAGATTGAAAGAGCGTTTGAATTAAATATAAAGGTTTTTCATCAAGGTGTTAGATATGTTTCTAGAGTCTTTTGTTGGTTTGCTCCTTCTAATGGATGGGTCAAATTAAACACGGATAGGAGCTATAAGACTGATTCTAGATTAGCTGGGGGTGGTGGTGTTATTCAAGATGAGAATGGAGATTGGTTAGGAGGTTTTACTTTTCATATTGGGAGGTGTCACGCTATTGCAGCTCAGCTATGGGCGGTTTATCAGGGTTTGAAACTTGCATGGCATAAGGAATATAGGCAGATTATTTTAGAGAGTGATTCCACTCTTGTGGTGTGATGGTTAACAAGCAAAAATATTCCATAAGCTTCAATGTCGAATCTCATTGCAGTGTGCCGTGAATTGTTGAATGATGCATAGGATGTTAGCGTAGTTCATGTTTACAAGGAAAGAAACAAAGTAGCCGATTTTCTTGCCAATGTTGTTGTTACTGACTCTGGAGGACTGCATGTCATTGAGGTTTTCCTATAGGATATTGAAGGCCTGATTCTTGAAGACAAATTAGGTATAGGAATGCTGAGAGTTGTCCCTGAACTGTTGAATTAATGTTTTTTTGTGCTTTAGTGGGTAGAACCCCCCTCTGAATAAAAAAAATAGTCTTAACTCAAGATGATTCAGTACTAAATTCAAGCGCAACTCAATTTAAAAATTCGAATTTCAAAACTTGATCGAGCTTGGTTTATAAAGTTTAAGCTCGTCTCGATAAAAAATTCAAACTGCTCGAACTCGATTCGAAAAGCTCGAATTCAACTTAATAAATTCAATTTGTCAATTTTTAATTATATTATAAAAGTAAAATGATAAATCAATAATAAAATATTAAAAATAAATATTAAAAATAGTTCGATAAGATTTATGAATCGTGAGAGCCGAGTATTAAGATGTTCGAAACTCAAGTAGCTCAAGCTCAAATTCGATTCGAAAATAAATGAATCAAAATCGAGTGATTATCAAGTGGAATTCGAGTAGCTCATGAATAGCTTAATTCATTTACATCTCTAGTAGAAATTAAGAGTGAGCAAACAATTTTTTTCCTAGTTTGAAAAAATAAAAAATTCAAATTAATTCAATTACCTTAAAATTCATAAACTTAGTTTTATTATTCAACAAAAATTGAATCGAAAGGATTCGTTTTGATTCAATTAAAAATCATTTTTTTATCTTTATGTTTTCTATTTTTATTATTAAAAATATGATTTCTAATTCTTTAAATTTTTATCGTCTTTGATTCAAATTGAACAATATATAACAATTTTTCAAATATCTTTATTATTTATATTATATATAAAATTTAAAAAGATTTATTAATTGATTAGTTTCATTAATAACTTTAAGCACCGAAAATCGATTGATTTAATTGATTGAATCAATCTCATAAATTAACTTTTATAAAAATTAAATTAATTGAATTCTACCAATTTTGATCAATTAAATCAATCAAATGGATTCCTGGACACCATTAACAAATATGCATAAGTTGTTGTTTTTTTCAATGAAAAAAACACTTCAACATACTGAAACACCACAATTTTCTTTAACTAATTAAAATCCAATCACTGGCACCAATGCTACTAGCAAGACAATCAAATTTTTGGTGGCATAGCCAAAGTGGTCACATTGTGACTATCCAAATTATTTTTTACGAATACTGTTACTGCATAGTTAAGAGAGAAGGAAGCTTCCAAATACAATAAAAAAAAGACTAAGAGTTTTTCTAACCACACCCTATTTTCAACTAGACACACCCTATTTACTACCCTACCTTAACCCCCAAAATATTCTGCTACTCACACCCCACATCTCAACATTCTCATCCCATTCTACCCCTAACCCACGGCACACCCAAAGTTCCCCTCCAAAAACATTGTCCAAACTCTCTCATTTCCTCAAATCCTTCTCAAATCGTTGAGTTTTTGAAGTAAATAAGGTAAGTATGGCTTCTATTTTCAATTACAAATGTTAAATGTTTTATATTTTTTTCATTTAAACAAAATAAATGTGGAAATTTTGGAAAAAAAACAAATAAGGGCCCGATTCTGCAGCTCGCAGCAATGAATTGCCATGACCAGTAGGCTCGATGCCGTGCTTAGAAAAAGTTTGTGGCACTAAGGTGCCGCGAACTTGGCAAGTGTTGCGGCACCAGTGTGCTGTGAAACGTATTATGTCGTGGCACCCTGGTGCTGCAAGCCTTACTGATCTCTTGGAATCCTGGAGCTGCGACATAATACGTGCTCACAGCACAGAGTGCTGCGAGACTGAAAAACTTAATAATTAAAATAAAATTTATTTTTAGTTTAGATTAAATTTAAGATATTTTTTATTTTAGTTTAGATTATATGTGAAATAGATTAAATTTAACTTTTTTTATTTTTAGTTTAGATTAAATTTAACAAATTTAACTTTTTTTAGTTTAGATTAAATTTAACTTATTTGCTATTTTTAGTTTAGATTATATTTAACTTATTTTTTATCTTTAGTTTAGATTATATGTGAATTAGATTAAATTTAACTTCTTTTTTTATTTTTTTATAGTTTAGATTAAATTTAACTTATTTTGTATTATTAGTTTAGATTATATGTGAATTGGTTAATCGAAATTAAAATAGTTTTTTTCTATGTTTATACAGATGCCACCACATACACAAGGAGCGGGGTCAACTGGAGGTGAGAGGAGGAGACGTGCTAAAGCATCAATGGATCCGAGATGGATACCCACTGCGTCTGAGAGGAAGAGATGAGCTCTTGAGGTAGTAGCTGCTGAGGAGAGACAGGAGTTGAGTACATCTGGCGATTCACCAGCTATGGCGCAGATGCAATAGCGAAGTAACTTTGGCGAGGCAGCAACTACGGCATAGAGGCACCAGCTGTAGCGTACATCTGGCAAGGCACCAGCTGCAGCGTAAAGGGAGCAACCGAGTACATCTGGTGTGGCACCAGCTTCTGAGCAAGCCAGTACATCTAGTCAGGCAGCCTCTTTTACTGGATCTTATCTTGGTGGTCCAGTTGATACATCTCTACTAGTTAGTTATAGATCACATGTTGCTGCAGCTATTTGGCAGCAAAAGGTATAAGTGAACTTTATTAAATATTTATTGTAATGTAAATTAGAATTAATAATATGACCATTATTTATTTGGTCTCGTTACAGGAGAGAGGCCATTGGATCAGAGTCGGTCACGCATCCTTTCCAGGATCGCACGGTCAGGGTTAGTTCCATTGTTGTGGTATAGTTATCTCATGTGCAACAAGACCATTATTATCGCATTTACCGAAAGGTGGTATCCAGAGACGAACACATTTCACATGCCTTTCGGAGAGATGACCATCACTTTAAATGACATGTCTTCATTGCTTGGCATCCCCGTGGTCGGGAGGACTATATCTTTTGATACTGTCTACATTGACGAGGCAAATAGAATGTTAGTGCAGTTGCTTGGAGTGACTGAAGAAAAGGCAAAGGAAGAGATGACCTCCACTAGAGGACCACAAGTTAGGATGCAGTAACTGAAAGATACGTTTTGCATGGTTACCGACTCTGATAGCGAGGTAGATAGAGTACGCGACTAGTGCATTGTTATTATTTCTACTTGGTTGCACTCTATTTGCTGATAAGAGTGCAACGTGAGTACCAGTCGCGTACTTATCTTTTTTGGAGGATCTTACTACCCTTGGTGAGATTGCATGGGGTGTAGCTTGCCTTACTCATATATATAAACCGTTGGGCCAGGCCAGTAGAGCGCAGTGCTATTCGATAACTAGTTATATGACATTGCTTCAGGTATTTAATGTTTATTTAATAAGAATAATATGATTTCTATGATATTTATTAGCTTATGATTTGATTATGAAAATCTGTTTTGTTTTATGTAGGCGTGGATTTACGAGAATTTTCATCGCTAAATCTAGTACGAGACATGTCATAAGAGAAAGGCAGCCGCGTACTCGACGATGGAAGCCCCTTAGCTGCAGTATTTCTCTATAGATACTGAGGGAGCGACTTGATGACCTTCAGTATCATTAGGTCCGCTAGGATCCATATGCAGACAGTAAAGAGAGACATTCATTTCCAAAGATTTCATTCTTTTGCGGATGCATCAAGTTCAATGACATCGTGGAGCCATACCATCCGTATAAAGTTCTTTGGTAGTAGGGCTATGTACAGAGCATTTCACGTCCACCTCTCACTCCATCTCATGCGAGACAAGGACCGAAGCCAACTAATTATAACAGGAAGTATAGCTTTCAACCTGGGTACTGGGATAACTGGGATTATCATGTGATTAATGAGGATAGGAGAGGTGCGTGAGGCAGGACTCTTGGAGAGTCTACAGCGGATTACATGATATGATATATGACCATTTCACATCGTTATATCCAGAATCCTACATACAGATTGACGGAGCAGCACAGAGTGATTGACTAAGAGGTTAGTCATTTTTTATTTAATGTTATTAATACTTACATATCTCAAAATTGATATATTTATATTTTCATGATTTTGTAGCGCATCGTGGGACACATATATGACAGACTTCACACAATGGAGGTGGGTAAAGACGATCAAGACTTGGATGTTTGGTGACAGGCTGTGCATGATGTTTATGCCATGGTAGTGAGATTGCCCAGGCGTACTGTAGTGCCCCCACATCCTCCACAGACAGCATCTTCATCACGACCTCCACGTCCCCCTCCATCCTCAGTTGCTCCACCTTTTTCCTCAGCTGCTCCACCGAGTTTGCTAGTAGCATCCGCACCACCAGCTGCAGCTTCATCACCTTCGACACCAGCTGCACCACCAGCATCAACAGCTTCACCAGCACCAATAGCTTCACCACTACCACCTTCAACACCAGCTGCACCATTAGCATCTTCCCTACCACCTCCTACATCTCCTTCCGTATATGTTAGACAAAAGATGAGGAGATAGTAGATATTATATTTTATAATTTAAGTTATACTTTTGTAAGAAATGATAGATATATTTATGTATATATTTAGATTATTTTTGTCTCATTACCTCATCCATTATATTATATTTATCAAGTTATTTGAAATAATAATTATATTGCCATAAATTATAAAGAAAGAATATTCATATTAATAAATTAACAAAATAATAAATATATTTTTAATTATATTGCCATAAATTATAAAAGAAAAAATATTTATATTAATAAATTAACAAAATAATAAATATATTTTTAATTATATTGCCATAAATTATGAAAGAAAAAAATAAATATTAATAATATTTACATATAACTAACACATAATCATAAATAAATGGTCTATAATTAACATAATCATAAAATGAATAAAAAAAACTTAATCCAATAAAATATGATTACAACGCTTACAACAATATATTATATTTAGTTACTTAATACATCATGGTTCATCTAGATTGATCGTCTCTTAAGTCGCAACATCTGTGTTTGAAGAAAATAAAAATTTGAAATCTTCGATCCGAGGGACATATGGAAGCTCCCACTCTCGAGCGCATTCATATCGATACTTGCGCCAGTTACATGTGATCGGATGTATTGGTGCTCTCGGATCTAACAAGACCAGCAATAATGCATTAATTTAAATAAATTCGAATGATCGTGATCTATACCTGAACAAAATGATAGTTGTTCACAAATCCAATAGCAATTAGCCTATGTTGTAGTGGGGAATGTGCAATAGATTTGAGTGGAAGATATGTCAGGCACTATCTTGAAGATAAATGGACAAGCACTACGTCATACCGTGAGGATATCAAATAACCCATGTCTGGTAAGGTTATCCAATTATCTTTATACGCTATCGTGTTGAAACACACCAATGACTGCATCAATTCATCAACATGCTCATGAGATCCATAGAGACGTATATATTCATCTTTGTGTCTACTTAACTCATCCATCAAATCTCGTCGCACTTGTGGCCATGCATCTGCAGTTATACCCAACAACCCTGCTATAGCTCTAAATTCGCAATGTCCATCAGACTTGACATCAACAACATCATGAATGAATGGACATATCTCGACTGGAAAAGAATCCATATATCGAATCTTGGCACCTTTACGATACATGGGTAATTTCTTCCTCTTTTTCGCCAATTTCACTGAACTTGCTGTTGTGAGTGAAATGGTACTGTCATGACCAGACTCGACAATCTCAAAATAAGAAGGTTCCTGTCGAGTTGATGTGTCCATCTTCAATGCTCGAGTACGACCATTTGTCTTAGCCTTTTCAACTGGATGAACAAGGAATGTTGTTGTCGAATCACCTAGTTCTCTCAACTTTTTTTTCAAGGCTAGTTTTCTTGAAATATCACATGCATTGAACTGTTTCACAATTATCTCCCACTCAGCATCCAATGTCAACTGTTGCACGTCATCATTTGTGGACTTCGTCAAATCTAATTTCGACCAATGTGGATGCAAGGCAGATAAGGGGACTGGTCGTCTAACCATATATACTCAGCAATTTCATGAGCACATGGCAACCCATGTGTCATTCTCATTACACAGCCATAAGAGTGAATATCAATATCTAAATTCTTTACTCTCTCAACCTCCATCAATATCATATGCAAAGTCGACCTCGACATCAACCCTTATAACTCCTTGAATAAAGATGGCCTGAAGTTGTGTTCAACAACAGTAAGGCTTGCCTCAAATAAAGCCTTTATGTCCGTATGTTGCAGCTCAATCAAGGAGTTGATCACGTTCCAAGATGATTCAAAATCACCTTGCGACAATCCGAGATGTTGTTTCAAATTTGCATGCGCACTCTCCGCTCTACAATAGAAATTAGGACATATATCACTTATCAATTAAAAAATTATTGAAAATGAACGTAAACTTAAAAGATGACAATAAACGTACCTATTAGTTGTCACATTACCGAAATGCATTACTTTATCTGTCCAAGCTACAACAAATTGCTCCTTATATTTATCCAACTAAGTGTCCTTTATATATTACAACATTTTTGGATAACTATGGTAATCCAAGTGCATTGAGCTTAAATGCCTATCATACTCCTCCTTCGTCACTGAGAACATAAGAACACTTTATGATGCCATGAATGCATCCCACCTCTCATTGCTCTCAAAAAACTTTTTACAGTTCGCAAGCACATTCTTCGATATGTGCCATCTGCATAACAGATTAGTTGTGGATGGAAATACTGCTTGAACTGCATTCATCAATGCTAATTCTCGATCTGTGACAATAACGGACGGTGATGCAACACCTGTCATTAAACTTTTTAAGTTTTGCAAAGCTCACGTGTAGTTCTCTTGACGCTCGGCCTCCATATACACAAATGTAACTGAAAAAGTCAAATTCGTTGACGTGACACCAACGATCTCGAGGAGTGGTATCCGATATCTATTCATTTTATATGTGCAATCCATAATCGACACATGTGGGAAAACACCGAGGTAGGATGTGCCTAAAATAAGTTTTTCACAACATCGGTTGACTCATCACTCTGATGCCACTCAATGTATCTACACTCGTTCAACTTTTTCATCAGTTGTTGCATTTGTGACCTACCAGCTTTCTCAATTAATTTGTAAGCTTGTCGTGCATTGTAAATGGTCTTCTTAGTACTTACATTCTTCTCATTCTTATTTTTCAATATCATGAGCATATTTCGTGGTTTGACCATGTTCTTGGTCATATTAGCCACAACCTCCTTCCTTAAATGACAATCTTATGGCAAATGGATGACCCTCAAAATATCTCGCAGGTGCATGATTGTGCATCCCATTTACTACTTGAACTTACCACTCATCATCCTTTTCTAATTTCACACTTAGTAGCTCGAATGGACAACCACATTTCTTTGTTCCAACACCCTTACGAGTTGGTTTATCAGTGCATTGAGCTTTCTTCTTTTTCGACTCTTTAAATCTTCCACTTCGTTCACAACAGAGTAGTAATCTAGGTTTTCTTGAAAAAATTGCTAGTTCAGATCCTCTAATCACAACTATGAATCCTACATTTATGCTCATCTCCCTTGCCCATGTTATTAACTCATCTCGAGTAGAAAAAACCTTGTTCGTAGTAAATGACTTAGTGCAATCAAATTAAGAAGACTCCACTTCATGCTGATAAACTATTAATCTTCTATCATCCTACAAATATTCAACAAATTATTAGTTTTTTTACCTATCGGTTAATTAAATAATTAAATAAATAACTATTAATCTTCTCAAGATAATATACATGGTCTCGGCAGCAAGTTGCCGATACCGCATTAGTGGTCTCGGTAGCATCCTGTCGAGACCACAACATCTTGCTGAGATCAATTATGTCTTAGCTCCCGGTAATGAATTGTCGGGAGGCTAATGAGCTCCCAGCAATTTACTGTTGGGAGCGCATTGCGCCTCTCGATAATTCATTGTCGGGAGTGTCGAATTTCCAATTTTTTTTCCAAACTTGAACAAAAAAATGAAAAAAAATTACAACGTTTTCCAAGTATAAGAACATACCTCTTCAACATTATGATACATTTCTTCTAAATCTTTGAGTGGGTTTGATTTGTTTTGAATATGTGAAAGGAAGAGAGGATGAGAGAATTTAGGGTATGCTGAGAGTGGGTTTAGGGTATAATAGTAATATTGTCAATGGTTAATTTTGGAAAAAAAAAAGGTTTTACTTAAGGTGTGTCTAGTTCAAGGTACGTTGTGTTTAGAAATTCCCAAAGACTAAACACACCTATCCCTTAAATAATTTACTATTTTACCCTCAAATCAAAAAGCTTGCTAGGGTTACGAAAAGGGATTTTTGTGAGCTTTAAGAGGCTTATGGAAGGAGATTTCTATGAACCTCTGAAGGCTCACGCAAATTCTCTTTCGTGAACTTTCAAAAACTAATGGAAAATTTTTTCCGTGAGCTCCAAAAATTCAAAAAAATTAAAAAGAATTGATGAGGCTCACCAAGGAGAATTTTTATGAGCTTCTTAAAGCTCACGAAAGAGAATTTCTATAAATCTCTAAAGGCTTACGGAAATTTTCTTTTGTGAACTTTCAAAAGCTCATGGAAATTGCTTTCCATGAGTTTTGAGAACTCAAAAAAAATGAAGAGAAAAAAAGTATTCTGGGAATAAAAAATTAGTTAGGTTGTGTTTAATAAAATTTAGAGAAAGTCTATTCATACCTGAAGAATTGTTAGACAAACCCTATCTACTAAAAAACCCTAAATCTTAAAAAAAATCACTCTTCACACCCTAAAAAATTTGGTATTTTCCAATATTATCCTTATAACATTGCACTTTTTTTGGATTTTTTTCTGGTGAGCCATAGCTCACCGGAGTTGCTGCCCAATAGCAATTGTATGCTGCCTGGGCAGCACATGAATGCTGCTAGCAACATGTTGCTGCGGCAGCAAGCATGGGCAGCCAACAACAGGCTACTGCGGCAGCAAGCTGCCTGGGCAGCCAAAAAAAAAAGAAAAAAAGCTCTCGAAAGTGAATTTTCTGGAGCTTTATTATGCTCTCGGAAGTCCACTCCCGAGAGCCTTATGATGCTCTCGAAAGTGGACTTCCGAGAGCTTTTTTTCTTCTTTTTTTTGGCTGCCCAGGCAACTTGCTACCATCGCAGCAGCATGCTGCTGGCAGCATTCATGTGCTACCCAGGCAACATACAACTGCTGCCTAGAAGCAACTCCGATGAGCTACAGCTCACCGAAAAGAAAAAATTAAAAAAATATATTAAAAAGAGTATTTATGTAATTTTTTATAAAATATTTTGATATTTAAAAAACAAATTTTAAATATAGTGTATCAAGTACTTTTTTTTTTTTTGGGATGAATAGAAGGTCTCTAAAATTTAAGTTGTAAATAGAATTTCCCAATAGAGAAAGAACGCCATGCTAATTGAGAATGTAAACATTCCCAACTGTGCTGAAGAAGATCTTAAGAAAAGGAGTCTAAAAAGAACAAAGAGTGGAGATTTCAAACATTGTGATCAAAAAATGCATGAAGGACAACCGATTTCTCGTCCTAGAACGTCTCCTTTATGGGAAACCAAGATTATTCTTCTTTTTCTGTCATCAGTCAACCTTTTTTCATGGATGAAAGTTCAGACCAAGTGTCTGAAGAGAAAGATGACATTCCTACGATCTTATCAAAGGAAAGGGGTTTTCTAGTCACACCCTATCCTTGACTAAGCATACCCTACTTTTTACTCCCACCCTAGCCCCACACACATTTCACTACCTACACCCACCGGACACCCTATTCTACCCCTCCAAACCCACACACACCCAACCCTTCCCAAACCCACGGCACACCAAGTTCTTTCCAAAATCATATTCCAAACTCTATCATTTCCTCAAATTCTTCCCAAATCGTTGAGTTTTTGAAGCAAATAAGGTAAGTATGGCCTCTGTTTTCAATTACAGATGTTATATGCTTTATATTTTTTCATTAAACGAAATACATGTGGAAATTTCGAGAAAAATCGATAGAGGTTCGGGTTCGTAGCTCGCGGTAATGAACTGCCGCAGTCTTGTAGGTGGAGCGGGATGAAGGTACCGAGATTCTTGCAATCTCGCGACATCATGTGCCGTGAGAGCACAAGACTCACAGAACCAAGGTACTGCGAGATTTGTGGTCTCGCGGACCCATGGTGCCGTGATTCTTGTGCTCTCACAGCACGTGGTGTCGCGAGATTACAAGTCTCGTGCCACCCTGGTGCCTCGATATTGGTTGGCTCAAGGAACAAGGTACCACGATACTGCAAGGCTCGCGGCACCAGGGTTCTGCGAGATTGCAAGTCTCGCGGTACCACGGTACCGTGAAACTGAAAATGAAATAAATTTTTTTCAAAATTTTTTATTTAGATTAAATTTCAGTTATTTTTTATTTTTAGTTTAGATTATATATGAAATGTATTAAATTTAACTTATTTTCTAGTTTATAATAAATTGATTAATCGAAATTAAAATAGTTTTCTTCTGTGTTTATACAGATGCCACCACGTACACGAGGAGCAGGGTCATCTAGATGTGAGAGGAGGAGACGTGCTGAAGCATTAGTGGATTCGAGATGGGTTCCTACTGCGTCTGAAAGGAGGAGACGAGCTCTTGAGGCCGCAGATGTTGAGGAGAGACAGGAGTTGAGTACATCTAGTGATGCACCAGATGTGGCGCAGAGGCAGCCGCAGAATACCTCTAGCGAGGCAGCGGCGGAGTATCTCTGGCGAGGCAGTAGTTACGGCTCCGAGGCAGCAGCGGACTACCTTTGGCGAGGCAGCAGATGCGGCTTCGAGGCAATAGCGGACATCTGGCGAGGCACTAGCTGCCGCATAGAGGCGGCAGCGGAGTACAGCGAGCGATGCACCAGCTACGGCGCAGAGGGAGCAGCCGAGTACTTCTGGCGTGACACAAGCTACAGCACAGAGGCAGCAGCGGAGTATATCTAGCGATGCACCAGCTTCGGCACAGAGGGAGCAGTCGAGTACTTCTGGATCTTATCCTGGTAGTCCAGTGGATCCATCTCTGCTAGTTAGTTATGGATCACAGGTTGCTGCAGCTATTTAGCAGCAAAAGGTATAAGTGAAATTTATTATATATTTATTGTAATGTAAATTAGAATTTTTGGAGAGATAACCATTATTTTATTTGGTATTGTTTCAGGAGCGAGGGGATAACCATTATTTTATTTGGTATTGTTTCAGGAGCGAGGGGAACTAAAAATTATTAATCACGATTCTAAAATTGGTACATGGCTATTGGATCAGAGTCGGTCACGCATCCGGTCCACGATCGCACGGTCAGGGTTGGAGCCATTGTTGCAGTGTAGATATGTTACGTGCAACAAGACCATTATTACTGCATTTACCGAGAGGTGGCATCCAGAGACGAACACATTTCACATGCCTTTCGAAGAGATGACTATCACTCTAGATGACGTCTCTTCATTGCTTGGCATCCCCGTGGTCGGGAGGACTATATCTTTAAATTCCGTCTCTATTGACGATGCAAATAGAATGTTAGTGCGACTGCTAGGAGTGAGCGAAGAAAAGGCAAAGGAAGAGACGACCGCCACTAAAGGACCACAGGTTAGGATGCAGTGGCTAAGGGATACGTTTGGGATGATTTCGACTCTAATAGCGAGGAGCAGATAGAGTATGTGACTCGCGCATTGTTATTATTTTTACTTGGTTGCACTTTATTTGCTGATAAGTACTAGTCGCGTAGTTATCTTTTTTGGAGGATCTTACTAATGTGGGTGAAATTGCATGGGGTGCAGCTTGCCTGGCTTATATGTATTGACAGTTGGGCGAGGCCAGTAGAGCGGAGTGCCATTCGATAGCTGGCTATATGACATTGCTTCAGGTATATAATGTTTATTTAATAATAATATTGATTTGCTTGATATTTATTAGGTTATGATTTGATTATGAAAATCTATTTTTGTTTTATGTAGGCGTGGATTTACGAGCATTTTCCATCGATAAATCCAGTACGAGAGACGGCATATAGAGAGTGGCAGCCGCGTGCTCAACGATGGAGGCCACTTAGCTGCAGCATTTCTCTAAATATACTGAGGGAGCAGCTTGATGACCTTCAGTATCATCAGGTCTGCTGGGAGCCATATGCAGACAGCAGAGAGAGACATCCATTGCCAGAGATTTTATTTTTTTGCGGATGCATCAAGTTCAATGACATCGTTGAGCCATACCATCCGGATAGAGTTCTCCGACAATGGGGCTATGTGCAGAGCATTCCACGTCCACCTTTGACTCCATTTCACGTGAGACAAGGACCGAAGCCAACTACTTATGTCGTGAAGTATAGCTTTCAGCCTGGGTACTGGGATAGCTGGGATTATCATGTGATTAATGAGGATAGGAGAGGTGTGCGATGCAGGAGTCCTTGAGAGTCTACAGCAGATTACATGATTTGGTATGCGACGATTTCACATCGTTTTCTCCAGGATCCTTCACATAGATCGACAGCTCGGCACCACGTGATTGATTGGGAGGTTAGTCATTTTTTATTTAATGTTATGAAAACTTACATATCTTGAAATTGATATATTTATTTTTTCATGATTTTGTAGCGCGTCGTGGGACACATATTTGACAGACTTGACATAGTGGAGGCATGTGGAGATGATCAAGACTTGGATGTTTGGCGGCAGGCTGTGCATGATGTTTATGCCATGGTAGCGAGATTGCCCAGGCGTACTGTAGTGCCCCGACATCCTCCACAGACAGCATCTTCATCATGAACTTCACGTCCCCCTCCATCCTCAGCTGCTCCACCTTCCTCAACACGACGACTGCGTTTACCACCAGCACCAGCACTAGCAGCTAGACCAGCACCAATACTAGTAGCTTCAGCACCAATAGCAGCAGCAGCTTTAGCACCAGCACCACCAGCACCTGCACCACCAACTTCAGCAGCAGCTGCACCACCTGCATCTTCCCTACCACCTCATACATCTCCTTCCGTATATGTTAGGCAAAAGAGGAGGATATAGTAGATTTTGTATTTTATAGTTAACTTAAACTTTTGTCAAAAATTGTGAAAATATTCATGTATATATTTAGATTTCTTTTGTCTCATATGTGCCATCTTTTATTTATCAAACCATTTAAGGCAATCATTTTTTTAACTTATAATAATAATGATAATAATAATAATAATAATATGGCAATTATCATAAAATGAATAAAATATACTTAATTCAAGAAAACATGATTATGTTGAGTTACATAGCATATTAAACAAATGCTTACATTACAACAATGTATTATACTTAGTTAATACATCATAGTTCATCTAGATTGATTGTCTCTTGGGTTGCAACATCTGTGTTTAATGAGAATAATAATTTGAAATCTTCGATCCGAGAGACGTATGGAAGCTCCCACTCTCGAGCGCATTCATATCGATACCTTTGCCAGTTGCATACGACCGGAGGTATCGGTGCTCTTGGATCCAATAATACCTGCAACAATGCATTATATTTAATTAAATCAAGGTGAAAACAATAAACAATAACAAACTTTCACCGTGATCTATACTTGAACAAAATGACAGTTGCTGACAAATCCAACAGTTATTAGCTTATGTTGCAGTGGGGGAGGTGCAATAGATTTGAGCGGAAGAAATGTCAAGCATTGTCTTGAAGATAAATGGACAAGCACAACGTCATACCTTGAGGATATCAAATGACCCATGTCTGGTAAGTTCATCCAATTATCCTTATGTGCCACCGTGTTGAAACACACCAACGATTGCATCAATTCATCAACACGCTTCTGAGATCCATAGAGATATATATATATTCATCTCTGTGTCTATTTAACTCATCCATCAAATCTCGTCGCACTTATGGCCATGCATCTGTAGTCATACCCAACAACCCTGCTATAGCTCTAAATCTGCAATGTCCATCAGACTCAACATCCACAAACATAATGAATGGACAAATCTTGATGGGAAAGGAATCCATATATCGAATCTTGACACCTTTACGATATATAGGTAATTTCTGCCTCTTCTTCGACAATTTCACTGAACTTGCTGTTATGGGTGAAATGGTACTGTCATGACCAAACTCAACAATCTCAAAATAAGAAGGTTCCCGTCGAGTTGATATGTCAATCTTTGATGCTCGAGCACAACCCTTTGTCTGAGCTTTTTCAACTGGAGGAACAAGGAATGTTGTTGCCGGATCACCTAGTTCTCAACTTTTTTTCAAGACTAGTTTTCCATCAATATTACATGCATCGAATCGTTTCACAATTATCTCCCATTCAGCATCCAATGTCAACTGTTGCAGGTCATCATATGTGGACTTTGTCAAATCTAATTTCGACCAATGTGGATGAACAGCAGATAAGGGTAGTGGTCGTCCAAATTGTATATACTCAGCAATTTCATGCGCACATGGCAACCCATGTGTCAATCTCATTACACAACCACAAGTGTTAATATCAATATATCCATTCTTTACTCTCTCAACCTCCATCAATATCATATGCAAAGCCGACCTTGACACCAACCCCCGTAACTCCTTGAATAAAGATGACCTGAAGTTATGTTCAACAACAGTAAGGCTTGCCTCAAATGAAGCCTTTATGTCTGTATGTTGCAACTCAATCAAGGAGTTTATCACGTTCCAAGATGATTCAAAATCACCTTGCGACGATCCGAGATGTCGTTTCAACCTTGCATGCGCACTCTCCGCTCTACAATAGAAATTCGGACATATATTACTTATCAATTCAAAAATTATTGAGGAAAATGAACGTAAACTTAAAACCTGACAATAAATGTACTTATTAGTTGTTACATTCCCGAAATGTATTACTTTATCTGTCCAAGCCGCAACAAATCGCTCCTTATAATTATCTAACCAAGTCTCCTTCACATATTGTAGTGCTTTTGGATAACTATAGTAATCCAAGTGCATTGAGTTTAAATGCCTTTCGTACTCTTCTTCTGTCATTGAGAATGTAAGAAGACTCCATGATGCCATGAATGCATCCCACCTCTCCTTGCGCTCAAATAACTTTTTGCAGTTCGCAAGCACATTCTTCAATATGTGCCATCTACATAACAAGTTGGTTGCAGAGGGAAATACTGCTTGAACTGCATTCATCAATGCCAATTCTCGATTTGTGACAATAACAGATGGTGATGCAACACCTACCATTAAACTTTTTAATATTTGCAATGCCCACGTGTAATTTTCTTGACGCACCGCCTCCATGTACACAAATACAACCGAAAAAGTCAAATTCGTTGATGTGACACCAACGATCTCGAGGAGTGGCATCCGATATCTATTTGTTTTATATGTACAATCCATAATCAACACATGTGGGAAAGCATGCAACAAGTCTACCGAGGTAAGATGTGCCCAAAACAATTCTTTCACAACATCCGTTGACTCATCACTCCGATGCCACTCAATGTAGTTACACTCATTCAACATTTTCATTAGTTGTTACATTTGTGACCTACCAACTTTCTCAATCAATTTGTAAGCATGTCGTGCATTGTAAATGGTCTTCATAACATTTACATTTTTTTCATTCTTGTTTTTCAACGTCATGAGAATATTTCGTGGTTTGACCATGTTCTTGGTCATATCAGCTACAACTTCCTTCTCCTCAACTGACAATCTTACAGCAAATGGATGACCCTCAAAATGTCTCGCAGGTGCATGATTATGCATCCCATTTACTACCTGAACTTGCCACTCATCATCCTTTTCTAATTTCACACCTAGTAGCTCGAATGGGCAGCCACATTTCTTTGTTCCAACACCCTTATGAGTTGGTTTATCAGTGCATTGAGCTTTGTTCTTTTTCGACTCTCTAAATCTTCCACTTTGTTCACAACAGAACCGTAATCTAGGCTTTCTTGAAAAAATTGCCGGTTCAGATCCTCTAATCACAACTAGGAATCCTACATTTCTGCCCATCTCCCTTGCCCATGTTATTAACTCTTCTCGAGTAGAAAAAACCTTGTCCGTAGTAAATGACTCAGTGCAATCAAATTGAGAAGACTCCACTGAATGCTGATAAACTATTAATCTTCTGTTATCCTACAAATATTCAACAAATTATTAGTTTTTTTACGTATCAGTTAACAAACTATTATTAAATAAAAAACTATTAAACATGGTCTCGAGAGTATATATATGGTTAATCTCGGCAACCAAGAGACCATGGTCTCGGCAGGGTGGTGCCGAGTCAACATAGTAATCTCGGTAGAATGCTGCCGAGAATACTTCTGTGGTCTCGGGAGGATGATGTCGAGACCACTTATGTGGTCTCGGCAACACCCTGCCGAGACCACTTATGTGGTCTCGGTAAATGGTCTCGGAAGCACCTACCGAGACCACATAAGTGGTCTCGGCTGGGTCTGCCGAGACCACACACTCCTCTCAGTAGCATCCTGCCGTGACTTGTATCTAGTCTCGGCATGATACTACTGCGAATATGTAAGTTTCTCAGCAATTTACCGCAGGGAGTGTCAAATTCCAATATGTTTTTGTCGAAAAATGAAAAAATTACAACGTTTTCAAGTATAATAACATACCTCTTCAGCATTATGATACATTTCTACTAAATTTTCATCCATGAATGATTCCTTGCTTGTATTATCATCAAAATACTCCATGAAACCAATTTTTAGTTGGTTTTGTTTGATTTGAGAATGTTGAACGGGAGAGAAGATGGTTTTTCAGTAGAGTTTGCTGATTTAGGGTGTGAGATAGGTTAGGGTAGAATTGTAATATTATAAGGGGTTAATTTTAAAAAAAAATTAATTTAAGGTGTGTCTAGCCAGAGATAGGGTGTGGTTGGCTAGACACACCTCAAAGGAAGAGAATAAAGAGACCATGAAAAAATGTTGTCATTGTTAAAACTTTCGGGAGAAGAGTAGGTTACAATTATTTGTTTACTAGAACTAAAGCTCAGTGGAAATTATCAGGTGGAATAGACTGTTTTAACTTGGGATAAGATTTTTTCTTGTTTAGGTTTAAGAATCTTCAGGACTTCCGTAAGGTGCTACATGGATGCCCGTGGTCTTTTGGACCTTCTGTAATTTTACTGACCAAATCATTATTTAGCAAACAGACCCCCCCTGTTCTTGTTAAGAGAAAGTTGGCTGATTTGATGAGTTGTTGGCTTTGATGGAATATGATTTCGCATTCAAGGCTTATTAATATCTGGTTGAGGATGGTTAATTTCAACTGCACGATTATGGTTCGGGTGGAATAGGGTAGTAATCTAGAACCTAGAACAGAAAATGGGCTTGGGCTACCCAAGCGCAACCTGCAAAGATTAAAAAACGGAGCTTTCACCAAGCGAACTCTCCTTTCCACTTCGCTTCAGCTTCTTCTGGTCATGGGGGTTTCAGGGTTTATCAGGGGTTTTAACTTCCTCCTTAGAACCAAACCCAGAATCAGTCTGTACCCTTCTGACTACATTCAAAGGAGAGCCTTCTCAGACTCCAAAATTCTCAACAGCGATAACTCTGTTCTTCCTGTTCTGATCGTTGGTGCAGGACCTGTGGGCCTCGTTCTCTCTATTCTTCTCACAAAATTTGGTATTTTTTTTGACAAAAAATTTCTTTTTGTGTTTCCTTTTTCAGTGTAAATCTTACACAGGAAAAGTAAATAGAAAAAAATTTGAACGTTCTTTACATGGAAATTGTCTAATTAGTTATAGTGCTTTTGTATGTCATTGCGCTTTATCATCTTTGTTTAATCATCTTTTAGAGCGAGGAATGCAATTCACAATATGTTTCTTCTAATCTTTTTTTATGTGTTCAAACCATAAATCGACTGAATATTGATATCTTGTAGGGGTAAAATGCACGGTTTTGGAGAAAACCAAGGGGTTTTCCAAGCACCCACAAGCTCACTTTATCAATAACCGAACTATGGAGGTTGGTTTTATTTCTTGATATGGTTACTAAAGAAGAAGTCTTGAGCTTAATTGTAACAATTGATTGATAGGTTTTTCGGAAATTGGATGGATTAGCAGAGGAGATTCAAAGGTCACAACCACCTGTAGATCTGTGGAGAAAATTCATATACTGTACTTCATTAACTGGTTCAGTGCTGGGTTCAGTGGACCATATGCATCCTCAAGGTTTGATTCCATTGTATGTTCTTGTCTTGCCAGTTGCCGATTACAATTCAGCTCTTTTAGTTTAAGTTGCAGGACATGTTTATTGTTATTTAAAGAAAAATCTATTTCTATATTTGTGAATAATTCGGCAATTAGACTGCTTAAAGTAGCGATATTCATGTTGCGCTTTTGTGGATGTTATATGGTTGACTAAAGATTATTGAATTCCATTCTTTTGCTATCTACTGCCAGATTTCAAAAAATTTGTTAGTCCTATTTCTGTTGCCCACTTCTCGCAGTACAAGTTAAGTAGGTTACTTGTTAAGCGGTTGGAGAACCTTGGTTTCCATATTTGCACATCAGAAGGTCCTGAGAACCTTGATCATGATCAACTCAAGGGAAGGGAAATCTTGATGGGGCATGAGTGTGTCTCCATTGACACGACTGATGAATGCGTTACTGCAACTGTGTCTTCCTTCAGGGAAGGTAAGTTTATGACAAGAAAAATTCAATCTAAAATTCTTGTTGCCGCTGATGGCGCTGGAAGTACTGTAAGAAAGCTGGTTGGAATAGATTTGAAAGGTGAAAAAGACTTGCAAAAACTTCTTAGTGTTCATTTCTTGAGCAATGACCTTGGGCAATACCTACTTAATGAGAGGCCTGGTATGCTATTTTTCATTTTCAACACTGAAGCTATTGGGGTTCTTGTTGCTCATGATCTTAAGCAAGGGGAATTCATATTACAGGTATTGAAGGATTTAGGAAATATTTGGCATCTCTGTTGACATAGTACTACTACTTTAACATTCACCGTATACTATTGATCATCATCTTGCAGATGCCATTCTATCCACCTCAACAAAAGCTGGAAGATTTCAGCCCTGAGGTATTTCTTTTCATTATAGATTTGTATGGTTGGGATGACCCATCCTTTTCTCTTGGCTCCCTCAAAATAGGAAAAAAATCAGTTGGATGAAGGATCGCTTAAATTTAAGAGATTCTGACTAGTACCACCCATTTACATCATTGATACTTTAAATGTAATAAACTATAGAAAAAAATCATGTATGGTATCTTTTCATTATACAATTTTCAGTGGTAGTTATCACTGGGTATCTTGATCAACAACTCAATTAAGTACATAATTGACTTTATTTTTAATTATAAGATATTGTAGAAAATTAGTTAGGATAATTTTATTTTGAAATATTTGATAAGATTTTATGGTTTATCTATTGGTTTATCTTTTTGTTGGTTAGATTAGTTGATAAGGTTGAAAACGTTATCTCTTGTTCCTCAACCTTTCCTATATATGTAATCTGTCTCCTACAATCAAAAAAGTGGAAAATATAAAAAAAAAGGTTTCTCTTTTGCATAAAAAAACTACATGGTATCAGAGCCATGATTGGGCATAGTAAAAGCTCAGCTTCTTCTGGAACTACAGCATCTTCTACACCACTAGTATCAACAACCAGTGTTGATTATGCATCTGCTGCGAATTCCTCTCTTCAATTAACTGTTCACAAATTGAACGGTAAAAATTATCTAGAATGGGCTCAATCTGTGAAGTTGGCGATTGACGGCAGAGGAAAACTTGGACACCTGACCGGAGAGGTGAAACGACCAGCTATAGATAATCCAAATTTGAAAGCATGGGGGTCTGAAAACTCGTTGGTGACTGCATGGCTAATCAACTCCATGGAACCTGTGATTGGAAAACCATATTTATTTTTACCAACTGCAAGAGAAGTATGGGAAGCTGTATGGGAGACTTATTCTGATATGGAAAACTCCTCTCAGATTTTCGAATTGAAGATAAAACTCTAGCAATTCAAACAGGTAGATCGAGATGTTACCATCTACTAAAATGAGATGGTGACATTTTGGCAAGAGCTAGACCAATGTTATAATGACGAATGGGATTGTCCTGCTGATAGCTCGAGGTACAGGAAAAGGGAGGAAAATGATCATATCTACATGTTTTTTGCAGGCCTAAATCAAAATTTGGATGAAGTACGGGGGCGTATTCTTGGAAGGAAACCATTACCATCCATTCGTGAAGTTTTCTCTGAGGTTCATAGAGAGGAAGCTAGACAGAGGACTATGTTGAAACATTCTGTATTTGATCACAGCCCAGAAACAGAGAGTTCTGCCCTTGTCTCAAGAGGTCCAGATTTCGAAGGAGAAAAGAAGAAGCGGCCATGGTGTGATCACTGCAAGAAACCCTAGCACACAAGGGAGACATGTTGGAAAATTCATGGCAAACCACCGAATTGGAAAAAGAAATCTGGCAGTGATGGCTGAGCCTTTCAAGCAACAAATAAAGATTCTCAAGGACAAGAAGTCAAATCGGAAATGGCCCCATTCACAAAGGAACAGTTAGAACATCTACAAAAACTCTTTCAATCTCCACAACTTTCTGTAAATCCTTCTAGTTCTCTAGCCCAAAAAGGTAATTACCTTGCTGCAGCTCTCTTTAGCATCAATTCTAGTCAAACCTACCCATGGATTATTGATTCTGGAGCAACTGACCATATGACAGGCTGCTCAAATCTTTTTTCATCCTATAATCCATGTGCAGGAGATAAAAAAATCAAAAATGCAGATGGGTCTCTTTCAGCCATAGCCAGAATAGGATCAATTTCCATCTCTCCATCTCTTACATTACATAATGTCCTTCATGTTCCTAACTTATCCTGTAATTTGTTGTCTATAAGCAAGTTAACTCATGATCTCAAGTGTCAAGCTAATTTCTATTCCTCTCGGTGTGAGTTTCAGGAATTGACCTCGGGGAGGACGATCGGCAGTGCTAGAGAGAGTGGAGGACTCTATTTCTTTGAAGATGGAACAGAATCAAGAAAACAGGTTCAGGATATATGTCTAAAATCTGTTGCTGTTTCTGATGATCATGAAATAATGATGTGGCATTATAGGTTAGGCCACCCAAATTTTCATTATTTAAAATATTTGTTTCCTAGTTTATATAGAAATAAAAATCCATCTTCATTTCAGTGTGAATTTTGTGAGTTAGCGAAACATCATCGTACATCTTTCCTGTCACAACCATAAACCTTTTTCCTTGATTCATAGTGATGTCTGGGGACCATCAAAGATTTCTACACAATTTGGAAAATGTGGTTTGTCACTTTTATTGATGACCATACAAGGGTGAGTTGGGTGTATTTGCTAAAAGAAAAATCTGAAGTGGAGAAGTTGTTTAAAAATTTTTACACCATGGTACAAACGCAATTTCAAGGAAAAATTCAAATTTTCAAAAGTGATAATGGAAAAGAGTACTTTAATAATCTTTTGAAAAAATTTTTCCTAGAAAAAGGAATTGTACATCAAAGTTCTTGCAATGACACTCCCCAACAGAATGGGGTTGCTGAAAGGAAAAACAAACACATTTGGGAAGTGGCTAGGGCATTACTTTTCACAAATAAGGTTCCTAAGTATCTTTGGGGTGAAGCTATTCTCATTGCTACTTACGTAATAAATAGAATGCCCACTGGGATTTTAAGCTTCCAAACGCCTTTACAATTCTTTCATGAGTGTAATCCCATGTCTAGGTTGTCATCAACATTACCATTAAAAATTTTTGGGTGCATTGCCTTTGTCCATATTCATGATCAACATTGTGGGAAACTTGACCCAAGAGCAAGAAAATGTGTATTTGTAGGATATGCACCAAACCAAAAAGGTCATAAATGCTACGATCCAATTTCCAAAAAAATGTTTGTTACCATGGATGTAACATTTTTTGAATCAAAATCCTTTTTTTGGACTCATCTTCAAGGGGAGAAAGAATGTGAAGATTCAGAGTATCTAGATGTGTTTCAACTTGAAAATTCTGACAAAACAATTTTGATTCCTACAAACTCTGAAAATTTTGACAAAACAATGTTGATTCCCACAAACTCTGTCCTACCTATTGAATCAGACATTATTATAACTACTAAAAATCCAAGTCCATCATCATTGCCATCTCATGCTGAAAATCCAAGTCCATCATCACTGTCATCTCATGATCATGATCTTTTGGACATTTGCAATGGTTCAAAGACAGGTACAAGAAAACCAGAACTTATTGTCTACCCGAGGAAGAACCAAACTCAAAGAAAAGAGTCCATTGCTCCTTTACAATGCAATGAGTCTGAACCAAGGCATGACCAGAACTCTAACAATTCTTCAGGTAATAGTCAAACTGAATCTGTCCAAATTATTCAGCCTAGTCTTAGTTCATAGTTTGAGTCCACAAATGATCTTGATATTCCTATTGCTACCAGAAAGGGTGTTAGATCATGCACCAAACATCCCATATCCCACTATGTGTCTTATAAAAATCTTTCACCAGCCTTTCTTGCATTTACTTCACAACTTTCTTCTGTAGAAATTCCAAAGACTGTGCAGGATGCTCTACAGGTTCCTGAGTGGAAGAAGGCCATTCTTGAAGAGATGAAAGCCCTTGAGAAAAATAGTACATGGGAGATAGTTGATTTACCAAACGGTAAGAAGACAGTTGGTTGCAAATGGGTGTTTACAATCAAGTAAAATTCAGATGGATCACTTGAAAGGTATAAAGCACGATTGGTAGCTAAGGGATTTACTCAAACCTATGGCATTGACTATCTTGAAACTTTTGCACCTATGGCAAAGTTAAACACTGTAAGAGTACTCCTATCGGTTGAAGCCAATCTTGATTGGCCTCTACAGCAGCTAGATGTAAAAAATGCGTTTCTTAATGGAGACTTGGAAGATGAAGTTTACATGGACTCACCACCAGGTTTTAATGAGAAATTTGGTTCAAAGGTATGCAAACTGAAAAAGTCCTTGTATGGACTAAAACAATCTCCAAGAGCTTGGTTTGAGAAATTTGCACAGTTTGTGACAAATCAAGGCTACATTCAAGGGCAAACCGATCACACCATGTTTATGAGGCACTCAGAAGATGGCAAGATATCTATGTTGATAGTATATGTGGATGATATCATCCTTACTGGAGACAATATACCAGAAATGAATTGTCTAAGACAGTGTCTATCATCAGAATTTGAGATTAAGGACTTAGGCCCTTTGAGATATTTTCTTGGAATGGAGGTGGCTCGATCAAGGAAAGGAATTGTTGTTTCACAACGGAAGTACATTCTTGATCTTCTTAAAGAAACATGAATGAGTGGGTGTAGACCTGCCAACACTCCTATTGATCCAAATCAGAAATTAGGAGATAGCAAGGAAGGAGATCCAGTGGATTCGGTACCAAAGACTAGTGGGAAAACTGATTGACTTATCACACATGAGACCAGATATCTCATTTGCTGTAAGTTTGGTAAGTCAATTCATTCCCTTTATACAAAACATATTGAAGCTGTGTACCGAATTCTAAGATATTTAAAGAGTACACTAGGGAAAGGCCTATTTTTTGAAAAAAATGAGCAGAGAAATATTGAAGCATACACAGATGCAGATTGGGCAGGTTCAATTACTGGTAGGAAGTCCACATTAGGCTATTGTGCATATGTATGGGGTAACTTGGTTACCTGGAGAAGTAAGAAACAAAACGTGGTACATGAAGCAGCGCAAAAGCTGAGTATAGAGCAATGGCTCATGGGGTATGTGAGATGTTGTGGTTGAAACGAGTGATGGAAGAACTCAAGAGACCATTAAACATGCCTATGAAGTTGTACTACGACAACAAGGCTGCAATTAGCATTGCATACAATCCAATGCAACATGATAGAACTAAACATGTTGAAGTTGACAGGCATTTCATAAAGGAGAAGATTGAGTTAGGTGCCATTTGTATGCCATTTGTTCCAACAACACAGCAAGTAGCAGACATTCTCACAAAGGGACTCTTCAAACAGAATTTCAAGTTTTTCATAAGCAAGTTGGGCATGATTGACATCTATGCACCAACTTGAGGGGGATTGTAGAAAATTAGTTAGGATAATTTTATTTTGAAATATTTGATAAGATTTTATGGTTTATCTCTTGGTTTATCTTTTTGTTGGTTAGATTAGTTGATAAGGTTGTAAAACTGATTTGAGAAAAAAACTGTGTTGTATATTTTATTTCTCACAGAGAAGGCAATATATAGATGGTTGACATAAAGCAAACTTCCTACAAAAAAGGAAACTAAATAACAGTCCTACTCTAGGATGGCACGCAGGCCATTTATTAAAAGATTCTATCTATTAAAAAAGGGCTAAAAATTAGGGAGTTATCTCCAAAAAATCTGAGAGAGATTAACTATCTCATAACTATCCATATTCTAAATAATCTCCCAAATATATACTCAAATCTTAGTTTTTCTACACTCCCCATCAAGCTGGGCTGTATATGTTGATCATGCCCAGCTTGTTTACAAAGTCTTCAAAAGCTGGTCTATGTAGACTTTTAGTTAGGATATCAGCTGTCTGTTCTTTGGTAGGAATATATGTCAAACAAACACTTCCATTCTCGATCTTCTCCTTGATAAAATGACGATCCACTTCCACATGCTTTGTGCGATCGTGATGAACTGGATTGTGTGCAATACTCACGGCTGCCTTGTTATCACAATACAGCTGCATAGGAGAATTGCTAGAAACTTTAAGTTCCCTTAGTAACCTTCCTAACCATATTCCTTCACATACTCCATGAGCAAGAGCACGAAACTCAGCTTCTGCACCACTTCGAGCTACTACAAGTTGTTTTTTGCTTCTCCAAGTTACAAGATTTCCCCAAACATAAGTACAATATCCTGAGGTGGACCTCCTATCCACAGAAGAACCTGCCCAGTCAGCATCAGTATAAATTTCCACCATCCGATGATCACCTTTTCTGAAGAAAAGTCCCTTCCCCGGAGTGCTCTTTAGGTACCTCAAAATTCTATACACAGCTTCTAAATGCTTCTCCTTGGGTGAGTGCATGAACTGGCTAACTACGCTCACAGCAAAGGCAATGTCTGGCCTTGTGTGAGACAAATGGATTAGCTTTCCAACTAAACGTTGATACTGCTCTCGTTCAACTTCGGCTCCTCCTCCTAAGCTCAATTTGATATTAGGTTCCATTGGAGTCTCGGTTGGTTTGCACCCCAACATCCCGGTCTCTTTAAGCAAATCAAGAATATACTTCCTCTGTGATATGGTTATCCCATTCTTATTTCTAGCCACCTCCATTCCAAGGAAGTACCTTAGAGCTCCTAGGTCCTTTAGTTCAAATTCTCCTGCAAGATAATCTTTCAAAGTATCCAACTCTTCAGAATAGTCTCCAGTGATGATGATATCATCCACATATACTATTAGAATAGCACTTCTCCCATCTTCGGCATGTTTAAAGAAGAGAGTATGATCAGATTGAGCTTGTATGAATCCTTGTCTCTTGACAAGTTGTGTAAACTTCTCAAACCACTCTCTTGGAGATTGTTTCAATCCATAGAGGGATTTCCTTAGCCTGCACACCAAGTTGCCTTCCTTTGTAAAGCCTGGGGGAAGGTCCATATAAACCTCTTCATGTAGATCTCCATTAAGGAAAGCATTTTTCACATCCAACTGTTGCAAAGGCCAATCAAGATTGGATGATAGTGACAAGAGAACTCTTACCGTATTGAGTTTGGCAATTGGTGCAAATGTCTCCTGGTAGTCTATACCATGGGTTTGAGTGAAACCCTTGGCCACAAGCCTTGCTTTATACCTATTAATGCTTCCATCTACATTATATTTCACAGTGAATACCCACTTGCACCCTACTGTTTTCTTTCCTTCAGGCAGTTTCACAACTTCCCAAGTACCATTTTTTTCAAGAGCACCCATTTCTTCATGAACAGCTTGTCTCCATTTCAGATCAGCAAGAGCTTGATTAATATTCTTTGGTATCTCTGTCTTAGATAGAGTTGTAATAAAAGCTTGAAAAACAGGGGACAACTTCTCATAAGATACAAACCTTGATATAGGATGTTGAGTGCAAGATCTAGTTCCCTTTCTAAGAGCAATAGGAAGCTCAAGTTGATCTTGTGACAATGCACCACTTTCTTCACTGGAATACTCATGCTCAATCAATGGTACAATAGGCTGAATGTTAGGAGTAGGAACCAGATCAGATTTTTGTCTTGGTTGGACTTTTGGTTTATCTCCACTTTGTGAACGTTTTCTGCGTGAATACACAAGTAAATTAGGTTGCTGAGAGTTGTCTCCCCCTGTCTCCAAATCAGATTCATGTTCAATGAGTGGAACTGTAGGTTCAGGAATGTTAGGAAGAGGAGTAGGAGAGGTAGAAGTGGAAGGATTATTAGTGTTCAAGAGGTTTTTTAGATCCCAAGGTTCATTCTCACTTAATGACTCCCCTTGAAGTGGAGACTTTTGAAAGTATGGTTGGAATTCAAGAAAGGTGATATCCATTGACACAAAGACACGACGAAGAGTGGGTGAATAGCACTTATACCCTCTTTGAGTGGGTGAGTATCCTATGAAAACACATTTGTGAGATTTTGGATCAAGTTTTGAACGATTATGACTATGAACATGGACAAAAGCAGTGCATCCGAATGTTTTTATGGGAAGAGAAGAGACAAATCTAAATGAGGGATATGTGTTTAGAAGTATAGAGAGTGGAGATTTGAATTTTAGAACTCTTGAGGGCATTCTGTTGATGAGGTAAGATGCTGTAAGGATTGCCTCTCCCCATAGATATTTTGGAACATGCATGGTGAACATTAGAGCCCTAGCAACCTCAAGTAAATGACGATTCTTCCTCTCCGCTACACCATTTTGTTGAGGTGTATCCGGACAAGAACCTTGATGTATGATTCCATGGGTTGCTAGGTACTCTCCAAGGATTGAATGAAAATATTCTTTTCCATTGTCGGTTCTTAGAGTTTGGATGGAAGTATGAAACTGATTTTTTATCATCGAATGAAAGGTCTGAAAAATTTTTACTGCATCAGATTTTTCTTTGAGAAGATAAACCCAACAAACTCTAGTATGGTCATCAATGAAGGTAATGAACCACCTAGTACCTGAAATATTTTTGATGCGAGATGGTCCCCATATGTCACTATGTATCAATGAGAAAGGATGAGACTCTTTGTAAGGTTTGATGGGAAACAATGCACGAGTGTGTTTAGCAAATTGACAAGCTTCACAAGAAAAGAAACTAGGATTTTTATTCATGAATAAACTTAGAAACAAACGTTTTAGATAATGGAAATTGGGATGGCCTAACCTACGGTGCCACTGCATTATTACATCATTATTGGAAAGAGATTCTCTCTCAGCAATTGAAGCTTGTGTTTCCATGCATACATCGTTCACAAAGTAGTAGAGTTCACCATCAACCCTAGCATTGCCAATCATCCTCCCTGATTCTTGCTCCTGTAATTCACAACAAGTGGCAGAGAATTTAGCGACACAATTAAGTTCCCTTGTCAATTTACTGATTGATATCAAATTGCAAGCCAGATTTGGAACATGCAAAACCGAGTGGAGAGCAATTGTATTTGACAAATGAATGGAGCCTTGACCAGCTATGGAAGAGAAAGTACCATCAGCTATTTTAACTCTTGCGTTCCCGTGACAAGGAGAGTAAGAGTAAAATAACGATGGGTTACCTGTCATGTGGTCGGATGCTCCTGAGTCTAGAATCCAAGGGTGTTGGGACTGATTCTGAATGTGAAAAACAGTACCTTTATGGGCAAAGGTAGAAGCTGCAGAATTGGAATCGGTCCCTGCAGGTTGATTCAACAGTTTGTGCAGTTGTTCTAGTTGGGATTTGTTCAAGAAAACGCCAATTGCCTCGCTGTACTACCTGATTCCTCTGTGGCTTTCTCAGTAGATACTTGAAGACCAGATTTCTTGTTTTCATTTGAAAACCGTGGTTTATAGTTTGCTGGTTTTCCGTGAATATCCCAACAGTTGTCTTGAGTATGTCCAATTTTGTTGCAGTGACTACAACACGGCTTCCCTCCACGTCGATTAGATGATTGTTTGGCCACCAAAGCACTAGTCTCCATAGGTCTTTCACCAGAAGTTGTAATTGGTTGATCCTTTTTTCCACCAAGCATGACAAGGCGTCTACTAGCTTCACGTCGTACCTTTGCAAAAGCCTCGCTAATGGATGGCAACGGCCGACATCCCAAAATTCTCCCTCGTACCTCATCAAGATCTTTATTAAGACCAGCAAGGAAGTCATATAGCCGCTCCTTATCAAGATGCTTTCTGAATTTCACATTCTCCTCTAGATCTCCCCAATCGGCTTCATAAAACATATCAAGTTCCTGCCACAGAGTTTGCAAAGAATTGTAGTATTCAGTAACATCTAGATTACCTTGTCTCATGTCTTTGAGTTTATTTTTAATCTCAAAAACTTGAGAGGCGTTCTCGAGATCCGAATAATTCTCCTTAACAGCGTCCCAGATAGCTTTTGCAGTTCGAAGAAAGAGATATGTGCGACTGATGTGTGTTTCCATCGAGTTGATCAACCATGCCATAAGAATAGAATTATTGAGTTCCCATGTAGCATGGGTAGGATCTTCAATATTTGGTCTCTTAGCCTCACCGGTGATATATCCCATCTTGCCTCTCCCTCGAATTACCAACAAAACTGATTGAGACCACTGTAAGAAATTTTTGCCATCTAATTTGTGGCTGGTAATTTGCAGTGATGAACTGTCTCCAAAGGATTGGGAGTTTATGGTTTGCGGAGTCATTACAGACGATGTGGTTGAGGATGACTCTTTGTCGAAACTCATGACCTCCTTTCCCGAGCTCATCTTTATGCGATGTGATGGAAAAATAACAGTGGCTCTGATGCCATAAAACTGATTTGAGAAAAAAACTGTGCTGTATATTTTATTTCTCACAGAGAAGGCAATATATAGGTGGTTGACATAAAGGAAACTTCCTACAAAAAAGGAAACTAAATAACAGTCCTACTCTAGGATGGCACGCATGCCATTTATTAAAAGATTCTATCTATTAAAAAAGGGCTAAAAGTTAGGGAGTTATCTCCAAAAAATCTGAGAGAGATTAACTATCTCATAACTATCCATATTCTAAATAATCTCCCAAATATATACTCAAATCTTAGTCTTTCTACAGGTTGAAAACGTTATCTCTTGTTCCTCAACCTTTCCTATATATGTAATCTGTCTCCTACAATCAAAAAAGTGGAAAATATAAAAAAAAAAAGTTTCTCTTTCGTATAAAAAAAACCACATATATGATGTGTAAATAAGGATCCCTTCTCAAATTCTGGTAACAGTTTCTTTGAAGGATGCAACTTTTTGTAGATATGCAAGAAGTTAATATTCAAATTGGTCGGTCGAGAGCTTTCAGATGTAGATGTGGTTGACGTTAAGCCATGGATAATGCATGCTGAAGTTGCTGAGAGATTTGTATGTGATAACAATCAAATAATACTTTGTGGAGATGCTGCTCACCGTTTCCCTCCGGCTGGTGGTTTCGGTTAGTAGCATTCTTTTTTTTTTGTGACAGTAAAAAATGTGCATTTCAATCATTCAGGATTAATTTTTTTTTCCCTCTCCTGTAGCTGGCAACTCTATAACATTAATTACACAATATTCTTTGTCCATTATTTTTCTTGGTTGAATGGAAGGAGTAAAAGGGAAGAACATGTTAAAGGAAGTATATATGTCTAACATAGAACAACATGGGTGATATGCGTACAAGTTTAACTGCATGATCTCCTACAAGTTTTACTTCTATAAACATGCAACTCACAAACTAATTTTTAGGAATAATTGAAAAAATAGCTACTGAGTATTGAAGTGCAGCACAGCAGACTGATTGGATTGTGTCCCAAAATCCATTATTTTGATGGTTTCTAGCGTAGGAGCACCTCTGCATGTTATACATATTGTATCATGAATAATACTTGTGAGGATTGATAAAGTGATGTTCCCTCGCATAGTGATTATGGTATGAAAAAAATCATTTATAGGATTTTAACATGGTTTATGTAGGGATGAATACTGGAATCCAGGATGCTCATAATCTGGCCTGGAAAATTGCTTTATTCTTAAAAGGTGTTGCACCATCTTCAATACTTGCCACATTCGAAACAGAACGTAAGCCGGTATTGCTTCAGCCTTCTCAGCTTTTGTTCTCATTCTATTTTATTTGTAAGTTCTTCGATCCTTGACTTCCATGTTTATTGCTTTGTCAGGTTGCTATTTTTAATACAGCTCTTAGCGTTCAAAACTTCAGAGCAGCAATGGCAGTTCCTGCAGCTCTTGGTCTTGATCCAACTGTTGCAAATTCCGGTAACTTATGGTAGCCATTGCTCTGAATGTCCTACTGTTTCTCTTGAGCCATTCCAAACCCTATGAAGGTAGTTGGTTTCAGCTCATCTGTGACATTTATTCTTCCTTTTTCTTGTTATGCAGTTCATCAAGTTATTAATAAGGCGGTCAGTTCCATTTTACCATCTGGCATGCAGACGGCTATTTTAGATGGAATTTTTTCAATAGGCCGTTCACAGCTTTCGGAATTCATTTTAAATGAAAATAACCCACTTGGATCGGCAAGGCTTGCTAGATTAAGGCATATTTTTGAAGAAGGAAAGAGCCTTCAACTCCAGTTTCCTGCTGAGGATCTTGGCTTTAGGTATCAATGTTCTTTTTTAGAATTATTTGAAACTTGCAGCTATCATAGCAGATGGAATTAAACAATTTCTGAGCTCTGTATTATCATTCTTATCTTTTAAAGCAATCCTGGAATATATGATATCCTTTTTAATCTATGCATCGGTGTCAGGTACCTTGAAGGAGCACTTGTTCCTGATAGCAAGGATGTTGTCGCTGCTCCTGAATTGCCAACTAGTTGTCGAAGAGATTATGTCCCCTGTGCAGATCCAGGATCAAGGCTGCCACATCTGAATGTTAAGGTTTTGTCAGATTTTCCAAGTGAGGTATTTAATCCCGTTATTTACCCTACTTTTGGTCCTATTTATGTTTTTTCTTTTTGCTTGTAATGCTTGTTAAGTTGGAGTTGGCCATTGCCATCTTATCTCTGTGCATGTTATCTCATGCCCTGAAATCGAGACATAAAACGGCCATTTTACCTTGAAACAACGTCATATATAACAGAAAGTCCTTCTGTCTATCATTCATGTAGAAGCAGTCAAATAAAGTCTCATCGAATATTCTCTTCTGCTAAATTCATATCTGAAGACTAGAACAACCAATCTAAAGTCTCTAAGAGAATAAACTAAATAAAATAGAAGTTGATCTTCTGCTTCCTGAAATTCTTGATCTCTCATGTCTAGTTATTTATAAAATGTAAAGGAAGGAATGGGTAACCACACATCTTACCTGATCAACCTCATTTTAGTATATCATATAAGATCACTCAATAACATTAACTGATCAATAAATCATGTTGTCAAACAGTTAAATTTTCATTATAATCAAAATGGACAATTTGGTAAGCTCATAAATCATTGGCTAACACATATAATTTTTCAAATGGTATCAAGCAAAGCAAATATTCAATCTTTAAAACTCATAAAGCTTCATAATCTTTAGCTGTTGTCACTATTATAACCTGTAGCAAGAGCCATATTGACAATATCATTCTCAATCTCATGATCATTACTAACCATTATAATCTGTTAAGAGGGGTTGTGAGATAGGGAATGTGTAGGAAATCAAAGTATTGTATTGAAAGACTTAAGGTAAAACTGTACATAGGTACCCTATTTATATACAAAGAACTTCTAACTAAATAGGAAAGTATATCACTCATAATCCTAGATATTATTCTAATTAATAGAATCTATAATCGAGTGATTCTCTAACCTTAATTCTAGGGATACACATATATACTGATTTCCTAAAATAACAAATTAATTAAAACAGTAGTTGACTTTCCAATAATATTCTTGACACTCCCTCTCAAGCTGGTGAATAAATATTGTCCATTCCCAGCTTGGTTACAATCTTGTGGAAGAGTGGATTGTTAAGTCCCTTAGTTAGAACGTCTGCTAGCTGTGATTCGCTTGGTACATAGGGTGTGCAAATGAGACCACTGTCAAGCTTCTCCTTAATGAAGTGTCTGTCAACTTCAATATGTTTTGTTCTGTCATGCTGCACAGGATTGTGTGCAATGCTAATTGCAGATTTGTTGTCACAGTAGAGCTTCATAGGGCCATCCCACTTGAGTCTTAGATCTTCCAAAATGATCTTCAACCATAGTAGCTCACATACACCTTGCGCCATTGCCCGAAATTCTGATTCTGCACTTGATCTTGCCACAACATTCTGCTTTTTGCTCCTCCAAGTAACTAAGTTTCCTCCCAAAAAGGTGCAATAACCTGTGGTGGATCTTCTATCAACCACTGAGCTTGCGTAGTCAGCGTCGGTGTAGGCCTCCAAAGTGAGCTTATCACCTTTTTTGAACAAAATTCCCTTTCCTGGAGTTCCCTTGAGATAGTGCAATATTCTGTGAACTGCATGCAAATGGAGTTCCTTAGGGTTGTGCATAAATTGGCTCACCACACTAACTGCATAGGCAATATCAGGCCGTGTGTGGGATAGGTAGATTAGTCTTCCAACCAGTCTCTGATATGATTCTTTGTCTGTAGCATTGTCTCCCTCTACTTCTCCAAGTTTATGATTTGGATCAATTGGTGTGCTGGATGGTTTGCACACCAATTTTCCCGTGTCTCGCAAGAGATCGAGGACATACTTTTGTTGGGATATAAAGATCCCTTGTTTCGACCGTGCGACTTCAATGCCCAAGAAATATTTCAAGTTTCCTAATTCCTTAATCTCAAACTCCTTTGCCAAACATCTTCCCAAGTTCTGCCTTTCCTTTTCACTATTTCCCGTCACTATGATATCGTCAACATAGACAATGAGAGCAGTAACTCCCTCTGAACCTGAGTGTTTTATGAATAATGTGTGATCCCCTTGGCTCTGCTTGTACCCCATGGAATGCATTACCTTGGCAAATCTCCCAAACCAGGCTCTTGGTGACTGTTTTAGGCCATATAGTGCCTTCTTGAGCTTGCATACCTTATTTGCAGCCATGTTTCTATTGAATCCAGGGGGTATTTCCATATAGATTTCCTCCTCAAGATCTCCGTGCAAGAATGCATTTTTTACATCAAACTGTTGTAAAGGCCAGTCAAAGTTAACTGCTAAAGATAGAAGAATTCTCACCGTATTCATCTTGGCAACTGGAGCAAAGGTTTCTTGATAATCTATTCCATATGTCTGTGTGTATCCTTTAGCCACCAGCCTAGCTTTGTACCTCTCAAGCGTTCCATCTGCTTTATGCTTAACTGTAAAGACCCACTTACATCCCACCGGTTTCTTTCCTCTTGGTAGCTCCACAATCTCCCAAGTATTGTTCTTCTCCAGGGCCTGCATTTCAACATTCATAGCATTCTTCCAATTTTCACAATTTAAAGCCTCTGATAATGTTTTTGGAATGGATACTGTGTTTATGTTTGTAAGGAAACTTCTATGAGATGGAGAGCATTTCTCAAAGGACACAAAGTGGGATATTGGGTATAATGGATGTTTTGTGCACTCTCTAGTTCCTTTCCTAAGGGCTATGGGCAAATCAATGTTAGATAAGAAATCACTTTGAGGAGTAGAGCTAGAAGATATTACCTCATTTCTAGGATTTGAGTCTGATGATTGGTCCGGCCTTGGTTCAGGGGCTAGAATTTTCCTTCTTGAGTAAACCTGTGAGAACCGATTGTCAGTAGTGGCCTTTCCCCCATCTGCTTGTGAACTAGGTTGTAAGGAGGATTCATTTTGGGTTTGTGAAGGTGGAGGCTCAGGTTGCTCAATTGTAGCTTTAGGAGAGGTTTCGATCTCGGGTTGGAATTTGGAAGATGATGATGGCAAGTCAAGGAGAAAGAAGTCTCGATCCTTATCTTCCACAAATGTTGTCTCCCCCTGAAGATAAGGTTGAGTGAAATATGGTTCTGTTTCAATGAAGGTAACATCTGCGGAGATTAGGAGTTTTTTAGTAGGTGGGTGATAGCACTTGTACCCTTTCTGTGTTGAAGAGTATCCCACAAAGGCACACTTGATAGCTCTAGGGTCTAACTTTCCTCTATTTTGGCTGTGGACATGAACAAATGAGACACACCCAAATACTCTGGGAACAAGATGGTTTGTTGTACTAAGACTTGGATAAAAGTGAGACAATACCTCCATGGGACTCTTGAAGTTTAACACTCGGGATGGTAACCTGTTTATGACATGTGTGGCTGTAAGAACTGCTTCCCCCCAAAGGTATTTTGGCACATTTTTCTGAAATAATAATGCTCGAGTAGTGTTTAGGAGATGGCCATTTTTCCTTTCTGCAACTCCATTTTGTTGTGGAGTAGAGACACAGGATGACTCATGAATAATACCTTCTTGTTGAAAATATGTGGAAAGTGTTTGGTTGAAATAATCTTTTGCATTATCTGACCTAAACCTTTTGATTTGGACCCCAAATTGGTTTTTTATCATGGAAAAGAAGTTTGGGAGGATATCACTCACATCAGATTTTGATTTAAGCAAAAATATCCAGGTAACTCTTGTACAATCATCAATAAATGAAACAAACCAACGTGCCCCAGAAATATTTGGAATTGTAGATGGACCCCATATATCACTATGAATCAACTCAAAAGGAAAAAGACTTCTTTTGTTATTGGTGGGAAAGGTAGCACGTCTGTGTTTTGCAAGTTCACATGCATCACAATGAAACTGCTTATCAACTAGTCCTTTGAACAAAGAAGGGAACATAATTTCAAGTGTTGAAAAAGAAGGATGTCCGAGTCTAAAATGGTGAAGCCAAATTGTGTCTTTATTGGTGAGGTTTTGTCCAGAAAGGTAGGTTAGGGGCTGGCTCCACTTACCAACTTTCGATTTCTCTAATTCCTCAAGATAGTATAATCCGTCCTTCTCCTTAGCACGTCCAATCATCATTCCCGAGCCCTGGTCTTGAAATAGACAATAAGATGGAAAAAAAGTTACTTTGCAATTCATGTCATGAGAAAGCTTGGATATTGATAAAAGATTGGTGGTCAATTTGGGAACATGTAGGACATTTTTCAAAGTAAGGTTAGGACTGATTTTTATTTCTTTTACCCCAGCTACCGTGGCCAAGGAGCCATCGGCAGTAGCAATTTTCCTACTACTAGAACAAGGTGAATATGAACTAAAGTTTTGAAAGGAATGAGTCATATGATCTGTGGTTCCTGAATCAATAATCCACAAATGTTTAAAGGTTCTATCTGAGGCATTTAAAGCGTGAGAGGTTGGAAGTTTACTTGAATGTATCAATGAATAGGTACCTGAAGGTTTTTCGAGGATACTTAGGAGATTTCTCAGCTTTTCAATCTCTTCTTTGTTGAGACTGCCCAACTCCTTTGGTGCTGCAATGGTTGTTTCTGCAACTTTTGACATCTTTCACAAATCAAAACTTGCTGAAGGATAGGTGAGAATCAAGGATAAATCGGCAATGAAGGCCAAGCAACAAAAAGAAACCACCAATGATGAAGAACAGAGGAAAAATTCAGCTATGAAGGCTGATAAAAAAGAACACATGAAATACTCTGTTTTGTCTTTAGAAAACAGAGCAAAGACAACAGTGATGAAGGCTGGAACAATAGAACTAGAACCGAGCCTATAGAGATGAACAAAAACAAATTTTGGTGATGAAGGCTGGATGAGAAAATGGCTATGAAGGCCTAAGGCAAAAAAATCAGCAATGAAGGCTGAAGAAGAAACTGCAGAAAATCAGCAATGAAGGCTGAAGAAGAAACTGCAGAAAATCAGCAATGAAGGCTGAAGAAGAAACTGATTTCCAAGAAAAAAACCTAAAGCTCTTGATACCATGTAGGAAATCAAAGTATTGTATCGAAGGACTTAAGGTAAAACTGTACATAGGTACCCTATTTATATACAAAGAACTTCTAACTAAATAGGAAAGTATATCACTCATAATCCTAGATATTATTCTAATTAATAGAATCTATAATCGAGTGATTCTCTAACCTTAATGCTAGGGATACACATATATACTGATTTCCTAAAATAACAAATTAATTAAAACAGTAGTTGACTTTCCAATAATATTCTTGACAGAATGTTTTGCTATTAGTTGAATATTATTTGAGTAGCTAGAATTGATCACTAGGAAATGGGATAATGACACCAGTAGTAGTTCTCGATCTTGCTAATAGGTTATTGTAGTTAGCACACGACCTTGCTTATAAGTTAGTACATGACAAGCAGACTATAGTAATTAGTAATGATCATGTGAATGATATTCTCAATATGGCTTTTGTCACAAGTTATAGCAATAATTGTTAGCACAAGATGGGGAAGCTTTATGAGTTTAAATATTGAATCTATGATTTGCTTGGTCCAATATTTGATCAATGATATGTGTTTGTCTATGAAATTATCTGTTTTGATTAAAATGATTCTATAACTGTTTTGACAACATGATTTTTGGCCGTCACTTTTATTCTTATGGAGTGGCCTTGATGAGGACATCAAGGATTTGAGTGGATGCATTTACAATACCCAATCCAACCTCTGATGTGAGTGTGACTTTTAAGACCATAAGGTCCAAGTCAATCACTAATAGCAACTCGAGCTTAAGTATTTAAGGACTACGTGGTTTAGGCTTGAACAGTTGCAGGCTAGTGGTGCCTTGGCGTGGTCGTTTCATGTTATGATCCATAATTTCTTTACAGAAAATTAGGTGCTTTATTTTATTTGCTTACTACACTAGTGGCATCAGATTTCAGGTTCTGATGCCAAGTTCAGCTAGCACAATTGCCACAGAATTTGAAAGTGTTTTAATGGAAGCATGTTCCATTCTCATTTTATCTATTTGTGTTCAAAAAATTGCAGGAAACCATCTCTACACATGATCTTGTGTCTGGAGACAAAGTTGAGTTCCTCCTGATAATAGCACCACTGGAGGAGTCCTATAATATTGCTCAAGCTGCATTCAAGGTTGCCAAGGAATATAAAGTTTCTACCAAGGTGTGCGTACTGTGGCCAGCTGGTACTGTTCAGCCAGGGAGCAAAGCAAAATTAGCACCTTGGAAGAACTACATAGACGTTATAGAGGTTAAAAGGTCGTCAGATTCATTGTCATGGTGGAGAACCTGTCGCATGACGGAGCAAGGAGCCATATTGGTCAGGCCAGATGAGCATATTGCTTGGCGTTCAAAGTCCAGTGTTGTAGGGGATCCTTATTCACAGATGAAAATGGTTTTTTCTACCATTTTAGGAATTTAGTCAACCAATACAAGAAACCATGTCTTGAATATCTGAAGATTTCTAGTGGAAATCTGCTCCAGGATGGAAATAGTGTTCATATAGCTTCAAAAAAATGTAAAATACCTCAGCAAGGAAATTCTTTATTATTTGCGAAGTTTTCAAATATGGCTGCAGTGCTCGTGTCTATTTGTTTTGCTTCATTGTAACTTCTGGCAGCTCAAATGTACTAGTGCTGCAATGGGTTGGCCCTCAATGACTTATGAACTAATGCCAGGGCCAGTGCAGAACTCCATAACTGATACAAGTATCACAGAAATACTTTTACATTTGATAAGATTGATGAAATCTGAGGTTCCAATTACATGTATCATACTGTCATGATTTTCCATTGCACCAATTCAAAGTCAGTTAAAAATCAAGATGCCACTGGTTAAAGGAATGGAATGTAGTTCAAAGTAACAATATGCAATTACAGACATCTCAAACTTAGCATTCAAATCTGAGAAATCTCCCTGGGGGGGCAAAGGCCGGCCAGTTGCAGTTCTTCGCGTTGCAGTAGAAGTTCAGCCATCAAAGCTATCGTCCAATCATATCTATGATCGACATGAGCAGCATCAACTTTAACTAGCAGTCAGTGTAATTAAATGGCCAATGACTGCTGTCATAATACCAAGCAATCCACCAGCAACAACCTGTAATGGATTTGGAATGTTAAAAATTATAAACATTTATCGTTGAACATAACTCGTCCATATAAACAACCATCTCTGATGACCTTGCACAGCCTGATTTATCAGAAACAACACCAGGGATTATTGCCTATTAGAATCTCAGCTTTTAACTTCAAAGAACTTTAAAATCCAGCACGTAGAATATATGGTTCTGAAAAACAGTGACTCAGGGACTTGCATCTTCTCATTGATTGTTTTAGAACAGCAAATTATCATGAGGATAAAGCACTTATTGCCAAAAATCTGCTAAGGAAATATACCTGGGGAGGGGTGTGACCAAGAAGTTCTCGCAATGGTCTGCTCTCTGCCAGAGGATGTTCAGCAGGCAATTCATAAACAATTTGATTCAGGACCTGAGGAACATAAGGTTTGGAAATGAATACATGAAGAAATTCAGTTTAAACCAAGTGATATGCATCTCATTTCATAAAGAGAGAATGCAGTGTATCAACTAAAGCTTCTGTAACATCCCAATCACTAGGAAAAACTTAGGAGAGCCATAGGGGGAAATTGCATTTTGGAGAAGACAGGGATGAGAACTATTAGAAAACACCAGCACTAGAATCAAACCTCTGCCTGCCGTCCAGCCTGTAATCTCACACCAGTTGCATCATACATTACCTGCAAATCGGATTCAACCCATCAGAAATCAATCCAAAATGTAGGCAATATTGGTGACATGAGAAATAAAGTCATTGGTTAGAAACCATGTTGCATTTTTCTCAGGTATCAGAAATTGAGATTAGGAAACAACCTAGATTATCACTAGCAGGGACAAAGAAATTAATATTGAAAATCATGTCCTCAGACTTTAATTCTATGTTACATAGCTCATATGCCAACCATAAATTGAGAAACAAGGGGTCATACGATGCATGCTAAGATCAATGCAAGTGCAAATAGCGCTCCTCCAAACCCTTCTTGGAATCCAATAGCTGTAGCAAGAGCACCAACTGTCGCAGAATGCGATGAAGGCATGCCACCGGATCCCACAAGTTGCTTGATATCCCATCGTCTTTCCTTATACCTGCAAATCTAGGAAACCTTAAGACTCTTAGGAGAAAACAAATTATAAAGTACAGTGGAAAGACCTGTGCCAACAGCAAAGCAAATTCTACTATAGTATTAATCAGTTGTACAGGCTTGCCACTCAAATTCTATTATCTATCAATTATGTGGAGTACCCAATATGGTTCCTTGCAGTGAGATTTTCTTTCCCATTCCATAACAGACAGCTGCAACTGGGTTATGAAAAGAATATAAAAAGAAAGCATGAAAACTCAAAATGCTTTTATTACAAAATAGAAATTGAACCAAGCAAGATATGATCAGAATTACAGTTGCAATTACCAAAGAAGCAGGTCAAAGGCTATGAACATGACAAGAAAACCCAGGATTCAAGAAATTATATGTCGACAAATATTGGTGAATGTTGTGTAGTTATGAACTTGATAAAGGTTTAAGATTAAGTTTGTTAAAAATTGAGTTCTAGACCAGGTCACATCAATTAATCATTCCAAGATCTCCGAATATATTGTTAGACGTATTTGATAGTTGTAATCACACTTATTACCTTGATTACAAACATCCAGCTCTAAAATCAGATCAAATAAAGACCTAAACAAAAATGAGGCACTGTATTCCATTAATGATGAAAACAGCAATTACCCACTTCAAAACTCTTGGCAACAAGTCCATTCAAAGGCAATTAACAAAAAATTCTAGAGTCTAGAGATACTGTTGAAATAGACAATAAAAAGGAAAAATATAGCAAGAACAAAAAAAGATTCAAGATTCATTGAAGTCAAAACAATTGAAGAGAGAAGGAGAAAGAGAGATACCAGGCGGTGAAGAACTTGATAGATTGGGCAATAGCGAAGGCAAGAAAAGCACAAATGAGAGGGTAGTTTGTAAAAATGGAGGAAGGAGACATTGATGAAGAAGAAGAAGAAGAAAACAATGATGAAGTATTGTGAATCAAAGTCCCTGATGAGGCTGTCTTTTCATTCAATCTCTCTCTTTCTTTTGGATATTCTTTCCTTCTAATGAAAGTGTAATATCAAATCTTATTGATGAAGAGAATAAGAGAAACAAATCAAGAGAAGATTGATCTGTTAAAGACAAGATATACAAAAAGTAAGCAAAGACTGGTTCTTCAGAGGTAAATGAAGATAAGCGAATTAGGTGGCGAATTTAATGAATCATTTGGAAGCAGAAAAGAGAGAGCGAGAGAAGGGATTCTGGGATTGCTTGTTTTCAAGTACTACTAGAATTCAAGGGTAGGGTGGCGATGGTATGCTTTGCCTGTGTTTGGTTTTCCTCGGTCAAGAACAACTAACGGTCTTTGCCTTCTCCGAGGTTCCAAACTTCTCACTAAATATGCCACATTGTTCCAAATCATGCATCGAATATACCCTCACAATCTCCCACCACTTGCTCATTTGGTTCGATCTTTTTGGTTGCCATAAGCTATTTCTCTAATCATTTATTTCATTTTTCTTTAAAAATTAGATAATTCGTGTATTTATATTATATCTATCATATTATATTATATCTGTTTCATGTTAATTCAATTCATATCGAAAATTCAAAAATTATCATGTTACAATTAATATTCAAACTTCAAACATCAAATCATTTTTTTTTAAATTTATCAAATTCATATATAACTTTTTATCAATTTTAATTTGCATGATTTCCATATTTTTTATATCATGTTTGTATCATATTATTAGAACAATCTAAAATTATTAAATCTATGTATACTTAAAAAATTTTGAAATCTCAAGATTAAATCTCACCCATTGTGAATTTGAATTAATCTAATTATATATTAATTTGTTTAGTTTATTATAATTATTTATAAATTTGAGTAATATGATTTTCATAATTGTTTGCTAACTGTGATTATAACTTCTAATAAAAATATATTACTCAAAAAAATATATATGATGTCACATGGCCTTAAGTCAAAAACATGTAATTAAAATGATTAGTCAATGCAAAATGAATAATTGAACTATTTTTACGTACAAATAATATGCTGACGATAATAGTTATCACTATGTAACCAAAAAAGATAATAATTATCACTCTCTTTAATATAGGTATTTTGCTTGGAAGTTTCAAGAGGTAAACTGATAGTTTTCACTTCCAATTTTAGGTTATGAACAGTTGGTACCACGAACAAGAAACAGAAAGGTACTACAAATTAGTGAAGAATCTGGTCAAAGTTCACATCTCACCAAATATAAAAAGATCATTTTCCTTAAATCAAATAATAGAGTGTGCAATAGAAATTCTCTGTTGCACAAACGTGTTTGGAATGCTGCATAATTCTTTGAAATGAAATTTATTACCAAAACAATTGATTGAAATAAATAACACAAAAAGCTCAATATTTGTGTATAAATTTAGCATTCATATCATGCAAAATACAAAGATTACCATATCAATACATTAAACACTATTTTTTAATTTTTATTAGATTCATATATAATTTTTATCAAATTTTTAATCTACATCGCTTTCATATCTTTTTTCATGCCATTTTTATTTCATATCTAAAATTACCAAATCCACCAAAGACCCAAGTAAGAGGCAACATCCAGTCTCTAGGAAACGTGAATTGAGCATAATTTATAATAAAAATTTGTCCAACCCACAAGCATTAATCCAATTGATAAAAACACATTTAATATTGCTAAAAAATTAAACCCAAATAAAATCTACAAACATCTAATCTTATTACCAAAAGAAGAAAAAGATATGCCCAGATGCCAAGTTCTTATTGCTTAGAAAATAATTTACTTGGAGATTTGATTCAATCAAGACTTCTTGCGTGCACAACACTACAGATTATGGCTCTTCAATCTTTGACAAATGAATTGGTTTAACTTGATTAACACCCTAACCTGCTTATATTCAAAAAATAAAATAACAAAATAAAAATAATTTCTCCTGCATAATAAAATAAAATCACCTGATTATATTCTGGTATAATCCAGATTCCTTTCCTTAGTTCATAAATCACTATCCATAAGTTCAAAGTCAATGCCAGTTTACGAATTTTTCATCGGCTCATTAGATATTCTGGACCCCACCAATGATCCCTCATTCACTCACTCTCAGCCCCCAAACAGCTGCTCCATTCACCATCCAGCCATCTCGTGGTGGGGGAGGAAGAGAAGAGAGCTAGGAATAATAAGTAAACCCTCCTCAACCTATAAATAATTTCTTACCACATATCACTTATGCAGGCTGCAGAAAAGAAAAAAAAGTCAAATTCAAATGTTAAATTCAATCATTTCTGCATATATGAATATTCTAGTTTGCAATTGCCTATGGAGGAGCCAAAATGCAAAAACGGCATGCTGCCAGAAATTCCATCCTAATAATTGCATGATCATGCACGCTGATGTTTTATAGATCAAACTGCAGAACATGCCGCCCAATTCAGCCTACCGGATTCTCTAATTTCCCTTTTTCTAGTTTAAATTTACTTTCAGTTCATCTTTGTTGTAAGACAAGGATGGCCGGAAATGTCAAGGAACATAAAGAGAAATCATCACTCTCATGAATCTTATGATACAAATATGCCTCTCCAAGTTTTCCACTTTCGAAGCCAAATTAAATGCAAAAGGATGATATTAAGCATGCTTAATATCATGCATGTAGTCATGAACATATTAAAAATGCTTTGCCTTGCGTCAATGTCAGGCAGATATGCTTAATATCATGTTTATCTATTTGAATTCCTTATATCCTTCAAAATTCAGAGTCCTACTTCATTTTGGTGTTTTCCCTGTCGCTTGAACTGAATTTGGCATATTCAGATGTAAACATAAAGAAAAGGTCCCTTGAGTTCTAAAACTGGAAGAAGGGTGAAGAAGTTTACCTGCCATATAAATTACAACTGCATGTCGTTGCCTTTTTATCGCATTTTCTCTGTTCTGCACACCCACTTCTAAACCACCAAAGCATTGAGGAAATAAGTACCAGAAAAGCCTGCTATATGAGAAATTCTCTTGTGAAAATAGCTGGACATATGCAGATTGTAATGAATTTCAAAATAATTAAGAAAACAAAAACCCACCAGTACCTTGAAAGGGCTCTCTACTTCAGTTGCTTGCATTTAACCATGATACTAAGCAGCTAAGGTGCATCTCTCCCAACAAAATTCATGAGTTCTGCCTTTGCTGCATTCATTACCGATTGGAAATCTATTTTTATATACCTTCCCCTGCAACTCAGAATTAGAATAATCAGCTTGGGTCATACTTTCATGAAAAAGACTATAAAACCACGGGTATGCACAGATGAAGCACACTGTCAAAGCAAACGGCTAAAGGGCAATAAAATGACAATCAACTATCATTGGACTTTTGTCTCAAATGGAAAGTTTAACAAATGCCTGAATTTAACCCACAGCCTGGAACATTTGAACTAGTCCAGTTTATTCCTGCACCACCCGGCTATTCCAAGACTTCATAGGATTATCATGCAAGATTCCAGGAATTGTGAGACATATAGTAATTACTTGCTCTTGTTTCTGAGAAACCACTAAAGTATTTGGAGAAGACGATTAGAAAAGGATGAACATTTCACTCATGGCTATAATGGGTCCTGTGGCCTAGTGGGCACCAAATTTTTCACACAAGAATCTTTCTAGACAACCTATCATGCAAGTGATCCAATCTTTTTGGTTCATAGGGAGGTACAGAGTGGGAGGGGGATTCGAACCTTTGACCAAAACCCTCTTAGGGGGGTAATAACCACTAAGCTAAATCTTGATTGTTGGATCTTACATTATACCGAAGCAAGAAACTTGCAACTGCTGCCCAATGTCAATGTTAACAATTCTTAGATATCAGCATTATAATTGAACAAAAAAATCATAGATATCAGATGTTATGATTTGCTCAAGATGTTCAACTGGATTGCTCCAATGGCTGCTTGACTATCACCAGTGATTGATGTTGTTGAGTCCCTCCAAAAATAACAACAAAACAATTAATGCGAAGTAAGCCCAAGGAATATATAAGGTACCAGAAATGAGTTTTTGACCAAGTTGAAGAAGGATAGGCTGGGCTCCCAATGCCATGCATTATCCTTGCAATAGCTCTTGGAGTTAATTTAATGTGCGAGTTGCTCTGCAAAAAGACCTATTTGACCAAAACAGATTAAATGTTGGAAAACTGCCAAACATGAGTACCCTTGAGAACATAATTGCATTGGCTGTATAAATTCACCTTTATATCTGCTCGCAGAAAAGGGCTGCAAACATAAATGATAGTTCTATCATTATGGTGAAATGAAACTTATAAGAGAGAAGGAAACAGATGAAATATTCAGCATGAAAAACTTTAAAAAATGTGAACATGCACATTATTCATTTGGATTTAAATTTTAACTCAAGAACCATCTTATGTCATTGTTAAATGTCATTCATCTTCACTGTCTCAAGCCAAAGACCAAAAATTTGTAATCTACCTATTATGACCCATCTTATCAAGGACATCAGGATGATCGTCTCCCTTAAAATAATCCAAAATCCTCTTTTGCAAGCATGACGTCTGCTGGGCAACATTGCAACCATGTGTCTTCTCAAATGCATCCACTGCAAAGACTGCAGCACTGTACATAGCATCCAATTTCCACACCTGATTCAACAAGTGGAAATTTAGCATTGCCAACAAGTTGATTTGTTGGTTGCAACAAAGAATAACATCCCACAGTTATATTCTTTGACATTAGAGTAGCAAAGAAGAGTACTTCATAACTTAGACCAGAAGGGCTGCTTTATAGGCCCCTGCATCATTGTCCTTCTTACAAGTCAAGTAACAGAAATTGCCACATTATCTATGATATAGATCTGTTCCAGGGTAACAAACAGCCGCCTAATAAATTTCACCATTAAACTTTCTATAAATGTCCCGAGAGAAAAAATTGAATATCTTATGGCAACAATGTGCTAACAACTTTTAAATGATTATACTAAGGCTCAATTACCTTGCAATTTTCAATATCCAATAACCATCTGGTAAGAAGTGCCGAGAGAGAACAAAAATCACTAGGAACCTCCACAATCTTATAGCAGTAGCCAGGATCCTTCAGCTCATATGTTATTTCACCCTTCACCTAAGATAACCCCAAAAAGAATAAGATGAAAAAATAATACTGCTTCCAAATTATGCACGAGAAACCAAAAAACAAGCTTTATACTGACAAGAAACCAGTAACAAAAGGAAGAAAATAATTGAATGGTTATAAATCAATTTATGAAAAAGCTGGGTATCAATCAAATATGGCCACAGAAAAATAACACTTCCCTTCAAACAATTTTATTATACTGTTGTGCAATGAGTTTTAAGTTTTCTACAGTTGCTGATAGGTTATTGAAATGTGTATTGAAGCCATAATATGTTCTATAGCATACAAATAAAGCACATCACCAGAACTATTGCCGATGTCATCACCTTTGGTGCATTGGCTTTGTTGTCATCTTAATAAGCCATAATGCATAAAATATTAATATAAATATAACCATAATGCATAAAATATTCATAAGCTAATCTGGGAAGGAAAAACATAAATTGTCTTAATAGAATATTTGTGGTCTAACACAATTATATTTAATTACCAAACAATGAAATTCAAAATGACATTGGTTGGGTATCGAGAATTCTTCCAGTCAAATGAAGTGTAGCTGCCACTCACACATTCACGTAAAGATGTATAAGAATTAACAAGAACTGGTTTCTTTTGATAACTCCAACCTTAAGATTCTGCAAGTGATTCAATAGGTCACTAGGTGCAGCCCGAATGCTATTTGCCACACTGGGTATATCAAACACATACTGCCCTTGCTTAATTTCAGACCTGAAAATTTGATAAAGCATAACTTGCTCTGCCAGCAGGTATCTGCCTGAAAGAAATGCCATTCTACATAATCAAGCATGAAAAACATACTCACTTCTTCAAAATGGCAGCTACTGCAGTATCCTTGTCAGCAAGTGACATTGGGGAAGTCTACAAATATGCAAATTATTTCAATCTTTAGTCAATACCTAACTTCACATCTTCCAAGTTTCAGCAAAGGGACCCATAAGGAATTAAACAATCACCACAACATAATTGCCTGAAGCCGTTAAAATATACATCTGACAGAGGTCAGAGACAAAACATAGAAATTTGAAAATATATTACCTTATGAAAATTCAGAGTGCAAGTAACATTTAGCTGCGGAAGCAGATGCAAGTATTTTGTTTCACCCAACTCCAAATGTGTTAGGAGTGTGAGCATTACCTGTGAGCAACAAATTAGATGAATGATAGTCAATAATTTGCTCATTGCCAACATAGGTTTGGAAAATGAAAAAGAAAAGAGGAATCATGATATTACCCTTCCCACCTTGTACCTCCTTATGAACCAAAAAAAAAAAGGACTAGCCTGCCCCAAATCTTAGCACAAATATTTTAAGAGAATCATATATTTTTATTACATAGATATTATTTCTTTTATGGAAAATATTAGAATGCAAATTCTAAAGAGTTACTGCAGCATGGGACCTCTTCTTTCATATCAAATTTGCGGGATGCAGATTCTTTGACTAGTGAACAAACTTTCCCATGTGAATTTGTGTCATCAGCAAAAACTTGGCAAAGGAATTTGTTTACTGCGTATTCATCGACTCCATCACTGGCAACACAATGATGTATATTAGTTCCACAATTCTTGAATGCTTTTGATAAATACATCATGAAAGATTAAAAAAATCATGCTAAACACCTGTGTATAAGACTACGGATCTTGTAATATGTCTCATCATCAAAAAACAGATGGCAATAGGACAATCTCCCATCTCGTCCACCACGTCCAATCTCCTAAAAGATGTTATCATTCATTTTATTTAGTAGACACAGAGATAAGAATGCCTTGATAAAACCTAAAAGATATCAACCTGGACATACTCTTCCAAGCTTTCTGGCAAGCTATAATGAATTACCTGAAAAAATTCAAGAACTATATAGTTATTATCACATGGTGGTGCAATGCTTGATGCAAGCAAGTTGGGGCAGAAGGATATGTGACTCAGGATGACCTAGCAAGTGTATGTATACACAAGATGAAGTCCACAAAAGGAAAATAGTGTATGCCCAGGCCCACAAGTATAACAAATCTATTACAGACCAATATGCATCCACAGAAGCATAAAAAATTCCCAAGGACCCAAATCAAATTGATTCTTTCTATAATAATTTTCCGCTGACTAATCTGCGTTTCTTCTGGACAGAGTAAATCCTTGCTGAAGATGTAAACAAAGGAAACTGGAGTAGAGAGCACAAGCAGTGGCCTCCCCTCTTCGCATACCATCAGTTTCTCTTTTGACCATTTTCACATACCATCAGTTATGACACATGACTGATACATCATTGTAATATTCTAATTATCATTTCTGCCCAAATCCCACCTCACCCTTACATGTTGAGCTGAGTCCTAGTGGCAAATTTAGACTAGATTTTGCCAATATAATGCAGAGAAACTGCAGAACTTATAAATAAAGTCTTTCTTCTTACAGCTCCAACATCCCTCTTGTCAAGCCCCATGCCAAACGCCACTGTTGCAACAACCTTACAAAAAAAAGGCAGTAATTTAAGTAATCTTTATAACCATTAAAAGGCATTTAAAAGGAAAAGAAACATGGTCAGTGAAGAATCACTGCAGTCAGAGTGGACTAAGATAGCTCTCACCACTCTAATCTTGTTAGCACAAAACAACTCTTGTATGCGGCTGCGATCCCTTGCTAGCATACCACTATGGTAACTCTACACGGAAATTAAAAATAAGCTTTGCTAGAGTTGCTATGTGGCATTAAACATATAGTCTGATGGAAAACGTGACACAACTATAACTGAATATATGAAATACTCACCTTTGCAGAAATATTATTATCACATAAGTACCTGCTTATGAGATCAGTTTCAAACTGCAAAATTCAGTGCAAGTATAAATTACTGATGGCCTGATAAATACACATTGATTGCATAAAAGCAATAGCTAGAGCAATCTGAGACAGGAGCATTTCAGAAACATTTTGTTTCCCTTCCAGGTAAATTTAGTTGCAGAACATGCTAAATTGCTAATATAAGCTATTTGCAGAATTAGCAGAAATGACGCTATCCAAGAACAGAACTGCTCAGAACTAAGCAAGGACAGCCAGTTGAACAGAGATAAAATATTCAACAATTATAAGAACAATGGACTCTAAAACAATCAAAAGAAAAGCAATCTTACCTGAAATTTGCAGTAAACAATAATGCTTTGAGCTTCCAAAAAACGAGAGGACTTCATCAACTTTAGCATATCCTTCATTCTGTAATGTTCCAACTGTTAGTAAGTATTTATAGATTCATAAAATAACCTAAAGCATGGAGTACAACTAAAATGAAAAGGCAACATGGGACTTGCCTATTGCCACTCAAGGATACTGATAACCGCAGATTATCCCTTAATTGTGCCTTTTGAATGAGATTGGTTGAAGGAATCTCTAGAGCAGACATAACAGAATGCAAAGTTGTGGTTGTAGCAGTTGCAGTCATTGCAAGAATGCACTCAACATTGAGTTTGGCACGAAGTAAAGATGCCCTAAGCCGCATGTACGAAGGCCGGAAATTATGCGACCTGTTAAATATTTTAAATTCATTTCGATGCAATGCGATATTTTCATGTGATAAAAGATAAATTCCGTTGGAAAGTGAAGGGATATAACCAACAATAACCAATAACAAACATGGTTCACCCACTCACCATTCAGATACACAGTGAGCTTCATCAACCACAACAAGGGACACTAATGTAGTAGCTGAAAATATTGACAAAAAGTCTGCATTCAAAAACCTTTCTGGTGAAACAAAAAGCACCTGAAAGACAAGCCATAAAGACATTAGCTTTTGGGCACCAATGCAACTCAAAACGCCAATCTACTTAATATTCATCAAGGAACATTTTAAAAAGTTAAGGACTAAAAATTTTCAATGTGGTGGATATACTCACTTTTATGCTCCCTTCTCGAATCAGCCTCAGTGTCTCGGCAGCCTCATCAGGCCCCTATGTCAAAACAAAAACACTATATTACACCATTTGTCAATTAGTAATCAACCACGAAACTCAGCTACATTGGTTGCTAACAGCTGTTTATGGGATAGATTTGGGTTTACGAAAATTTAAGTGGAGAGTCGTGGTATTTCATTTTTTGAGTTTTAATTGGCTCTTTTTATGGCTTGACTCTGATCAAATTGAACTTTTTTGGGTTTTTGTTAATCAAATGTTATTTCTATAATTATATCTTGTGAAAATATTTGGATTTGGACGACAGAATAAAGATTTTTAAATTTTATTAAATGCAAAAAATTAGTAATTTATACTTAAAATTAAAAATATTAGTGCATTTGGCCGCAGGCGCAGCGCAACATGAGATATTTTGCTCGTAACTTCTGAAGAGAGAGATTACTCGATTCTTACCTGACTACTAGACAAGATACCGCCTCGAATCATGGGAGGCAACTGTTTCAACTGATCAATCATCAAAGCTACCAACGGACTCACGACCAACGTAATCCCCGGTAAAACCACCGCCGGAATTTGATAACAAAGGGATTTCCCAGCTCCAGTTGGCAAAACTAGCATAGCCGATTTGCCAGCAAGAACCATCTTGGTCGCTTCCATCTGTCCATCACGGAACGAATCGTAGCCGTACATCGCTTTCAACAACCTCACCAGGTTCTCATCCGACGCCTCGTTTCGAACCGCCGAAACTGCCACTTCGATCGACTCGCACATAGTCGTTTTCTCTGCTTTCGGCTGCTGCTTAATTTCCGTAACTAAACCTTCTTCGTCGCAAATGCTCTCCGTATCGACTTCGGAATTGACTCTTCTCTTGATTCTTTTGAAATACTTTGATTTGGAAGAGTAACTGTTCATCTTTTTACCTTTGGTTGTGAACTTGCGTTTATAGCATTTGAAATTGAGCTTCACGAAGTTACCTTCTTCACTGCGTTTTTGTAATTTAACAGGTGGTAAAGGAGCATCTCCTCTGATCAAATTAGGAAGCTTCTTGTTGGAAGTTTTGGCGGGATCTGAGCAATTAGAGCCGTTAATTTTAGGTTCGGCGGTTATTTCTGGTGTGGTTTCAGGTTCGAAACTGAGCGAAGGCTTTTGGATTTTGGAGAATGAGGCGCGGTGTGTAGAGAAGAAACCAGCGGGGAGGGTTTCGATGGAACGGCCGCTGGAGATTGGATGGGGTTGATCCGATGGACGGCGGATCTGGAAGGGAAAACTGCCGAGTGGAGAAATGACATCCGGTTGCTCAATAGGTTTGTGTTTGGGCTCGGGTTCGGGTTCAGCATGTTTCGAAGATGGCTTTTTGGGTTTGGAAATGGTGCCTGAATGTGAGGAGGGTTTGACCTTAGTTGTGGACTTGAAGGAGGAGGTAGGAGGTTTCGGAACCGGAGGCTGTGGCCGTCTCGGAGGCGGGAGTGGGTCTCGCGGAGGTGTGGCGGAGATATGCGAGCCGTCGGAGTCTGAATCGGAGTCCATGGGGTGTAAAATGTTAGAGATTGAGTTGAGTCACTAGACAGGAAATTGAGGCGGTGGCTGACTGAGTGCGGAGAGCTCCGCTGCTTAGCTTTACATTTTTTGCGCCAAAATTCCCCGCCTAGTGAATTTTTTTTAATTATTTTAATATCCTATCTAAATGTCTAAATTACCCTTGGGCCATTGGACTCTTACTCTTTTGAAGACCCAATGTCTGGCACAAGGCCAAGCCTCACCCTTCTCGTAAAACAATTAACCTTGGATGTAAATTTAATAATTTTTGCTACAAGAACATAACATTATAATATAAATAATTTAATCAAAATTAAAAATTTTATTTTATATTCTACATTTCAACATGAATTATAACATTATTTTTCATATTTTTCACGTATTTGATATAAAAAAAAAAACAATACAAACATACGAATTTTTGGATTTAATTTGAAACCTAGAAAGAAAGCATAATTCAAAAAAATGCAGACGTTGGCTGGGAGGAGAAGCTAACCAAATTGAGCTATATTTTGAATAATAATCGTAATAATGAACATGGATGAGGGAGGGGGTCTTAATTCACACTTTCTCCAAGGGAGGCCTGGACCCGAAACAAACTGGAATAACTAACAAGAATTTGGCGATGGAGCAAAGACACAAACCCCCGCTGCCTTTCACTAATAATCAACCTACAAGAGAAAAAATAATAAACAACTTTACAATTATGTCACCAACATCAGGTGGCGTTTCATACAAATAAATCTGGAACCAAAGACAATCGATTGGCAACAAATTCAAACAGCCTTTCTAACACAAAACCATTAAAACACTAAGCACTTGCCCAGCTGTCCAAATATGTCCGGAGCTTGGAGGGGTGGCAAAGTCATGTGGAGCACTGCATGTTCAGTCTGAATGAAAGACTTACATTATTGAGCAGTTGCACTTGGATTCTAGCTTTGGGGGCTTCACGCTGTCCAACTTATTTGGCAGACCAACGTTGTGAATTGAAGATTCATCGACATTCTCATCATTTTCAGTCCTGGTAGACGGAGATTTTACATCGGTTTCTACCCGCCTTTGCCTGATTTTATGAGATTTGGAAGCTCGCCTTCCATCAGTTCTCCTCCGTAGATCCTTATTGTCGGGAGTGGATTTCCCCAGGATCGTCACTGTTGGCCCAGAACCTTCCAATGGCACTGATCTTTCCTTTTCAATGGCTATGGTTGCAGCCTGGTATGCAAGATCATGGACAATGGAACTGCAGAAAAGTATTGTGTCGGTCACTTCTTCAAGTGTCAGGCTTCTGGCCTTACTTCCTCCATGACATTCTACCAAGACAGTTGACTCCTCTGCTAAAAAACATAACAGGTCATCAGAGTCTAAACAAAATCTCAGTGCCACTCTTCAGAACCAAACTTTAGCAAAGGTCATCAAAACATAAAAGGTCATATCATGTAAGGCTGTGAGCACTAGATATCTAAAACGCATCCCCATCAAAAAACAGAAATATAAATGCTAGCAATCTACAAACCAAGTGAAATCATTTTTGAACTGTAAACATAGTGGTTAAATCCATTTTGTTCTAAAGTATGAAAAAGTGTTAAAATCATTGTAAATAATATTTTACACTAGTTTGGCAGTGCACATACTGGCAACAATAATATAGTGGCAAATGGAAGATCTAACATGATACCAAGACTACAAATATATATGGGCATAATTCATTGCAAAGCATGCATTAATTTCCATCGTTAGAAATTACAGCACTCTTTAGAAGAAACTATTCCCACTATAAGAGAAGGCAGCACACCAGTGGACAAAGGCATTCAGGAAATATGATCAGAGGACAATGTCATTAAAAACATTCACAGCATGCTAATAGCCTCTGGTAGAATTACATATGATGTGCCTTCAAAGTCTCTGTACCTGAGATCAATAGCACTAAGGTGATCTAAGAAATTGTGGTTGTTAATACATGCCGGTACAATGTTTAGATGTTTAACGTGTTTGTCTATCATTTTCAACTTATTCAGGATAGAGAGGGGGAGGAGGAAGAATACCTGACTTTTTATGACCATAATAAAAATGAATTAGTGAATAATAATAGCCTTCATCTATATAATATTTTTTGTAATAACTGCCATACAAGCAATTTCTCTGAAGATCAAGAAATGGCAACATATTCTTTGGTGGTAAACAAAATAAACTTAAGATGCTTCCAATTTCACATCTCTTATTGAAGCCACAAAATACTCCATTCAAAACAAAAGGGGCTTGGAAACAGGCTGTCCTTACATCCACTATAGAACAGTAATTGCTTTATCCAGAGCTGTTCAAAAATTGGTACGTAATTGGCTGCTCCAAATTTGATACAATAATCTTAGATCCTTCTCAGCCTAAAACATTATGAAGGTTCTGACTGAACAAAGTAATCTAAATGTTTATCATTTTTGATGTTTACCTTTTTTAGAATCCACAAAGAACAAAGTAATCTGGCAATATCTACAGTTTATCATTGTTGAACACATGGATGAGAGATAGTTTAAAAGAGCAAAAGAAAAAGCATAAGGTCCAAATTGACCATTCTTTTTAATATGATGGATCAAATTTACCATCCATCTTTGAACAGATGCAAATTTAACATTGTGCTTTTAATTTGATTAAAAAATGGTCAAAAATCAATGGCAAATCTTCTGAATATTCCTTTGCTTCCTTATGGAATACACCTTTCATGGTTAATTTTTGACCATTTTAAAACCAAATCAAAATTAAAATGTCAAAATTGCACATGTTCAAAAAAAAGTGGTAAATTTGATCTATCACCCTATGTAGACTGACAAAGTTGGACCTTATTCCAAAAGAAAAAGAAGAGTTAAAAGGCCAATCATTTCATTCCAATTACATCAAATCTCACCTTCACTTTCTTATATCACGATACACAAAGAAATATTAAACTTTTATATTTTGATATTTTTATGCATTCACACCTATACTGGTAACGGATTAGGAAAAGAGATAAACTGATAGCTCTTATTGTTTCTATTTACAACTATTATCAATAAAACTACAAGAAAGCAACAACAGTTGAAGAACAAATAGGTATTGCTAACTTTTAAAATGTGTTGCATGAAAAGTTCACAAAGAATTGAACATAGCTGCATCATAAATTGTTCATTAAAAATGACATACCAAAAAAATTCTCAGGAATGAAAGTGAAAATTTACATCAAGGGAAGTTGAAGCCCAAAGCAGAAGCCACAAATAAATAATTAACATACCTAAAATGCCATCTGCATGATCTGACATGTCCTGAACAGAAGCTGCAGTATCCACATCTGAAGGTGTGGCAACTGACAGGTCCATGGATTCCTTCTTGTTTCTCTCAGAATTTGGAGACAAGCCATCAAGTTCTGAACTACAGGAACTCTGACAGGAGTTCTTGATTTCTATTTCTGAGATTGTAGCCAAAGAGCTCTGCCCAGAAGCCTCAACAGCATCTAGTAAGTCAGGAGTAACATTCAGAATTGTACATTCTTCAAGAGTAGGATCTAGAGTGACAGCTGATGTTCCAACACCAGAGACAATTCTGGCATTACTTAGTAAGTCATCTCCATTTTCATACGAAGCACAGTCTTCAGAGAGAGGAAACGGTGCTGCTGAATTGTCCTCTAATAGCTCTGAGGTTAAAGTATCACTTGTTCTACTAATTTCATTCAACTCAATACCATCTTTTTTGGGAATGGCAGCACCAATGAATGATGAATCTATTTCAGAATTTTCAGAACCTACCATTTTGGCTTGAGAAACTACAACTATTTCCTCTGCTTCGTCAAATTTCAGCCTGCCAACAGAACCCTCAAAATTTTCTTCATTTGTGCTTGTTGCAAGACTTAATGCTTGGTGATTATTGCTTGAACTTTGGGACAAAGACAAAGCAAAGCTTTGAGGCTTCACATTCATGTCATATCTGTAATTATCCAACTCAGATTTTCTACCACTTAATTGTCGTTGCACACGTATATCTGTTTGTCTAGATGAGCTAAAATCAACAGAGGATGATGCAGAGATACTGCCATGTCCAATAGAGCTTCTGAAACCGTTAGAACTTGCTCTTGCATAAGAAAGATCTTCATAAGGTATGGCAGAAAAAGTCCTACCTAGAACAACATACCCCTTGCTGCTGCTTGACCTCTTTAACAGTACTGAAATGCCTGCAACTTCTGAGGTGTTAACCTTCGAACAAGAATGTTCACCAGAGTACTGCAACTGCTGATCTCCAGTGCCCCTATCAGGTAGGGAATAACCAACAGTTGGTTGGTCCATCTGTTGCTGGTAACCAAGCCTCTGCTCACCTCCCTCTGCCAGAGACCTTCCAAGAGAATTTTCTTGAGAGAAATATTCATTTTGCTTGATATTTTCCTCACGCTGAGAAATCCCTGGATCAACTGTATCAGTAACTTGCAACATTGAATCAGATGGAGGAATCGAGGTTTCCAATACATGAATTGGATTATCTTTTTCAGAAATTTTCATAGAAAACTCCTGAGAGTTTTTTGCAATTACTATTGTCGGATCACAGATGTCGCCAGTTACAATATCATGTTTCCTACTGCAATCTGAGCAAAGACTGATTTCTTCTTCAACCTGTTCAATAACACGATACCTGCAACCACATCTAGAACAAATTTTTGTATTTTCAAAACTAGCAACTTCTGAAAGATCACCCCTGTCACATAGAGCATCAGATGTTGAACTCATTTCCACTTCAAGACCACGGTTTCTTAACTCCTCAGAGTGGTGAGGCTCATATTGAATTGCAGAGTCTCTATCAGCATCTTCAATAAGAATGTCAAGCAAGCCATCATGTCTTTCATGGCTAGCATCCTGGTTATTTATATCCATCTTATCAAAGGCAAAAACTTCTTCCTGAACATCAGCATAAGATCCCTTTCCAGATTCATTTGTCATATCATCATGTTGGTGGTCACTCCCTTCAGTATCAAGCACAGCACTTGTACCTAGATCCGTACTTGCATTACTGCTGGTGGTAATAGATGAGTTCCTTGACATCAAAGAACGATGTGCAGAGCTTCCCTTTCCAACACAAAAAGCGGTGCTTGGAACACTAGATAATAGAGGTCTGAACATATTTGGAGGACTCTTCCAATGATCCTGTATCAAAATGTTGATCATAATAAACTATAAGATGTGCGTCGACGAGCAGGCACTTTTGATTTGCATTAATTATGCATGAACACTTCTAAAGGAGAGCAAGTACATGCACGGAAGGTAGCGGACAAGATGGACTATGCAGGATGCATTAAAAATAGAGAGTTATATTAAACACATTAAAGCACATTAAATGAATGCTTATTGCATCATATAAGCTGTGATTTATAGCATGCATTCATTAAATTAAAAAGGAAGTTAGAGTTCGAATTTTGTTCCCCTTTTTGGACAAGCCAAAGTAATATTAAATGCTAAAGTTTTCAATAGCTATCCAACCAAAAAATTCAGTCATTTCAGCAACCAAGTCGGACTATAATTGCCATGCACAATTCTTACTAACTAGCAGTAGCACATCAAACACGACATTCTAAAATCTAAATTATACCATCATGATTGCCACCTCTAGATACACAGCATTTAATTCTAACATAACATAGGAATTTGAGAATATTCTTCCAAGAAAACTTGCCCAGATTTACATTCCAATGAAAATGAAAAGACAGTTAAGTACTTACATTGACCTTTCATATCTCTTCTTCCCTTACCACTAACTAAATCTCTACAATATTAGTAAAAAGGATAAAGAGAAACACTTTTCTTTTTCTTTAATTTCCTTTTTTGGATGGCAGACAGAATGGAATTAAATAAACTAGTAGCAGACAATGCAGGGTGGTTCAGAAAAGAATACTAAGCAACTGTTAGAGAAAAGAAATTAACCACTTATATTTTAACAAACTGCCATAATTGAAGCATATTGACCCAAAGAAAAGTAATAAAATACCATTTGATGAAGAGCAGAATCAAAGGATCGTTTCGGAGCAGAACTTGGTGATGACAATCTAGCTGATTTCTTGTTAAAGGTCGGAGCCTTGTTATCTGGGAAGGGACCAAGCCTCCTTGTGACTGAATGGCTTGATCCACTAAGAGGAATAGATTGTAAAGAGTCTATGTCATCATCACCAGATGATGCTATGGAACCTTTACTGTATGAACTAAATTGGTCTCGATCATGACCACGTGACGAACCGGCACTTCTAGGAGCAGTTGGGGACATTGATTGCCTACCAAATCCTGAATCCCTGCCATTTTTAGATGCAGGTGAGGAACCCCTCACGTACGTTGCTGGTTGATCAGCCAGAGAAGTACGAAGATTAGGTGGTGCCTCTAAGGAGAAACCTGGGATATTTGACTGCCATGCCCTTATTTTCGGTGATACAGAGTTTGCCCTATTTGTCCTTAGAGGAGAAGTTCCCCTTACCCCTGATCCTGCCAGAGTGCCACTGAAGCCTGTGCTTGTCCTTCGAGGAGTTGGTGTAGAAGACCTTCTAGCAGGTGTGGAACATTTACTGGGGGGAGGAGATGGTCTCCGGGTAGGAGTAGCTGAGCGTATTGGGCTGGACTGAGGTGCCGAAGATGGCCTTCCTCTAGACTGGAATGTGCTATTCCCAGACCTAGGTGATGGGCTTAAACGATTTGGACTTGCACTGCCCCTACTGCTTCTGTAACTCTTCTCCATCTGTCATAGAGAATATAGGGTGAAGATTTTGAAAGAGTAAGCCATGAGTTTCAATAGAAAACCTAGCAAGAATGTTAATGAACAAAGTTACATTAATAAAAATAGTTTCATTCCATAAGAGTGATATGATAACCTACTGTGGATGATCTTGATATGGAAATGGGTTGAGTTCGAGGTCTTCCACGGGCAACATTAGCTGGTGGTGGCTCATCATCCAATGAGGAAAAAAGAGGGGCATCAGGTGCAGTTAATAACCTTCAAAATCACCAAGACAGACACTTCTTCAGAACCAAAAACATCTAAAAGTACAGATAACAGCTTAATAGCATGATAAATGAGATTAATGGAATAAAATGATCATGAAATAATAATTGCTTTCTTAGGCGATTGCCAATGACTTATCTGACATACACTGAACATAAGCAGCACCAATTTACATGCAGATTATGTTACTATTTCTGCTAAGTTCCCAACCAAAATGTTTGTCATGTCATAATTCTAAAAAGTAAAGGTTAGAAAATCTTGAAGAGGAATCCATGGCCTACCATTCATAGTCATTTTTCTCCTCATCTGCATTAAGGAGGTCGCTGGTCTCTCCTCGAACAGGAATGGAGATTCCAAGCTTGAAATCTGAAAAATGTTTCAATTTTGTATCTGTAAACATTAATTCAACCAAAGAAAACAAAACAGTAACATTAGTCTGCAGACACTAATCTACGTTCTTTTTTTTTTTACTGTTTGGGTAGGGAGTGGTAAATGGTAAAGTCCTCCTAACAGTGCACTAATCTACATTCCTTAATTCACGGCAAATATACCCAAATAACTGAAATGAAAAGTCAAAGCAGAAAATTACCAAATGAGTCTTCAAAGTCATCCGAAGACTGAAGCAAGAAATTCTCCCTTTCTTTGGACTGCATTTCATTAAACAAAGCAAGGTCATCATCTTTTTCTCTTACAATCAATCCACCCCCAAAACTATGCCCTCGTTTCTGGTTTTCCCCTCTCAGCTCCCTCCCTGGAGAGTATCTCATTGCTGGAGAAGGAGGCATCTCTGTCCCCAAATCTACCCCTTCGAAACAATCACGGTAATCTCTCCACGTATCTATAAATTAAGCAGCCATCCTGCCCCATAATTTACTACCAATTCAATACCTTTTTCGTGTTTCTAAAGAACTAATGCAGTCAACTTCCAAATGATGATAAACAAGACAAGGCCTATTTCAAAATAGAATGCTTGATAGAAAATCTTTATAAACTGTCAAAATTTTGAGAATAACTGAAATGACCGTACATTCTAAAAGGAGAGCTTCAGCACCAATAACTGAAAAACAACAACCAAACTGAGATGCTCACACCGTATCACAGCCTCCGAACCCTAGACTTCCATCAATCCAACAGTGAAAATACCTTCATTGAACAAAACCCTAAGTCCAAACTCAAAATTTTCAGCCACCAGTAACCGCTAAGCTAAGCCTCTCGTAACGCTGCTCAAAATTAGAGTGAGTGTGGAAATTAATTCATCGCTTCTGAAAAGTACACGTCAAGTTCCTTAGACTTACCAAAGAATCCCAAGTGAGAAAAAAAAATAGCCTCCAGTGGAAAAACAAAGCTCGTTTTGATTGCGATTGAGATCTCGAATTGGAAGAGAAAACAACGGAGCTTCAACGCCAATTACAATGTAAAGAGTGTTGAAAGAGACACTTAGATCTAATGGCCCTTAATGCCTCTTTCTTCTTCGATAAAATGAGAGTTGCACGGCTCAGATCGGTGACATAAAGCAGAGAACAATCGGTTTCGAACAGAGACACCTCGAATTTTCTCGCATTTCTTACTCTTCCGAGAAAGTGAGAGAAAGTGGAGTTTCAATGAGAGAATAATAACTACTCTTTGGCTTGCTTTTTTTTTTCTTGGCTGTTGTTCAGATTTGCTTCTTTCCTCCGCAGCAAGCTTCCGTTTCTTTTTCTTTTCTCAGTCTTTCTCTCTCTACTCTGTGATATTTCTTTTATTTTTGTTTTTATTTTTATTTCTTGCTCGTTCTTTTGCTTAGTTTTCTCCTCTTTTTTTGTGGTTTTAATTAACCTTTAATTAATTTTTGTTTTACCTGTTCAGTTTGAGTGTACGGTAATTACAGTGGAATTTACTGTGAGTAGCCGTTGGAAACTGTCAAATATCCGTACAGGTGTATTTTTTAAAAGAGAATATCTTATTTAAAATTTTAATTATAATAAAATATTACATTTCATAAATAAATAATTTGATTAATAGATAAATACAATAATAATATTAAATAAATTAATTAACTTATTTGAGCATTTATTTCTCATCGCAGCCAATTTTTTCTCCACGTTTTTTTTGCACAATCTTTGGCTGTTGCCTGTTGGCTTACGTTTAGTTATTAATCCTCTTTCATTTAGAAGGCGAAATAGAAAAAGAAACTGTAACCAAAAAATAAAAAATAAAAAAAGAAACAGTAAAAACTCTTCATTGAATTTATTAAAGGCTAAATAATACCATGCTTAAATAGATCCCATAACTTATTTATAGATATATTTTGAATTTAGGTTATGTCATATCGTTTTATATTTTGTAAAATTATAATGTGTAAAACATAAAATATTTTTAAAATTTTGTTATTATTTTTGTATTGTACTATTATGCTTATAATTGTCAAAACCAATTAAAATTAAGATTTATATATGATGCACTGGCAGTATATAGTTTTTATACACTGTCAATACACAAGAGATTGATACCTCATCAATAGGCTCTTATATGCAAATATAAATAATTTTTTTTAATTTACTCATAAGAGCATATTGATGAGGTATCAACCTCTGATGCATTAACAGTATATAAAAACTATACACTATCAGTGCATCATATACAAACCCTTAAAATTAACTCAATTTTCAAATCAAAATAATCAACATTTTGTTAATTGGATAAATTGAATATAAATCTATTCTATCTTGTATCCGAATTGAATTTAGGCTTCTGTTCAGTTAATTTATATAACTTGATTTTTAATAAATTTAAATCTTTAACCTCATAAATATCAAAAAATAAATTTAAATCTCTAAAACTTTTTTATACTCCAACCACAATTTTTTTAAATAAAACTCCTGTACAATCTTAATCAATTTTTATAATTTAGCAAATTATGATCATAATAATAACATCTTACATTTAGTTTTAGATTTTACATTTTGTAATTAAACATTTCTTTTTATGATTTACTTCAATAAACATTTCTCTGTATTATGAATTTATGATTGAACTAATTTGCTATAGTTTTTTCAATGAAAAAAAAAAGCCAAAATTTTCAATATAATTTGATATTTAAAATATTATTATGTTAATTTTATAATAAAATAATGAAATTAAAATCTCTCACAAAATATTTTCATTAATATAAGTGATAAAGTTTTTATCAATTTTATTATATTTACAAATTAATAAAATTTTAAAAAATAAAATACAAGAACAAATTTTAATATTTAATGATAAAGTTGTTGAGTGATCATAAATCATGAATGGGAACATTTTTATTTTATTTTGTTTTGTCAATGGACAGAGCATATTCATACTGATGCATGTCCATCCAACAGCATGACTTTGATTTTAGCAACAATTGACATCTCATAGATTCTATGGAAGGTACAAAATTTATTGGCTTCCTTCGTAAATTCATTGTTTATTGAATCATATTCATACATTTGACCTTTTTTTTTTTGGCAATCAGAAGTAATTATGTCTATCTTGATGGATTTTGTATACGCAAATTTTATGATAACTTAATATCATTAGTTATTTTTTTAATATAAATGAATATGATAAACGTATAAATCAACAAATGATTAGAAAAAATAGAAGTAAATTTTTTTTTTCAAATATTTAGACATAATTTGAATTTTTAAATCATTACTATTAAAATTTTTTTACCATTTATCATGTTTAATCCGAATATAACTAATTTCATATCATCAAATGGATAAAAATATTAATGATTATATAAAAAAGTAATAATTAAAAAATGAACATAAAAATATGGGAAGAATTAGCCATGAGAGTATAAAAAATCCAAATTATGAGAACCAAAGTCATGATTAGCTAATGTCTACTAATGCAAAGATTTAGAAATGATGTCATTGTTATTAGTAGGTGTTGGAGAAAACTTTAAGGGCTTCTCCATAGTTGAATCCAATGATAACTACTCTTTTTCTATCCATCAAAGGGACTGCCTTCCAATTCTTATAAAAAAAAATCTTAGCTAACCATTAAAATAATGCATGAAAGTGTTTTGTCAATTCTCAAAGTGCTTTTAAGATAGATGGGTGTTATTAGCTATAGTTCAGGGTTCAGGCTTTGTTTATTGTAAACTCAAACTCATCATTTTTGAGCTTTGACAATTATGTTATTTTTTTGTTAGGATTGATGAATAATGTATGGATTAAACTAACAACTATTAAATTAGGTTTACTATCAATTATGGCATATGATTAGATAATCCTTCTCTTCCTATCAAAATTTCAAAAAAAAAAAATGAAAGTTACTCATAAATAATGTTTGGGTTGATTTTTTTCAATTATTTTTTATTCTGACAATTGATATTTTAATTAATTTATCAAAATAATTTTTATAAAAATGTATTTGAAATTAATATGTATTATTATAAAGATGTATTTGAAATTAATATTTATAAAAATTGACAATGAAAATGTCCATGCACGATGCACTGATATATAAAATGTATATTTTACAATAAAAATATGATAATATATACATGCATATGATTTATGTTAGTAATAGTATATAAGAAAAAAAAGAATGCTAATTTGGATTTGGTATTAAAAACAGATTTATATTTAATTTACTGTCAAATTATTAATGTATAAATTCTATATACTATTATTAAATCATATCATGACAATCATTAATTAATAAATTTAAAAATAATTATTTTAAAAATTGTATAAATTAATGAAATAATTTATTATAATTCATTGATAGTAATACTGACAATGCTAAATGCATTTAATATATTCTAAAAACATTGTTATTGGTTTTCAAATAGTTTTTTTTTCCTACCAAACTCCACTCGGATTTTGGCAACCAAAAAAAAAAAGCTCCACTTGGATTAGGTTAAGAAAAGAATCATTTGTAGGTGAATTGGCATAACATAATATAAAAAAGCACTTGTAAGTTAGCTACAACTTGTTTAAGTACTTGGAAATCTATCATAATTATACCCCCACAAATTTAATATTTGTTATTTATTAAATTATTATGGAATCATAGACTTAGATTTTATAATGTATTGTGACAGTGAAGTGTAAAACATGAAAATTTTATATTAAAATTTGATAAATACGTAAAAAAAAAATTTTGTTTAGTTTTATTAAATTTATATAAAAAGTTTCACCAAATGTTTTTTTTAATAGTTTATTTTCATTCAAATTTCAAAATTACAATCACAAAAAGTAACTTAATAAATTAATAAATATAAATAACAATAAACTAAATAAATACTAAGCAAATTAATTCGATCTCATACTTGGTAAAACTAGAATTTGAAACTTCAAAATTTCAAAATCTCTTTCTTACTACTAAATCAAAGTCTCATTAGCTCACCAAATGTTAGTTCATGTTATTTTTATATTTTTTGCATTGTTTTCATATTAAATCATTCTGTTATATTTTAAATTAAGGGTCGTAAAAACTAAAAAGTAAAAAACACAGAAGTAGTTATCTTAGCTTTCTTTATTAAATTTAAGTATACTTAACTTTTATATAATAAGCCAACTTATTAGAGGCGAGCAGAGATGAGCTAAAAGTCAGGTAAATCCGTTTTTGTTACTGTTCAGTTTGGAACCACTTTAGGAAGTGAAAAATGGTTATACTTTGAGTTAAACGAAAATGATGTTAGTGTCGTGTCCTAGAATTTCCAGTTTGCTTTTGGAGGTGCACGTGAGGCTCGTGGGTTTCCGTTCATGCAATTGCACCTGCAAAAAGCGAAGTTGGACTCCAGTCTCTCTCCCAACACGCGTGGCGTAAGACCGACGGTTGGTTCCTTTGTCAGATCGTACCTTAACCTAGATCCGACGGTAATTAAAGCCCACTAAGCTTTTAATCTTGTCGGAGTCTTACTTTTTTCAAGGTAGGATGTCTCTAAAAAAGCTAAGATACGCATTACGCAAGCAAGGGCTGACTACAAAGTCAGAGTACAGTCATTTATACGCGTGTCATTCTATCAAAAGCCAACCTAGCAGTGAGCCCTGAGGTGCGAAACACCTTATTCCATGTTGTCACCTGGGCTCTAAACGCTCGCGTTTCAGTATCTATGCAGCAGCTATAGCTAAAACGACGTCGCCTGGTTCTTACTTCCGAGGAACTATCTGGGATTTTGCAGGCGTTGAAAGCAATAGCTAGACAAAGTGGCGATTCAGTTTGGATGATTGAGGAGTTGCGATCTGATGTGCGTGGCTTTAAGATCCCGATATCTGTATCTGTCCGCAAGATCGTTGCCTTCTTCTTCTCCCATTAATCGACCGTGGAAGCTAGGTTTTTCAGGTTTAAGTCAGACGTTCTCCTCATTCAGTGCGGAGAGCAGTGCCAGTACCAAAGAATTGCTGAGCCTGCTGGAGCTGGAGGTGGACAAGGTTCTGAGCGACGTAGAGCAGATGACGTGACCGTGATTCCGGTTGGGCTGCAGTGCGATTGGGCTGATTTCATGGTGATTGCCACCGGTAGGTCCAGTTGGCATGTCAAGAACATCGCCCAAGCCCTAATTTACAAGGTATGCTTCATTTTCTTTTATTCCCTAGTTTCCTCGATAAATTAGAAAATTATCCTCCTCCTTATTAGTGATTATTTGGAGGTAAAAACTGTTCATTTAATTATGTTTACTTGCTAGAACAGGTTAAGCAGAAGCAAAAAGGAGCTAAGCGATTGGTGCTACCCAGTGTGCAAGGGCAAGAGACGGGAAAATGGATTGTTGTTGACTATGGTTCGTGCTGCATTACCTACTATCTTTAACTCTGTTGTTTCTTAGTTATTTCTTTGTATGCTTGTATAATGTTTTCTGATAGATGCAAAAAAAAAAAATCAAATAGAATGCTCGGGATTTGCTTCTGCATCTTGCTTTCTGAAGCCAAAAAAGCCTTATCTATTGCTATCTATTGTAATTTGTTTGTTGCTGAGGCAAGCTATAGTTGGTGAAGTTTTTTCTGTCAGTATGCCGCTTGGGAGGAGTTGTTCTTCGCTGAGAAGATTCTTAGGGCTTATTAGCTTAACACATATAGGTGGCTAGCAGTTTCAATTCTAGGAAAATCTTCTGGAATAATAGTATCAACTCCTATATATTCCCTCTAGTTTCCTGCAAATTGTACGCCTTATTGGCAATTTATTTTTCTGGGGGTGTTTTTGTTCTTAGGCAGAGTGGTAGTTCATGCTTTCGATGAGAAGGCAAGAGCTTATTACAATTTGGAAAAGCTTTGGACTACAAAGACGGTCCAGAAGGAACCAATTGAGGTTTGTCTGTAAACTTTGATCTACAACGATGACTATCTATTCTTTTTTTGTCAATTTTTTTATGATGCTGTTTAGACCTCAGATAACCAGAGATAGTAAGATGTAGCTTCTCCATTGGCTAGCCCATCAATGCTTGTGTCATGCAGCTCCCTTTGTTTCTTGGTGTTACACATCAGGAGAGCATTCCAGAACCTTTCTTGATTGCAGGCAACAGTGGGTCATAGAATTCTAGCCAGACTTTGAATATGACAGAGAATGTGTCTAGATTTCCATTACTTATGCTAGCAAGTAGCAAACATTTGGGTTGAACATGTGGCATATTTTACTATAAGATGCACCAAATTAAAATTAGGGTTATAAGTATACTCACCACTTGTGTATGGATATGGACTTATAGAGTAGGGATATTCAGTCACAGAGTTCCAAAACCACAATAGTCCTTTTATATTGTTCATGGCTCATCCATAGGATAGTAAAAACATGAACTTTATCTGTTAATTAAACATATTTTATCCTCTCGGGGTTTCTTGTTCTCTCCCTTTCTTGCTTTTTGTAGCATTTTTCTGTCAAAGCTTTCCTGCAGATGCCAAATATTTGTTAGTCAGTCTCTTTAGCTAATCTTTCCTTCTTGTTTATTCCAGGAGTTGACAAAAGCCTTTGTAAAGGTTCGACCCATTAATAATTCCAAAAAGCCAGCGCAGAGAAGTGCTTAATGAATGGAGTTCATATTTATGCGATGGGTTGTTCACTCGGAATGTGCGGTTGTAGTTTGTTAGTACATGAGAAAGATTTTGCTTCTTGTTCTTGAAAACTGTAAATTGATATATGATCAGTTCAGTAGTTCTTTTGGAGCGTTTGTTGTGCTGCTATAGCTATATTCAGCTTTTGGATGGCCTGTTTCTGTTTATCAAGAAGAAACCAATCTCTTTTCTAGCAAATAATCGAGCTGTGGTGAAACAATTCAATATCAAGTTTAAATTTGATTTGATTTTAAAATTCAAGTTTCAAAACTTGATTCGGATTCAATTGAGTTTAGTTTTTAAAGTTCAAATTCGATTTGATAAAATATTCAAGAGATTTGAACTCGATTTGATGAGATCGACTTATTATTTTTCGATCATATATTATAAGAATAAAATATAAAAATTTATATTAAAAATTTTAATTAAATACTAAAATATTTGAATTCGATTTTAATTATTACTCTAAAGACTAATTTGAAAATAAACAGGTGACTATTTTTCTCTTTTCTCTATTCTCGAAACTATTGTTACGAGTAGGCCTCAATTCGAACTGGGAAAAGGGAGTCTATACATCAACAAGGAGGTTCATTCGAGAGCAACCAGCCAGACACCATTCGTGCATTCTGCGTTTGGTAACTTCGTCGAGCGCACACGCATGCTTTAACCCTGTTTTTGAAACTTGAAAGCGCATTGCATACAAGTATAACTGTCCAACGAAACGGCACGTTCAGTATCACGCCTGAGTGAGTCTGACCTGTGAAAGAGTGGCGGTGAGCCCATTGCATGCTTACAGTTGACAGTTGAGCTGATTAACCTAATTTTCTTAACAAAATGATCAGATTTACATTAAAGTGCTCAGAGCACCGATCATTTTACTACATTGCCACCCAACGGATACAACCGGTTTGTTACGGCCATTTAAAAGCTTTGGTTTCATTGTAATTATTAGGGAAGCAAGATGCATTACTGAAAAATCATCAAACCCACACTCGCTCGTTGGCATCGCCCACTCTGAACACTCCGGACTTCCCAATGCAAAACAAAACCAAACGCCAATAAACAATTTTTCTCTTTTCTTTCGGTTTTATATATAAAGGTATCACAATCATTTCTTCTCCGCTTCATTTCTGGCTACTCTCTTCGCTACTTTTCGTTCTTATTCTCTTCTTGCTGTTCGTGGATTATTTGGAGCTCCGATTTCGATGGCTGCTGTTGCCGGATCCAATGTCGCTGCCTTGAAATCCGCCTCGAAATTCGAAGATTGCGGTGGCCGAAAAATCGTTGAAATTCGGCAATGGTCTCCGATTTCTGGTGGAATCGGATCGGTTCAGAGTCGGCCATGCATCGGACTCCAGAGCAGATCGAGGAGATCGTTTGCTTCCTCCGGTATTTGTTTTCTTCTGCTCTTAAGCAGTCATTTTTATCTTTATCTGATGTTTTTCTGCTCATTTAGCAGAAAAGCTTAGCATGTTTATGAATTAAGGATGCTTAATTAAAGTCTAAATTTACACTCGGAGCTTGTGAAATTTGTTGTTTAACAAGTTTAACATATAATAACCAGTATTTGTTGATAACTTGAGAAAGTACTGAAAATCCAGAGACACATTCTAGTTAATTTAACTTTTGATTTCTTTTTATTGTGTTTTTTTTTTCCTTTTCTAGATGTAAGAGCTCAGGTTGCCACTGTTGAACAAGCTAGCACTGAAGCAGCTCAAAAAGTGGAAGCTCCTGTAGCCATAATTACTGGAGCTTCAAGAGGAATCGGTAAAGCAGTTGCATTGGCCTTAGGAAAAGCAGGTTGCAAGGTTAGTGAGTAACTGCGTTTTCCTTATCAGGATCTTACTATTTTTCCGAACGGAAAAATTATTTCTTTCTATTGTCATCACCTTAAAATTTGAGGTAAAGCCATAGGAAGACCAAAGAAAATAATTTACGGCAGCTGAAGTCTTGACTAAAATTACAAATCATTGGATGACTTCATTGGTGTTTGCTAAGGATAAACTGCTCATGATTACCATAATCTAAATTAAACTACTTGTCAAATGATCTTGTCTAAACTTCAACTGTTGAGTAATGAGGTGGACTTATGATCCATTATGCAATGCATGCTGTCCTGATGCCTTTCATTCTTCTTTGCTGGTAATAATTGCATTCAAGTGTCTTTCAAGTACTTTAAGAACAAGTGTTTTAGCAACTAAAGAAATATTTTTTATTTACAACAATTTGTTTTGGAAATGATGGTTGTTGATGCTTTTATGTTGTTGCAGGTCCTAGTAAATTATGCTAGATCATCAAAGGAGGCTGAGGAAGTTTCAAAAGAGGTGAACAATATGCCCTTTGAAGAAATTTATATGAACACTTGAGTGGGATTTTACATTTTTTTCACAGTTTTTGTTGCAGAATTTTTGTTGTCTACTGCATAAGAATTCATATTAGTAACCTGCTGTTATATGCTAGAATGGAGTCTTTAGTTTTCCGGCAGATGAGAGTTTGTAGGCTGCCTAAAATCTAATTCTAGAATTTATGCACTCATTTGGATATGATTTGTATGCATCTAAAGGAAAAGATTCACAAATAAGACTCTTTTTACCGATATAATAATTGGATTTTTTATACTTAATCTGTTGTCACCTTTATTCTTTACTTAAATCTTGCTTTAAACTTCTTTCTAAAGTGCCTTTATGCTTCTTTTTATTTTTTGTTTATGTCTAATGGATTTTAGGCAGTAGTTGAATTATGCAGCATGGTTGAAACTTGAAATGATTAATGTTACTAGTTTGTGTGACTGTTTTGTAGATTGAGTCATATGGTGGCCAGGCTGTTACTTTTGGTGGAGATGTTTCAAAAGAAGCTGATGTGGAGGCAATGATAAAAACTGTGAGTGAATGTTCCCTTTCATTTCATATTTTGAAATTTACTAGTAGATGCATGTTACATGACCTTTATACTGCAGGCTGTTGATGCATGGGGAACTGTTGATATATTGATAAACAATGCAGGTTGTTGAAAGCCCATTCTTGTCTGATTAGTTATTCAATTGTTGATTTCAATCTAGTCCCTTAATATGGTGACCATGGTTTCAGGAATTACTCGGGATACTTTGTTGATGAGAATGAAGAAATCACAATGGCAGGAGGTTATTGATTTGAATCTGACAGGAGTATTTCTTTGTACACAGGTCAGAAAGCTGGACATCTGACTGATTATCCTAGTGGATGCTTGAGTTATTTATTGGAACTGAGTTACTTTGCTCTTTGCAGGCTGCAGCCAAAATCATGATGAAGAAGAAAAAGGTAATAGGATATTTCTCATTTGAATGTAACGGGTAATATACTTGCTTGTCAATTTGTTTGGAATTGAACTTTATCCTCCAGATCAACTGATTGAGCTTTAGCCTGTAAAGAGTGCTTTTTAACATTTTCTAGCTTCAAAGATGCATCTTTCTTGTTGATACTTTCTCTTTTGTAGTGTCAGAAATCATCATCATTATCAACCAAAGCCTTTATTTGTAGTGTCAGAAATAAAAATTTATTTTTCTAGTGTTAGAAATAAAGAAAAGTTTTTTAAGCATGTTTCAAGAGTGTTGTTTTAGAATATATTCCGTGCCTCAATATATGTTCTTATTCCAGGGAAAAATAATCAATATAGCATCAGTAGTTGGTCTGGTTGGCAATATCGGGCAAGCCAACTACAGTGCTGCTAAAGCAGGAGTTATTGGCTTGACAAAGACTGTTGCAAAGGAATATGCCAGCAGAAACATTAATGTAAGTTTTCAAGAGTTATTACACTTACATGCCAGTAATAAGAAAGATCCAGGTTTATGTGGTTTGGAATTTTTCAAGATGAATACTCCAACTCTTCTCTTGTCCAAGATCTGCTCCTTTCGCTTAAAAGGAAAAAGAATTGGAATATGCAATGTGGGATAAGGTGAAGAAGGATGAAAGTTAATGTCCTGACTATTCAGTTATTGACTTGTATGAAACATGAGTAAAAGAAATATTAAGGATACTGTACTAATATGGGGCTGAGGGAATAGGGCTTATGGTGCTAATGCTGGGTATTCTCTGATAATGTTATATAAAAATATTCTTCCAGGTCAATGCTGTCGCCCCTGGATTCATTGCATCTGATATGACTGCCAAGCTTGGGGAAGACATTGAGAAGAAAATCTTGGAAACAATCCCCTTAGGTGAGAGATGATTATATAAAATCAAAGTTTTTTTAGATATATTTATATATATATTTATATAAATATATATAAAATCAAAGTTCTTAATTTCCATATTAGTGGATTTCTTGTCAAAGCTTCTCAAATTGTTAGCTTTCTGAGCCCTAATAAAGTTAATAATATTTGCTAGCTGTCATTTGAAATGCCTTACATTATGTTTGGATAAACATTATTAAAGGAAAAGAATGGAAGGAAAGGAATGTAAACTAGAGGAAAGGAGAGGAGAGGAAAGGAAAGGGTACATGTACCCTTTGTTTGAATAGCTAAAATTAATAAAGGAAAGGAAAGGAAAGTAATCCTAGCAACCCTTGTTTGGTTAAACAATGGAAAGGAAAGGAAATAATTCATTGTAATGCTTTTTTTCCAATTATAATCCTTTTTGTTTTAAATTTTATAAGATAATAAGGTTAAATTTGACATTCTACATGTTTTAATTTTTTTCAAGTTTCTTTTCCTTCCCCTTTACCTCAAATTGGGGTTTTATAAAAACTGAGTAAGTCAAGGGAAAGCAAGGGGTGCTCACTCCCCCTCTCTTTCCTTTCCCTAGCTAAAATATCTTCCCAAACAAAGGAAAGGTTTACAACCTTCCTTTGTTTTACTTTACTTTCCTTTCCTTTCTCTTCCCCACCCTCAATCCAAACATAGGGTTAGAGTTCTAACTGCTGCTAATCTTGCCATGCACCAAATATGGCATCTTTTTTTATTTGTACTGTACTTTACACAACTTTCTTCCATTGCCTTTATTACTATAAATTCATATTATTATGTGATATCCTAGTTTCCACTGATTCAGTTGGATGTTGAGTAGTAACACATAGTAATTTGCAGCAGTGGTAACTATATTTATTATGGATGCAGGAAGGTATGGCCGACCAGAAGAAGTTGCTGGACTGGTGGAATTTTTGGCCCTAAACCCTGCTGCCAATTACATCACAGGACAGGTTATAGATCTATTTTTATTGTCATGGCTTTTGTATATACAATTAGTACAGTGGACTTAACAAAATTGTGCTATGCCACGACTCACAAGTATCCCTGATTTCACTGGCTTGCTCTAGGCTGATGCTATTGATGTATTGCTTCTTGCCTTTGCGTGCTCGCATGGGCACTTGCTTAGGTTAATTTAAACTTGTGGCTGGCCATGCATGCCTTGCTTTGCATGCTATGATATAACATTGACCTGGCATACTGAATCTTTACTGGTTATCTCTTTGCTCTGCATTGCCTTGATCAGACTTGTTTAATTTTCTACCCTGCTACATGTTGGTATTTATATATTCGGGCTTTAATTGTTTTCTTGTCTGTGAGCTAAACGCAAGGCCAAGCTTACTGAGTTTTTTGCTACTTCATGATGTTTTCTTGGCCTTGGCATTTGCTTGCTCGGATACTGCACTGCTTTGCTTGGTAATTCATGAGCATTTTATAAAGGGGATTGATCTCTATGGAAACACTAGGACAAAGACTTTGCTCAGATGCAAGGTTACTGTTTAAATCAATCCCTATTCTGTAGCCTTGCCATGGTTGTACCACATCATTTCTCATGGTCAGTTTCTCTGACCTTGTCGTGAAAGTGTCTCAGACCCGATAGTGTCTTATTTTATATTGTTCTCTCTCCCTTTTTCTTGACTTAGCTGATAGCCTGGGCGTTGTTGTCTTGCAGGTGTTAACCATTGATGGAGGAATGGTCATGTAAAATTGCTACCCTCCCCTGTTAAGCTTTCAGCGCGTGGTTCTGCAACTTCAGCTAAACTCTATTTAGTATAGCTTATTTTACGAATTGCTGTTGTTTAACATAGCTTTTACAGTTTTTCTAATGAACAAGAATTCCCGAATTTCGGTTGCATTTAACTTAAGCATGTGCAAAACCAAACGAAGAACTATGTATCATCGAGTTTGTAGGCTTCATTTAGAATTACAGAAGGGTGGCTTTTGAGCAATTTGCCATCCATGAAGTTTATCATTTCAATCAAAGCTTTTTTATAACATCCTTGATTATTCTGAAACCATATACTTTCTGGACTCTGGAACTTGGTCAGTTAAAATGGCATTATGAAGAACGAGCATTTCAGTTTCATTCCATTATACCAATCAAATTATAAAATAACCATTCCATTTTTATTCTATTTTCCTGGAATGATCATTCCATTGTCACTATTTTATTTCGCGACGAAACAAAGTGCCGTAAAATAAATAGAAGAGCGTAATGGGATGGCTGGGCAGACACAGGATGCAAACTTGTTCAATTTAAAAAGAAGAGAACTTTGTTGCGGATGTTGTACGGAGCCGTGCTCGTGGATCTGGGAGGTTGAAAAGAGGAAGGAAAGAATTAACCAAAAAAAAAAAAGAAAAGAGGAAGGAAAGAAGGAAGGAGCATAAAGGACAACATAACTGACGTGCTATTGCAAACAACTTTTACCTGGATAGAGTCGTCAAGAAAAAGAAACAAGAAAAGAAAGTACCAATATACTTCGTACACCATTTCCAAAGCCCGCCCCTTTAATCACCGTCAATTTCTAAGCCCCTAACCCTCAAGGCATCCCACTGATCATCTTTGTCGGCAACTTATAAAAGGTTGGAAGCACAAGTTTCTAAGTCCCCATTCTTTTACTCCAAGACTCCAACGCCAAAGGCTAATTTGAGCAGAGGATGCTATTTATTTCTGATAAAATTAAAAAAAATAAAATGATTATCGTAAATATAATATTTAATTTTTTAATTAAATAATAAAAAAATTAAAATGATTTTTGTTTTGGCCTTTTCCACCGTACCGTCCAAATCCACCCTAAGCCAAAAAGTAAAAAGTAAACCCCCGACTCCCAGCTCCCAAGCTCATCCTGCTTTCTTTTTATCAGGGTAAGTCTTCTAAACCCCTACCTTATTTCTGTTCTCTCAAAACTCTCTGAAACTCCGGAATCTCGTTTCAGTTTTTCCATGGAGATCTTAGCAGCCCTTCACACCCCCGGTTTGCTGACTTTTTTCTTGTTGTTTCTTTTCATTTATCTCTTTGCTTACTTTTTACCTTTCCGTAACTGGGGTCCCATACACCGGCCCGAAGCTTCAAGCTGCTTTATCTCCTTAGCTCATGGAACGCCTGCCGTTTTTATGGCTGTTAATGCATTAATAAACACCCAATCCCCTCGTACTTTTGCTTCTCCAAACTCTGCTTTGCACAACATTGTACTCGAGTACAGTATTTCTTACTTCCTGATGGACCTTCTCCATTATTTAGTCTTTTTCCCTAATGATACTCTCTTCATTCTCCACCATTTGGCAACGTTGTATGTGTTTTTCACATGCCGTTACATGGTTCTTCATGGGGCGTTTGCCCTTCTCGTGCTGCTTGTTCTTGCTGAAGTTACAAGCCTTTGCCAGAACATCTGGACTCTTGCTGGTTTCCGAAGAGCTGATGTTCCCGCCGCTGCGAAATTGTACGAGCATTTGTCTCCGCCGTTTTATGCTCTCTATTCTGTCGTCAGGGGGATAATGGGGCCGCTGTTTGTGTACAAGATGGGAGTCTTCTATCTGAGTGGGATGGCTGAGAATTTTATTCCAGGATGGGCTTGGGCTTCTTGGATGGTGGTGATTGTCACAGCAATCTTGGTTAGCATAGTTTGGGTCTTTGATCACTGGGTAGACTGGTACAAAGAAAGAAACTATAAAGCTGTGAAGAAAGTAGCCTAGAATTTTAGGTGCCTACATCCTGGAAACAATAGATTTTCTGAGGAAGATTGTAGGTGATTAAACTCAAATCTTGGTAATATGTACGTGAGTTTTACTGAATGGTTTCCATGGCATAAGAATTCAGCTTTTAATATACCCATATTTTTTCTTGTATTTCACTTAAACTAGGCACTACTAAACAAGTGACAAACACAGAAACAATACGAATAAACAAGATACATAACACAACACGAATAAAAAAGCATGAAGAACATGGAATGGTTCACTATTTTTGGAACCTGGGATGTGGAAATTGGCTGAAAACTTCGATTGATAGCACTTAATAGAGCCATTGAAAATGTTATTGGCTCTGATGAAGTGTGGATAATTACACAAATAGAAGGCAAAACATGTACCAATGGTTCTTCATCTGGTTTGAGAACTAAGTGCCACCGTTTGAGATAGATACAATTGAGGATTACTTCATAACGAACTTACATCAAAATGGTAGGGACAAGTCTGTCATCCTATCTCTCTTTTTCTGTTACTTGACGACAAAATACGAATGCTGAAGCACAATATCATATCTATTATCTACACTAGTTTTGAACAAAAATCTGTTAATTCACAAACTTTGCCATCTTTGCTTCACTCGGGCATTTAATTCCCCATGTGGATGTTCAGAATCAATAAAAGTCCTAACTGAAAATTATCAACAAGCCAACAAAAAAAATTCCCTGGTTAGTCAAAACAGTAAAATTGTTCATAAGCATTGGACTAAAAAATGCAGTAGGTGCAGACCAGTACGAGCAACTGTGGCCACTTTTTTGTTGCATAGGTGAGCAGTTCTATCAGAGGCTCAAATAATAAGTTGTCTGTTGTAGTGAATGGGCCAGCAGCAATAATCTGTTCAAACATTCATCACGTTCAAATATTCCGTTAAAAACAAAAGACAGAAGTTTTAAGACGAGGAATCATCATTAAAGAGAATTCACGATTGCCATGATTGCATGTGTCCCAAAATTGAAACCTAAGATTGAATTGTAGGTGCTGTAACATTCTGAGGAGATGCAATTAACAGTGTATTCTGAGATCTTTTTATCTGATATAGAAGAATATCCTACACGCCACTGTCATCCTGTCATACATGAATCGAACTGGTTCATCCTTAATTACAGCAGGAATCAAATTTCATGGAACTATTGATTAGAAATCAAATTCAAAGTAATCAATTACATTTAACATTGCCTATAAAAAGAAAAAAACACTTGGATTTTCTTTTTTGGTTGTTGTATTCGAACGGAACCGTTCTTCAAAAACACTTGGATTTTCAAAAAAGTGTAATAAACTAAATAAACTAACAAATCTATAAAAAAAGTCTGATACTACGAAACAAAATACAACGTAGTAACAGAAACATGAGATGCTAGCGGGGATGACCACCTTTGTCTGACAAAATTCCTAGCATGTGTCGTGACATCCCATGGTGAAACATATGCACAGATAAACTGTAAAAACCGACAAATTTCTATGCCACAGTGACGTGAAATTGCTGGTCTATTATATTCCTGTGACAACCAGGGATAGATAGAATCACGAGAAAAACTTGTAGTCCTTGGCTGAGATGATGATTGACCTCAGTCCTCCAATGGGCGATAGAACCATCAACAGAACACCAAGAACAATGCATACCTGAAAAACAAACCAACCAGGTGTCAGAATTGGATTCAGCATGTTGAAAATCCAATGCCGAGCCAGGGTCACTTACCCAGTTTATTATCCAAGTTAAGCTGAATCTCCCGGGTTTGCAGATGATAAGCCAGATGATGCAGGGGAGCTGCAGGGCAAGGCATTTATATTTTACAGTTTTAGGGAGGTTGTGTTTGGTTGCGAGTAACATTGTGAGCGAGTCAGAAACGGTTACATAGTAAGTTGTTGGGTGCGAATGCAATCCTCCAAAGAAGCTTAGAAGACCTCCAAAGAACGGGAAGCATATCCCAACAAGCATCGTGAATGCTGCAACAGAGGAAGATTTATCATGCATGGCAACGAGCTAAGGTGAAACTCAGATTTTGTGTAGGAAAAATGAAATGTTGGGACTTTGGGTAATTTACCAACATATAGGCTGCGACTAATCAACCGAAGCCTTAAACAAGGCCTGAAGCGCATTTTCTTCACCAAAAAAACTCTCCATCATGTCAAACACCGGCATTGCATATACCTGATGTTTTTCAGTCGTTAATTCTTCAAGTAGGGGAGAGAAAGAGGGAATATTTTGATAAAGGAAGTACAAAATTCCACCTGATAGCTGCCAATGACATGGATGATGACGAACATGTTAGCCGTAGCAATGAGCCAGGTGGGTTTCTCCAATGACATTAGGATGTTGTTCTCAACCGTGTTTCCAAACGCCCAGTAACCAAGAAAAGCAACAGGAAAGTAGCAGATTGCCACGATGATATACGCAACGACGACGCCCTTCCACATTGGGCCCTTGGAAGGTTTTTGTGTTGGAGTTAACATTGCCTATAAAAAGAAAAAAACATGGATTTTCTTTTTTGGTTGTTGTATTCGAATGGAACCGTTCTTCAAAAACATTTGGATTTTAAAAAAAGTGTAATAGACTAAATAAACTAACAAATCTATAAAAAAAAGTCTGATACTACGAAACAAAATACAACGTAGTAACAGAAACATGAAATGCCAGAGGGGATGACCACCTTTGTCTGACAAAATTCCTAGCATGTGTCGTGACATCCCATGGTGAAACATATGCACAGATAAACTGTAAAAACCGACAAATTTCTACGCCACAGTGACGTGAAATTGCTGGTCTATTCTGTTGGGCCTCAAACGACAATTACGTAGAAGCAATATCACAATAACAATACCCACAACAATCAATAGCAATATCTCAAGCCAATAGTAATAATAAATCAAGCTATCAAACTACAAATAATATGCAGATAATAAAACGTAAGTAAAATGATACCAAAATTTAACGTGAAAAACTCTCCAATGTAGAGAGAAAAATCACGGGGCAAACCGAATAAAAATTCACTATGAAAAATAAGTAAATTACAAAGTTTCAATACCCTAGGCTTTTTACCCAAAACTCAGGGTTCCAACATTAGCCTAAAAACAATAAAGTTTACCTCTTTGGATTCACTAAGATAATCTACTCAAAGAATACCAAATTGTTATACAAGCTTATCTCTCCTCTTGCTCTCTCTATGGAACAAGAAAAAAATATCACGAAGCCTAAAGCTTACTTTTTCTCTCTTGTGCCACCTCTAAAAAAAATTTCTCTCACAAATTTACAAATTGTTTATGCAACACTTTATATAGAGAAAAAATAAATCCCTAATTGGCTCCAAGTAGAATTTTAATAACTAATGTGGGCTGGACCACACACATCTACCAATCTCCCCCTCCAGCTCTATTAAGAGGAGATTCATTACCACGACCTGTCACTTAGAGTTCACCTTGGCCAAAGTGTTCATCCTAGCCAAGTCACTGCATAACTCAATTTTATCTCTGGGAAGTGTCTTCGTCAACATATCAACTATATTCTTATCTGTGTGAATCTTCTTCAACTGCATCTGTTACTCGTCAATCACTAAGCGCAACCAATGGTACTAAACATCAATGTGCTTCGTCTTGGCATGATTCATGGTGTTTCTACTCAAATCCAAAGCACTCTGGCTGTCACAAAATACCACACACTCTTTCTGACTTAACCCCAATTCAAGAAGAAATCTATTCATCGAAAGCATTTCTTTGCCTGCTTCGGTTGTTGCAATATACTTAGCCTCTGTAGTAGACAAGGCAACACACTTTTGCAGTTTGGACTGCCATACAGCTCCCCCTGCAAAAATAAATATGTATCCTGAAGTAGATTTCCTACCATCAAGATCACCTGCCATGTCTGCATTAGTAAACCTTTCAAGAACTGGTTCTGTAGTCCCAAAACTCAAACACATCTTAGAAGTACCCCTCAAATATCTGAAGATCCACTTCATCGCTTCCCAATAAGCCTTTCCTGGATTGGAAAGAAATCTACTCACTACACCAACTGCATAAGCAATATTAAGCCGTGTGCAAACCATAAGATACATCAAGGAACCAATTGCAGAGGAGTAAGGAACAGTAGACATAGCATCCTTTTCTTCCTTAGTCATTGGACAAGACTTCTTACTCAAGTGAAAATGACTAGCAAGAGGCGTGCTAACTGAGTTAGCATTCTGTATGTTGAATCTCGCTAGCACCTGTTCAACATACTTTTCCTGTGACAACCACAGCTTTTCAGCTTCCTATCACGAATAATATCCATACCCAAAACCTACTTTGCTGAACCTAAATCCTTCATGTCAAATGACTTAGACAATGCCTCCTTCAACCTGCGAATCATACAAGCATCTTGCCCTATAATCAGCATATCATTAACATATAACAAGAGAATAATGAAGTCACCATCTAGGAATTTTCTACACACAAGGGTCTGTTACCGTTCTTTTATAGTTTTGGCTTACCATAAAAGAATCAAACTTCTTATACCATTGCCTAGGAGCTTGTTTCAAGCCATACAAGCTATTCTTTAATTTGCAAACCATGTGCTCTTTCCCTTTCACTTCAAAACCCTCAGGCTGATCCATATAAATCTCTTCTTACAAATCACCATACAAGAATACAGTCTTCACATCAAGTTGCTCAAGCTCAAGATTCAAACTAGCTACTAATCCCAATACCGCTCGAATGGAACTCATCTTCACAACAGGAGAAAAAATATCATCAAAATCAATGCTTGGTTTCTGACCAAAGCCTTTTACCATCAATCGAGCTTTGTATCTCACTAGCTTGTCACCATCCTTTTTTAACTTGAACACCCATTTGTTCTTCAATGGTCTTCTCCCTTTCGAAAGCTCAACAAGGTCATAAGTGCCATTTTTCTGCAATGAATCCATTTCCTCTTTCATTGCTTTTAACCAACAGTCCCTATCTGGAGTATCATGCATATCTTGGAAGCTTTCTGGCTCCCCTTCACTTGTGACTAAAATATATTTCGAACTGGGATACCTAGTAGATTGTTGATGCTTCCTAGTAGATCTTCTGACCTGAGACTCCACATTCCTCTGTATTGGGGCTGGCTCCCCTTGCTCAACACTCCATGGTTGAGAGCGCGTTGCTCTTTCTACTCAAAACCCACTGCATCTGGCTGTGCAATGTCATTGTCAGCATCTATCCCATCACCAATTGTGGCTGGCTTATCTGTATCCCTAAGTTCTGTATCTTGTGCAATTCCACCATCTGTGGAACTTTTAAGTGGAATCCCTATAGGTGTTGAGTCATCATACTCAACCATAACCCATGTAATATTTCCATTTTTCTCAAAGTCCGTGATGAACTCATTTTCATGGAAACTACGTCCTTGCTTCTAATTGTCTTTTTATTCTCTGGATCCCATAGCCTGTAACCATATTCTTCATCACCATACCCAACAAAAACACATGGAGTAGCCTTGCTATCTAGCTTTGACCTCTGCTCCTTTGGCACATGCATGAATGCTGCATAGTCAAAGACCTTCAAATGTGAGTATGAAACTTTCTTCCCTGTCCATACCCTTTTTGGAATGTCAAAGCCTAATGGCACTGATGGTGATCTATTTAATAAATAATAGGTTGTGTTAACTGCTTCACCCTAGAATGCTTTAAGCAATTTTGCCATCCTCAGCATGCATTTGACTCTCTCTATAATGGTGCGATTCATCCTTTCAGCTACACCATTATGTTGTGGTGTCCCAGGTTCTATCCTTTCATGCCTGATCCCATGCTTTGAACAGTAGGCTTCAAAGTCTTTTGATGTGTACTCACCTCCATTATCTGTACGAATACACGTTAAGGATAATCCTGTTATCCTTTCCACCATGGCATGAAATTTCTGAAAATACTGTAGTACCTCGCTTTTGTTTCTCAACATATACACCCAAGTTTTTTGTGAAGCATCATCAATAAAAGTAACAAAATATCTATTGCCACCCCATGACTATACCTCTATGAGACCCCATACATCGAAATTAATCAATTCAAGTTTATTTTTCTTTCTTTTAGAAATCTTCCTAAAATAAACTCTACGATGCTTACCAAATAAACAATAATCACATGAGTTAAGAGAAATACCTTTGGCTAAGGGAATGAGGGACTGCTTCGCCAAAACCTTTAACCCTTTCTTAGTCATGTGTGCCAGCCTCATGTGCCACAAATTTGCTAAAGCATAATCCTTAACGGCATTTATCCGATTGCCTATCAACTTCATCCAAGTCTTGTACATGGTGCAACACAGCTTTCCTATTGCAACTACCAAAGATCCTTTGAGAAACTTCCACCGCCCATTTTTCTACTGACTCTCATATCCTTCCTTATCAAGGACATTCATTGCAAGCAAGTTCATCCTCAGATCTGGAATGTGTTTGATATCACTCAAAGTCAATGTACAACCAGTGCTTGTTTGTACCACTATATCACCAATCCTAGCAATCCGCAACATACTCTTGTTTCCTATCTTGGTATAACCAAAATCATTTACTCTGTAGGTTGTAAACAACTCCTTATTGGGAACACAATGATATGATGGTCCGGTGTCAACTATCGACTCAATGCCAGAATCCCTTACATGGTTACACTTACCATGTGTACAACTTAAAGAAACTGTTTCACTATCAGAATTTATCGTTGTAACATTTTCATCATCTGAGTTATTCTTACTTTTCTCATCTTTCCGCTCTTGCTTCAAGATCCTGCAGTTTCTCTTTATATGACCAAATTTGCCACAATGAAAGCACTTCACCCTATCTCTGAACTTATGTCTGCTCTTGGACTTACTGCGACCTCTAGAATCCTGAACTCTGTTTTTAGTTCTGCCCCTGTTCTCTGTGACAAGAGCTTCATTCCCAGAGTTTGTCTTCTTTCGCCTTGCTTCTTCATTAAACATACTGTCTTTTACCATCTCCAAGGTCACTGTGCCATTAAGAGCTGAATTACGAATAGTCACAATTAGTGTCTCTCAGCTGTCTGGCAATGAGCCCAAACGAAACAATGTTTTCATCTCATTATCCATTTACGGTTTCATAGTGGTCATCCGATTAAACAAATCTTGAAAGTCACTCAAATGCCCAGAGATAGATCTTCCCTTCTTATATTGTAGAGTAGCAAGCTTCTTAACAAGCATAACTTTATTCAAGGCGGTCTTTCTCTCATATAATGATGCTAATTTTTCTTAAACACGGGAAGCACTTGTCTCCTGTGCAACATGATGAAAAACACTAATGTCTGCCCATCTTTTAATGGTTTCCAAAGTCTTCCTATCTAACTTTTTCCATTCATCATCTTTCATATCTGTTGGCTTAAAAGAATCACCTAATACTGGCTCATACAGATCTTTGCAGTATAGATGATCTTCCATCATTGGCTTTTAAATTGAATAATTTAAAACTGTCAATTTTATCATGGATCCTGTATCTCCCTCCATGATCCTGAAGCACTAACTCGAGTTGATAGTAGTTGTTGGGCCTCAAACGACAAATACATAGAAGTAATGTCACAATAATAATACCCATAACAATAACAACAATATCCCAAGCCAATAGTAATAATAAATCAAGCTATCGAGCCACAAATAATACTCAGGCAATAAAACGTAAATAAAATGACATCAAAATTTAACATGGAAAACTCTCTAGTGTAAAGAGAAAAACCATGGGGCAAATCGAATAAAAATCCACTACGAGAAATAAGCAAATTACAAAGTTTCAATACCCTAGGCTTTTTGCCCAAAGCTCAGGGTTCGAACAATTCGCTTAAAAACAATAAAGTTTACCTTTTTGGATTCACCAAGATAATTTACCCAAAGAAAACCCAATTGTTATACAAGCTTAACTCTCCCCTTGCTCTCTCTGTGGAAAAAGAAAAAAAATATCACAAAGCATAAATCTTACTTTTTCTCCCTTATGTCGCCTCTAAAAAAAATTTCTCTCACAAATTTACAAATTGTTTATGCAACACTTTATATAAAGAAAAAACAAATCCCTAATTGACTCCAAGTAGGACTCTAAAAACTAATGTAGGCTAGACCTCACACATCTAACATATTCTATTCTTGTGACAACCAGGGATAGATAGAATCACGAGAAAAACTTGTAGTCCTTGGCTGAGATGATGATTGACCTCAGTCTTCCAGTGGGTGATAGAACCATCAACAGAACACCAAGAACAATGCATACCTGAAAAACAAACCAACCAGGTGTCAGAATTGGATTCAACATGTTGAAAATCCAATGCCGAGCTAGGGTCACTTACCCAGTTTATTATCCAAGTTAAGTTGAATCTCCCGGGTGTGCAAATGATAAGCCAGATGATGTAGGGGAGCTGCGGAGCAAGGCATTTATATTTTACAGTTTTATGGGGGTTGTGTTTGGTTGTGAGTAACATTATGAGCGAGTCAAAAACGGTTACATAATATGTTGTTGGGTGCGAATGCAATCCTCCAAAGAAGCTTAGAAGACCTCCAAAGAACGAGAAGCATATCCCAACAAGCATCATGAATGCTGCAACAAAGGAAGATTTATCATGCATGGCAATGAGCTATGGTGAAACTCAGATTTTGTGTAGGAAAAATGGAATGTTGGGACTTTGGGTAATTTACCAACATATAGACTGCGACTAATCAAACAAAGCCTTAAACAAGGCCTGAAGCGTATTTTCTTCACCCAAAAAACTCTCCATCATATCCAACACCGGCATTGCATATACTTGATGTTTTTCAATCGTTAATTCTTCAAGCAGAAGAGAGAAAAATGGGAATATTTTGATAAAGTAAGTACGAAATTCAACCTGATAGCTACCAATGAGATGGATGATGACGAACATGTTAGCTGTAGCAATGAGCCAGGTGGGTTTCTCCAATAACATTAGGATATTGTTCTCAACCGTGTTTTCATACGCCCAGTAACCAAGAAAAGCAACAGGAAAGTAGCAGATTGCCATAATGATATACGCAACAACGACGCCCTTCCACATTGGGCCCTTGGAAGGTTTTTGTGTTGGAATTAACTAAAACCTCACCAAGTCACTAACACGAAAGTGAAACGCAGTAAAAAATTGATTTAGATGTTGGCGAGAGCTCAATCCCGATATACGATATTACCGTGTTGTCAAAGCCCACGCCATGTGCTTCCCGTTGACTGCCCTCGGACCTAAAACAGAGAGAAAACGGGAGAGAGTGAGATAGAGTAGTGAGAGAGAGAGGAGAGCTACTCTCACCCTTCTACAGAAAAATATGAAACTCATTGGGCTAGCCTCACATATATAGAGGTTGAGAGTAAGGACCTCCCCTTATGGGATTCAAGTATAAACTCATCCCATTATAGGTTTAATACATGTATACTATATATTTAATATAATTAATTATGAGTTACACTTTATACAAAATTATACTATTAATTAAATTTATATGATGTTAATTACACTTAACTAGTCCACATTAATAGGGATATTTCAACACTCCCACTTGGACAATTAAGTTAATTAACGAAAACATCATATAAATATCAATATGTATTCATAAGACCTTCTAGATACATTGTAACGAAAGGATACAAATGTATAGTCTTATAAATACTTTAACAACAATAATAAGCCTTTACAAGTTTCAGAATGTATCATACCGACAGGGTACAAATGCGTAAACTCATAAAGATTTCAACAAAATAAGAGTATAAAGTGTGAAACTGAAATGATATGAAAACAAAATAAAATATTCATTTCCATTAGGTCCATGCATCCAAACCGAATGATGCATTGCTTCAATAGAAGCATATGATACCAATATGAAATGTCTCATCCAACAGAATGCCATATTTATCAAAATGCTCGCAAACAAAATATGCATATATATGGCAAATAGAAATTCATCCACAAAGTTGCAACTGATTTCATTACACAGAGCTCCCATTAACTTAATAAAGTAAATGGCTCCAAATGCCCCATACAAGTGCTATGTCGTCAAAGCACTTAAGCAGCCAACCTCTTAGTTAACCAAAATGAGCTCTTTAACTATGTGCTCTACAATCTAATCAAACAACGGATTCCATTATTTTCTCTCTAACAAACTGAACGATGATATCTAAACATTTGGAGTGTGAGGAACTCCTAGCATTTTGAGAGAGAAAGTACTTACTGCAGCATTACCACAGTACATCTTTAGGACGTCAAAATGGCAATCTCAAAAGCCAGCCTTGAGATGAAATTTTGCAGCTTAAATGGCCCATCATGTAGCTTTACAACTTGCTACATATTTAGCCTCCATAATCAAGGATGCTATAATTGTTTGTTTCACACCTTGCCAAAAAATAGCTCCTCTACATAACACCAATGTATAATCAAAATAATTTCCAACCTCTAAATAACATGCAAAATTAACATCAAAATATCTAACCAAACCCAGAATGTCAGACTTGCAAATATCTAAATACTCTCTTTGTAGCTTCTAGCTCTCTATTGCAGGATCGCTTAAGCATCTCGAAATACTATAATATACATAACACAAAATGTGTACAAACTTAAGTATACGGTAATTACCCACAACAAGGCATACATGACACTTGACATGAGCTCTTTCATCATCATTTTAAGGACTTTGAGATTTTCATAATATGTTACTTTTCATGAAAGGGCCCCTCAAATAGGAGAATAATATACAGTAAACCTATTCAACACACATAATGTAAGTTTTCTGAGACCGACAGAGTATGCCTAAAGATATGTCATGAAGAATCTCAATCCCTAAAACAAAATAAAGCCTTAGATTCTTCATCTTGAAGTGACATGACGACATGAAATTTGTCTCATACAATAGGTTAGTACCATTGGCTGCTTATTTGACCTTATAATAGATCCAATTATCAAATGTGTTCTCCTTAAAGTGACTGTGTCATCAAACTTTACATATCGCAATCTGGATGCCTTTTAATAGTTGCAAATGAACTCCTCGAGTTCACAAACTGTATGTTCCATCTTAGGAACTACAAAATTTTAGGTTGTTTCGTTTAGACATTTTAATGTCCAAGATGTAGCTCATAATTAAAATAAGCTAGCAATTACCATCATGATTCTAAATCTTAAGTAGAAATAGGAAAGAAGGTATTCATAAAACTAATTCCTTCTCTTTATCTAAAGCCTTGGCCAAATTTGGCTTTAAATCTTCTACCTGATCTTTAGAGTCTCTTTTGGTCTACAATGATGTGACAACTAAAATTGATCCCATGCATCTTTGTACAACATAGATGCTTACTCATCCTGCGTGGCAAATATTAAACTCTAAGAGTTCGGATCAATATAGCCTCCTGACAAATATCAAAATCAAAAGACACATGAATCTCACATTCATGTTCCTCTGTATGTTCAAATGCAGGTTCAAAATATGGTATTGGGATTAATCATTAATTCCTTTGGTTATGGCCTTTTACCATAAAAAATAACACATATACGAGATTAGCATGACTTATACTTCATTAATGATTTTGTGGAGTTCACAACTCCTACTCTTTAAGTTATCCTCTAAATAGATTGCATTGTCAGACTCAATAATTCTAGTGTCACATGACAGAAAATCAAAATCTAGAATCTCAATAACCAACAGAATTACCGCTAATAATTTTCTCGTCAAGTTTTCTTAACTTTGAATATGAGTTGTAGTTTTAATAACTTCACTCGACCAGAATTTGAAAATTTGGAGTGATCAACATAAATTGTACCATATCAAAATGTACAAATGATTATTACTACAATCTTATTCCTTTCGATATTCCAAGCACAGTAAACTAGGCGTCAACACATAATTTTGTAGTGCACTTACCCAGAAAACTAGTATATGATTTTGCCTAGCTTTGTTATACCAAGCACAATATTCATCACTACTGTCTGATCTTGCCTTAAGCAGCTTACTTGACGTAAGCAGTGCAGCGGAATCGATCAGAATGCTTAAAGCCTCTATAAGATCAGATCTTTCACTCTATATAACCTAAACTAGAATTGTCTTTAGTAAAATTGATGAAATGCTTATATCCACTAAATACAGTATATGAAAATGATCTACAAATGTCGGTATATATTAGTTCATAATCATCTAAATATCTGCTAATCATATCCTCAACATTCGCAGTAAGTTTTCCCTTAATGCAATCTCTTCATGTGCCTCGAAATGTCCCTAACTCTTGCCACAACTTGATAAATTTCTTATCTATTCTATCATAATCAGAATCAATGGTCATATCATTCACAACTGAAAAAAATATACCTAGTATTAGGGTACAGGTCTATTATATATCCATCAAGTAGAATGCCATCATTAATATACATGTTGTTACTAAATAGAAATATTTTTTCGTTATCAAAATGAAAAGTATAAACCGATAGTATTTCTAAAACTGTCCACGAAATGTAATAACAATCTGTCTGATTCTTATGTTTTCGACATGTATTTTAACTCTATAGCCCCAATTCACAACAATTTTTCCTTATTTGGTCTCTGATTTAATAACACCGGTATCCAACCACCAATAGTTAGAGGGCATATCTCCTAGATTGGAGTTAAAATAAAGGCTAACAGAATGCCTTTTTATACACATTCCAATTTAGAAGAACTCTTACAATCTACCTTCCTATGCCCAAGTTTACGACAGAAGTGGCACATATCGATATTTAGAGGTGTTGGTGGAATCAAAATGGGAAGTAGATTTGGCAAATTGTTTCTTCTCAAATGACCTTTTATTGAGACCTCTTAATACTATTACTTTTGGCAATAATATTGACAAATGTCATCATTATGGTCGAATGAGATCTGTTAACCTGAAAGATCTCCCACTTCTAGATGACAATATCAATCTTAATATTAGAATACGATACTTCCTTCTACTTATTAAAGTATGCTAAATGAGATCTACAAACCTGAAAGATCTCCTACTCTCCACCCTAGAAGGAAATGGTATTGAAACTACCACATATGAATTAATCCTCTATTGCAACATTCATCAATCTTGCAAACTATTTCTTAATGGCATCCTTAAATACTTCATGATTATCACTGATTGAGAACACTTTGTCTGATAGGCTCATTCATGGTATACCCTATATAATTAGAGAATTCTTATTTGAGTGTTCTCGAAATTCTAAATATCTTGTCCTCAAAGAGCTTAAACTATTGGGTATAGAAGATGGAACAGTTCTCTGGGTTACTTCCTAGTTCAATATGCCCCTAATCGTAGAGAGCGATTCATACCATCTATCTAATTTGATCATGCTAGAGATTTGATATGTGATAGTTGTACAAATAATCAGAATTAATGGAGGCTAGTGGAATAACTCAAGCAATATTAAACTTATTAAACTTTATTCCACAATACGCTACAGAGGATAAGACAAAACTGGTTGAATATAAACTTGAATGATTGCCCATCGACAAGGTAGGAAAATCGTGTTATATCCCAACCAAAATCCTCTCAATCCCAAGCATTTTTCAAAGCAACAAGCAATCCGACAGGGAGAGACTTGCTACTTTTAGAGATCTTAGTAAATTATGCAACTATCACTATGCATTACCTTATTATTGTGTCCTTTAAAATTATCAGAATAATCATTAGAAAATCTTCATAACCATTCTTGCGATAGGCAAGTAATAGTCAATCAGATTAATGATTTATAATTTTAAGAATATTCACATAATTAATTGACCAAAATTAACTACATCCAAAATATGCAATTCCTAAAGCATATGTAGTAATTTTAGGTCCAATTTAATTTCTCATAAATGTAAATATTCAAATAATAAGGCAATGTTATTTTTAGAGAGTTTATTTGTTTAAATAAATTATTGATAGAATGGGTAAATTAAAATCCTAATAATTAGTCGAAATAAAATATCCAAATAACTTATTTATACTTATTTAATTAGGCCAATTATTAATAATGTTTAGGCATGGGTATATTTATCAAGAATGTTTGGGCATGGGTATATTTATCAAGATTAAGTGGATTATGAATTAAATGGATAATTGAATTATTAGAAATTACCCTAAAATTAATTCCTCAAAATATTCACTTATACCCTTTTAATTTTGGGCTTAACAAATAATTATGGCTATTAAATAAATTTGGTTATAACTAAAATTGTCTAAAAATTAATTAACCAAATGGCTCATAATTAATTAATTAATCAAATTGGCCCTTAAAATCAGAATCCAAAATGGCCTTTTAATTAATTATGCAAAATAGCCAATAATTAATCCAAATTTAATAGCCAAATAAAATTAATAAATCAATATGGGACCTAAATTGATTAGACAAAATGGCCCTAAAATTAATTAATTTAATTGCCCAAAATTAATTTTATACTAAATGGCCACTTAATAAAATTAAATAATTAAATAAATAATTACCCATAATGTAATAAAATTATTTTGGCCTAAATTAATTAAATTTTAAAGCCTAATTAAAATAAAACAAAATGACATTTTAATTTCTAAAATTAAAAGCCCAAAATATATTAATAACAATGGCAAAAAAAAATACAAAACAAAATTGGCCCACAATTATTTCCAAAAGATGGTAACCCAATAGAATACAAAACAAATATTGGACCAATTTAAAAAATAAAAGCAAAACAGTCCAAAAATTTAAAAAAAAGCCCAAAAAATACCAAAAACAAGCCCAAACACAAAAGAGCCCAACAATAAATAGCTAAAAAAAGCCCAAAAAAAAGAATTTTATTTTTTTATTTTTTCGGCCCGTGTAATACAACATGCGGGCACGTGTTGCCCACGTGCCCGCGTTGCCTACTCCCATCACATGTCGACCTTCTTCTTCTTCACCCGTTTCTCTGCAACGAGTTTCAAGTGTTTTGACTCAATCTGGTCCGAAAAAACCTATTTTAACTCCGTTTTGCACCAAATTAAGGTGTTTTCATCCTAAATCTCTCTACAACATGAATCCAACGAATTTAAGCTAAAATATTGACAAAAACGAGATGGGTTTCAAAAAACTCAAAAACAAAAAAGCTTCATTTTGAGCTTTAATGGAGTTTTTCTGTTCAAAACAACAATGGTTAGTGACTTTTGCTGAGTTTAGCTCTGATGCCAATTGTTGGAATTAACTAAAACCTCACCAAGTCACTAACACGAAATTGAAACGCAGTAAAAAACTGACCTTGATGCGGACGAAAGCTCAATCCCGCTATACTGTATTATCGCGTTGTCGAAGCCCACGCTGTGTGCTTCCCGTTGACTGCCTTCGGACTTGAAACAGAGAAAAAACAGGAGAGAGTGAGATAGGGTATTGAGAGAGAGAGGAGAGAGCTATTTTCATCCCTCTGCCGAAAGATATGAAACTCAATGGACCGGCCTCATATATATAAAGGTTAAGAGTAGGGACCTCTCATTATGAGATTCAAGTATAAACTCATCCCATTATAGGTTTAATACATGTATACTATATATTTAATATAATTAATTATGGGTCACATTTTATACAAAATTATACTACTAATTAAATTTATATGATGTTAATTATATTTAACTAGTCCACATTAATAGGGATATTTCAACATTTTGAGGAGCGGAAGGGATTGTTGCTTGGATCTCCAAAACCACATTACGGCCAGCATAGGCGAAAGCTACTTCACCCAAGGAAGTTGAACACCTTTCCGGATGTGGTTGAAGCCTTGTATGAATAGTCTGTATTTGGTTGAACACCCTTTTCAGGCGAAGCTGCCCAAGCAATGGTAGAGTAACTGCATAAAACGAGAAATAAACGCATCGATAGACTGAAAATGCCACTGACAACTGACAAGTGTAAGTGATCATTGCTCTACTCGTCTGAACTCTGAAGTCTGAAGAACAAAAGAAAAGAAAGAAACATAAGCATACCATCCAAGCTCTGACATGGCATACCTTAAAACGAATCTGTGTTATCTTTAAGCAAAGAAACTATGCTATGGAAGTGGAACTCGCTGAAGTAGTCAGCATATAAGGAACACATGCCAGTTTATTTGGTACGCTATTAATAGTGAGCTGATTTAACCAGGAATGCAATGTGGACAGCTGTTTTCTTAAGCTACCATTTCTCTTCACAACTGAATTATATTTGTATTCTGCTGTTGTCTCAAGGCAGCTTTTGGTAGAACTAGCCGACACTAAATTAACGAAGAAAACTAATATTTCTAAACAAAAATCAAAACCAAGTAATAAATTTGTGTTTACTTTTAGAAATGCAGGTTACCGAATTCAGGATGAAAGAGTGGATTCAAACCTTAACACTTCAACACTCTTAGAATGGATTGACAATGATAAACCAAATCCAATAACCTTGTATTGTTTATTCACTCCTTACGAATAATTACGAAAAAAAATTTTATATATCTATATAAAATAAATATTATATATATTTGTATGATTTCATTTCATTTCAATGGGGGTAATCTTAGGTAATTTGCTGCTTGCTTCCTGACATCTTCATTTTTGTCAATACTGACTCCAGTGGCAAAATTGCACCAAAAATCATGAACAAAAGTATGAATGAAACTTAATAGTCATTAGCAGATAGAAGCTTCAGTTTCATTGGCAGTAAACTTAGAAAAAGAAAAAGATCATGCCTGGATTATTTTCATGAAATTTAGAATCCTTCCAACTTCAACAAGAAGCTAAACATACGAATATGATACAACTCTGGCCAAGAAATGAACTTATGATACAACTTGGGACGTTTGCAGATACTTCGAAGACCTGGTCATTATCAGCATATCCCTTTAATTTATTCAGATCTATACATACTTATGCACTCAAACACTGGAGATTGGAGAGTGGAAATAAGAGTAGGTAGCTCATAGAACACTAAATTCCAAGGTTGTCAGTGGTCGTACTTGAAACTGCATCAAGCAACTAAAGAACTGACACTCTTAATGCTGCGATCCAGTCCTGTGTAGCTTCTATTATCTTCCACAGCGAGGCCTTGTGCTCCAAAACAGAAATACTGGTTCATCAGCCTGTTATCGAGTGAAGTTTGCTTCTGGTTCATTTGTGTAGTTTTACCATTAAATGATGGATTTGAGTAAGAGTGTTGAGCATCATGAACACCCTTTTGTTGATCCACTGAAATAGGCGAGGCTGCAGAAGACCCTGAAAAAGGACTCAGAGGTGATTTGAAAGGAGCAGCTAAATGTGGTGCAGCCTGGATCACACCATGACTTAGACCTGCAGCAAATTTCTTTCTGGTGGATCGGCTAGGAAGATCGCTCCTGAGAGAAAATGTCCTTCCATTGTTCGGAAGAGACAGAGATTTAGAGTGCTTTTCGCGAAGTGCAACATGATCGTCTGACCAATTTCTATTAGTACTCATTACCTCCGAATGAGCATCATCTATTGATTCTTTGCTTGCAGCTTTTCTCTCCTTCCCAGGCCATTGGAGAAAAAAATTTAGGCGCTTTCTAGTATGATTTTTGGAGCTTGGCTTCTTAGCATCTAACGAGTTACTTAAGTTCAAGTCACCTAGTTCACTCAGGCATGAACTATACTCCACACTTTCTTGATCACAACCTGCATCGTATGCATTCTCAGAACCGGTGTACAAGAATATTTCAGCATCAGCAATTCTAAATGAAGTTCCAGGACTGCCACATATGCCCTGCTCTCTTAGATGGGAAACAATGGTCCTTCTTGCCACAATGTCCTGACAGTTGGAGATTCCTCCAGCTGCAATTAGTCCTTTGATTAAAATTTCAGAAGATGCTGATTTAGGCCGTCTCTTGAGGAGATCTAATGGTGTCATGCCATCAGCATCACGGACATTCAAGTCAATAGATGGCACATTCATGAGTAGTTCCACCAGATTAGTTTGAACATTCTCGGTTACAGCCATATGTAGAGCAGTTCTTCCATCCAAGTTTCTTACATTGATGATATCCTGAATGTCCACAGTCTCACCACCTACTAATTGTTTCATGAGCTCAATCTGCCTGTCTATTCTTCGGAAGCCTGGGGTTCTAAAACCAGCCACAACCATATGAAGAAAAGTATTCCCATGATTGTTCTTCACAGTTGCCAAGCTTGGAGATGCATGAATCAGAAATTCCACAACCTTTAAATATCCCTGATAAGCTGCCACATGCAACGCTGTGTTCCCTTGATTATCTGCACAGGTTATGATCTCAAATGATGCTACAAGATCCTTCACTACCTGCATTGTAAAAGACAAGGAAAGATACATGACAATTTCGGGGCTAGTAGGAGATTGGTAAGTGCAGTTGCTAACAAAAAGTGAATTTGGTCCCTAAAGAAGAATGCACCATAATTTCTAAAAAACAGTAATATTAATGAGTTAGTTACAGTTGCAAACTCAAATATTTTAATAATCAGTATAATATAAGCAGAATGTAAAGCAGATAGGTAGCTCAGCACCATTAATACAAAGAACTGTACTTGGGAACTTCGTGTTAAAGAACCTGCATCCTGGGACATCCCTTTGAGAGATGTCATAATGTTTACAATGGGACATCAACATGCCACCAGGTTCTCTGAGAAATATATTGAATAAACCAATTTTGGGCAATTCAAGAAACTTCAATTTGCCCTGACGTATACACTGATTGTATGCACATGGATAGCATCATGTCTGCATGATGCCAATCACTGACTTGTTTTGGGTAAGGATGTGGTAAACAATTTCTACAATTCAGGACTTCTCTGTTTCAGCCTTCAACACCATCAAATCACACAAGAATATTTTCTAAGCTCTCACAAGATGCAAGACACCTAATTAATTTCAATGTATCATCTTTTCAGTCCTAATGCGGAATCAAATAATACAAAGGAATGCTCACTGTCAAAAACAAACTACTACTTAAAATTGTTGAATTAAAATTGCTGAATGATTATCTGCTACCTGGTAGATAGATATGCTTATAGAAAGGAGCACTAGAGAAGTATGATTCCATAATTGAATTTGAACAAAGACAAATAGAAGCAAGGATTTAGTGCCTTACCTCAAGCTGGCCTCTCCCAGAGGCTGCATGCAAGATGGTAGACCCCTGCACATCTCTATAGACCAAAACATCGGTACAATCCCCGAGAATCTCCCTTAGAATCTCCAAACTCCCACCTCTAGCCGCTGCATGAACCGCTCTATTCATCATTTCCCACTTGAAAACCGAACCACTTTCACTCAATTCATCCTCTCCTTCTCCTTCACTGCTAAGGCAACTCCTAGATGACATAGCAAAATCAAGCAGCATCCTGAAAACCTCAGAGTTTTTGCTCCTAGCCGCTGCATATAATATATCAGTGACACCATATTCTCCTTCTCCAAATACAAGAAGAGGGTCTTTCTCTAACAGTTCCTTGACGAAATCCAGGTCACCAGCTGAGGCAGCCGTGTACAAAAGCCAGCCTCCATAGCCAGCTCTAATCAGGGTATTGTTGCCTTTCTTGGTCTCACATTCTTGCAGAAGCCTTCTAGCAACAAGAGAGCGGCATTTGGCAACATCATCGAACTGAGCTTCGTCGTCCCACACGGTTTCGAGACGGCGGATTCTTCGGAGAGAAGTGAGCTTGATGAGCAGATTGGTGTCAAGATGGAGAAGCTCAATGACCAGGTCGTAAAGGCCATTTGCAGCTGCCCAATCGATAGGCGAAGCATACCACCACTGGTCTCCAGAACTCTCCCACCGCAGAGGGAAGTAAGAAGGCGGCATTGTAGTGCAAGATTGCAGCGAAGATCCAACAGAGATTTCTTGGAAAAGAGACAGATAAAAGTTGAAAAGAAAAGCGAAACTGGAAAGACAAAAGATGGCAAGAAAGCCTGGAACTGAAGCTCAAGATAAAGATAAAACCAGAAAGATTTCAGAATTCAGAGACAAAAAACAAAGAAAGGAAAAGCGAAAAACATAACTACCTAGAAAAGGTTTGAAAATACTAAAAGAGAAAGGCAAAAGCTTGAAGTTGGCAGTTGAAAGACGGCTTGTCCATGATGATTCTACTTCAGCCGTCTACCTCCAAGAACAGTTGGAGTAGAGAATTAGGAGGAAAATACGGGCTAGAGCCGTCAGCCATGCCATAGTTACTAAAGATCAAGCTGAACGTGTCAGAGATAAACAAGATTCTTTAAAAGGGAAATTTTGAGACTGAATAGATTTCTTACAGATAAACATGGAAACACTATAGCTGTATAACCAGTTTGCACTGTTTGCAGATGAAAACAAAACAGAAAATGACCCAAAGATTGCTTATCAGTTTATTTACTTTTTTTTTTTATGGTGGAGAAAAAAGTAATCAGGAAAGTGGAAGGAAAATGTTATCTTTGATTCCTACTGTCTTGTCCGTGAAAGCCCGGTGTCCATAGAAAGAGCAATACAGCAATTATGTAATGAACCCAAATCATGAAATTTCAGCTGGGGAATGGTAAGGGTGTTGTAGAAAGGTGACTGTTGGGTCCGCACATTGATAATATCCCCTTCTGATTCTTTTTAAGAAAAAGTGCCCTTTTAGGCTATTTGCAACTTCACCTTCTATATTCGGATTTTTGCATTTTTATATATCAGTTTCAGAATTCAGTTTAATTTTATCTGATTTAAACCCATTTTTAGCTTTGCAAGCAAGTCCCTAATCATTTTCAATTCGTTAAGGCTTATTTTGGGGCAGTAGTGAGTTCGATACATTTGGGGAGGAAAAAAACAAAAAAATTTCTTTTTTTTTCTTATTTTACTGTTTTTTATTATTTTATTAAAAAATATACATATTTTTTTGTTATATTTATTTTTAAGCGTCTTTTTATAATTTTTAATCTAGTCAATCTAAATTAGTTCTAAGTAAATAACATGTGGAAGTGGCCCCTCTTCTTCTATTGGGTCAGGTAACTAAAGTGTGGGTTTTATTTCTTAACCATTACTCAAGGTGCATTTAAAGTTGTTATATAGTGAAGCTGGAAATTTGATTTAATTTAATTTATACAATCACTCTTCAAAAAATAACATTAGGCAGATCACGATTTACTTCTAAAAAGAAGTTTTTATATATTAATTGAACTTAAAGAAATACTGTAACAAGACCCTGAAAATATTTGGTGGCCAAATCTTAATCAGCAACGCTCCAATGGTAAAGCCGCTGACTGATTGGTTACGGTTTGAGACCCTGTAAAGCTGCCGGGTTCATTAATTATCAAAATGTTTGCTAGTATTTTTTTTTGGTTTGTATATGATACATTGACAGTGTATGATTTCTATATATTGTCAATGTACTAAAAGTTGACACCTCATCAATAGATCCTTAAAAGCAAATATAAATAATTTTTTTTAATTTGCTCATAAGAGCCTATTGATAAGGTGTCAACTTCTAGTATATTGACAATGTATAAAAACTATATACTGTCGGTACATCATATATATATATATATATATATTTTTTTTTCTTCAATTGGAAAGTAGAGGTTGCGGAATGCTAAAATTACAGGCTAAAGATTGTAGTACTACTAGCTGACAGATCTTTAATGTCAGCTGGCAACTATCAAGAAGCAATAACCAAGCAGTCATTGGTACAAAATCATGATTGGAACCGTAGTGCATGGAGACCAGTACCACCATTTTCATTGGTACAAAATCATGGCAGTCAGCCAACCAAAAGCACGTGCACAACTTTCCTTTTAGCCTCTGATTTAAGCATTTTAGGGGTAGAATTATTAGTCACTTTTTCATTGATAAATGTAAGTGCAACCTCGGCATTTTTTTTTATTTTTTCAAACTTACCATTGCTCTTTGGTGGGCTGATGATATGAATTTTTCTTGTATCTGGAATCTATGGTGGGCAAATGGCCTTAATTTGGCAGCACAATTGAAGCCTACATAATAGTGGTTCAAACTCTTTCAAGTTCTGAATGTAGGCTTAAGTTTAGGGAATACTCTATCAGCATCCAAATAGGTATGAAGTTAACCACCTCTTCCATGCTCGTTCTAATATGCCAAAGGAAAATCCATGGGCCGCTCAAAGCAGTGGAAATAGTCAGTCAATTCATATACTAATATGCTTTGTAATAATCTGAATTAGGATACAGTCGTGATTATAACTCGAAGATTAAAAGCACTGCCGGCTCTTTGGTTAATACCACTGATTTTAACCTAACTGCACAACCTTGGACATGCTGTTGTACTTATCTCTTGGGTGGTTACTGGAATAAACATCATTCTTGGCTGTTTTACTTATGATAATCTCATTGTAAAGTAACAAAAATATCAATTGAAGTTTCTCATGACAGACCAAACAATACATTTTCATTTCTGTAATTTCAAAGTTTCTATATGAAAAACATCCTTGAGAAATAAGGAGTCATTGGTAATGGCATCGAAGAATGCTTTCTTTGGACCAGATGAATGATTAAAAGTTGGATTTGAGAAAACATTTTTTCTATTTAACCAGGGAAGACTTTGGACAACCTCACCGGGAACGGGAAAAAAGAAGGAACAGTAAGGACAAGAGATTGGTCATTAAATCACTACTCGTAGAAAATTACCAATGATTAAGGCATTTGGTTATGCGATCTCCCTACATGGTGGGGAAGGTATGAAGACCTGCTGGGCCAATGGCAGAGTTCTTTAACTTATTATATTCTATTTTTTCGTTGTTGCAGCACTGGATCACGAGGCTATGATTTTCACTAAAATGCTACTTTATTATCTAATAAAGAGACTTGGACAAAGATCATGTGATGCTGCCTACCCAATGCATACCAAAGAATCAAATTTAACAGCCAAGACAGGGAAACAAAATTGCAAATGACCATGACCCAAATTATGGTGATTCGGTATATTCTGCTTATCTTTGTTCTCTGATTTTGTTGATAGTCATAGCAGCCCTACATTTTGCAGTCACAATTGCAAAAGACATCACCTAAGTTTCTCTTATAATCAGAAGACACCATAACTCTTAATCCACACAGAAATGAGAGAACAATAATGGGAATGGACAGGAAACAATATAGTACTGTGGACTATGCAGACCTAGTCATATATGGACCGACTTTATTGTATTAAGACTACAACCTTTATGCTAAATATAAATTCAATATTAAAGGAAAAAAAAACTAAAAAAATGTACAGATATCCATTTCATAAATAAAGCAATAGGTTTCAAGCACATAAAAGGAAAGTAGAATAAATTTAAAATTATCCAATCTAAACTATGATATAAATACTCCAAGCTGAGGTGCGTTAAAATTGTCACATTGAAACTAAGTAGACATAACACCCAGATCTGAACTGGAGAAAAAAAGAGATCACTTCTTCTAAAGCTACCCTGTTCATTCTGCTCACTCACAACATTGCAATCCATGCTTGACTCAAAAGTGCCTATTTTACCCAATTAAAGTCTACTAATTCACCTGCCATTACTCCAGCAAGACCATAAATATGAGCAGCAGCTTAGATAGACTAACAATATCAACCTAAGGTATAAGCAAGTAAACACTGATACAGAACCAAAATTCTAACAAGAATTTTAAATATCATATTAACAAATCTGGGTGTATATGAGCATATGCAAACATTCAGACATACGTATGACAGATGCATGCGTGTGGTACATGTACATCTAGTTCAAACTGATAAACCTTCAATGAATACATGTTTACTGTGATTGTACCCTTTTCCTTATTTTATTTTATTTTTATTTTGTTAAACTATAACACAACATGTTAGACAAAAACCACCAGCGCTTCGTCATAGCCTTAGCATTGTCACATACAGACAGTTTTAAGCTCTGTTTGGGACCTTTGGGTGCTAGCAAAAGAAGATAATTTTTCGTGGAGAAATAGGATTAAATACTCACCTAGCCAAGTTCATAATTTCTTCATGAAACCTTCAATTGTCTCAGCTGCATGATACATATTCTTCTCTTTGACTTCATTTAAAAGTAAACGGCATGTCCGATATTTTGGTGTTATATCTTTCCTAATCATCTCTTCAAACAGGTTATAAGCCCTCTCAGTTCTGTTTGCTCTACAAAGTCCATGAATGAATAGTGAGTAGGCCGAAATATCAAGACTAAGATGATGCTTATTAACCATATCATTCAATAGTTTGCTCAACAGACTATCTATCTTCCCAGTTTTAAAGCATGACTTCAGCAGTGGATAATATGTCTGAACTTCAGGCTTGCAAATTTTCAAATTCTCCATGTCCTGGAGAAGAGTTAGGGCCTTCTGTAGTTGAGCATGATGGCAAAGCATAGAAATCATGCAATTATACGTTGATATATTTGGGGCCACACCAGTATTTGGCATCTCTATCTCAAAAATTTCAGCAGCATCTTTCACTCGGCCAGCTAGCCCCAGCGTATGGATCAAGCAGTTGTAAAAAAGTGTATCAGGTTTACATCCAGAAGTTTTCATTCTCAAAGCAATTTGCAAAGCTTCCTCAAACTTTTGTGCCTTTGATAGTGAGCACATGACAGTGGTGTACGTAACAACATTGGGAGGACAACCTTGGGCAGCCATTTCATCAAGGAGTTCATAAACTTTTCGAAAGTTATACTGGCAACAATAAAACTGGATGATAGTCGAGTAGCTAATGACAGAAGGGTGACAACCATGTCCCCTCATCTCTTGAATTGTCCATTGTGCCTCATCAACGCGATTGATCTTGCACCAGCCATGAATGAATATATTAAATGTGTGAGCATCAGGTGCAATGTGTGACTTGAGCAGCAGGAAAATTTCACGGGCTTCTTCAACCTTTTTCTCTTTGCAAAGGGTGTCAAGCAGCAAGTTCATCGAATCTGTATTCTTCTCCAATCCAAAAGTCTCCAATCCATCAAATATCCTCACAGCATTTTCCGATTCCCTTGCTCCAGCAAACCTTCTCATAACCTTGGCCATTGTGTTAAGCGTAACAAGGTGACCTTGACGCATTTCCTCTAAGAAGTCCTTCATTCGATCCATTTGTTTCATTTTACCAAGGATGTCAACCATCGTATCATATGCCTGAGCAGAGTGCTTATAGCCTGGGCGTGATGCTGCCCATTTAAAAACACCCAATGCAGATTTCCAGTCATCATTGAACCGGTGGAGCAACTTATCAATAAGGTCATGGGAAAGCTGAATAGCATTGCATTCTTGATCACTCGCAAGACACTGGAAGACTTCATCATCACTGCTTCCAGCATGAACTTTACCTACCAGAATGTCAATGTCATACAGGTCTACTACTTGGCGACCTGATCCAGTGAAGTGAGAAGATTCCACAGGCAGAGCAAGTGTGGAACTTTCAGATGAAGCATGGAAAAGGGCAAAGGAAATTGATGGTTGGACAAGAAATCGAGTTCTTCTAAGGCAGCGGAAAGGGTATATCATGAAGAAGTGCCCTCAAAACAAAATTCAGTTGGATCGTTACAACTGCATCTCCAAAGGAATAGAGCCATTAGCTTCTCTACTTTGTTTATTTTCAACAATACATAAAAAAAGAATGGCGAAATGATAAAATAAGTCCTCAACCTATAGAAATCGTTTCACTTAAGCCTCTATTCTTTTATTGAGTGCAGTTAAGCTCTGTACTATTATTTTGTTTCAATTGACCCAAATTCAGATAAAAAGCTGACGTGGCCAACAGCTCTGTTAACCCATATATGCTGGCACCTATCCAAACCAAACTAAATATTGCAAACATGCGGAAAAATTCAATGGCACAAAAATTACATTTCATACATAAAGTTAAAGAATAATAATACTTAATTATGATAGAATAAAAAAAGGGTGAAAAGATTCTTTTCTCTCTCCTTGAGACAATCTCCGGTTCTCCACTTTAGCTTGCTTCCATAAAATGAATTTAAAAGGACTAATAAAATGAATTTAAAAGGACTAAAAAAATGAAATACAACTTAGAATTCCAGATTGGTTTAGGCTTTCTATCAAACATCTTCCATATACATTGTTTCCGCAAGATGAGTGGCTAAACAATGAAGCAAAAACGCCATTAAGCAAGACAAAAAGAACTTCTGGTGAATTAAAAATGCAATCAGCAGCTAAAAGAGGCAAAACTTATTAACATATAAAATAACGGTAACACCTTGCGTGGATGCCAAATTCACAGTAAAAAAGAGAAGTGAAATTATATGGAAAACTAGCAGAACAAGAAATTATATGCAAAACTTAAAATCGCTTCCAAAACTTGGTCCCGAAAAAAGTAGTTTTGAATATTATATTCAATCAGATTTAGGTTTTCTCGATTTGAACCTTAACTGTCAAATTTCTAAAAATGCAAATCCCAAAATAAAATGTTCTCTAAAAAGAGATTAAAATTTGACCAAATGAATAAATAAAATGCAACATTTTTTACCTGATTAAATGACAGTAGTTCTGGGAAGATCTTCGAAAACCATTAGTTAGGCTGCATTGGGAGATCTACCACTCTCAAGAGCTTGCCGTGTCTTTTGGGCTTATCACCAACTCTGCCGAGAGAAAGAAAGGATATGGCGGTGGCGGTTCTCGAAATGGTGTGAACCGAGGGAGTGAAGCGTTAAGGGAGAAATAGACCCCAAAGAGAAATTAAAAAGCAGAAGCCTGAAGCATGAAAGAGAAGGCGGCAAAGCGAGCAGCGTCCTCAGCGATGGGCTAAGTAATAAATTAAGAATTCCTTTTATTATTTGAAAACCCATCCCTCAATTAGAACAAAAATTGGGCTATTCAACTAAATTCGAAAATAATACAGAAGTTTTCTTGTGGCCAAAAAAAAAAAAAAAAAACTAAATTCGAAAATTTATCTAATATATATTTGATTAAGTTTAAATAAAAATATAATAAATTTGGATCAAATTTTTAGGTTTAATTGACCTTTTGAAGCCCAGATTTAGCCCAATCTTATCCAAATATAATTAAATTTAAACTTAATTTTAATATATTTATTATACTCGAATGCAATTAATAAATTTGGATCAAATTTTCAGGCTCAATTGAACCTTTTGAAGCTCAAATTCAACCTAGTCCTGTCCAAACATAATTAAATTTTAAACTTAATTTTAATTTATTTATTAAGTATAATGTAATTATATATATAATATTATTAATTAATAAATATGATTATATATATTTAAAGTGAAAATTGACTTGTAGAGTTGGAAGAAAACAACGTTCGGAGAGTTTCCCCATTCAGGATCTGAAAATAGCTCGACTCTTGATTAGTCAGGGGGTCAAAGTGGCCTCAGATATGGAGGGTTTCAACCAACGAATTGATATGCAAAATTTGACAAATCAAATTAAACTTTAAATAGACTAAAAGAATAAAAATAAATAAACAAAAAATTAAAATACAAAAAATTAAATAAAAATAATATTCGACAGGTCGAGTCTGACTAGGGCTTTGCATTGTAAAACAAAAATGAGTCTGGACAAAAAGTCATGTCTTAATTTAAGGATCGAGCAAATCCTGAGCATGTATATAAATTATTACTAGATTTAAACTCGTGCGATGTACGGTAATTATTTTAATTTATAATAATTTTTTAAAGAATAGAATTATAGAAAAATTATTTTGAAATACATGTTAAAATTGATGTATATATAAAACACACAAATTAAAAAATAATTCAAAATCAAATAACAATTAAAAAATCATAAAAAATTAAATATTACAAATCTTAAATCTTTAATAAATGAATTAAATAACTACAATTTTAATGAAAACAATCCTTCCTGTATTAATCATTAATAAATTATTGATTAATACTACATATTTGAAATTGATTTATTTTTAAAATTTGAATTCAGATGACTCCAAATTAATTAGTGTTGAAAACTCCATTTTTTAGGGTTTTTAAAAAAATTATTTATAATAGTGTCAAATATAAAAGATAAGTAAAGTAAAAATGTTAATAGAAATAAAACTAAAAATAATTTATTATTTAAATTTTTTAAAATTCAAATCAATTCAAAATAATTAAATAAAATATTTAAGATCATACACATTTTATGAGAATAGATAATCTATATAGACACTTTTTTTTTCCAAATAAAACTATTGAACAAATAATTCTGAAAAAAGAATAAATGAAAATTGAAAAAAAGATATGGAAGCTTAATACAATATTAAAATATATAAACTTAAATATCCAGTTTTACTATTTTTGATAAAAGATTTAAAATTTTAAAATAATTCTGATCAAATTATGTGGATATTTTTTTAATTTAAAAATAACATAATAAGTGATAAAAAAATTTTAAAATCTGAGATAATTTTATTTGATTTAAATTAAGATAATATAGTTGAATCTATTTTTATTTAAATTTCAAATATTTTAAAATTAAATAATTAATTAAATAAGGTTATTATATAAAAATTAAAATCAATTTATTATTTTAAGTATAAAAAAGTAGACCTGGCAATTCGTGTTTCTAATTCGTTTTCATGTCATGTAAAATCGTGTTCATATCGTGTAAAACATGAAAATTTTGTATTAAAATTCGTGTTGACACGAAAAATATAAAATCTTATTTTTCGCTTGTACAATATTGATATACAATTTTTACTTAATTTTAATCTGTGTCACATCGTGTCTTAGATTCGTATCATTTTCATGTCATGTAATCATATCATGTCTAAGATTGTCAGGTTTATAAAAAAGTTAAGGTATCTTCTTAAGATATTTTATTTTTAACCAAGAGTTTTGGCTTTATATATATAAGATTATTATCAAAAATTGAAAAAATATTATTTTTTATTTTAGGATATTACGCGTGTCAACTTTTTAAACTATCAACATATAATATTTTACTTGCAGTAAAATGCTTTGCTTTTTAGATATATATTAGATTATATAATTTGAATTCGACTCAAATCCGTCCATAATTAGGACTACCCCCAATCCTTGAATTTTTTTTTTCAAACCATCCTTATTGGGTCTGGACTCAGGACAGGTAACCCGTTGAGTAACTGTATTTTGCCATCTTAATTAATCCAATGAATCTTTTTCCAAAGGTCATTTTGTATTTTTCTTTCAGGTTCAAACCTTTGCCATGAAGCTACTTAAAATGGTTGCTTGTAGACTAAAACCTTATCCTGAGAATCGAGACTCTAGAAAGAGGTAAAAGAAAAAACTACAAATCTGTCATGAAGATTGATAAAAACTACAAGACATGCAAAGAGAAATTTCGTACCTTGCAGTTGGCGTGCAGGAGGCAGATCAAAGCTACGATAGCACAAGTGACAAACAAAATGTTCATCAAGACTCCATTAATATTGTTAAAAGATGAAAACCCCTACTTCTCCAGGTGTGAAACTATGACTTACAGGGTTGCTTTTGTAGGAGAAAAATTTGCCCACTTATTGTAATTGCCACATAAAAATGGGATATTATTGGCAAAGGATTGTATGGCCATATCAAAAGATATATATCAAGCTTGTCAATTCTATACTAATAAAAGAAAATCTTATTTTCGACTTAAATCTATGTGATTGTGAAGAAGTTTCCATTCTAAATTAGAGTTTAATTATAAGCTACTTTTTTAAGTGGAAAAACAAAATAGTGACAAAGACTAGGCACCCAGATAATATGTTAAATTGCATAATGGCTTTGAAAGGGAGTGAAGGAAATTTGGAAAGATGGAGAATCTGTGAGACACAAGTAACAAGTCCTAGCAACCTACATTAATTTTTAAGTTCCTTCTCTTATATTTCCTTCCAACCCTCCACCAACCATTACCCAATGAGTTAGACTGCCAAACTCACTTCTCCAAATGGGGTGGTTTCACTCCCTCCTCTACCCATTCAAGAAGCTCTGGTGCCGCCTTCATGCCAGACACACAAGGGGTAAGCTTTCACTCTCCTTCTCTCTCTCTCGCTCTCGCCGCTTCTGTATCAATGATAATCAGGTATTAAGCCCATTAAGCTATTTGTTACTGCCCGGAGTTGCTTGACATTGTTGATTTCTGTGCTGCAGGCAGAGGAATATACATCCTGTATAAGGATGTGAAGTCCTGCCCATGCGAGGACGTGCAAGTGCTGTGGTCAATGCTGGTACAATCACAGGCGGCTGATGTGCCATAAAAAGAAAATGCGAAACCTCGATTTCGACAGGGTATAATAAAAACCATGAATGCGTGTGGAGTTTCGCTTTCTGTACATATATGTAAATCATACCATTACGTTTACACTACCCTGTTTTTCAGTTTGTCATATATTCTGTAATTAGATTTACATCTGGGCAAGCTTAATTATTTGCTAGATCAGCTCTTCTTTTCTTACTAATCTTCTTAGTAATTCACTGCCGTAAAAATACAATAGACAATCTTGATAAAGCAATCAACAAATAATTATTATTTAATTTGTCGTGAAGTTTTTAAATTTTACAAGCACAGTTAAGATTGTGACACATATTTTTATTTTATTTATTTTTATTTCTTTAATATTTCAAGTGGGTATGTATCTTTGTCTTAAGCTTGATTATAAAGTCTAAAAGTTTCACTGATAGTATAATTTACCAGCAAATGGGTAAGTTATACATTTATAACCTATTTAATTTGCTCAACCCATCTCTCAAATTTTTATTATTTTAGTTTTTATGAAGTTATTTTCTATAATACTAAATCTTTTATTTAATTTTTTATAAAAAATCTTAAATAGTACTGTTATTTTATTTAAACTAAATAATGTTAAAATTAAACTAAAATTTTATTTTTTTCATATATTTTAGGTTTTTTATTTTTTAATTTCCTTCTGGTAATGAATTCTTGCTTAAGAGGTCAAAAGTGGTAGCTGCACTCTGTTGCTATATGCTTGGCTCTACTGCGGGTAGGCTTGACACCGTGCAGTACCGGCCGAATAGACCCTTTGGAGCTTTGCTGGACCGAAAAGGCGCAAGACAACCCAAATACTACTCTTTCTAGTCTTACATTATGTGGGGAAACAATCAGACATAGACCCCATGCATTAAGCATAGGAGTGTTTCTTTTTCGAATAACTTCGATTTGAAAAAGTTAAAAATTGATTTGGTTTTATTTTATTTATTTTTTATTTTTTCAATATTTTTAAAATAATGTGTTATCATTCTAATACTGTTTGTGGAGTCAAGAAACTTCCCTGACGATGTACTGAATATTAATTTATAATATATTATGTATAATATTAAATAATAATTAAATTATTTAAAAAATTATTAATTTGATTGATTTCGTTCATAAGTTATGATATTGAAAATCGACCAAAATTCAAAACTAAATTAGCAGAAATTGAATTAATTGAATTTTATTGTTTCGAGGCTTAATAGTCAAATAGACCCTCAATCTTTAGCACAAAATATAATTAAACCCTCAACGTTTTATTGTGTAAAAATCAGTCCATAAACTTTTATTTCATTGTAAATAAACCCTCAATCTTTTAAAATTATGCAATTAAGTCCAAATCTGTTAAATGACACTAACTTCTGTTAGTATTGCACACGTGGCAACTAATTAAGCTATCCACATTAGATGTCCAAACAACAGTTAGTGTCATTTAACAGATTTGAACTTAATTGCATAATTTTAAAAGGTTGAAGGTTTATTTATAATGAAATAAAAATTTATGGACTGCTTTCCACGCGATAAAACGTTAAGGGCTTAATTCCATTTTATGCTAAATGTTGAAAGTCTATTTAGCTATTAAGCCCTGTTTCGATCTATTAGACTTTCAAAAGAAATTCTTAAAAAGTTTTTATCTTTATATTGTATGTATAACTATAATACACTAAAGAAAATATTTGATTAAAATGTGAAATATGATCTCAAATACTTTATTATAGGACATTATAATCTATGACTTTTACTTATTTCAAAAAATATTTTTTTGAAAAATAATTTTTTTTCTCGATAACAAGGAGACTTTGAAATTTAAGTATTTAACAACCATATTAAATTTTTTTTTAAAGAATCCCTTGTTTTCACTTTTTCCAATTGTTTTTTTATATCTTCTTAGAAAACAATGGAAACTACCATAAAAAAAAAGAAAACAATGAAAACAACTTTTTTTGTTCTCTAGTTTTGGCCCATTTTTATTTTCATTTTTCAAAAACTTGTTTTCATTTCTTAAACCAAAAATACTTTCCTTCATATTTTTTATTTTCCACAAAAATGACAATGGAAAATAATTTTGCTTTCATAAACCAAACGCTCACTTAGATTCCCAAGTTTAAGCCTCACAAAGTGTGAGCTTTTGTTTCTTCGAAAAAATCATGTGAGTTTTTGTCTAATTATATATTAATTTTTGGTTGTTAGTTTGATCTGTGTATTGATTTCTCATTTTTAAAACATCCAAAGCTTGGCTTAACTTTTGTTACTTGTTCTTAAACGGAATTAGGTCCAAGATTTGATTCAATATTTAAAATAATTTTTTTTCTCGATAAATAGGGACTTTGAAATTTAAGTATTTAACAACCATATTAAAATTTTTTCAAAGAATCCCTTTATTTCACTTTTTCCAATTTTGATTCAATGTTAAAAATAATTTTTTTTCTCGATAACAAGGAGACTTTGAAATTTAAGTATTTAACAACCATATTAAAATTTTTTTAAAGAATCCCTTTATTTCACTTTTTCCAATTGTTTTTTCTATATCTTCTTAGAAAACAATGAAAACTTCCATAAAATAAAAAAAAAAACAATGAAAACAACTTTTTTTTGTTCTCTAGTTTTGGCCCATTTTTATTTTCATTTTCCAAAAACTTGTTTTCATTTCTTAAACCAAAAATATTTTCCTTCATATTTTCTATTTTCCACAAAAATGACAATGGAAAACAATTTTGCTTTCATAAACCCAACGCTCACTTAGATTCCCAAGTTTAAGCCTCACAAAGTGTGGGTTTTTGTTTCTTCAAAAAAATCATGTGAGTTTTTGTCTAATTATATATTAATTTTTGGTTGTTAGTTTGATATGTGTATTGATTTCTCATTTTTAAAACAACCAAAGCTTAGCTTAACTGTTGTTATCTATCCTTAAAAGAGATTAAGTCCAAGATTTGATTCTCTCATTCTCCCATTGTATCTCCTATAAATTAAAAAAAAAAGATTTCTCACTTTTAAGTACACTAAAGTTAATTAATATGATTGTAGTTTCTAATGATACATGTAATTTTATATAAAAAATTTGTTTACTCTTGTATACATCATTTCCCCCTCTTTTTTTTTTTGAAAATAATGCAACGAAGAGATACTGAAATGAAATATATTTATCCAATATATCGTCAGTAGAGTTTCTTGACTCCACAAGTGAGGTTAAGATGATAACACATGTCATCTAAAAATAGGCTTAATATTTAAGTGTACCTTCAACCTTTACAACATTTTATCGCATGAAAATCAATCCATAAAAATTTATTTTACTGTAAAAAACCCTCAATTATTCAAAAACATGCAATTAAGTCTAAATTTGTTAAATGGTACTAACTTCCGTTAATATTGCAAACGTGACATGCTATGTGGCAACCAAATAAGTTATCCACGTTGGCTTCCACGTAGGATATCCTAATAGTAGTTAGTGCTATTTAACAGATTTGGACTTAATTGCATGATTTTGAAAGATTGAGGGTTTATTTACAATAAAATAACAATTTATGGGTTGATTTTAATACGATAAAATGTTGAGGGCATAATTCCTTTTTATGCAAAAAGATTGAAGGTACGGTTGGCTATTAAGTTCTAAAAATATTATGAAAATAAAAAAAATAAAATAAGACATGTGTCATCATCTTAATCTCACTGTGGAGTTAAAAAACTCAACTAACGGTGCATTAGATATTAATCCATGAAATGAAACCCTTTAACTCATAAAATTCATGGATAATTATACCATAAACATGAAATAGTATCCTCATTTTTGTGTTGCTTAATCTTAATTATGTAACTTTGTATAATATTAAATCCCAACATTTTAAAATAAAATAATTTTCATAATTACTTAGAGAAGACATACTTAGATAATTGAACGACTACAAAGGAGAATAGTGAATGGTAACTCAATTTCGTTTTGGACTGATTGTCGGTTGGGTATGTTAGTATAAGCTTTGCAAGTCAACCAAGATTTGTTATAGTTGTAAACACTCTTATACTTATTTTTTATATCATTTAAATATTATCACTTTGAGTTTTGATAATAGTGAAATATTCTTTATTCATAAGTCCAGAGAATAATTGTGATTATTATAGTTAAATAGATAAAGCTCATGAGACATAATAGTCTTGCAAGTGAATTGTAATGTGTTACAATTATTTAGGGCTGAGCAAACGGTTTAAAAACCAAACAAACCGATCGAACCGATCGGTTTTCGGTCTGTTCGGTTCGGTTTAAGACGGTATCGGTTGATTCGGTTTTTATATTCGGTTTGTTTGGTTAAATCGGTCGGTGATCGGTTTTTACAAATGTTAAACCGAACCGACCGAAAAATCGAAATTATAAATATATAAAAATAATATTAGACATCATCAATATTAAATAAAAATCCCTTAAAGCCTCTGATCCCTTCCTCACTCAAACTCAGTCACTCGTTCGATTCAAAAACAGATCAAAGCCAAAGCCTTCCCGTCATTGCTTTGCTCCTCTAACCGAGAGAGACAGAACATTGAAGCATTGACTGACCACCTTCTTGGTCCTGGCTCCTGTTGGCTGTTCTATTCTCTGCGCCGAGGAAGAATTGCGTCATGCCATTTTCACCCACCAGTCACCGATTGCTCTGCGCCGCTACGCCTCACCACCTCCCTTTCGCCTCTGACCTTCCTAGCTTGCGTTTCCGTAGCCTCTGGCCCTGACCTCTGCTCTCATGACAGATCCCATCGGACCCATCCCTCACTAGCTCACTTGAGATCAGATTTGGCATAATCCAAATTCCACAAGTATTTACCGTGTTAGATCAAATAAAACTAGGATGTTTATAATCTTTGATTATAATAATTGTATTATGTTTTGGGTGTGGCTGCATTAATGTTGTTTTGTTTCTGAGGGAGTTTTGATTTGTTTGATTGTGAAGGAACAGATTTGGGATTGGGTTATTGTGGTTTATGTTGGGTATTGGTTTGGCTTATGTCTCATTTTCTTGCTGATTCTTCTTGGGAAGTTTAGCACTTGATTGTTGGCATTTGAAAGTGGCAACTACCTTATTGTGAGGGCTTTGTTTTGGTTAAGGATCCCTTTGATATGGCTTTGAATTGGATTATTTGATCATTCGGTTCCTGTGCTTTCTTCTGCTGTTCTTTCTTCTTGGTCCATTTCGTCTGCAGTTGTATTGCTCATGGTTTGCTTTTACTGCGGTTTTTACATTAAAAAACCAAACCGACCGATACAATTCGGTTTGGTTCGATTCGGTTTTAGAAGGAATTCGGTTCGGTTTCGGTTGACAATTTCAAAGAGATCGGTTTTTTCGGTTTTCGATTTTTCCATACTGAACCGATCGACTTAACCATTTGCTCACCCCTACAATTATTAAATCACTATACATCAAAGCTTTGTTCTTAAATTTGTTATTGGTAATCATACTATCAAGAATAGGCATTGATAATGCTCAAAGATTGGTAATGTTAAGTCTCTTACTTGTGAAATATGCAATCAATCCAACATGTTGAAATATGGAAATATTTGAAGATAGGATATGAGTGCTTATTAGATAATAAGTTCACTAAACATGATCTGCTATAAAAGTTTCATTTGCTAGTGTCACTTAAGTGTCTGTGAAACATTCTCTCATGTGACAATAGTGTAAGTAATCCTTGAACTTAAGATGTCAGGTTATCTTATATGTGGACTATTATATTTTGATTTCATCTTTATAGATTTGAATTTCTAAATGCCTAAAACCAATATTTTTGGATATTTTCGAAAACAATCAAATTTCTCTCTATTTATCCATTGAATTCTCAAGACACAAAACACATTCTTTTAAACCCAAGAAAAAAAAAATCAAGTGTTGCCTCACTTCCTTAACGAATTACCTATTCTAATTTCAAACCACATAAAGACAAAAAGGAGAGAAGAGCCAAAAGGGCAAAATTAAATTAGTGGAAAAGAAAAAAAAATAATGCGGCCACCTTTAGGAAATCTACCATATTTATTGTATAGATTATATAGATGAGAGGAATTTATAAAAAGTGAAGAAGAGGAGGAAATCAGGATAGAGAAATCAAGTTTTTTTCCATTTACCTATTGACTCCATAAGACATAAAATACATAAGCCTGGGAAAAAAAATTCCGGTCGTTACTTCAATTCCCAAAGATTTACTTGTTCTAACCACACGAAGACAAAAGGGATAGAAGAACCAAAAAAGCAAAATTGGGAGAAAAGAAGATAATGTGAGCTGGCCACCTTCACATACCATAAATTATATAGATGAAAGGAATCTAAAAGAAGGAAAGAAGAGAGGAAACAGAGATAGAAAATCAATTGTTGCCTTACTTTCAAGTGGATTACCATTTAATCCACACGACGATAAAATGAAGAAAAGAGAAAAAAATAAATAAAATTGAGAAAAAAATAAGAGAATGACGTCTCCACCTTCTAGTTTGAAGATTTATTAATACATGTTAATATATTAAAATTTTATATATGATACGATGATAATATATGATTTTTGTAAATTATCGATTAATACTTCATTAATAAATAAATTAAAAATATCAAATTTTAAAAAATAATTATATATATAATTTTTTAATTTATTCATAAAAATCTATTAAGAAAATATCAATCTTTTATATATATTATTAATGTATAAAAATTATATATATTTATTGTAAATGCATAATATATAAATCCATATGAAAGTTGAACCAATTGTTTGCTGTGGAACCTAAGAAGAAAACACAACCAAAGTTAAAAAACAACTTGAGTTAGGCAAATGAAAAATTAAAAATTATTATAGAAGTCACTTACAGAGCTAGATGAACTAACAAAGTTGCTTCTTTTAGGGCAACTAGCTTTGTTGTGTCTTTCTTGTTTGCGCAGACGACAAGTCATGATCATTCCTTTTCTAGACATCTTATATCTATTCTTAGGCTCATCATGCTCTGGAATTCTATTTCTCTTGGGCCTGCCTGGCATTCTTCTAATTAAAGGAGGCTGCATTTCTTCTAACTCAGATTTTGGCCATTCATTCTCACCATTAATCGGTTGTAGAGTTTGCTCATAAGTCAACAAGTATGCTTCCTTTGAGTAGCACTCATGGATGTAATCGTCAAGCTGACCGCCATCATAAAAAATAGCACAAATGGCATGGTAGCATGGGATACCAGTTAGATCCCATGATCTGCAATCACATGTTCTTTTGGTGATATTCACCGTAAACTGCTTCCGTCCACACCTAACCTCATACCCATCACTTCCATTAAAAACAACATGCCATTGAGTTGCTTCATCCATATTTCTTGTCAACTTTTTCATCACTAATGGACCATGATTCCCCACCCACTTTGCTACATACTTCTTTTTTTCAGCTATCCTAGCCATCATAGCTACTCTAATCTCCTTAAGCATAGTGATAATGGGCTTATGTCTAGCTTTGACTAGAGTGCCATTAAATGTCTCACAGAAGTTATTATGCAGATATCACACTTAACCTCTATTTTGAAGAGAACCTTAGACCAATATCTTCGGGGATATCTCAACAAGTCTTCTTTTGCAGATCCAAAATTATCTTTGTTGTGCAACAACTCTACCATATCTTCAAACTGTCTTTCAGTTGTTGCATTTGCACACATCCAAAAAAGTTTCTTCATTATTTTTCCTCGATGGCTCTTGCTCCAGTTCGCATGGATATGCCTAGCACACCTCCTGTGCTCAGCATTGGGGAACAATTCGTCTATAACATTAACAAGTTCCTACAAAACAGTAAAAAAGTTAGAATTACTACCAATCAAGTATAATTAACATAATCTAAATTCAATAAATTAAATAAGGCAAATAACCATACCTTCTGCTGATCACTAATGATAGTCTAAGGAGCACTATCAATTATATCAAGGTCTGATTTCAGAAGATTTAGAAACCACATCCAAGAATCTGTGTTCTCATTCTCTACAACAGCCCAAGCAATAGGATACATCTGATTGTTGGCATCTCTACCAACAACAGATAGTATTCCTCCTTTAATTGAACCCTTAAGGAAACAACCATCTAAACCAATCATTTTCCTACAACCAGCTTTGAATCCTTCCTTAAGGGCTGCAAAACAAAAGTAAATTCTCTGAAAATAGGGTGGAGAAATGGGGATAGTTCTCTCTGTCTTTATCACAACAGTGCTTCCGGGATTTTGGTTCAAGCACTCATCAGCATAGTCCCTTAGCCTAGAGAACTCTATTCTAAAGGCATCTTGCATCCCGGCCAATATAATCAACTTGGCCTTTCTAACTTTGTCGGGAGAAACAAACACCTTCAACTCTGATTCCATATGAGCCCGTAACTTAGTATGCTTCAAGTTTGGCTCTGTCCTGATCTTGTCTTCAAATTTATGAGCCAACTATTTTGCAGAAAGTATCAATAGCTTATACTTGGAGTTACATTTGTGCACATTGCACAAAACCTTCACTTGGAAACATTTCAACTTCTCTTCATAGGAAGTAGTGCATTGGAAAGGGCACGTACTAGCACACAAAACCCTCACTCTCTTAGGCTCATTCTTTGCAAACCGAACATCTTTCTTAGTGTAAACAACATAATCAACCATAGCCTTTTTAAACTGAATCCCATCTTCAAACAACATACCTAACTCCAAATCAGGGATAAGGGACTCTGGATCATATAAAGAAAAATTACTTTTCTTCCTTGGCACCATTTCAACCTCCTCACCATCTTCATCTTTCTCAGAATCATAACTAAGAGGCTCAAGAGAATCAGGATACTCCCTAGAAGATCCACCAATGCTATGATCACTTTCAACGTTAGAAGGTGGAATTGGCCTCCTTGCACTCTTTCTAACTTTGTTTGTTTCACCTACACTTGACCTACTTTTTTTCAAAGTAGGAGATTCGGGCTCATTTGTTTGCTGCTCATTATTAGGCCCTGTCTCATGTTCAGTTCCTCTTTCCTCTTGATTCTTCTTACTACACCATTGCCTAATAGTTTCCCTTGCTTCTCTAACCTCATCATAATCTTCTAATAACCAAGTTACATCACATAACAAGTCACTATCACTTCCCCCACCATCCTCTCCAAAATCAAGATCATCAATTACTGTTTCTGCCCTATTGCTAGGCTCAACTAGCCCTTGATCAGCCTTATTGTAAGGCTCATCCAACCCTGCACCTGCCCCTACCCTTGCCTTACTACTGGGCTCAGCTAGCCCTACCCCTATCTTACTACTAGGCTCAGCCAAACTTGCCCCTGCCCTTGCCCCATTGTTATGGTCAGCCAACCCTACACTTGCCCCACTATTTGCCTCAGCAGCCTCTGCCCTACTATTGGGTTCACCTACCCTTACCTTACTACTATGCTTAGCAACCTCACCCTCACTGTTGGGCTCACCTACAACTGCCCCTCCTATATTTGGCTCAAATCCAAGTAATAAAGGGGGTGCATCTACCAAGACAGGCTCATCTACCCCATGATCCAAATAAATATCACAACTACCCCAATGAACACATATAGTAATTAGATCAATTGCCGAAGTGTCATCACATAATAACTTCAACCTTTTCTCCAAATCCTCATAAGGAGCCTTATACAAAATCCTACCAACATTAGCATAATTTCTTGTCCTAATTAACTTCACTAAGTGAGGATAACATATTAGATCGGGATCATATTCAACCTCATCTATCTTATAATTTATATACCTTAGAATAGGATCTCGTACAAAAGTCCCCCCATAGTGGATTCTTAAATTGACAGTCTTCCACATCCTGCCAAAAAAGATAAAACAACATTATAACTCAGATAAAAAAAATACATAAATTAAATACTTTTAAAAAAGGCATACAAGCGGGGCACATGATGGACCACATTAGACATTAATAAAAAAAACATAATAGACAAAGTATGTAGGATCGGTCAACATCCTAAAGGAATCTAACAGCATATTGAACCACTCAACACTCTGAAAAGTTGAAGAACCTAATAGCATACTAGACCAGGCAACAGCAAAAAATTCCTAAAGTTTGTAACAGCATCTCTTACCTTTTGTACAAGTTTATAGCAAACCTTTCTCCAGCTTTGAATCCAAAAATCAATCAGCCTTTCTCCTTAAGACCATATATCGACAGATCCTTTCTTCACAAACCTTAGATGACCTTATTCCTAACTCCACATGCCTTAAACTATAATCACCAAAAACACAATACCCAGATCCCTTTCTTCAATAAAACCCAGATCCAACCTCGACAGAAGGTTTCTTACTTCAACAAAACCCAGATCTAACCTCAACAGAAAATTTCTTACTTCAACAAAACCTAGATCTAACCTCGACAGAAGGTTTCTTTCTTCAACAAAATCCAGATCTAACCTCGACAGAGGGTTTCCCAATTTCAAAACCCAAAAATTTTGAAAGCCCTTCCCCTAAAATTTGCTCTCCTGAAAGAAACCCCAAAATCACGTAGAAACCCAAAAACACAGAATCCTTTTCTTCAACAAAACCCAGATCCTACCTCGATAGAAGGTTTCACAATTTCAAAACCCAAAATTTTCGAAAGCCCTTTCCCTAAATTTTGCTCTCCTGAAAGAAACCCCAAAATCGAACATCAAAAATATTAATTTCAGCCCTGATTTAGGGTTTTCCCAAAATCGATTCCCAAAATTTTTGAAAACCCTACCCCCTGATAACCCTAAACCCTTGAACCGAACATCAAAAGCAACACCAAAAACACAAAAAAGGCCAAATCCGATATGCTTTCAACCTCGATTTAGCTTATCCCTAATGTTGAAACCTAAGTTTTCTGAAACCCTTCCTAAATAAACCTTGATTCACTTTCACTATAACAAAACCCAAAAAAGAACCCAAATTGAACCCCAAAAACTAATCGAAACTCAAATTTCGATTCGATTTCTACTTCCCCAATACTGAAAACACAATTTCTTGTTGAAAATCTCCTATTTTTTCTTTTCGGATGAAATCGGTGGTGAAAACCCTTTGACCCCGATAACTTTCTCTAGTTTTTCATCTTATTTCCACGTGGCATTTTAATCACATCATTTTTTTTATTTTTAGCTTTGAAAAATGCCATGTCATTTTTGCAGCAGCTACATCATCAATAATTGACATGTCAGCACCACATCAGCATCCACGTGCATAAAAGTAACGGCTGTTAATGGTATTTAACAACATTATACTTAATTCTATGATTTTGATATGTTTTGGATTGATTTACAGAAAAATAAAATAATTTGGACTAATATCAATGAAATAAAAGGTTAAGGGCATAATTCCATTTTACCTTAAACGTTGAGGGCTTTTTTGGCTATTTTGCCTTGTTTTTATGATAACTACATGGTTTGACAAAATTGACTTTGCATCATTTTACGTGCATTGCATCAGTTTTACCATAAAGGCATGGTGATATTGAGTTACATGAAATATGAAGTTTAAATGAGTTAATGACATGTGATTTTATACGTGACTTTATACGAAACACGTGTTGCATGCATTAATGGTGCTATATCCTATTTGTTACTATCTCTGCCCTTGTGTAGTGGCTTACTGAGCTTTTCCCCAAAAGCTCACCCCTTCATTCTCCTCCACAGGTTAAGCTAAGATAGCAACATTTGATAAGAGCCGTTTATCCTTTTAACGTTTCAAGCTAGACATCAGCCCTCAGTTCATAGCTCGGTATATATGTTTACTATTCCTATGTACTTGGAATTTGATAATTTTGTACAGTAATGTAGTGTGAGATGTGATAAGTATAAATATATGCTTACTTTCAAAAAATTTGAGTTAAAACGAGATGTAAACGAGTGTTGGTTGATTGTTGATGTGAATAGTATTTTGCGTTGTGGTTTAAATTATAGTGCAGGAGGTTTTCCGTAGTTGAGCGAAAATGCTACCAAAATTTAGTCTTAAGTAATTTTAAGTTGTGAAATGAACTGGGACCTAAGGAAATCAACCTTGAACTGTGATCAGGTGAATAGTAAATCGAAATTGAAAGAGTAAAACTACTCGCTACACAAACCGTAGTTAAAGGAAAAGGAAAAAGTTAGCCCCAAAATCCCTTCTTCCGCTAATTCGTTATTGAAAATGTCTCGTATTTTCGGGGTATGACAATAACACATGTCATCTAAAAATAGGCTTAATATTTAAGTGTACCCTTAACTTTTTCAACGTTTTATCGTATGTAAATAAATCCATAACTTTTTATTTCACTGTAAATAAACCCTCAATTATTCAAAAACATGCAATGAAGTATAAATATGTTAAATGGTACTAACTTCTGTTAATATTGCAAACATGACATGCTACGTGGCAACCAACTTATTTATCCACGTTGGCTTCCACGTATGATGTCCTAATAGCATTTAGTTTCATTTAATAGATTTGGACTTAATTGCATGATTTTAAAAGATTAAAGGTTTATTTAAAATAAAATAACAATTTATGGGTTGATTTTAACGCGATAAAATGTTGAGAGCTTAATTCCTTTTTATGCAAAAAAGATTGAAGGTACAGTTGGCTATTAAGTTCTAAAAATATTATGAAAAAAAAATAGGACAACTATCATAATCTAAATCTCGCTTGTGGAGTCAAAAAACTCAACTAACAGTGCATTAGATATTAATCCACGAAATGAAACCCATTAACTCATAAAATTCATGGATAATTATACCATAAACATGAAATAGTATCCTCATTTTTGTGTTGCTTAATCTTAATTATGTAACTTTTTTTTTGAGAAAATCTTAATTATGTAACTTTGTATAATATTAAATCCCAACATTTTAAAATAAAATGATTTCCATAATTACTTAGAGAAGACATACTTAGATAATTGAACGACTACAAAGGAGAATAGGGAATGGTAACTCAATTTTGTTTTGGACTGGCTATCGGTTGGGTATGTTGGTATAAGCTTTGCAAGTCAACCAAGATTTGTTATAGTTGTAAACACTCTTATACTTATTTTTTATGTCATTTAAATATTTTCACTTTGAGTTTTGATAATAATGAAATATTCTTTATTCATAAGTCTAGAGAATAATTGTGATTATTATAGTTAAATAGATAAAGCTCATGAGACATAATAGTCTTGCAAGTGAATTGTAATGTGTTACAATTATTAAATCACTATACATCAAAGCTTTGTTCTTAAATTTGTTATTGGTAATCATACTATCAAGAATAGGCATTGATAATGCTCAAAGATTGGTAATGTTAAGTCTCTTACTTGTGAAATATGCAATCAATCCAACAGGTTGAAATATGGAAATATTTGAAGATAGGATATGAGTGCTTATTAGATAATAAGTTCACTAAACATGATCTGCAATAAAAGTTTCATTTGCTAGTGTCACTTAAGTGTCTGTGAAACATTCTCTCATGTGACAATAGTGTAAGTAATCCTTGAACTTAAGATGTCAGGTTATCTTATTTGTGAACTATTATATTTTGATTTCATCTTTATAGATTTGAATTTCTAAATGCCTAAAACCAATATTTTTGGATATTTTCGAAAACAATCAAATCTCTCTCTATTTATCCATTGAATTCTCAAGACACAAAACACATTCTTTTAAACCCAAGAAAAAAAAATCAAGTGTTGCCTCACTTCCTTAACGAATTACCTATTCTAATTTCAAACCACATAAAGACAAAAAGGAGAGAAGAGCCAAAAGGGCAAAATTAAATTAGTGGAAAAGAAAAAAAAGATAATGCGGCCACCTTTAGGAAATCTACCATATTTATTGTATAGATTATATAGATGAGAGGAATTTATAAGAAGTGAAGAAGAGGAGGAAATCGGGATAGAGAAATCAAGTTTTTTTCCATTTACCTATTGACTCCATAAGACATAAAATACATAAGCCTGGGAAAAAAAATTCCGGTCGTTACTTCAATTCCCAAAGATTTACTTGTTCTAACCACACGAAGACAAAAGGGATAGAAGAACCAAAAAAGCAAAATTGGGAGAAAAGAAGATAATGTGAGCTGGCCACCTTCACATACCATAAATTATATAGATGAAAGGAATCTAAAAGAAGGAAAGAAGAGAGGAAATCGAGATAGAAAATCAATTGTTGCCTTACTTTCAAGCGGATTACCATTTAATCCACACGACGATAAAATGAAGAAAAGAGAAAAAAATAAATAAAATTGAGAGAAAATAAGAGAATGACGTCCCCACCTTTTAGTTTGAGGATTTATTAATACACGTTAATATATTAAAATTTTTTATATGATACGATGATAATATATGATTTTTGTAGATTATCGATTAATACTTCATTAATAAATAAATTAAAAATATCAAATTTTTAAAAATAATTATTTATATAATTTTTTAATTTATTCATAAAAATTTATTAAGAAAATATCAATCTTTTATATTATATATTATTAATGTATAAAAATTATATATATATATATATATTTATTGTAAATGCATAATCTATAAATCCATACGGACTCTACCGACTTCTTCTAGCTTGAGAAAGAAAAAGTGACACAAGTACGTTGCCACGCTGCGACCTTGCAAACCGTCAACTCACTTGATCACTAAGTAATAACTCGTAAGTCAGAAGAGGTAAGAAACCAGAACCTCGTTATTGTAAGAATCAACCAACACGCATGATGTGGAGAAACTTCCTGAGAAAAACCCAACTCTGTAGTGGAGAACTACAATTCTTGCTATGGAGAAGGGGTTTAAGTTCGTCAGCCTCAGGCGAGCCTGTAAGCCGATTCGCTGCGGTGTGGGGGAATGGGGATTACGGCCGGTTGGGTGTTGGGAGTTTGGAGTCTCAATGGAGGCCTAAGCCTATCCACACTTCTTACTTTCATCAGCAAAGCCTAAAGTCCATCGCCTGCGGTGGCGCCCATACTCTCTTCTTAACAGGTCTTTTTATTTTTATTTTTTCTAATTCTGCTCTTAGGGTTGTTACCTGAATTAGTGATTAATTCTACTTCAAATCGTTCACCAATTAATATCCTTCTATTTTGACAGAGAGTGGGAGGGTTTATGCCACTGGTCTCAATGATTTTGGACAGCTAGGTTCATCAGACACTATAAATTATTCTACCGTAAGAATTCTACGCCTTTTGTTCTGCTTTATTTGTTTGTGCAATCATAAGAATATACTTCTTCCCATGTGAAGTAGGTGTGTGTAATTTAGATCATACAGTCATGTGATTAATTTGCTTAATCGAGTAAAACTCATATGCAGAAATTAAGGCATTTAGAATTTTGTGAATATTGTTATTGTCTATTATAAATTGAACTTGAAATCTCGATTATTCATAAGAGGCAAGAATCTGCCTGAGCTCTTCACTGCTCAAGTTTGAGAGCATTAATAATCAAATCTGGATTTTGCCGTCTATAAATTTTTGTTGCACTGGAATCAGGTTTGATAGAAATAAAGCATGTTAATGAAGCATTGGAATGAACTGGATTTCAATGTTTACCAGTCAACATAGATAGAATATAATAGTGGTATCTGTTGAAGGTTTTTATCATAATTTATTTATGCGCTGTATTGCTGTAGGAGCCAATTGAAGTTTCAGGACTTGCAAAGGAAATTGTGCAAATTTCAGCTGGTTATAATCACTCTTGTGCTATTACAGGTATTACGTTATGCATGCTATTATAGTAAAGTTGAATTTGTACATACATATAAAGATGGATAGATAGGCATAAACATACACACTATTCAACTTACTGTTTCCATGAAGACGGGGCTTTGTGTCTCATCATTTTTGTATAAAACATCTCACTCTACGGGAATGTACAAAATAGTATGAGGAGATGCATTCATATGTGGCTCCCAGACATACACATAGATAATCCTAGTATGTAATCTTTTGGCAATACTTACTTTGTTTGATCCCTCTTCTCTGTCTGTGAAGTTTTTTTCTTCAAATATTTTATTTTAAAGTATATATGTGGAAAATGCAGTAAAAGCTCATTGTCTGATGTCCTTGCTACTGATTCTATCTTCTGTCTTCTTTCTATAACAACTTGGGTCTGACCTGTAGTGGATGGAGAACTTTACATGTGGGGAAAGAACTCAAGCGGGCAGCTTGGCCTTGGGAAAAGTAATAGCTAAATGAGCTCCTTTTTACCATTATTGCTAATTTTTTGAATGCTCATGTCATTTAAGTTATATTTTTATGTTGCTTACTTGTCAATCTTTTGTTTTCTTATTGAAAGCATAATTGGATAATCATCATATTCTCACTTGTTTGGGATATTGTATATTGTACTTACAGAGGCCGCAAAAGTGGTTCATATGCCAACTAAAGTAGAATGTTTGAGCGGGCTTACAATTAAATTGGCGGCTTTGGGTTCTGAGCACACTGTTGCTGTAACTGGTTTGAAACTGGAAACACTTCACAAGATCTAGATTCTATTTTTTAGCATTGCTGTTTTTAGTGCTTTTAATATTCAGTGCATGCTTGGGAGTAATGCCTGTAATTTCTTTTCTTTGTTCTTAACCAGATGGAGGTGAGGTTTTAAGTTGGGGAGGAGTGGGATCTGGAAGACTTGGTCATGGCCTTGAGTCAAGCATTTTTGGGTTTTTAACAAGCAACAGGTTGCATTTTGTGGTTCCATGATTATTGGCTGATATAACAAAGCCTTCAACTTATCTTTTCTTTTGTAAAAAGATACAAAACTGTTCCTTTTCATGATCATTCAATGATACAACAAACTCTTCAACTTACGCTTTCCTTCTAATTTCTTTAAACTGGTAGTGACTTATGCACAATTAATTCCTATTAAAGCAGAAGATAAATACATACATACTAATATTTACCTATTGGATAATATACAAACACTGTGCAGTGTGTCCCAAATTCTAGTGTTTGGATATCTGCACGTGTGTGTATGTCATAGTTGGCCAGGGGATGGGGAGAGGGAGGAAGATGAATTAGAGAAAAATACTTTAACTTTTCTTCCTAGCTTGGGTTCTCCGGAGTTGTCCACGTTTATTTACCTTTGATTGTAGACCAGTCTGGTATTTTAGAATGGGAAAGGCATGGTTCCAATCTGGTAGGTATGTCAAAGACAAAAAACAGATATGAAGACTGGTGAGTGGTTGCCATTGCCAGGGCCTACTTAAACATTTTAGATTGGCAATCACCTATTCAATTAGTTGGAGGCTTGAGTGCTGCTGCTCTTGTATGTAGATACAGACAAGAATATGTTTTTGTGGGTCTAGGACAAAATTTAATAATTTGAGGTCATTTAGTGAAATGTAAGACAGAAAATACATGGGCATTTGCAGCATCTCCTCGGTGTTGAAGATGTGACCAATGTATGGAAACTTTATATGAGAATGAGATGTCTCCAAGGAGTGTGAGTTTCTATTATTGTCCGTTTGTTTTTTTTTTCTCATTTTCCTTCTTTTTTCAGTTTTTATTTATTTTCTTACTCTTTCGTTTGACAATTGGATTTTTTTATTATTTTTTTTAAATTTATGTTCTCCTTTCATCTTGACCTTTATGTTTTCTCACACTAATGTTTTAAAGTATTTACATAGATACTTCTATTCTTTGCAGTGAATATACACCAAGGCTTATAAAGAAATTAGAGGGTATCAAGGTGATTTCCACTTGTTAAGTTTTTTGAATTTTTTATTGGTGTAACTAACATTGATGTAGGCGTGTCAATTTTTCATCACAAATTATCGTCATTTGGCTTTATTATTGATTCCTGTGTTAGGTCACAAAAGTTGCTGCTGGATTGCTGCATTCAGCATGCATTGATGGTAATTTAAAATGATTTTGCTTATGGTTAATCATTTTTTGTGACTTCATTGCTGGACATATTCCAAACTTTTTTTTTCAGATCTTTAATTTGCCTAGGTATTGCAGAATCTGGGTCTTTATTTATATTTGGGGAGAAAGAGGTAACTAACCTTGTAAGTTCTAAAAATTGTTAGTTTTAAACATCACGGTTCATTTTTTAAATTACATGGAATGTTTTGAGTTATGATCTCGTAATGAAAATATTTTAGGGATTTGGAGAGGCCAAGAATGCAACAATGCCATCCATGATCAATGCATTGCCATATTCAGAAGAAGTTGCATGTGGTGGCTACCATACATGTGTCGTAACAAGTAATTCTTTATCTTCATTATTATACATTTTTTCTTGTTTTTATTTAGGAAAAATAAATAGCATAAATGTGACAATAGATCGACATGCACATCAGTTGGTAATTTAAAGGAGTATTTAATTTGATGCTTACATATAAAGATGTTCCATGATCTTTAACTACCTTACTTACCATGCTCTTACTGGATAAATTCTTCTAATGAAAGTTTAAAGGTAAAAATAAATACTTCCAAAAAAAAAAGTCATGCTATATAAGTGCATAGCAAACATTTTTATTTTTGAAAATTTTAAATAGACGTGGCCTTCAAAATTTTCCTGCTTTAATAGTTTATGAATATTTCAATCTCAAGAATTGTATATGTTAATGAGTAAATGCTAGGAGAATAGAAAAAACAATTATGTAACCAATTACTGCAATTGCAAGAAAATGTGGATTCATTTTCAGTCTTGTGGTCTCAATCCTGTTCCATTACCTGCTTGAAAATAAAGTGCAAGTTGAAAGTTGATGTTGTGAATGACAAAGTTCTGGAGATCATCAAGGAAGAAAATAATTTAAACATGCAAGCTAAAAAAGGATGAGCTGGAAAAAGAAAAACTGAATTTTAAAGGATGAAAAAGCGGAAAATGTAAGATAATTGAAACTCACTCAGACCCAGGTAGCTTAAAGGTGGATTAAGATGTTTTAATAAATTAAATTGAAGTAGGATATCTTGGATGGTGATGAATAAATTCCTACTTTGCTAAATGGCCTAATTATTGATTTTTTAATTCCTAAGTGATTTCACGTTGTGGAAGACACTAATGATTGTTTTCTTATCAATCTTGGTGGTTTCAAGGAAAAGATGAAGTTGCATCAAGAGTCAAATCTCTCAATTATTAGCAAAGAAGCTATTTTCAAACTTGGAATTGCCTCTAATATAACACTTTATTTAGTGTTGATTTTCTTCAACAAGGGGAGAGTGATATATGTGGATGATATACACTAATTAGGGATTCATTTTAGTGGTTTTGTATATTTTATGTTCTCAATTGTTGTTTTCATATCTGATTATTTTCTTTTCTTCTATCATCATCATCATCATCATCATTATCATCATCATCATCATCATCAGAGCCTTTATCCCACGAGGTTGGGGTAGGCTGCATGAACCAATATTTGAACTCACGCTAGATCGTCCATATGAATTCTCCTCCTCCACACATTCCTATCCAAGGCAATGTTTTCATCTAACTCTAATGCCTCCATATCTTTCCGAATTACTTCCTTCCAAGTCTTTTTCAGTCTTCCTCTAGTCTTACTCATTTTCTCAGCATTCGCAGCCTCTACTCTCCTAATTGGAGCATTTACAGGTGAAGAAAATAAAAGAACAATTTGGTATTTTTACTATATTATTTTTATGAAAAATACAGCCTTATTTGTAGGATATAAATAGCTGAAGAGACATGCCTCAAACAGCTAGGTTATTCAAAGACAAAATCTAAATTACTGCAGGGATATTCTCCTAAAGATCAGGGAGAATATCGACTAGAAAAGGATAATTACAGGAGAGTTATCTCTCCTAAAAATCAGGGAGATTATCTGTTAGCAAAGGAGGAGAGAAATCCTCCTCTAGAATTCTACACTCCTCCTCAAGCTGGGTTATGAATGTCAATCATGCTCAGCTTGGACTTCAAATTATCAAAACTGTTTCTTGGTAGGGCCTTGGTGAGAATATCTGCAGTTTGGTAGCTCGTAGGAATGTAGACCAACTTAATCAAATCTCCTTCTAACTTTTCTTTAACAAAATGGCAATCAATCTCCACATGCTTTGTCCGGTCATGGTGCACTGGATTCTTTGCGATGTTTATAGCTGCCTTGCTATCACATTGTAACACCATAGGATTGCTCATAGGCACCTTTAATTCTCTTAGCATTCGCTCCAGCCATATTCCCTCACATATGCCATGACACATAGCTCTTAGTTCAGCCTCAGCGCTGCTCCTAGCTACCACTGTTTGTTTTTTACTTCGCCATGTGACCAGGTTACCCCACACATAGGTGCAATATCCTGTAGTTGATCTTTGGTCTTCTAGAGAACCAGCCTAGCCTGCATCAGTAAGAATTTCAAGACCCCTATTTGTAGTCTTCTTAAAGCACAATCCTTTTCCTGGATTGTTTTTGAGGTACCGAAGAATTCGTAGTACAACTTCCATATGCTTTTCAGTTGGACTATTCATAAATCTGCTAACCCATCCGACTGCAAACCCGATGTCTGGTCTAGTGTGAACTAGATATATAAGTTTGCCTACTAGCCTTTGGTACCTACCCTTGTCCGTCAAAGAACTCACTTCCTCCATCTCAGATTTTCTTGTTGGATCCATGGGGGTATCAGCCGGTTTGCAACCAAGCATCCCAGTTTCCTTTAAGAGGTCAAGAGTATACTTTCGTTGAGAAATCGAAATGCCTTCTTTTGATCTAGCCACCTCCATGCCGAGGAAGTATCTAACCTGACCTAGATCTTTAATATCAAATTCTTGTGCCAAGAAACTCTTCAAATGGTCTATTTCCTCCGTGTGATCACCGGTCAAGATAATGTCATCGACATAGACTATTAGGATGGCCCTTTTTCCATTAAGAGAGCTTTTAATAAATAGTGTGGTCTGTTTGACATTGAATGAACCCATGTTTCTTCACCACCTTAGTCAACCTCTCGAACCAAGCACGAGGAGATTGTTTAAGACCATATAGGGACTTTTGGAGCTTACACACTCTGCCAGAATTTTCTTGAGTTTCAAAACCAGGTGGAATTTCCATGTAAACTTCCTCTTCCAGCTCACCGTTCAGAAATGCATTTTTGACATCTAGTTGATGGAGAGGCCAATCCAGATTAGCTGCAGGTGATAACAAGACACGAACTGAGTTTAGCTTGGCAACAGGGGCGAATGTCTCCTCATAGTCAATGCCATAGGATTGGGTGAATCCTTTAGCAACAAGTCTAGCCTTGAACTTGTTTACACTCCCATCTGCATTATGCTTAATAGAGAAGACCCATTTGCACCCAACTGGTTTCTTCCCTGATGGTAGATCAGTAATTTCCCAAGTTGAATTCTTCTCCAAGGCTAGGATTTCTTCCATGACCGCTGCCTTCCATTTTGGTTGAGTAAGCGCTTCTTGCACATTCTTGGGAATTTTTATTTCTGTTAGAGAGGTCACAAATGCTCTAAAGTTGGGAGACAACCTGTCATATGAGATAAAGTTTCCAATAGGATGTTGGGTGCATGATCTTACACCCTTTCTCAAAGCTATTGGCTTGTTAAGATCATCAGTAGTAACCAAAATTGATTCAGTAGGAGTATTAGAAGTGTTACCTGTGTGAGTATTCTGAGTTTCAAGACCCGGTTCAGATTCTTGGTTTTGCCATGGCAATGTGTGGTCCTCTGTCTCCCTTTGAGTTTTTTGTTTCCTGGAATAGACAAGTAATTCTTTTCCTTTCACCTGTCTAGTAGGGTCAGGGTCTGGGTTATTTGAAGAATCAGGTTGCGGTGTGGTGTTTAGCTCAAGGTGTGGCTCAACCAAGTTGGGAACTAGTGTTGGAAAAAGAAAGGACGAGGACGGCTCAGGTTCAAGAAACTCAGTTCTATCCCAAAGATGATATTCCCTGGTGATTGGGTTCTTCCCCTGAATGTCAGATTTGGGATAATATGGTTGATCTTCAAAGAAAGTGACATCCATGGAGTTATAAAATTTCTTTGTGGTAGGGGAATAGCATTTGTAGCCCTTTTGGTGTGGGGAGTAACCAAGAAAGATACATTTTATGGCTCTTGGGTCTAACTTACTGCGATGTTGTTGATGGATGTGGACAAATGCTGTGCAACCAAAAACTTTGATAGGAATGTTGGATAGAAGACGAGTGTTAGGATAGGTGGTTAGGAGTTTATTGCATGGTGTCTGGAAGTTTAACACACGAGATGGCATCCGGTTAATGAGATAGGTGGCTGTGAGAATTGCCTCTCCCCAAAACTGTTTTGGAACATGTGTTGTCATCATCAAGGATCGGGCAACTTCCAGGATGTGCCTATTCTTTCGTTCAGCCACTCCATTTTGCTGAGGAGTGTCAACACATGAACTCTGATGTATGATGCCTTGCTCTAGTAGGTATGAGCCAAGTTTTGAATGGAAATATTCCCTTCCATTGTCTGTTTTAAGAACTTGAATTTTTGCCTGGAATTGTGTATGTATCATATTTCTGAAATTCTGAAATATTTGTCCCACTTCAGATTTTTCTTTCATCAAAAAGAGCCAGGTGATCCGTGTGTGATCATCAATAAAGGTGACAAACCATCTAGAACCTGTGATGTTATTTATCCTAGACGGTCCCCAAATGTCACTATGTATCATTGAGAAAGGGTGAGAAGGCTTAGAGGATTGATTTGGATAGGAATTACGGGTATGTTTAGATAGCTAGCAAACTTCACATTGAAAGGACTTTTCATGATTATTGAATAAAGAGGGAAAAAGTTTTCTTAGGTACACAAAGTTTTTTGGGCTGTCTTTTCGGGCGCATCAACTCTCAGAAGATAGAGACCCGCACACATCCTAGCATTGCCAATCGTCTTCCCCGAGTCCAAAACCTGAAATTCACACATATTTGGAAGAAACTTAGCAACACAATTGAGATCCTTGGTTAACTTGCTTATAGACAAAAGATTGCAGTCTAAATTTGGAACAAACAAAACTGAATCAAGTACTATGTCTTTAGATATCACAACCGAACCTATACCAGCCACCTTAGAGTATGTTCCATCTGCAATTCGTACTGTGGTATTATCATGACAAGCAGTATATTTATGAAACACCGTGGCATCTCCAGTCATATGATCGACTGCCCTTGAGTCCACAATCCAAGATTGTATATTTCCCCATCTAGCATTAAGAGCTATTAGGAAGTTACCTTTGTGTGCAACATTTCCCATGCTATCTCTGTCTTGTGAAGAACTAGGTTTCCAATCAACAGGTTCAGTATTTTTCACAGTTTCAGAGGTGACACTTTCTGTGCCATTGGTCATGGCTGATCTTGGGTATTTGGTCATGGCTGGTATGGCTGATTTCAAGATTTTTAAGAGAAGAAACGGCCCAGATCTTGCTTTGATACCATGAAGAAAATAAAAGAACAATTTGGTATTTTTACTATTTTACTTTTATGAAAAATACAGCCTTATTTGTAGGATATCAATAGCTGAAGAGACATGCCTCAAATAGCTAGGTTATTCAAAAACAGAATCTAAATTACTGCAGGGATATTCTCCTAAAGATCAGGGAGAATATCTATTAGAAAAAGATAATTACAGGAGAGTTATCTCTCCTAAAAATCAGGGAGAATATCTCCTAAAAATCAGGGAGATTATCTGTCAGCAAAGGAGAGAAATCCTCCTCTAGAATTCTACAACAGGTTTACGTCGTGCGTATCTAAACCAACGTAAACGACTTTCACACATCTGGTCTTCGATAGGTACCACTCCCACCATCTTATGGATATTTTCATTTCTTATTCTATCATTTCTTGTATATCTACACATCTACCTCAACATTCACATTTCTGCTGCACTCCTCTTTTGTGTATGTAGTCTTTTAATTGCCCAACAATCATTATCATATAACAATGTTGATCTAATAATTGTCTTATAAAACTTGCCTTTTAACCAAATAGGAATTTTTTCTATATGATTTAAATTACCAATACTAATTACTTTTGCTTATTTACCTACTAGTGGGAAGGGAGTAGTTTGCAAATACTATTTAGTTGAGACACGTTTTGGAATATTGGAATTTTATGTCCCTTTTTATAGAACATTGGCATAAGTAGGAGGATTGTGTTTGACCCTTAAACTTTTGAAGTCAAAACTGGGTCAACGTTCCTTGCAATGACAAGAATTACAATCCCTTGTTGGTCTAGCTATGTCTGTTGTTTTATTTTTATTTTTATATATAATTGGGGGTAGGGGTTAAGGCTAGCGGTAGACCGAAAAAGATTTGAAAGGAAGTTTTTCGGAATGATATGGCGGAACAAGAGTTTGAAGAACATATTGCTTTAGATAGGAATGAATGGAGGAGGGGAATTCATGCTAACGACTTTGCATAAGTTCATATATTGGTTTATACAGCCTATTCCAATATTGGGATAAAGGCTCTGATGATGATGATATAATTGGGGGTAGGGGTTTAGGTTGCTTGGGCTTAAATTGAAGCCTTACAATATGCCGCAACTTTTTTTTAATCACTCGGCCAGAGGTTGTTGGTAGCTATGTCTATTTGCTTATAGCTTGTTTCAAGGGTCTTGTACAAAGAGATGTTTCTATTTCTTAATCGACATCTAGGTTCCAAATTCGTATTTGTTTTGGATTATTTATAGGTGCTCTGTATAAGCATCCTGAAAGTTGATATATTTAATATTTCCTTTTGGGGAAAGAACCTAGCCAAAATTTTAATGCTAGATTCTCTTTTGCTCTTTATTTCTCTTCCTCTCCCTGCTTTAATGAGCTGAAGATTCTTTTTTGCTTGCATCTAGATCTAATCCTAGTTTTGTGTCTTTTCGTCTCTTTTCTCATAGGAGGTGGGGAGCTTTACACCTGGGGTTCAAATGAGAATGGTTGCCTTGGTATCGGGTATTTCAAATGAGACTTCAGTTTGAAACCTTAGATTGAGAAATTGATTTTTCACCTTTTTATGTTTACGTTTTGAATCATCGAACTGATATCTTTAAAATTGGTCAATCTTTTGGTTTTGCAGTTCTATGGATGTTTTTCATGTACCTGAAAGAGTTCAAGGTCCTTTTTTGAAATCTCCTGTTTGCAAGGTTTGTGCTTCTGTTTGGTTGAAAGTTGAGTGTCTCATTAGTATATCAATGAGATTTGGTCAGTCATAATAGAAACGGGTAATATTGTTTAAGTTGGTTGATACTGTTTCTTTTCATTCTGAATTGGAAGAAAAACAAATTAAAATGATTCACAAAAGCAACCAAGGTTCCTCTGCTGATACCTAGATCTTGTGTTACATTCTTGCATATACTTCAAAATTGTATTTTTTACGACAAATGTGCATCCTCAGGTCTCTTGTGGTTGGAAGCATACAGCAGCAATTTCAGGTAAGAACTTATTGTGGGATCAAAAACCACATAAAAGATACTTTCATTAATAGCACTTGTAAGAATTATTAAATAGAAACAGAGAAAGAGTTTTTACAACTATTTTTCAATGTGTGTGTGTGTGTATATATATATATATATATATATATATATATATACACACACACACACATATATACACACACACACACACACACACACACACACATATATATATGTACTTATATGTTTGGCTTTGTTTATAAATTTAAAATAAAAAAATTATAAGAATTAACTCAATATTAATTTCTATTCATGCAAGGACTTCAACAAAGTCTTTGGGCTTCAAAAGGAAATTAACAAATTGAAGAAAGGAAAAAGCTCCCAAATCATAATTGGAAGACCTAATATAATACTCCAGGATTCAACATTTCCAGTTTCCAGTGCACCTGCTAAGAGTTTTCAAAAATACCATTGACACTAAAATCTTGTGAAAGCAAAAAACAAATAAAAGCTGAAGTTTTAGATTAAAGAATCATATAATTCGGACGTGAAGCAAATATACGATATACTTGAGCTTCTTGTGGTGGTTGTGCTATAGAGTACAATGATTAAATGCTTAAATATTTTTTGGAATGGTTAGAGTGAGAATGTGCATTTGCAATTTATGTCCAGATGGCAAGGTCTTCACATGGGGTTGGGGAGGTTCTCATGGAACATTTTCTGAAGACGGGCATTCTTCTGGTGGACAACTGGTTTGCTTCTATTCCTCTTGTATTATTAAACATCCTATTATTTCTCATTTTGCATGAATCTAAGAAACAGTAGTCAAATAAATAATCTCCGTTCATTCGTACGATCAATCCTAAATATCTAAAATGATTTAAGGCTCAGTTACCAACAATTGAACTATGTATTCACTAATCAAGTATGTACCAGTTTAGTCTAGGTGCTACTGCTTATGCAATCTGTATTTGCAATTCAAGTATGCTTTACATGAGCTTCGAGATGGTTAAAGCTGATCCAACCTAAATGAGTTGATTGACCATACCAACCCACCCAAATTGATTTTAGAAGTCAGCAACCAAATCTAAGTGTCGGGAACTTTGAAGTGATCCAACCCAAATTTACCGAAACCTGAAATCAACTAATCGAAACATCTTCTGAAACGACCCCAAAATTAAATTGACAATTTCTTTTTTCATCTTAAATTTCAATTGCCTCCTTTCAGTGAATGTAGACACGTTTGCTGCCCAGCATGCAAGTGCAAATGCACAAATATGCACTCATGTATACAGTTGCATCATCACACACACTACACGCAAACACATAAATCCCCTTGTTTCTCTAAGAAAATCATCATCCCTTTAGATCCTTGCGTGCATCTATTGAGTGTTGAGCTTTTATGCAGAATTTCACCATTTTGATTTGTTTTGAGGCTCAAACAAGGATTCATTTGCCTAGTTAGGGAAGGCTTGAGCTCCATGAAGTCAAGCTCTCAAATCAAAGCACAGTCAATGCTAGAACCAAGCTTGAGCTCTCAAGCTCAAAGGAATAAAAATGCTTAAGTGATTTGCAAGCTCATATGGATTGCATTTCCTTAATATTAGCACCCCACATCTTGTTGTACCTCCTTCAAATTAAAATTTTGCTGGACTGAGCCTTAAAAGTCTTTTAATGCATTTCCTGATCCCTACACCTGGCATCGATATGTTATTCAAGATTAAGCATGACTCTTCTTGCCCCTATTTTATTGCCCAGTTTTTCCGTTCTTTCTATAATTCTTGCTAAGTTACCTATAGGTTGTTACCATTAACTCAGAAAGATTTGAGCTTAGCAACTAGGGAACAAAATATATACCAATTTCTGAGAATTCTACAAGCCAACTGCATTTCCATTTTTTTCCCGGTGTGATCGAATGAAGTTATTTTCACCAGATTAATATTTTTATGATGCAATATCGCCTTGATCACAGTTTGCGCGGCATATTTTATGCTCTTATGTTATCATGTATAACTGAACTCCCACACTTTTTTGTGCTCATGATCTTCATCTTGTCGTCTTTGTTTGTATGAATACTGGTAAGGATTGTTTGTTAGTGAATGCAATCTTTGCTGATTGCCGCTTGTACAGGGTCATGGAAGTGATGTAGATTACAGAAAACCTACAATGGTCCACGTCGGGGAAAATGTTAAAGCATTGCAGATATCATGCGGATTCAATCATACTGGCGCCATATTTGAGTTCATGTAAGTTTCGGCTTTGAATTCAGCAGGAGGCTTTATATCTTTTTGGTATGCACACAGATAGGTTATACATTAATTCTTTCTGCTGTCTGCTGATTCTTTTATATTCTCACAATAATGGGTGGTCATTCTCATGTCTTCGACTGACACACTCAGGGCAGTGGATGAAACTCATTTTACTATTTTCTTGTAATTACAACATGTAAAATAATGCATACAACATTCACATATATATTCAGAAGAAAATGGTGTTTCCATACAGGATATATACATGAGATCTATCTCTTCGAAGGCATAAATCATTAGTTGCTTTTAAGTTGCTCTTTTCTCTAATATTATTTTAATTAAATTTCTTGTTATTTTTGTTACCCGATATTTTTCTATAGATTGATCTAACATTCCAGTAAATCCATTTATAGAGAGATTAGGTGATGAAGGACAAATCCTCCACACTAGTAATATTCAATAATTTACAGCGTTTAAGGTTTCGGATGTCTTTCCTACTTGCATTTTACTTTTTCAATAGAAAATAAAATGGACAAAATAAAAACGAATTAAAAAAAAGAGAAAAAAACGCCAATAAAAATAAACCTAAGCAGAAAAAGATAACAATTTCGCCAACCACAAGCCAGCCAAATCTTGGACACTCTCTTCAGGAAAAACGTGAAAAAAAAGTAGATTGATTGAGAAATAAAAAAAGTATTTTATCTAAATGAAAAAAAATTAATTAGAAATGAGTACATAAGCGAACATCAATAAACCAAAAAGCAAAAAAAAAGAAGTTTCATACGCTCAAATTCAAGGAAAATTTTCAAGTGTTTGACAGACAACAGCAGCATCAAACACACGAGATTATGCTCATTCTTATATGAATCGAAGAGATGGAATTGGGTTTTTCAAATATAGTCTTTCCATTTGGCTAATTGGCTGAATGGATTGGATATCCGAGTGTTTATTATCTGCTAACAATACGCAGTGAACTTTGTGTCTGACCTCACTTCTTCACTAGGATGTACATTACAACCCTGGGACTACAGTAGTCTGGATGCCACTCTGACTGATCCACCCGCCCAACCACAAAATCCTTCACTGCACCTTCTAAAAAGCATTCAAGGACTGTATCTGCATTTTTAAGTATCAAGAGCACCGAATCAGTTTGACAAGTATGTCTATGTGTGTGCACTAGAGAAAGAGAGAGCGCAAGAGATCCTAACCATTTCGAAGTTCACCAGACAAAAACACCGTAGTTTGTGACCCACATAGTTGGAGAAGGGTGTCCAATAAATCCACAACTGCTGCTTCACTATAGATCACATCTGACCCTAGCACTAAAAGAGTGGTGTATGTAACTTATCAAAGAAGACAAATTAAATTTGACCAAAAACACACGGTATCACAAGAAATTTCCAAATGTTTATTGAACGAATTTGGAACTATGGTTCCAACATAAATTCAAATCTCAACACATTAGACATTGTCAGATGGCAATGAAATTCTTCATTTATTTGTTATGATCCAAAGCTATGGATATCTTTGGTACTTAATTAAAGGTTCACCAGATCCCTTACATTAAGCAAAAACTTCAACCAATCCAACTTTTAGGCCTTCAAACCTTGGCCGACATGGCAAACTGCGAGTGAGAATGCATATCATATGGAACTCTGCCTAACAAAGCATGTCTTGTTGACTAACTACCACTCCCTTCTCTCATTTCTGTTCCTTTCATTATCAAACTAAACATTCAGCATGAGCTTCATCAGCTAATTAATTGAGACTTGGAGTACCACAGGGAAAAGTCCCCAAGAAGGCTACAAAAGTTATGATACCCCTCAGAAACACAATCGATCATGTATGCATTTGCACACAAAACCGTTTTCAATACAGTAAACAACTCCACCCGTGCTAAAGAACCATCACAACATGATTCAGATGAAGACATACTCGACTGAAAAGATAACCACTTACATACTAACCTTAAACCTAGATGCAATTTAAACTCGCTGGTTAATAAACAAGGGGCATCCAATCAAAAATCCTGTTTTGCCAAAGCACATGCCTTGGCGATAGGACACAGCACAAATCAAACAAAGCACCTTGCAACCCATTAGGCAAGGTGCCTTTAATAAGATGCATGCATTCTGCACCTAGATGCACTTTTTTCAAGGCGAAACACGCAGAAAAAAGCATCCCAAAGTGTCCTCTGGTTTCTTTAGTTTTAATTTCTTTTGTTCTAATATTTTCAAAAGTCAAGAAAGGACAGTTACAGCTATATTTACATGAAAAAAACAAAATTAAATAATATAATTGATGCACAATTTTTTGTTGAAGATGGAAGTGAACGAAACTCGAAAACTTTCTTTGATGACATTATTTATGATAATCATTGATCTCTGGAACACATTAAACAATGGAATGGAGTAAACTCTTTAATTCTTATTAACAAAATCATATATTTTAAGCTTATTAGACATAACAAGGAGTTTTCTTTTTCCTGTAAATATTACTTATCTTTTAGAAATTATCACCTTCAGTCAGACAAAGGCCTTTTTTGCACCCTGCGCCTTTGGTGACATAAGGCTTCTAGTACGTAAAACAAGGCCTTTGATAACACTGCTAATATCAACTGGTAATAAGCTCCACACCTAACAGATGTGGAATTTATCACCAGTTACAATCCCTTGACATGCATGCAGGCCAACAAGCCTATTATGTGGGATCCTTCATGTGTATAATAGTATCTCCATTTGACATTACCCTCAAATCTAGGCAACAAGCCTATCATGTTCTATTCTTCATGAGTGACATGTCAGGCTTATTATACAGTAGGATTGACCGACAGAGGTGGGGCCATAATTGATACTATAATAAATTAGGGGTGAGGCCTGTAATGTTCGATTTATCACAACTTAACATGAATATAGATAGAAGAGAATACACCATATGTGCAGTAAGAAAAGTTTTAATTTCATCTATTTTCATTGCTCGTTTCTATCTGTAGTTTATAAATTCAATATTATCAGCCATAGTTGAAGTTGACACCATTAAAAGTTCATAAATCATGGCTTGTAGGCATTTTTGCATAAGATAAAAGCATGGGTGATAATAAATCCTATACTGGAACTTTGCCTAACAAAGTATGTGTGGATTCTGGAACACTCCACTACAACCAGCAAATCCATTCTTTAATTTTCATAATCATGGAACAGAACTTCTGCATCCCATATTTTTGTTATCAAACTAAACATTTGTAACTGAACAGTGTAATGCTTGCAATTAGGAAAAACATAAGGGAATCTTATTACCATAATCGGGTCGAGGTTGGACCAAATCTTCGTCAGGGTCATCTCCCCAAGTGAGTTCCTTCACAGCAGCAGAACCCCGCACTCCATGTCTCAAGTTGGTTTCAACATTCTTTCTAAGTAGCCTCAGTCTATCAGGCAGATCAGTGAGGACAACTTGAGCACCTAGAAGAGCTGCTATACAACTGGAATCGCAAAAAGAACAATATACTCCAAGTGAGAAAAGCGATTATCTTCAGCAAAATCTTTATAATTAATTCTAAATAGAAACTAAGATTATGATTTCCATGTGAAGAATCTGAAAGCAAAATGCAAACGCAAAAGCAGTAAAATTCTGTTGCTATGAGGCAGACAGCATGACAGACATGTAATGACAAACAGAACTCTTCTTCAAGACCACAGCAACATTGAAGGAGTTCACCAACACAGTAAAATATACGAAACAAAAAGAATGCAAGATTAGACTGAGAAAGTTATTAGAAATACCCAACTAATCCACAGCCAGAGCCCAATTCAACGACCTTCTTGCCTTGAAGAACAAGCATCCCCAAGTCAACAGCATGCTCCAGAAACTTCCCTAACACAACTCCACTATCCCACATGACTGCTCCAGTTACTCCAGGTTTTCCCTGAAGAAATAGAACTACAACAATTTTAAATAAAATTAAAAAACTGATGACAGAAAATTACAAACAATAAGAAACACTTGAAATGTTCAACTGTGCTCCAGTTTTGCTTAACAACTAAGTAAAAGCAGAAATAAAAGTGTCACATTGTTTTACTCTATTTCTTAAACAAACTTCTCAAGATTGCTTGACAGCACTAGCTACAAAGATAGGGACTATACAAATTTCCGAAGAGCAGTACTGGGTCTTGGCTACTAAACGTTGGAGTAAATTTTGAGTTATAATTAAATAGGCTTATTGTGTGTGTGTGTGTGTGTGTGTGTGTGTATATATATAAAATGAGTAGCAACTACCAAGGAAGAAGGAGACTGGAGAATGGAGAGAGAGTGGCCGCAGGCGTCAAGGCGAAGCTGGAGAGAAGATTGGGAAACGAAGGCGTTTTGTCTGGAGAGAGTGGGCTGTTGGATTCCCCAAAGCAGCATCGTCTCCTCCGCAGCACCGGCTTCTTCTGTCTCCCATTCCAACACTCTCACTTTCCCTCCGTAACTTCCCAACTTCTTCACTTCGCCTGCCTCCTCTTCCATTTTTCTTTTTTTCTAAGTCTAATAAACCCTTCCCCTCCTTTTCTCCGCTTTCAGCGATGGCGAAACGATGGGCTGGGCCGGCCCAACTCCTTATTTGATCATGATAATCCAGACTAACATAAGTGCATTAAGTGGGTACTCCTGAAAAACTTGAACAGGTGAGATCAAGAAAAATACAAGTAAAAATCAAAACTTTGAAACAAATCTATACGATAAATTTTGGATCCAAGCTTGGATCATGACTGGGTCACGTTATTTGCTCTTCAATAAATGTGCTCACCTTCTCTTTTGCTGCCACGTGTGTTTCTTTTACTTGCTGATGCAAGTTTTCGTTTTTCTTTGACTGAATGCTCAATTCAGGATCTAACATTTTCGAGAATTCTCAATTTAGGACATAAACTTTTATTTTACTCAATTAAGGATAAAACGTTTTCGATTTTGATTAATGTAGGATTTTTTAACAGCAGTACAGTGCACGCACTATTAAAGAGCGTGAATGCTGATAAAATTTTTTTTTAAACCCAAAAATTCTTTTTCTTCTCTGGTTCAACTTGCAAACAGGGTGAAATTGAAGCTATTGTTATTGCTACCGATGTTCATACCTTCTTTGGAAAGGTTGCATATCTTGTGGACAGCACCAACCAAGTAGGACACTTCCAAAAGGTGCTCACTGCTATTGGGAACTTCTGTATTTGTTCCATTGCCGTCGGTATGCTGGTTGAGATCATAGTCATGTATCCAATTTAGCACCGCAAGTACAGGAATGGAATTGACAATCTCTTGGTTCTCTTGATTGGTGGTATTCCCATTGTTATGCCCACTGTTTTGTCTGTGACCATGGCTATTGGATCACACAAGCTTTCTCAGCAGGGTGTTATCACCAAGCGTATGACTGCCATTGAAGAAATGGGCTTTGCAGTGATAAGACAAGAACATTGACTCTCAACAAGCTGAGTGTTGATAAAAACTTGGTTGAAGTGTTTGTAAAGGATGTGGAAAAGGACCATGTTGTCCTGCTTGCAGCAAGGGCCTCTAGAACTGAAAATCAAGACACCATTGATGTTGCCATCGTTGGAATGCTTGCTGACCCTAAGGAGGTATACTGTATACCCGTTTCTCCTCTCTTTTGTTTCTGTTTCTTGATTCAGCTAAAAGGCTAAAATGAGAGGGCAAATGGCTCTTAGATGAGTATTTATGTTCAATATGCTATTTATACAGGTAAGAGCTGGCATTAGAGAGGTACACTTTTTCCCTTTCAATCCTGTGGACAAGAGAACCGCTTTGACTTACATTGATTCCAATGGCAATTGGCACCGAGCAAGCAAATCCAAAAATTTTCTTTTTACTGCTGATAATTTGGTTTTCAATAAAAAAACCCAAAAATCTTCTGCATCGAATTTGATTCGATTTCATTTCTTATTCTTTTTTTGGTTCAGCCAAGGCTGCTGCTCTAGGAAGCCTCCTTCCTCAGTCCCCTCTGACCAGCGGCAACAGAGGCGATGTTGATGGCGCTGGCAGGGATGGCGATGGCGATGGCGTTGCAGAGGCGGCACAAGTTCTCCTCCTCTCTTCCTCCTTCTCTTCCTTTCTTTTCCTCTCTCTTTCTCCACCACCGATTCTTCCTTGGCCTTTGCCGGCTGTTTTTCTCTTGGCCATCCAACTCCCTCGCTCTTCCTCTTCGATCTGCTTCACTTTTCTTTTATTTATTTATTTTTTCTTTTTACTTGTTTTCTTTTTTTAAAATTCTTTTGGAAAATCAATTTGATATTTTTTTAACCAATAAATTGCTGCCATGTGTTTCTGTTAACACTGTTAATAAACTTAACGACGCGTGCACTGTACTGCTGTTAAAAAATCCTACATTGATCAAAATCGAAAACGTTTTATCCTGAATTGAGCAAAATAAAAATTTAGATTCTGAATTGAACATTGTCGAAAACGTTAGATCCTTATTTGAGCATTTAGCCTTTTTCTTTTTACGTTCTGATCTTTATCTCCATTTCTTTGTTCGCCACATGGTTCTTTTCCTGTCCCTGCCTATTTTCATTTTGAGATCTTTGCTTTTTTCCTCTCGCTATTTCTTCCTTTCACTATGTCATTATTTCTTTCTTTTCACTGCCCATTTCAGCTGCATTTAGTTTTGGGTGGACCTCTCATGTTTGTAGTTTAATGTTCTTTTTACTTTTTATTTCTTTGGCCTTTGCTCTTGGTTTGCTTTGTAAATCAAACTAGATTTGATTACCAAAGCTGTCATTTTGTGGTTTCTATTCGAGCTTTCTTTTTCATTTTTTTGGTTGTGGGCCTCTCAATTTAGGGAAGCTTCTATTTGTTTCTGACTTCAGTGCTGAGTTGGTGTACTTTTCATCCTTGCTTCATTTCTCTTACAGGGATGTATTTCTTGCTGCCATTTTTCTCGCTTTTTGCCGCATGATGATTGAAATTTACTTGATTGTTCTTCTGTTGCCACGCTCTCTTGCGCCAAGTTTTTGTCGCTATTTATTTGGTCTGTTCCTTGCTCTTTGTCTGCCTATTCTTTGGGTTTTTGACTGTTTTCCATTTGTTTTCTTCTGTTTCTTTCCGTCTCTTGCGTTTCTTTTTTCACTCCTTAGCAGTTCCTGTTGGTACTGGTAAGGGCTGACTTTGTCCGCTAGCTTTGCTGGCTTGCTTGCGCTGCCTGTCGTCTCCAGCGTATGCAAGGTGCATTTCTTCCCCTAGAGGATAGTTTTGTTGATGCTGAAAAAATTTGATCTTTGCTTCTTCACATGGATTATTTTTGTTTATAAATATTGTTAAAATAAAACGATAAATATCCTTTCAAATTGGCCTTAATTATCTTATACACCATGGGTAAGGTTTTCTTTTTCCCAAATGATCAAGGGTGGTCATGAAAATCAACAGATTGTTTAAGAATTGCAATGGTTGTGGATATTGTCGATTTTTTGTTGCATTTTCTTGGTGGTTAATATTAGTTAGTTATTTGAATCTTTGATAGGGAACTTGCGGGTGTTCGTCTTTCGTTGGCTGTGGGTATTGTTGATTTTTTTTGGTTTTTTTTCTAAGACCTTTGAGAAGTCAAAACTCAAGCTCAAACTTGTCTTCTCTCTTCCTCGTCTCCATTATATCAAATTATAGAATGCTCGAGATAAGGGAAAAAGGATGAGAAAAGAGAGATTTTCTACTAGGCTCACAAATTTTCTTTTTTCTTTCTCTCTGAAAGGTTGGACAAGAAAATGGCCGGCAAAGTCCGCATTTGTCTTTTCTTAGGCCAGTGCTCAATACAAAAAGGTTGAAGTTGCGTTCACTTGCTAGATATGTGAATTTTATTAAACTATTTTTCTTTTAATTTTCCATTATGATTGTTAAAAAGTATGATTTTTTTTAATTTTTTACTTTGATTTTCCCTTTTTTTAAATATAACTTATACAATAATACAGAGATATGAGGTTGTATATTAAAATTTTGTATATTTCATAAGGTAAAAAATGACAATAAATGACTATCAATTTTAAATTATTATATTTTCTTTTTCCCTATAGCATATTTTTCAGTTTTTCTATATCAAACATATTTCTTGATTGCTCAAGTTAATTATCATATTAATATTGATTTATTTGAGTTTTGTTTGAATTTATAGTCGGTGTATATTGAAATGTTATATACCTCATTTTACTTTTTATTTTTGTATGTACATGTTCCTATCTATATTATTACTTGCATATTTTATAAAATTTCGCTCACTAATTTTGTTTAAACATTCTATATATAAATATTTATTAGAATTATTATACTAGACATAAAATAATATTTTATTGAATAATAAATCATATTTGAAAGTCTAAAACCCAAAACTAAAATATTTTTTTAGTTGTCTGAATAAATATACAATAAATTAATAATATAAAAATAAAAACATCACTTAAGCATCCATGGGATTAAAATTAATTTGAGTATATTTTCTTCTTTCTTGAACCCTGAAAAAACCATTTTTTCTTTTAAAAAAAGAACATTTTTTTACATTGTAAAATTCAATTAGTGTAAATCAAAATTTTTATAAGTAGATTGAGATTATTGTCCTGTGTGATTGACATTTTTCTTTTTTGCTACGTGAAATGTGATTTTGGGTTTATGTTTTTTACATTGTTTGGTTCAACTTTATCACATTAATATAGAATTTGGTTATTTGTTAAATGGCTATGTTTATGACTGATTCAAGGGTTTGCAATATATCTTGCATATAAAGGATTATCTTATGTGCGTTCTTTTTCTTTTTGCTTACTCTCTCTTTGAATTTCTTCTTCCATTTCCTCTCCTCCTAGGCCCCCACCCCCCCACACCACACTATCCACTTGTTGCTTTGTGTGCTCTGCTTTTATATTTCCGATCCTTTTTGTTTTACTTGGTTTTTATTTTGACTTTTTTTGCTGCTACATTGTTTTGCCATTGCTTTTCAGTAAATAAATCATTGTTATCTTGACTGTTCCTTTTTTTTACGTGCTCCAACAAAAAAAAATATCTGTTGTTTATAGTGAGTTATTATTCACTTGGCATTTTGTTGCATTTGTTATCATTATCTTAGCTTTGTTGATGATTGTTTGATTCCTTTTGTGTTTCAGGATTAAGTTAACTTTTGGCATTTGCATGCTAGCCGAAAAATGAGTTTTGATGATTCTTACTAAAATTAATTACTATTTTCTCTGCCTGTTGCCTATTGTTCATGTTATTTTGTTCCTTTCTCGCTTTTCTCTGTGATGGGTTTTGGCATTCCTTTTGCTACATTCTTTTGTTTTGCTTGTGATTGTTCTTTGTTGGTTTTCTAGGTTATAATTTGCTCTTCTTTTTGTTTGTTTTTAGAATGCCAAATATTAAGCTTTTTTCTACCTCTTTAAGTAAACATAATTCCCAATTGTTATTCATTTTTTGCTTCATGTTCCTGTTTCTATTGTGTAACCATTTGCTTTGTTATTCATAAGAAAATCAAATTTGTGTTGCTGCTTTGATCTTTCGCTTTCATTTGATATTTATTCCAGTTTTTTTCCCTTCATATTTGAGTTTTTCAAATATTTCATATCCCATTCTCTGGCCTTTGCCAGCCTGCTCTTTTTTCTGATGTGATCTTTTGTTCTTCCATCAACCTTTACTTCCTTCACTTTTTATGTGTAATGATCTTTAGTTCTCTTACCCCATGTGTTACTTATAATCAGATGGTTGACTAGGAGAGAAGTAGAAGAAATAGCTTAAAACAAAGCCAACAACTTAGATGCCAAAGGGCTAGACATAGGGACCATAGAGATATTATCGATTTGAATGGTTGTTTTATAAATGATGTTGGCTCAACTTCCCAAAGAATGCAATGTCATTTTCACGGAGCAAATGGTGATTTAGCAATTGTTCTAGCCAGCACTGTAGTTGATAATTAGTTTTCTCTTTTTTCATTCTATAATTTTCCCTCAATTTTTTCGTTCTTATGTATTTATGTTTTCTTTTCCTGTTTCTTCCTTTTCAAATCTCTTTGTTATTGCATTTGATCTGATGCATTTTTTTCCTCAACTATAGCTTCTTCACCATCAGTTGAACCTGTCGTTCAACCTATAAATTGTAAGATTAACATTATCTGCAGTGCTTTTTTTGGTTTTGTTACTCTTGGTTATTACAGTCCTACATTTTCTGTCTTTTGGTTCCCTATGAAAATATTTGTTGTTGTTGGCTCTTTCAGTTACAAATGATCCTTCTAAGCCTATTGATTTGGATAGATTAAATTAAGGGTTGACTAGATGAAATAGATCAAACCGAATTCAATATCTTCGATCTCAAAGAACTAGACGTAGGGAATCTTAGTGTTCTATGGATGTTAGAACAACATTGAACCAAAATTTTGACCATCATCGTCAACAACCAGAACCTGCACAGCCAAAACGTTGCAAGCTTATTTGATTAATTAATTTGTGTTCAACTGTGAATATTGATGGCAATCTAGAAACAGTTTCATCTTCAATTGATATCCATGCTGTTAGGACAAATGATTCATCTTCTTCATTTCCAAATGGAAACTCTTTTGTGTATTATACTGGAGCTGGTAGTTCAAACACACAATTTCATAGTAATAGATTGACTAAAGAACTCGACATATCTGCCTTATCTATGCATCAAATAGAGACACATCCTCTTATTGCATTGATAAATACTAATACTGGTAATTCTTTTCTTTTTTTCCCAACTCATTTTTATAGTCCATTCTTTCCTGTGCTCTTATTTTGTCTATTCTTTTTGCTCACTTTGTGCCATTCTTATCACCTATTCCTTCTTGATGATTCAGATGTATTGCTGGTCATAAGACAAATTGTTTGTCCTCCCAATCGTTAGATGCTTTATTCACTAACTCAATTCTGCTTCGTTGCTTTTTTCTTTTTATGTTATGCAATTTGATATTCTTAGACATTTCTAATTCATTTGTTGCTTTGAAAAAAAGATTGTCTCATTCATGTTTCTCTTTGCAAGAAAGTATTTCAAACCTCTTGATTTGGGTGGATTAGATTATGAATGCCGTTATTGTGGCGCCAAAATGTGGCATGAGGAAAGAATCAATAAGTCCAGTGGTCGAAATCCTCCTATCTTTGGATTATGTTGTAAAGAAGGCACCATTGCATTACCTTCCACTAGGATCACACCACCTTTTCTTGATTGCCTATTAGATTACAAGAAAGGAGAAAGAGCAAAAACTTTCAGGGACAATATCAGAGCATACAATTCAATGTTCCAGTTTTACGTCCATTGATAGCAAGGTTGATAATCATGTGAATACAGGCTCTGATCCTTATGTGTTTAAGATTGGAGGTTAAATACACCATCGAATGGTCTCTTTGTTCCCACCTATTGGTCAAGAACCCAAGTTTGCACAATTGTACATTTGTGATACCCAAAATGAAGTGGCAAATCGAATTAGACCTTTTCAAGCCTTTAATTCTACTGATGTGATTGATTCTCACATTGTCGAGGGTTTGATGCATATGTTTGACCAAGTTAATGCAATCGTCAAGCTTTTTAGAATGGCCAGAGATCGTTTTGTTCATGATAATTATGCTTCGATATGGCTTCGATTGATTGGAGGGAGAGAACATAATGACTAGCAATATGAGTTACCATTAAGTACGGAAGTAGTTGGTTTGGTTGTGGGTGAAGATGAAGGACTCCAAGATGATCGTGATATAGTTGTGGAACATAGGTATGATGGCTTAAAGTGTATTAGCGAGCTCCATCCTGCTTTTATGTCCATGCTATACCCAATTTTATTCCCTTTTGGTGAAAATGGTTTTCAATTGGGTATCAAATATAGAGATACACATTCTAGCAACAATAAAGAACAAAAAGCTCTTATAATGATGGAGTACTATTGTTATTTCATTCAACAAAGACCTTCCACTGGCTATACACTTCTCAGGGGAGGGAGATTATTTCAGCAATTTGTCGTTGATGCATTCTTTTGCATTGAACAAATGAGATTACAATGGATTTGAGATAATTAATCACAATTGAGATCTGAAATTTACCAAGGTGTTAGAGATGCTGTCATTAGAGGTGATGTTGATAGCCATGCTATAGGCAAGCGTATAATCTTGCCATCAAGCTTTGTATCTAGCCCTCGATTCCATTTCCAAAATTATAAGGATGCTATGGCTATATGCAGGCAATTTGGCCAACCAAATCTCTTTAGTACTTTCACTTGTAACCCAAAGTGGATAGAAATAAATCAAGCCCTATCTATGATTCCTGACCAGAGGATTGAAGATAGACTAGATATTCTAGCAAGACTATTCAAACTTAGGCTTAAATGTCTCATGGATGACTTGATAAAGAATAAACATTTTGGGCAAACAGTGGCAAGTCATTGTTATGCTTATCTCCTTTGTTCTTATGATGGCTATTATTATTATTATTATTATTATTATTATTATTATTATTATTATTATTTTGCAATTTGTCTTTTAAATTTTCCTGTCCCATTCTTCTTTAATTTTTTGTAGTTGTTTACACCATTGAATTCCAAAAGCGTGGCCTACCACACACTCATATCCTCTTGTGGCTTCATCCCTATGATAAGCATACAACACCTGAAGAGATAGATAGAATTATTTCTACGGAGATCCCTGATAAAGATCTTGATCTTGTTGCACATGAGGCTGTATCAAATTTCATGATCCATAGTTCATGTGGTATTCTCAATAATTGATTGCCATGCATGAAAGATGGCAAATGCTCAAAGTTTTTTCCAAAGCCATATGAGTTTGAAACTGCTATTGCAGAGAATGGAATTGTTACATATAGAAGAAGATTCCAACAAGTGATAGAATGATTGTTACCAAAAATGGAATCTCTCTTGATACAAGATTTGTTATTCCATACAATGTTGATTTACTTGTGAGGCACCAAGCTCATATCAACGTTGAAGTATGTGCAAAAGCCAAATCAATTAAATATTTATTCAAGTATGTGACCAAAAGGCCTGATAGAGCAAGGGCTGTCATCGAAGAAACACCTATTGCTGATTTAACTGATGAGCAAAGAAACTCATGAAATTGATGAGATCAAAACATTTCTTGATTGTCGATATATATCATCTCATGAAGCTTGTTGGAGAATTTTTGGCTTTGATGTTCACCACAGGGACCCTGCTGTGATATATCTACCTGTACATCTTCCCAATCAACACTACATCACTTTCCCTGAAGATTCAAATTTGTCAAATATTTTGTAGCAACCTTTGCTTGGCAAAACAATGTTCACAAAGTGGATGGAAGCAAATAAGCTATATCTGCATGCTCACCATTTAACATACATTAATTTTCCAACACAGTGGGTTTGGTTACAAAAAGAAAAGGCTTGGAAGCAAAAAGAAAAAGGAAGAGCCATAGGTCAAATCAATTTTGTGCATCCTGCTGCAGGTGAATTATACTTTTTAAGGATGCTGTTGAATGTTATCAAAGGTGCAACAAGTTTTGAAGATCTTAGAACAATTGATGGCGTTATTCATTCTTCATTTCAATATGCATGCCGTGCTTTTGGCTTGCTTGGAGATGACAGGGAATGAGATTATGCTTTGGAACAAACTTCTTTGTGTGCTACCGGTATTGAATTAAGACAATTGTTTGTGACTCTTATTCTTTTTTTGCGAGGTAAAGAACCCTATGGCTTTATGGGAAAAACATTGGATGCTTTTGGGAGAAGACATTGAATATAACATGAATCGTGCTTATGGCGGAAATCATTTCCATATATCAGAGCAGGAATTGAAAAATGAGATTTTGCTTTCTCTTGAAGAGTTATTTAACAAAAATGGATCATCTTTGTCGAATATGCTCTTTCTTTTCCAACAATCAGAACAATTCATGTAGTTCAAGATAGACTGGTTAGAAAAGAAATGGATTATGACATCAATGAACTAGAAAATGAACATGCATCTTCTCTTTTGATGTTGAATGATGATCAAAAATTAATTTGTGAGAACTCGTTATTTTGTACTGTATATGTACATTTATTTGGTTAATTATCAATAAAGGAATTATTAATAAGATTTTTACATAAATTAAATATAAGGAATGTGGCTCTCACATGAAAATGTTCCATGCTAAATGCAAGTATAAGTATGGGAAATAATATACAAAGGATGGAATATAAATCATAAAGGAAAGTTAGAGAATCAAAATGAAGTTATTTGCAGAAAATTAAGTGTTGGTTAAATTGATCAAGAATGGATCAAATAATTAACCAAATAAATTAAAATAATATGTGTGAATTGTACAAATTCTGATTTTAAGTCAGAATTTTATGTAATGAAATAAAAAGGAAATCAAGACAAATAAAATGGGCCAAATAGACTTTTAATAATTATAGGAAAATTATTAATTAAAAGTCTTAAATGATGGCCAATAGACATTATCCAACACATAACACTTTCTTCTTATCTCCCAGCCATCGTGAATCTCATTTTCAGCCATCATAACCGAAATTCCTCCTCTGTTTTCACCTCGTGTAACCCTCCTTTTCACAGCAGAAATTCTTTTCCTATTCAGCTAAGTATCTAGGTTTTTTAGAGGAAAATTAAACCTTGCTTATTAAGCTTCATAGGACACTAAAGAGCACAACTCAAAACCTCAAACAGAAGCTGATTCACGTGGACAGATTCCTCCTCTGTACAAGTAAAAAAAATTCCAGCAGTGATTTTTGGAGTTGTTATTCTTTAATTATGATTGTAATGATCAAGTATAAGCTGTTGATAGCCTTAGTTTGAACTGAATATATGTGTAAAGAAAACCCTAGTGTTGGTTGTGAGGGTTTAGAAAGAAGAAGATGAGGTTTTGCTGAGATGATTAACGTGGAGATGAAGGCTGAATATAGGATCGAAACCAGCCAGGAAAATTTACGGAATTAAAACGTTGACAAACAAAGTCTATAAGCATGGTCATTGAGGGTTTTAAGATTTGCAATAGGCAGAGGTACGTGGAACATGAGAGAAAAATAATGCTTTTACCTTGGTCAAAAACGTGGCTGGAATGAAGAAAAGAGGGGCTGTTGTACAGCCGTAGACTAGGGGAGATGTTGGCTGGTTGGTGCAGCCGAAACTTAAAGGAAAAGAAGGAATGGTTTGGTTGGCGTTTGACTGACTTTGTGTGTGTGTGTGAAAGCTGAAGTTTTGGCAGCCTAAAATGTACTAAGTGTAGCCTTAATATAGAGACATAAACTGAAGCTCATGTGGACTGACAAACAGAAAAGAATTTGGAGTCTCGGTTGGGATAACAAGTAGCAGAAAATAAAAGAAAAAAAACAAGAAAAATGGGTTAGGTTGACATGACTAAATGATAGACTAAAGTATCAATTTAATTGATATATATATATATTTATATATATGCATTTTAAAGAATAAACTATCTAACCCATGTAAGGCCATTCGGCCACAATGATGAATAAGGAAGAGTGACGTGAATGGTGTGGAATATGGGAGAAGTTGACAAAGTGATGGCTGAAAAATATACAAGAGTATATATAAAATATAACAAGGAAAATAAAGGACATAAGCTAAGTAGGCTTATACATGAAAAGGGACATTCGACCATCCCATTTTGGTGAGAATGTTGACTTGGTGAAATGGCAAATAATGCCAAAACAGAAAATGGAAAGTAAATGAAATATTCATTTACCATGGACAAGTTATAAGAAATTCTAATATTCTAAGAAATAATAATATAAATAAGAGTTAGATAAGTGAAGAAATTTTTATACCGAAATTTAATTATAGTAAATTGTTATTTTCGCAGTTTATAATCCAGTGAGATAAGAAGCATAGTGGTGCAAATTAGAGCATATCTCTACAATGCTACTGAGTCGGAAGTTCGGCGTTCGTGTGGTGCACGACATAGTGTGATCTCGATAAACCGATAAGAGACGCGTGTGTAGATTTGTAGGGATATCTGAATGCATGATTTACGTGCCATGACTTTATACGAATTATGGAATATTGGTTTGCCTCCAATTACATGAAATCTGTGGTTTTCTGGTTGGTGAATTGTGTTTATAAGTGCAGGGGGCTAGGATTCAGGCAATCGTTATACTACCAAAATTTATTCAAAATATTTCTAAAAATGTTAGAAATTATTTTGGTGCATATTGATATTTTCCTAGCCTCGAAAGGGATGAAATAAATATTTTTCATAAATGGTAGAATTTTCGAAAAGTAGTTATTAAATATTTATGATACCGATTTCGGTAAAGGTTTCACTACTGAAAATTCATCCCACGTGTTTTATAGTGAAAGGTGTGATTGGTGAAGTGAAATGGTGAATCGTGAATATTTTATAATTATTTTCAGGATGATATACACTATTCTATTTATGGTTTTCCTTTATGGATAAAATAAATTCCATCACGTGTAATGATTTCTATAAAGGCTTCAACATTGTGAAATTATTGTTTTAAGATTAAAATGTCTATGCACGTATTTTATAGCGTGAAATGTGTTGGTGAAATTACTATTAATTTTGAAAAATAAATATTTCTATTTTCCCAAAAAGTATGAAATTACTGGAAATGATTTCCTATAACCTTGAATTTAAAGTTGTAAAAAGGAAAGTGTGGAAACATGCGTATATGTGTACTACGGTGAAAAGGTACAGTTATGAGAATTTTATTTCACAGTGAAATTATTTTATAAAACTGTTTTCACCGTCCAATACTGTGATTTATACCTTTATGGATTTTCTGAAAGATGTTATTGATTTTACTTAATTCCATAACGGTAATAAGATTTCACATATACTGTTTTGAGACTATTAGGCCTCATATCATGCTCATGTGTTCATGTGTACCTTCTCATGTGTTGTGCTGTTGACATTGAAACGTCTTCAGCGGTCCCGGTGTCACCAGCTCAGTGTACGACCGAGGACACTTATAGACTATGGCTATAGATCTCATGTGTTTATTATACTATCCCTGCAGGGATCTCATGTATACCTTATTATTCCCTACGTGACTTATAGCATGATATCATTAGGGTGTTGCCTAGTCTCCACTATTATTCCACGTGTTATTATTGGTTTTTGGTGATAACTATCGAAATATACTGTTTATTGTGATGCTTTATCACTGACTTGTGAAATATGTGAACAATGTATTTTACTGCTACATGTGTCTAAAGTGATTGATTTCAACGGTGGAAATCAAACTGAATTTCAAATGTGGTTCATATGATTTACTAAATTGTTTATTTAATCATATGACATTTGATATGCAGTAAACATTTTAATAAATTTTATAACTAAAAGATTTTACTGCATATAGTCTTCGAGGTATCAAGATTTGCATACAAATCTCTTACTGAGCCGTGGTTTGCTCACTCCAATATTTATCTATCCAGATTATTTTCAGTGACCATTTGAGGTGTATCATCAGAGGATTAGAGGTTGCGTGTTGAACACCCTAAGGCAGCGCTTATAGATCCTGGAGGTATAATTATTTTATTTTATATGTTCAGACTTTTGATTTGCAGTACTACGATATTGTATTAAATAAGGGGATGTAAGTATTGATTAAAATACAACTTGTAGATATTTATTTCCGTTAATTATATTAAATTACGAAAATCGTGCTTTCAGTGAATTAAATGTGGAAATTAAGATATTGCAGACAGCCCAACCTGTTCATGTGTGGTGAAAATGTGTAAAAAGTGTAAAATACTGTGTACTTGGGATGTGACATAATCTATGATGCTGTTTTGAGGTCTGTTTCAGATGATGAAGGCAAAATGTTCTTTGCGTGTGGCCATGGTGGAACAAGCAAGACATTTTTATGGAAGACAATAATTTTAGCATTCGATCCACAATAAAAATTGTCCTAGCGGTTGCGTCTTCCGGAATTGCATCTTCGTTGTTACCTGGTGGCTGAACAGCGCATTCGAGATTCAAGATTCCATTAAATGTAGATGAAATATCAACTTACCAAATAAAGTGTGGAACAGAACTTGGACGACTCATCAACTTGCCAAATATCAACATTGCAAGCTCCTATGGTACACATACATTGTTTTGAGGCTTTTGAAAGAACTCTTCGTGATATCATGCTATTTGGTCTCAATGGTGCGCCTGATCGACCATTCGGTGGAAAGATTGTATTGCTTGGTAGTGATTTCAGACAAATATTACCTGTTATTACAGGTGGTACAAGAAGTCAAATTATTAATGCATCCATTAGCAAATCTCGATTGTGGAAACATTGTCATGTTCTTACTCTTAGATTTAACATGAGATTGAGATATGGGTTCTTTGATCTTGATTCAAGAAGGCAAACAGAGGAATTTGCAAAATGGATCTTAGATGTCGGTGATGGTAAGGTTGGCATTGAATCTCCTGATATTAATGAAGATGGAATGTGGATTCAAATCTCATTTGATTTGCTTCTTCCTCGTACAACCACTCCTATCTTGACAATCATGGATGTTGTTTATGGAGATCTAAAGAATAGATTTGTTGATTCTCATTATCTTAGGGAGCATGCTATTGTTACACCTTTTAATGACACTGTTGATTTAATCAATAGTGGATGCTTTCCTTGATACCAGACCAGCAAAAAGTTTATCTCAACTTTGACTCAATCTCAAATATTGATGGATAACTTACAGATCAAGAAATCTTATACCCACCTGAATTCTTGAATTCCTTGAATTTTGTCAATGCACCTAATCATCACCTTTGTTTGAAAACAGGTTGTGTTGTCATGTTACTCAGAAATATCAATCAAACAACAGGCTTATGTAATGGTACTCGATTCATTATCACACAATTGGCTCCAAATGTTATTGAAGCAAAAATCATAATTGGAAGCCATATTGGTGACAGAGTTTTTATTCCTAGGATTTGTTTTATCATCAAAGATCTAAAATTGCCTTTTGTCTTAAAGAGAAAACAATTTCCACTTCAATTATCATATGCCATGACTATTAATAAAAGTCAAGGCCAAACCCTTGAATGTGTCGGCTTATATTTGCCAAAACCTGTTTTCACTCATGGTTAATTATATGTTGCAATCTCCAGGGTTACCAAACGAACTGGTTTGAAAATCTTAATTGACAATTCAAATTCTAAACCACATTGTTTGACAAAAAATATTGTCTATACTGAAATATTTGATGATCTATCAAAAGGTTCTCTGTTTCGATTCCTGCACATATTTCTTTTGTCATAGTTACATTTATTTTGCATTGCTAAAATCATTCTTTATCATCTATGCTTTTCATTATACATCATTGACCATACTTTATTCATTTGGGTGCTCACTCTTGCTTTTATTATTGTTTCCTACTTCTACCATGCAGTAATCATATCTTGATATACACAAACTTCTTGTCTTCCTTTCTTTATTCAACCTTCAAGGTATTAAATTGTTTTTCCTTTTTCCACTATGTTCCAGTCAATCATCTTCATTTGTTTGCAATGTTTGTGGGGCTCAATTATTGTCTTTTGTATCCCCATTGTTTAATTTATTCAGGGATATCTTTTTGTCTCCTAACCATTTATTTTTTGTTTTTTTGTATCGCTCATTTAACTTTTCTTATTCTTTTTTTTCCTGTACCATTAAATATTCTCTATTCGAACAATTTTTTCTTACTCATGTTTCATGCAATTTATGCTTCCACATATTTCCTCTTTTATAGTTCACTTTTTATTTTTTTGTTCTTTTTCACTTTTTTAAATTCAACTTATCCTTGCTATGTCTTTTGTCTTGACATTTCATAAATAAAATGATGATTTCCTTTTTTAAGCAAACTTGTGCTTTTGCAATTTGGTTTGCACTTGTGCATACCAATTTGTTTTGCCATTTATTGAGGCTCAAACATATAGTGCTAACTTATTAATCTTTTTGTGATGCTTACTTTCCTTTTTCTTTCCTTCACATTGTATTTTTATACCTATACCATCTGCTTCCCTTAAGGGGTTACATTTCCCTTACTACAACTGTAACATCCTGTTACCACATTTTTTACGTATTTCTATACAACTTTACCGGTTGGGCTGTCTGCGATGCCATTAACATTCAACGGTGACCGAAATAAATGATAACCATTTATTTAACAAATACGGAATAATAAAATTCTTTTCATTATTCCTTACATCTGACATCCCATATTGTCTTTATTTTATTAAAGTAGTATTGTATACTTATGTCTGAAATGTAAAAGGGAAGAGACTGTACCTGTCATGTTTAACATACTTTGCCCACAGCGCTATATATGTAGCCATATCCATCTTGGGGCTAATTCTCTAACTCCGTGTCTTTTATCTGTGGAGTTAAAACAAAGGGGTGAGCGAACTACGCGCTCAGTAAAGGAGACATATGCTTCCTTATAACCCAAAACTATATACCACAAAACATGTTTTATTCCTAAAATCATATCAAGTAGGAAAACAGTGGATATAGTTATCAACATTCTCAATACACCCTTTAAATCATTAGCTCAGCAGTTTACAATGTACTGAAGTTAACAGTAAATAGGATTTCAGTAAATCCTTCTAGTAAACAGAAATACATAAATTGAGACTAGGCTGCAAATAAATCATGCTTTCATTGTTCCCTTAGGAACATAATTGTCCGCTTTTGGGGTGCACCCGTAGGCCATCGCCCCTTACGGCTATCTCGGCTAGATCTATGGCCATAATCTATATGTGGTCCTTGGATCCACTAGCCAAGTGACCTCAAGACCACTGATGACTTGGCAGGTCCATCAGCCTTGTGACACCCTGGAGTGCACTCGTTGGTCTATTGACCTGAGCCACTGCCTCAGATGGGTCACGCAAAGTATATGAATAATAATGCATGAACTCAGGGCTTAACGTCTCAAAATCAAGTTATTTCTCATGAAAAACCTTTAAGGAATTTATCTCACCCATATTATCATTTTCTCAAAATGATTTGATTTCCAAAAAAAAAATTCATATTTTCTGTTTACGATTATATTAAAACAGCCTATTTTCACCAATTTAAGCATGGGAAAAATAGGGATTAAATTGGCTCGCCAGGGTCAGCTCGCCCATTGTGGCTCGCCTATAATTAATTCGCCCGTTAGGGTGAATTTGTACTCGCCCGCCAACTTGACCCTTTTAAAACAAATAGACTAGCTCGCCAGAAACGGCTCACCCATTATGGCATTGCCCATGATCAACTCGCCCAAGGAGGTACTCCTATAGTCAACTCGCCCATAGCCAATTCACCTCAAAAGGTTTATATTTTCTATTTTCCAAATATTAAAACATCTTATTTTTCATATAACAAAATAAACTTTAAACTTGTTCGCCATGCTCAGCTCGCCCATGGTTAACTCGACTATGCGGCAAACTAGTGTTCGCCCGCCACCTTAACTTTTCAAAACAAAAGTAACCTGGCTCGCCCACAGTGGCTCGCCCATGACCAGTTCACCCAAATGCGATACTACCACGGTCACACGTCCATTGAGGTCAACTCGCCCAGTATATTAAAAACATAGTTATTTTTCTTTGGCTCGCTCATAATTTTTCTCAACAAAAGGGGTCACCAACCCCAAAACATTATAAAAGGGTTAGCCTCCCATTGGCTCGCCCGAATTTCAATTAAAACAAGGCCACTCGCCCAGAAGTTCGTAAAAGGGGTCTTCGCCCAAAGCTTCATAAAAGGTTAGGCTCGCCCGCCCAAATCAGTTCGCCCAACATTTACAACACCGGGTCGGCTTTTAGCTCGCCCAAGTCAAAATAACTTATCAATTAAATGCATGTCATAAACCAAAATAATTTCTAATATTTTCTTAAAATTTTTTACTCCACAGGGCATGCATCTTACTTCACATACAACTCCTTTACCTGGTCCAACGAAGTCTTGCTTCGCCCTGCTTCTTGCTCGCCAATAGCCATTCCCAATTATCGGCTGCGAATAATATATAAATTTCATTAATATTTTCTTTATATATTTTTCCATTACTTGGGCGAGACTTAAGATAAATCAACCAGCTCGCCCAGAGACATTTTACTAGCTCGCCAACCGAGCTCGCCATTCATCAAATGACTTACACATGGGAGCTCGCCCAACATTCTCGCCATTCATATATTGGTTAATTAGAAGGAGCTCGCCCACAATTTCAACTCGCCCTATGCTTATGCATTTGAGCTCGCCCATGAATTCATTTCACTAGAGTTGGGCGATCTCGCCTATTTAAACAAAGACTTTATCTTGGCGAGTTCTTTATTATCTACTCGCCTCATTAGCGATTACTAATTTTCATCATTGACGATTACAATAGTCGTCATTCTCGTCACTTATTCCATTATTTTCCTTGTTTTCATATTCTCTAAGGATCTAACTAAAAACAAGAATGTATCTATGTTTATTACTTTATAAAACATAGAAATCTATCAAGAGAACTATACAAATATAGAACTCACCTTAACCAACTGCACTTCCAGCACAGAACACTTTCTGTCTCATGTTGCCTTACTTTGCTTATTCCTTTAGCTCATCAACGATGGAGGAAAGGTTTTACAAGCAGGTTTATGTGTTTAGCCAACTTAAGGAAGAAGTTTAGTAGATCAAGCATGGTAGAAATGGAAGGAAATCAGAATATAAACTTGCAGTTGCATAGCTCTCGTGAAGAAGGTGAAGTTTGCCAAATGGGTTTTCCTCAAGTATTTCGTCTTATATAGCCATGCTATCCAATCAAAACCCATCACTTGGCCTTATCCCATCTTCTTTCATTTATTTCACATCTTTCATTCATTTAATGCATGAGGAAAAATTGCAGCAAAAGAACGGCTATGGAAAGCTATTATCTGCTTCATTGACTTTGTTTTATTCCTCAACCTATAAGGTTAATTTCTTTATTGACTTTAACTTTTCTCCATTTATTGTCTTCAACCATATGACTCACAAAGTCAATTTTGGCTGCCAGGTTGAATCTATTTTCATTTTGCCCGTGCTTATTCAGTTCGCCTGGTCAATCTTGAGACCTCAGTTCTCCAATCTCTATTTCAATTCACCAACCTCTGAGCTTGTCAACTAAATCTTGATGCCAACTTTATAATTTGGCAAATATGAGAAATTTCATTTTCTTGGCGATTACAGCTATTGTTCTATTCGCCCATTGCTTTGATTCATGCCATATTGTTGGCGATCGCTCTTCTCGCCACTTCGCTATGATTTATACCACAATTTGGTGATTAGATTACTCACCATACTCTTTGGGCGATCATCACTAGAATTATTTGGGCGGTCAGGGTCCTCGCCCACTTGAGCAATCATCTTATATTGGCGAACTCACATATTCGCCCTCGCCATCATCCAATTCACCATTGGCGATCGTACTTTTGCACGCCCATTGGCGAGCTGTCCTATTGTAGTTCTCGCCCGTCGAGTATTTCACATAAATTGCTCCTTTCATATTTCAAGTTAAGGAGCTTTTAACTTAAGCGAAATCAATATTCATTATTTCTTTAATTTTCCTTATCAATTGTATGAATTTAGAGTCTACAGTAGTGTAGAATCGGATTTTACAGCAACTTATTGCTTTTCCATATACGATTCACTTATTGTCTTTGAATTTTGTGGGGCTTTATAAATAAATTTGTTTTATTTACCTCCCATTTTTACAAATGTTCATGTTCATTTCCTCTCTAACTTGCTAGGACTGACAATCAGTTATCAACTGTTAAGCAAACTAGAGCCATCCAACAAAATAAGACTTCTTGTTGTCAGGATTGGGATACAATCCTATCAACATCTGATAAAAAATTTTATTTGTTAATCTGCTGGTTGTTCATGACAAGGTGAGCTAATAATCCTCAATGCATTGTTTTAAAATGCTATATTTAATCATTTTATATTATATTTTTGCATTGATCATTTTTCATGTTTTTTAGTAAAATGCTCTACAGGCAGCAACTAAGAAAAAGACAAATCAATGTTTAGGTGATTTTGTCAAAGAAGGATCTGTATGTGACATTACTAACTTCTTTCTAGGAAAACCAAATTCTGTTATATCTATGATTAAATTTGCACGCTATACAAAAATATTAGAGGTCGAAAAACCAACTAATACATGTCCTGTGTTTTATTTTGAATTTCAATGTTTTGACTCACTTAACAAGTGAGTTGATAATAATTATGTCCTTACAAGTCCTCTATCCCATGTTACTTCTGCCATTAATCACTTTGTTATATTATTTGCATCATAAATAACCATTCTACATTTGTCTTTATCCTTACCATTGTCAACTTCTTTATTATTTTTACATGTGATTGGAATGTTGATTGGTCTTGGACCTCTAACAGAAGGAATTACAAAAATCAGTCCAGATCTTGTCAATAAACAAAATCTCAAAATACAAGATGATGTGTGAGTGCACAATTTTTCAATTTACATGTTACCTACTTTCCAACTGTTTGTATTCCAATTTTTTTTAAAATTATTGTTGTTCCTTCAATTACAGGTATGCACATCAACCATTGGTACTTGATCACATAAATGATCAACAACAATTAAGACAACTAGAAGCAGATGATATTAATGAAAATAGAATGACCATTGCTAAACTTTTGAAGATGAAGGTTTCACCATCAAAGGTTGAACAACATTTTTATTTCGAAAGTTAGTAGCCATTTTTCTTCACTCATCCAATCTCATTTATGTTATAATAAGATTCCAAACTTTTAATTAGTTGATTCGTGACATTTTTTCCACATGCACAACAACAATCACAACCATTGATCTATCTGAAAGCTGGTTTCACAATTATTGCGGCATATGCAGCAAAGGTTTGAAATTAACAAACAACAAATATACCAGCCCTAACGTTGACCATGCTGACTAAGAACCCCAACAATCGTAAGATGCAAATACCTTATATTTATATCTACTGACAGTTAGTTTATCTCTGGAACAATCTATTTATTTTCTTTTATTATTGACTCTAATTTCTTCTTCTTCCTTTCCTTTTTTATGATACTATTTGTAAAATTTCAATCAATGTCCCTGACCACACTATTGAAACATATCTTATGCTCTTTGGAAAAGTAGCAGAAGAACTCAAGCAAAGAACTATTACTAAGATGGCCAAGGAACAAGATCTGCATCAGCAAGTCTTGCCTAACTGTGTAAAAGAATTAATCGAGCAAAAAGAGTTCTTCAAGGTTAATCTTGCAAGACAATCCTTTGAATTAGTTGTGCCAAATTTTGTTGTAAAAAGAACATTTGCAATACACAATGACAATTCTGATGCTCTTCCTAACCAAAAAAACTACATCTACTCAAACAGTTGCTGACAATCCCTTCAGTCCAATACCAACTGGTAGTGGTCAAGTCCAAAGAATGCCAAATCCCATTCTTGATGCACCTCCAGATATGTTTTTTGTTCAATCACCTGTAACACAAAAGGGAATCAGGTTTGGAAACATTCCTAACCTCTGTTTATCTATTCATATGCTCTACACTTGACAAAACATTCATTTTATGTATATTGCATTTTCATTCCCAGCATTCAAGAACCAGGCCAGCAAAGGTTCAAAGGAAAGAGAAAATTCCAGCTCCACGAGCAAAAAGGAAGCTTTATAGGTCAAAATTAATCAAAGTAATTTAGATAAACATGTTCTTTCCTTTTCCTTATCTCTCAAAATTAATACTTGGTTATTGCCTCTTCTTTGTTTATCTGCCAGGAATGAAAAGAAAACAAGTGAACAATATTTAAACTATTCCAACAATTTTTTAACTTTACTGTTACAGGGGAAAGTACTGATAAGCATCTGATAATCAAGATAAAATCTCCCATATATCCAAAGTTTTTACTACAGAAATTATCATTGAGCTATCTTTGCAATGATATCAACTTGTCATGAAGACTAAACATGCCATATCCTTTGCATCTTTGGTTTGTCATCGTGTGTTCTTTTTGATTTTTTTTTCCTTAATGCAAAACAACTGACAGAACTGATGGATATAGTGTTTGTATGTCCTATTGTCAGCTTTTTTTTTTTGCCTGTCATTTTGTAGAAAAATGACTCCATATCTGAATGGGCCTAATCTTTGCTCATATTTGTTATCATGAGACAAAATCACTTATAAAATGATTTCATTTAGCTAATATTGTACCCTCCTTGCAACCCAGACAATAGAACTGTAATGGGATCTTATGCTGTTATTAATTTATATTTTGATCATACTCTTTTCTCATCTTTGGATCATCTTTTGAAGCTTAACCTATCAATGCATGCTCACTCCCACATCAACGAGTGGGCATACCCTAGTAATTATTAAGTACAGTAGAGAATAAAAATGTACTTAAAATTCAAATTGCACAACGTCAACAATTGCCCTTTTTTTTTGTTAAAATATTAAATTATAATAACCACAATTCAATATCAATTTCTAATAACCTTAATTACAAAAAAAATTGTGCCATACATTTTTTATTACTATATTTCTTATTGTCAACCAAATGAATTTGCCTTTTAGATTTTTTATCAGTTTCTTGCTTGCTTTTTTTATATATTTATTATTTTTGAGTAAAAATTAAAAAATGTTAAAAAGGTTTAAGCTTATTTGAGTAGTTAAAACGTAACAGATATTGTTACATAAAAAGGTGCAATTATGCATATGATTATTCAAGAAAAAAAATCTTTTAATTTATTCGTAAATAACACAATTACAGAAGGGCTAAAACGCTCAATCAAACATTTGACTTTTTCTTTGAAAATTCAATCAAACACTGTCTTAAGAAGTGAAGAGTGAAAAACAAAGTACTAAGCGTGGCCTTAAGACTAAAACCCTTTTACTTGGTTTTTTTTTTTTTTTTTGCTTTTATTTTATAACTGAAGTTTGCAACTGCAAGCTTCTCAAGACTAGCAAAATCTTGGACCCTTGGCATGCAAATTATCCGTGTTTTTTCCCACTGAGTCCTGCGAGTTAAGCATACAAAAGATGTCAATGAGATTATTTTCCTATGTGCAAAATATCGCACCTTCCACTTGCCTACCCCAATGCAATGCAAACCCTTATTGCCTTTCCTACCATAATTACATACTGAAGTAACCTGGTCCCTTAAATTACAATCCACTATTGATATTGTGAGACCCGATTTTATAGTACTGTACACTATATTTTTGTAAATCTTTGATAATGAAAATAAATTATTTAGTGAAATTAAATAAATATTTAAATTAGATTTTCACTTAGAAATTTGGAATTATTGGATTTATAAATTATAATATGGTGAATAAGAGTGGAAATGAATATTAAAGAATAAATTGAAAACATTGAATAAAGGAAGAAAACAAATTAGAAAATTGTACAAAGAAAGTGATATTTTCATGACATAAAATATCAATAGATATATTTATAAGAGAGGAAGAAAATTTATTTTTGGACATGTGATTAAACTTAATTTAAGGGAGTATATAAAAGAGATGAGAAAAACTAACCAAACCGTGCAACACACAGCAGCACGGTTTGATATTGTGTTGTTATGCCATTATGGTATAAAAAAAATTGGATGATAATGATAGATAAAGAGGATTTATTAAGTGCATATATGATGAGATTTTATTGGCTGAATTATATAACAAAAGAGGCAAAATGAAACAAGAAACATGCAGCTAAGAAAATGTAGGCTGCACGCCACTTCCTATTTGCTATTGTGTGATAGGGCAGAAAATTCTGTAAAGGAAATGAAATGTAATTTTTTATGGACCAACAAATGATGTTTAATGAAGAAAAATTTTCTACGTTGAAAGATGTTTAAACCTTATCGGTTGGAGCCTTCAAAAAGAAGGCAAAACAAGTTAAAACGTGGAGCAGAAGATCAGTCTCCATGCGCCATTGTATGAAGCTTGCAAAAAGGAGATGGAAATGGTCAAAACCGATCAGCATAGTGGCTATCACGCCACTCACTTTGCTGCTGTCTTGATTGCTCAGCTGATTCACTTAAAAGAGAGTGAAATGAAATTTTTATTGTATAAAAGGCCACATAATTGATACTTAAAAGAAGAGAAGTGCAATATTTAACATGGATTATTTTTATTGGCCGGAGAATGTAAAAAGATGATGGAAACAAGTCAATAAAACGGCAGCAGAGAGTCCTCTTAACCGTTCTTTTTGGAAGCAGGTTTTCATCACAATTTAATGAGCTACAAGACATGAAATGATGAGGAAAGAAAGGATAGAAAATAGGTGATAAAGTCTTATTGGCTAGCATGAATAAATAAAAGACTAATTGAATTAAAACTTCAGCAAAGTTCCTCCTCATTGCCGACTTACTCTGCTGCACTTCATTTTCTGTTTTAGTTTCACGTTTGCTCTGTTTTGCTTCCATTTTTCCAAGGGTTTTTAGCAAAAATCTCATCCTTTTGCTAGTTAATTATCTAAATCTTCTTGCTAAACCCTTCCTCCATCTTAAGAACATCAAGAAACCAAGAAAGGAGGAGGCTAACGTGAAAACAGAAACTGCTTTGGTTTGGAGCAGTGATGATTTGCTCAAGGTGAGTTTTCATATTATTATGGTTTTCTTAAATTTCAATGGTGAATTTCTATGTTTCTTAACATGAGAATCATAATTATAGACTTGTTTTTAGTTAAATCCTTTTAGAACCTGAAATTAGAACAAATTGAGATCTTGATATAGATGTGAACAAACAAGAAAATCTTGGCTGGAAATTGTATGAGCATGATGAGAAATGATTAATAGAATATAAAAAAATGGAATAGCGAGCTTGAAACCATGAGAGGATGAAGAATCAAAATTTTAGCTATTGCAAGGAGGCTTCGGTTGGACATGGAAGAGTAGGGAATTTATGGCTTCATGCAAGAATAAGTCAAGGAATGTTCACGTGTAACAGAGGATATGGAGTTAGTTTTTTGTTTTCATTCTGTTAGTTATTTTTCCCGCTTTTAGTTTGTTATGATGCTATCCCAGCTGGGACCCTTACTTCACGTGTATATATATATATATATGCTTGTAACCTCTGTTAAAACAATTAATTCAATAGAATCACAATTCTGTTTTTATCATGGTACCAGAGCCGAGGTTTTCCCGCCTCTTAAATTTCCATTTTCCCGCCACTTGATTTTCCTCTCTCGACTATCATTTTCTTTCCTTCCAAACAGTCTTTAACCTTGCAATGAACACTGCAAAGAAAAACGACTCCTCATCCAGTACAACAACGAACACTGCTGGATTTGAAGATTCATCGCTCCATCCCTTTTTCATTCATTCCAATGAAAATCCGTCCTTAATCCTTGTTTCCTCTGTTCTTACCGGATCTAATTATCATTTATGGAGTCGTGCCATGAAAATGGCTTTGTTGTCGAAAAACAAGTTTCAATTTGTCACTGGCACTCTGGAAATTCCTTCTGCAACAGATCCACTCTTCTCGGCATGGGAGAGATGTAACACGCTGGTTCTTTCTTGGCTACTACACTCAGTATCTCCTTCTATTGCTAAGAGTGTCATTTGGTTTGACACTGCTGTTGAGGTTTGGAATGATTTGAAGGCAAGGTTTTCTCAGGGCGATGCCTTCAGAATTTCTGAGCTCCAAGAAGAGATTTATTCTTTCCGGCAGAATAATCTTCCTGTTACAGATTTTTTCACACAACTGAAGGTGTTATGGGATGAGCTGATGAATCTTCGGCCTATATTAAGCTGCTCGTGTAATCCAAAATGTAGCTGTAAGGCTTTGGAAACAGTTAAGACTTACCAGGAGAATGATCATGTGATTTGTTTCCTCAAAGGTCTGAATGAGGGATTTGCTGTGGTTAGATCTCAAATCTTGCTAATCGAACCTCTGCCTCCTATCAATAAGGTGTTTGCTATGGTGCTTCAGCATGAAAGGCAAATCAATTCTGTTATCACTTCTCCATCTTCCAAGGTTGAGTCATCTGCTTTTGCTAACAAGGCTACATTCAACCCTTCGGGCAGAGGTCCTTCCACAAGGAGATTGAACTCAAGTGTTCGGAGACCTTTGTGCACACATTGTGGTTATATGGGACACACCATTGAGAAATGTTTCAAGAAACATGGTTTCCCTCCTGGTTTCAAGCCACGATCTCGATTTGGAGTATCCAATTATGTTGATACTTTTTCCTCCAAAGCAGAGGAAGTTCTTTCAGTGTCTGATCAAGCACCTCGAGATCTCACTTCATTCCCTTTTACAAAGGATCAGTACACCAAGTTGCTGGAAATGCTTCAATCAGCCGACAATGACTCTTCTCCAGTCTCTTATGCTAATGCTGCCAGTAAGTTTGTGTGTTCCTCTTCACAGAAACCTGAAATCACATCTGTATCAGGTAATGCCTTTAACCTATCACCTCATCAATCTATTTTCATTCTTGACACAGGTGCCACTGATCACATTATTTGTTCTGCTCACTTATTTCTTTCCTATACACCTGTATTCAACTCTCATGTTAGACTTCCTAATGGTCAATTTGCTAATGTTACACATGTTGGCACCGTACAACTTACATCAGATCTTATTTTACAAAATGCTTTGCTTGTGCCTACCTTTTCCTTTAACCTGATTTCTGTCAGTAAACTCACCCAAACTCTTAATTGTTTTTTGTTGTTTCAACCTGAATTTTGTGTTATTCAGGATATCAAGAACTGGAAGATGATTGGATTAGCTAAACTTAGTCAAGGTCTCTACCAATTTGTGCCCTCATCCTCCTCTAGTTGTTCCACATTAAGTCATGTTTCAACATCCAATATGACTACTGTTCCTAACACTTGGGATTTATGGCATTATAGATTAGGTCATGCCTCAACTCCTCGAATAAGGCTGTTGAACAAGTTAGATCCTACAATTACTGTACGAGATACATCTCCTTGTGATATTTGTCACTTTGCCAAACAGAAGAGAAATGTTTTTCCATTGAGTAATTCTGTTTCTAATAGTTGTTTTGAACTCATACACATTGATATTTAGGGTTCTTATCATGTGCCTTCTCTCTATGGTCATAGATATTTTTTAACTATAGTTGATGATCATAGTCGACATACTTGGGTTTATTTCATGAAATCCAAAACAGAGGCAAGAACCTTAATGCAAACTTTTTGTTCTCTTGTCGAAAATCAATTCAATACCAGAGTTAAAGTCATTCGTACTGATAATGGACAAGAGTTTAATGTTCCTTCTTTTTACTCAGAAAAAGGAATTATCCATCAAACCTCTTGCGTACAAACTCCTCAACAGAACAGCATTGTTGAACGTAAACATCAGCATATACTAAATGTGGCTAGGTCCTTACGGTTTCAAGCCCACTTATCTGAGTCTTTTTGGTCAGATTGTATAGGTCATGCAGTACATCTGATTAATAGGATACCATCACCTATCATAGCAAACCACACTCCTTTTGAACTCTTGTATAACAAAGCCCCCACATATAGACATCTCAGAACTTTTGGCTGCTTATGCTATGCCTCAACCTTAGCTCATCCTCGATCCAAATTTGATCCTAGGTCCACCAAGTGTATATTCATTGGTTTTCCTGCTGCTGTTAAAGGTTACAAGTTATACTGCTTACAAACTAAGACTGTTTTTATCTCAAGAGATGTAATTTTTTATGAGAACATTTTCCCTTTCTCATTTGGCAATACTGATGGATATTCTCAAGGAGATTTTGTTATTCCCTCATGTCCTAATCTGTCAACTGATACTATAGCTACCATAAATCCATCCATTTCACCTCCTTCAACTGATGCTATAGCTACAATAAACCCTTCATACTCACGTCAGTGTTCTGATCTCAATTCATTGTCTGAGTCAAACTCAATTCATCCAGAACATGTTTCTCTAAGAAGGTCAACTAGACATAGAGTCCCACCAACATATCTTCAAGATTACCATTTTAGCTTGGTTAATTCTAATTCATCACCAGTTTTATATTCTGAAAACCCAAAATCAGGTATGCTTTATCCTTTATCTTCTGTCCTCAATTACAATAAATGTTCTTCCCCACACAAAGCATTTTCTATAGGCATTACCACCATTACAGAACCACAAACATATACTGAAGCAATTCAGCATGAGCATTGGAGAAAGGCAATGCAGACTGAATTAGAAGCTTTGCAAGCAAACAACACTTGGATGGTTACTGATCTGCCTGCTTCTAAACAACCCATAGGTTGTAAATGGGTTTATAAGATTAAGTATAAGGCTGATGGCCAAGTTGAACGGTTTAAGGCCAGATTGGTTGCCAAGGGATATTCTCAACAAGCCGGTGTGGATTTTACTGACACATTCTCTCCTGTGGCAAAGATGAGTACTATTAGAACTCTCTTGGCAGTCTCAGCAGCGAAAGGCTGGCACTTACACCAGCTGGACATCAATAATGCATATTTGCATGGTGATCTTCATGAAGATGTATATATGACTTTACCACCTGGTTATCCTGATGCAAAGCCGGGCCACGTATGCAAGTTATTGAAGTCTTTGTATGGTTTAAAGCAGGCTGGACGTCAATGGTATCATAAACTTAGTCAGGCTTTACTTGATCAAGGGTTTCAACAGACTTCTTCAGATCATTCTCTGTTTTTGAAAGGCAGTAACACTTCTTTCATTGCGTTGTTAGTTTATGTTGATGATGTTATACTCGCTAGCAACGACATCCATCTCATTGATGGGATGAAAACTTATCTTGACACTGCTTTCAAGATAAAGGATCTGGGTATACTGAAATATTTCCTTGGACTTGAGATTGCTCGAACCCAACAAGGCATCAGTGTTTGTCAGAGGAAATATGCTTTAGAGATTTTACAAGAACATGATTTTTTGGGCTGTAAACCGACTCCTACTCCTATGGTTTCCTCTCAAAAACTCTCTAAAGCTGTTGGAGTTGAACTTACCGATCCTTTGCCTTATCGAAGGATTGTTGGAAAATTGATGTATTTGACTAATACTCGACCTGACTTGTCGTTTGCTGTCCAGCAGCTTTCTCAATACTTAGCTCAGCCTACTACTATCCATTTGACAGCAGCACAACGAGTTCTCAGATATGTTAAAGGTAGTCCTGGTCAAGGCCTTTTCTTTCCTGCCAACTCAGATCTCCAGCTTAAGGCTTTTAGTGATTCAGACTGGGCTGCTTGTGCTGACACACGCAGATCTATTACTGGTTTTTGTGTGTTCTTAGGAGATGCTCTCATATCATGGAAGTCTAAGAAACAACAAATTGTTTCCAGGTCATCTTCTGAAGCGGAATACAGGGCTATGGCTTCTCTCACCTGTGAATTACAATGGCTGCTGTACTTACTTAATGATCTTCACATTTCCCACTCATCACCAGCCTTGCTTTTCTGTGACAACAAATCTGCTATTGCCATTGCCGAGAACCCTGTGTTCCATGAACGTACAAAACACATTGAGATTGACTGCCACTTAATTCGACAGAAACTTTCAGCTAGTGTCATTCGGTTGCTCCATGTTTCTTCTTCATGTCAACTGGCAGATATTTTCACCAAACCACTTTCTGCTTCTATTTTTCATACCCTTCTCAGCAAGTTAGGGACTCACAACCTCTTTACTCCAGCTTGAGGGGGGGCTAACAGAGGATATGGAGTTAGTTTTTTGTTTTCATTCTGTTAGTTATTTTTCCCGCTCTTAGTTTGTTATGCTGCTATCCCAGCTGGGACCCTTACTTCACGTGTATATATATATATATATATATATATATATATATATATATGCTTGTAACCCCTGTTAAAACAATTAATTCAATAGAATCACAATTCTGTTTTTATCAACGTGGACAAGGAGGAATAGATTGAAAACAATAATTGAGAAGAAAATGTTAAAAGACAAAGAAATGGCCAAAGAAGGGCTTTGGCCATGACATCTTTGGATAGGTAAAATAAAATGAATTTTCCAATTAATGGTAGAAAATAACTATAGAAATTAGAAGCGAAGGATGGGTGAAATTAAAACCAAAAAAGGAACTAAATTGAAGAAGTTGAGCTTTAGCATCAGTATAATTTATATTGGTTATACTTGTGTTAGGATATTAGTGACTGCATTTTATGAATACTAGTGGCTCAAAAATAAGAAGAAAAATATTAATATTTTTTTATAAAATTATTTTACAGCCGGAGTTGACAGAATTTGATAAAAAGTAACCCGGAAGCTCGGCTTCATAAGACGAGTAAGGGGAGAGTGTGTGAGTTGTAGTGATATAATGAATTGCATGTTTTCTTAAGCTAAATTTTATGAGAATATTGGATGCATGATTTGGTTTGAAAACATGCAAAATTGTGGTTGATAAGCTGGTTTATATACTGCGAATTGTGTGCAGGAGGTTAGAAATCCAGAGCCGTTATGCGGTCAGAAAATTTCCAAAAGTATTTAAAAATATTATAAAATATTTTAGATATATGAAATGATTTAAATGGGAAATTTTGAATATAATTTCCACCAATTTTCCATAAATTGGAAATTATGAGAAAGTTATAAAATTAAATATTCATGTTTTATATTTTCATTAAAGTGAGAAATTTATTATGTTTTATATGATATTAAATATTCAAAGTGAATATTTATTGTGTTCTCACTTAATACATGAATATTTACTGACTGATTTACGGTATGTGGAAATGAGAAATAAATACCTTTTTGGAAATATTACTTAAATAAATGATTTGATTCATGGGATTTCCTTAAATGTATTTTTATGGGAAAAGAAATGATTTTATACCTTTATGGAACTAAATACTAATCTTATTTATTTTATAAATTCCATAAAGGTGATGATATAGGAAAATGTGAGAGCCTTATGGATAAACGTAAAATATTTCAAATTATTTTAAATAAGATCCATAAAGGCTGTGGTACAGTTTTTATACTATTTTGAGACTTAGGCCCCGAGATTCATGCTTACTATTGTTACTGTTACTATCACGTGACTGATTGACCCGCCAGTCATCAACGATCCCGGATGTGACTTGACAAGTGTACACCAAGGACTCCCTATAGATCATGGTCATAGATCTCACTGTATACTGTTATTGTGTCCCTTCGGGGATGATTACTGTGTCCCTTAGTGGACGATGATAGCATGACATGATGTAAGGTGATGCCTAGTCTCAACTTATTGATTTTTGTTTACTAAAGGGATTTACTGAATCCTGTTTTACTGTGCTGCACTGTGAATTACTGTTTACTGAAATGAACCGTACCGAAATACTGTTTTACTGAACTGTACTGTACTGGGAAATATTGTTTACTGAACTGGTAGCTACTGATTACTGTTTCTTGAACTGAATTGTACTGATTACTGTTTACTGAACTAGTAGCTACTGATTACAGTTTACTGAACTGAATTGTACAGAATACTGTTTACTGAACTGAAAGGAAATTTACTGTGATCAAGAAAGAATACTTTGAAATTATTTCTAAAATAGAAAAATTACCGAACTGTTATCTAGCGATTTGGATATTTATAAGCTACTGTACTGAAAAGACTGTTTATTGTAACTACTGTTTTACCACTGTACTGTCACGTGTTTTGAACTGTACTGAAAGGAAGGAAAATAAATGGTTTATCTTGTTTATAATTATGGAGAAATGGGCATTAAATTGTTTTATTAACACAATTTATAAATTACTCCCGATAGTCGCTCTGGGTTTCTGGGACAAGATAGGTATTCTAAAATACCATCCATGCTCCATCTGGATTTCCCCGGCCGACTATAGTATCCTTCTTTTATTATGCTTAGTACACCGTTAGGAAAATAAATATTTTCTTGCATATAGATTTCATTATATCAAGCAGCATACAACTTTTTTACTGAGCACGTGGTTCACTCATCCCTTACTTTCTAATTTTCCAGATTTATAACGAAGATTATTTGATGGCTTCCTCGGATAATTATAGCTGTGAGTAGCCCACTGGGACAAAGAGCATTGAAATTTAAAGGTACAGTCACTTCTCTTATATATTCAGACACTTGTATACAGTACTACATTATTGTAAAATATAAACAGGAAATGTAAAGTGTATGAAATATTGTAAAAATTTTTATATTCCGAATTTATTGAATAAATGTTTACCATTTATTACTGTTAATGATTAAGTGTTAAAGGCATTGCAGACAGCCTAACCGGTAAAAATATGTAAAATACTAGTAAATATTGTGTAAAAATGTACTGTAGACTGTTACAGATATAAAACCCTGTGGGCAGATTCTGATATGTATGCTACATTACTGTCTGGGTTTTACATGACATATCTTCCCCAACTGCCCTCCCACGAGGAGGGTAGAGCAATTTTGAATGTAGTATGTAGCAGAGGCGCTGTCTGAGCCACCACTAGATGAATTTCCCGCTGCTCTTCCATAATAACTAACCTGGTATTGTTTCCTGCTCAGGTTTCAACTCTCCTAGTATGATAAAGCCATGGTAATGTACAGGAAGCATCATACTATATGTATATATATCAGCTATAAATTGAGGAAACTTATGGGTTGAAAAGTCTAACCTGTTTAACCTAATAACAACATATACAAAAACAAAGCATGCATGTGAGGATAATTCAGCTACGTAACAAGAAACCAAGCTTAAGTTGCTTGGTTTATTCAATGCCCTCTTATAAGCCTTTACAGAGTGCATCACAAGACATCTCGGGAGGGATTCAGTCATATTGTAAGCTGACATTTTATTTTAGTTGGGAAGAATCTGAGTATGGTACGATAGGGGTTTTAAGGAGTTGGAAGCTTTCAATTCTTGGTGCTGCTGCTGGATTCCATCTATAGTCGGAAAGGGGCCTTGTCACGTACATATCTCTTATTACTTTGAACTTGGCTTCTAAACTAATGCCATGCAGGTTATACGATTTCAAATATATACATTTGTATAGAGAGAGCTGATTTCAAAGTTGATCTTCAAATAACAACATTGACGAAATTTCAGATTGAAAAAACAGAACAAAGCAAAACCAAAACAACCAAAACTAATACTATGCAGGTTATATAATTTCAACTATATATATAGCTGATTTCAAAGTTAATCTTTACAAATGAAAATATTAACCTCACACCAAAAATAAATAAATACAAAATATTAACCAACTTCCACATAAAAACAAACAAATCCAAAGAGACTTCACTCGACGGGGAAGTCTTCCAACGCAGGAAGATGGTCGAAATTCAAGATGCCCAGCAACTCATCAGTGGAAAGCTTATCCGAACACTTGCTTATTTCGTTGTTTTTACTATTGCTAATCCCCAACAGCTGCTCCACCTCCTCGAAAGGGTCCCCATCAGCACCAGCATCAGTGGCAGGTTCATCTAATAACTTGCTTATTTCATTGTTTTTACTATTGCCAATCCCCAATAGCTGATCCACCTCCCCGAAAGGGTCCTCATCATCGTTTGACATAATTTCCCTCACACCATTGCTTGCCAAAGCATCGGACTCTAGTTGTCCAAAACCAGAACCCACATTACAATCAAATTGGCCTGATTCTCCCACAAAAGTTGACTCTGATTGCTGCAACCAGCTGCTTCCATACACAGGATTCTTATCCATCGAAGGATCAACCAAGATGGATGCCTGAGACAGATATTCCAGTCCAAAACCAGAACCGACATTAAAACCAAACTGACCTGATTCTCCCACAAAAGTTGTTTCTGATTGCTGTAAGGGCAAGCTATTGCTTCCATCCACGCCACTGTTATCCATCGAAGGATCAACCACGGTGGATGCCCGAGACCGGCATTCTAGTCCAAAACCAGAACCGACATTAAAACCAAACTGACCTGATTCTCCCACAAATGTTGTTTCTGATTGCTGCAAGTGCAAGCAGCTGCTTCCATCCACACCATTGTTATCCATCGAAGGATCAACCAAGGTGGATGCTTGAGACCGCCATTCCGGCAGTTTCTTCTGATGCTGATCTTGATCGTTTGATTGGCCTTGAGGCGACGTTAGTTTTCCAACGAACTCGTTCAGCCAAACGCTTTCATATTCATCATGCCCTGAACGAGAGAGGTCTTTAATCTTGCATATAACCCATTCTTGAAACCTTTCTCCTGGCAAACGGTACTCATACATGATCCAACTAGTTTTTGTGGCATCCCCTCGACTTTTTTTCTCATTCTTGAACTCAAGAAAGTTAAGGGTGTTAACATATCCTAAAACAATATCTTCTTGGCCTTCATCAACAATCGGCTTCTCACCCGTTGAAGACTTCCAATATCCACCGCTACCGTTTCCATCTCCTAGACTTTCAACAACCCTTCTGGGTCGTTTTCCATTTGCATTCTTCTGGGAAATCTTCTGTCGGCGGCTGAAGAAGAATCGTTGGTTGCTTTTGATAAACGGCAGGCCCTTTCCACTGTTGATATCAAATAACAGGCTAGGTTCTGTGGAATATATATCATAAAACTCAATCAAATGCTGCCATTCACCCATGCCTTCCCCCTGAATCAATTTCGGGAGATAGTGAGAAACTATCTCTTCATCTGAAGGATCAAAAACTATTCCAGCAAGCATTTTATTTCTTCTTGTAAACTAAGCCTGCTTTTTTTTTTTTTGGTTTTACAGGAGAGAAGGGGTTGTTTCCTCTTTCGACTGTTTTCCTTTCTAATTTCCTTCCGCGTAGAGAACAAGAGGCGCAAGCACCAAGCACTCACTTTTATAGAGATCAAGACGCGGCAACAATATTTTAAAACTAACTTCTGTATTTTTTTTTATTTGTACAAATTATTTTGAGCTTATCTCTACACATAAAAAAAAGGCCTAGCCCAGCAGCATGTACTCCCAACAAACCCAGTCCAAATTATTGTACTTAATAGAAACCCAAACTACGTTTTTTGGAACTCCAGAAACAAAACCAAGGGCTTTAAATCTAGTATTCGCTTCCAACCACTTCTTAAGATTTTTCTCTAGTTCGTTTCTTTTCAAATGGACTCACCAACTTTATTCATCAGATGCTTAAGGACGAATTTGGGGCATCTAAGCTAGCACTGGAGTTCTCTGACTCTGATTTTGATTTTGCAAGGGAATTTGAAGGCGAATGGGTTAATATAATTCCAAGATATGCAATTTTCATGTTCACCTATAGCCTCTGGTCAAGCATGTCTACTTAATACTGTTGGGATTATGGTTATCACATTTGTATGCAATCATTCTTCCCTGGTAAAGCCTTCTCGCACTTTCCTGTCCCTTAACATTCATTAAGAAGCTATTAATAATGGCAGAGTGATTGCTGATGGTTTCTGTGGTTAAAGAAGTACGTGTCTTCAGAAATCGGAGGCTGCTTCTATGAGCCTTACATCTTTAATGATTGAAGGAAATCAGAGGCTGCCTCTATGAGCCTTACATCTTTAAAGAAGTCATAGGACTAGCAAGTCTTACCCAATGTAATGCCTGTTCTACAACTGTGTTACAGTTAATTTCCTTGACAATCCAGAAAGCTTGTTGCTGGTTGAGGAACTCTTCTTCTTTATTTTCCTCAATTTGCATATATGGTAGTAGTTCATATAACTTTCAGAGTAACCCTCATATTTCGTCTTCTTTGCATCACAAAATCTTGTACCCTTGGCATGTAAATTTTCCATGCATTTTCCTACTGAGTCCTGCTAAGTAGGTATTCATAAGATATCCATGAGATTATTCTCTGCTGCTGTGCAAAATTTGATATCAATTCTAGCTACCATTGTTTCATCAAATCCTAACCATGCCTACTTCAATGCAATGCAAACCCTTACTGCCTTTCCTACCTTAATTACAAACTTAAGTATCCTAGTCCCTTAAATTACAGTCCACTATTAATATAAAACCCTGTTGGCTAATTCTGATATGTATGCTACATTACTGTCTTGGTTTTACTTGACATATCTTCCCCAACTGCCCTCCCACGACGAGGGTAAAGCAACGTTGAATGACATGTATGTTTTTTTCCTTCTGATGCTGGCTTTTCTCTTTTGTTATTTTTCATGCCTTGTTAACGGATAGTTTGTATTAGACTGCGATCTCAGTTGGAGTAAGGCCTGTACCTCTTGAAAAGCAATTTCTCAAAACCAGAACCCAATACATGCGGACCTGAGTGCTGCTGTATCTGTTGTTTCAGAGTTCAAGGAGCTAGTACTGATGTGCTAAGGAGATAATGAGAAGCACAGAGCTGATCAGCGACCGTGGTAAAACTGACTTAATTCGTAAACATAATAAATCCTGTACACATAAGTAAAACTTAAAAGTGTTCTTGGACTCAATTTGCAAGTTCCAGCAATTCTAGAATTACAAGCATCCCTGATGCTTGAAAACAAGGAAAACAGGATAAATTACAATAAAAAAAGTTCGATCTCAAAATGGAAAATACGAAATGGCAGCGCAATAAACATCTGGATGGATAGTTCGAGATCTTTAGATAAACTCACACACCTAGCGACACAAGACATCCCGGAGCACATTAAACACCTGACTATCATATAATAAATGCAAATAGTTGGAACCTGGATTGAGTCGCACCCTATCTATCCACAACCTCCTTAGATTACATCAAAGGTATACCACTGCCTATGCAGCCTGGAAGTGATACCCTATGTTGGGCTCTCAAAAAAATGGAGGATTCACGACGAAGTCATTCTATAACTAATTACTCCTATAATATTAACATTTGTAAAAGTGAGTATGATTCTGTTGTATTGAATGAATTATAGTCAATACAAAATAGATTATATAGCTCAGTCAGTTGAGCTCGCTACAACTGTTCAAAACAGAATACAACTACCAACTAACTTCTAACTACTTAATACATTAGGACCCAGTTGATACGGCTGGAGTAGCAGCTGTTTGTGATTAGTCAGCTTCTATAGCTGATATGGTGACAATAGCTGATGATCCAGAAGCCAGCAACTCATCAGTGGAAAGCTTATCCGAACACTTGCTTATTTCGTTGTTTTTACTATTGCTAATCCCCAGGAGCTGCTCCACCTCCTCGAAAGGGTCCTCATCAGCACCAGCATCAGTGGCAGGTTCATCCAATAGCTTGCTTATTTCATTGTTTTTACTACTGCCAATCCCCAATAGCTGATCCACCTAATCGAAAGGGTCCTCATCATCGTTTGACATAATTTCCCCCACACCGTTACTTGCCAAAGCATTGAACTCTAGTACAAATAAAAAAGAGATTTTCTTCTTGGTTTTTGGAAAGTTTCTTGCTTTCTGCTAGATGTTGGAGAGGCCAACAAGTCGGTGAAGTAGAGGATCAAACCAAACACTTTTGTTTCATGTATGTGTACTGTTCACAGCTTTTTTTTATATTGGTTTTTGGAAAGTTTCTTGCTTTCTGCTGGATGTTGGAGAGGTCAACAAGTGGGTGAAATAGAGGATCAAACCAAACACTTCGGTTTCATTTGTGTACTGTTCACAGCTTTTTTTATGTTGAAGTGATTGGATTCGCTTTCCGTATCGGAAAAGGGTTCTTAAGAACGAAATTGGATTTTGTGGGGAGGCTTGGTTTGAGTGTGGCGAAGTGTAGGTTTATTTTGTTGTGATTAACTCTGGCTAATTACTTAAGGACATGTCAAGTAGCTGGGATTGGGCTATGGAGCAATGGCCGGACTTGGCAATTTTATACAAGGGTAAGAAACAGAACATGAAGTTGACTCTGGTTTACTATAAGTACCATTGTATAGCATTCTCAGGCTATCAAGGTTCTCTGTTGGCTCAGATCTTCTGATTATGCAAATAGGATAAATACTAATCCTGACAATGGAGATTGTGAGCTGAAGCAAACCAAGAAACCGATGACGCCTTTCATAATCAACCAAGTTGACTTGTTTTCCTCAATTGTTTTCCTCAACTCATGCAGAATTTTCATGCTTTAAATTATCTGTTCCTTGAACAGAAACAATCATACATTTTCCTGGCTCTGAAATGCTTACCTGATGTGGCCTTGAGGTGAAACAGAAGTCTGAGGAACACAAATTCACTCCCTCAGGTATTTTAAAGTCCGTATCATACACAAAAAAACTTCGAAACTGCTCTATTTTTTGTCAGATGATTCTGCAAAACAAAAGCTGACCAAATGTTGGAAAGAACAAGAAAATGATTATAATTTTGACAGAATGATTCCGGGATTTCCTGTTTGTTTCAAGGCAGTTTAACTATACTTGCACCCTTGGCTAAAGTTCTGTTTCAACTGTTCCTAAGATATCAGACAGTGATGCAATTCTTATAGTTCAAATTCATCTTCTTGACTTGTCAATTTGCTCACTATGACGTTGAAAAAAAAAACCGAAGAGTCAAGACTATCCTGTAAGAGTTGGCCAGTAGATACATTTGTTTGAGAAGATTTGTTCCAGGAAAGACTTGTTTATACTAAGTCAATGCAAGGATAAAATTCACTTAAAAAAGATTGGTGAAAAAAAAAATCAGAAATTAAGCTGGAATATTAATTAGCTAGAGTCGTAATAAGTAACAATATATATAGTTCATCTGACAAATTGATAACCATGACCACCACACACAACTCAACATTACAGAAATAAAAGTAAAAGATTGCTGAATCTACAAGAAAGATTGAGAAATTTGGACAACTTTAACTCGGCATTTCTTCAAAGTTTCAAGCTGATTAATCCAGAAAAAAAGATTGAGAAGTTCAGACAATCATGAAATATACTTAGATTTCATACACACCAGCTCAATGACAAGGGTTGCTAGACAGGGAGGACTACTAAGTATACTTTCCCAGTCATAAGAGTAGCAAGTATTTATCTTCAGTTAAGTCTAGTTAAGGAACTTGGGAATTCTATGAAGTCCATAAGCTTTCAAATGAATATTAGAGTTCCAGTTAGAAGAATCTTATATGCAATATCAATTAATCCTATTTAATGTTTTGAAAATGAAAAGGCAGGGAGTTTTTTTTTGATAAGAATCAATTGAAAATTTCGTATACGTACCCTTGAAACCTAGTACCTAAATGAAGTGACTGAATGCTACTAATCCCTCACAGCAGATCTGCTGCAGAATATTATAAAAGAAGGTGAAAATATTTGGTCCAACATCAATAAAAGCTTCAACAAGAGACTGCAGGTTTAGCAATGTGTAGTATTTTGCTACCAAATACAATAACCCATGGCATCATCCTGTATCAGCTTTTCTAAACTGCCTAGAGGACTCCGAAGTTTCCATGCCTCAATTTTGCTAGCTTGTGTCAAATTGGATAAGAAGTCGGCACAAGTATTAGCCTCCCTATACACATGCTTCACTGAACAAGTCCAGTCTCAATTTTTTTTTTTAATTTCCTGAATTGTTATAACTTGATTGGGGCTCAAATTCTTGCTTGGATGCAGTTTGATTGGTTGTTGGAATCTCTATTAACTTAACGCCATGTGCCATTCCTCAAAATTAAATTTGAGTCTGACCATCCAGAAGTAAAATCCTTACCTAAATTTTGTTGAAGGAGTTCTTCAAAAATAAAATAAAATAAATTCTCATTCTGAACCAATCAAATAATACAAGGCATTTGACTCAGTTATTGGTGCATGATTTCTCTACTCAAAGAACAAAGTTTAAATCTCCTTCCCCTGAATCAAAAAGAGCAACTATGAGGTATGTGGTCAGGAATTCCAGTTTGATGGAACATACCGAGTAGTTATTGAACCTTGTCATTTTTTTTTGGACAATAGAGGCCTCTGGCCTGGGAAAGGAAGAATGCATATGCTAAGACTCGAATTTCAGACCTGCAAAACTTCCACCTTAATGTAGGTGAGGGTATGACCACTTGAGCCAACAACCATTGAATATTGTTAGTGTGATTTGGATTGCCAAGAAACACAAGTTGAGTTCTCAACCTTGTTCCTCAAGCCAACGTGCTAAAAAGCTAGAAGCATCTGCATCTGTTTATCTGTGCGTCCTCAATCAGCCTACAGTCCAGACATAGTCAAACCTCGTGCTAGGAAAAAGTTCAAGGGGACTACAGTCTAAGACTAATGAAGAGGTTGAAGCAACTGAAAACATTAAAAAAGAAGCCATTGCAAGTTGCAAAACCTAGTGCCTTAGATCGTCAAATGTTCATGTCTGTCTGAAGATGACTCATGTTAAACAAGTTAAAAAAGTTCTGTTTGACCCATGTTGTCATTACTTTTCATTTTAGTAGTTGCAGCTGTCGTCTTTTCATATATATATATATATATATATATATATATATATATATATATATATATATATATATATTCTTTCTATATTATAGAATTTACAAGTTAACTTTCTCATATTTACTTGTCATGAAAATTAGCTCCTAAGCTCTCTTCAGAGTTGTAGTTATTGCTACATGCAGGTTTGTTAACACTGCTGTTCTTATCATTATGAAGTGGTTCTGACTTTAGATCTGTCATTAAATTGAAGGTTATATTAACTATTAAACTTGTTCTTATTATTGGTTTTACAACTTGCCGAGTTTGTTTGGATTTAGTTAATTATGATGATAAAGGACAGTACTGGATCTGTTGCAATTGCTAATACATATACACAATAGTCTCCTAGCTTTTTTGATAAAATCTGCAAATTCTTACTTTCTGGATTTCGCAAAATCCTCGATTGTTCACTAGCATAAATTTGCCTTATTGTCTGTCATCTTACTGTAAGGCGAATGAAAACTTTTTCATTGAAAACGGGAACAGATCAGATCTAAAATTGATTAAGTATTTCAAGAAGTATGCAGGTGTTCTGAAAAAAGCTGAGTAGAAATATGAATCACCTAGAAGAAATATAGCAATAAAAAACACCAATTTATAAACTGCTTTAAGGCTAAACTTAATGGCTTCTGGCACCTATGATTGAAGACAAGGTTATCTGTTAGTGAGACCAGCATGTACAAGCACTGCACAACAGTTTCCTGCCAGATTTTTTGTGTTCCATAAAGCACAAATGGTTTAAAAATTGGAAACCAGAAATAGTAATATTCAGGCAAAATAAATTGATCGCGAAAAGAACAGAACTGATTTAGATTCTCGCCAAGTTTGATTTCCAGATTATTTTAGACAGTGGATTGATCCGTTCACAACAGAAAGTTCTAAATCCAAGCAGTGGCAGAGTAGCACAGTTAAATACCAGTATCAAATTGTCTTATGCCTTGGCATGGCTGACAGGAGCCAGAAGTAATTTGTAACCAAATTTGACCCTGGAAACAGGTTGTTCAAAAGCCAAACCAGGGATGACTAGAATTCACGTAAGTAGGAACAAAATCATCACTTGCAAATCAATGCTGAACTGGAATTAACTATTCATTGATAACAATATGGTTGTGAAAATCGGGCAATCATCACTATCACATGTGAAAAATAGTTAGAAAACTAAGACTTTACATTTCTCTGAAGCTTTTGGTAAATTCATCAATCTCTTAGCGATCTTTGACCTCCCTTTTGTTGCCTTCTGCGTTCTTGTTCTGGTCAGTACTGTGAAATTCTCAAGAACTTGGGCATTCTTAAGAAAATACTCAACCATTTCCATCCCATCTTTTTTACCATCGAATAACAAAATTTTAAGTGTCTTGAGTTGAGACCACAGAAAGGAAGGAATTTTCTTGGGTGGTAATGTACTTCTCTTGATGCTGCCTGAATTCTGGTGATTGACCTGAACAAGAAACAAATATATAAGAAAACTTGCCACGCTACATTGAATATATGGAAATAACACAAATTATGTTAAATTATATTTCATGTCATACCTTAAAAATAAGAGCTTCTAAACGAGGAAAATGCGCGAGTAAATTTGGTAGTACTCTTTCCCACGCAACAAAAAAGCAGCCATCGAGACTCAAACAAGTTAATTTAGGCATCTGAGGGACCATGCTACAACATATGAGGAAAAGCTACAGGAAATGACATTGTGGTTACTTTTTAGTGCACTTTTTGAATAGAAAAATCAATAAACAAGAAGTTCACTCTTCTGTAATAAATGAATTTTGGTTTGAAGAAAACTAACCTCTGCAAAATCGGCAGATAAATGAAGTGATTGAACATTACTAATGCCTTTAAATACATCAGTTGCTGTTGCATTGGGCCCCATAAAAGAGTGATGAAAATAGTAAATTTTCCCAAAACTGATACAAGCTTCAACAAGAGAGTTGGGATTTTTCAGAAGGAAGCGTTTTGGTAGGCAATAGCATTTGAAGTAGACAAGGCTAGGGGCATCAATTAGAATCTCATACTCAGAAAATCCCCAAGCATAGTCTATGGTCAGTCTCTTCAGAGTAGGGTTAGAAACATAGAGTTTACACTGTTTATTCATGATGCATCTCTCTACAAGCAATTCCTCAAGCACTGAGCAGCTAGAAAAGAGTCTTTGAATTGAATCATCATCTGAAATTCGAATATGGGAAAGTTGGAGAATCTTGAGACTAGGAAGACAAATCTTATCAGGCACTTTTAGGACAAACTTGCACTTGATGTATGATTCTAGTCTCAATGTTACCAATGTCTTGCAAGTAAATACGCGCATCGGCAGCCTATTAAACTCTCTACAGTTAAGGCATAAATCAAGTTCTTTGACACTGTTATGTAATGCATATCGTATCCATCCCTCTACCCGATGAGCTTCAACAAATTCTCCACACTTTAGACGAAATTTATCTACAATCCCAACATGGTAAAACAGAATTCGATCCACAAAATTCATAAAACTGTAACTGTTCAATTTTCGACTTTTAAAACTATCTTCGAAGTTAAGATTAGATATCAAAGTAAAAATTTCACTCCACCTTGTTGAAAGAATAGATGTGCGAAACGCTTCTTTCAATGGAAGGAATGAGATTATGTGACAGAGAAGTTCGTCAGGTAAACTACTGATCCTATCTTCATCTTTGCTGGCTCTAACTCGCTTTGCCATTATCCAAAAGATTGGTAAAACCTTGTTTTCTTGTATTTTAGATCAATGTTACGTGGCTATGTATAGTGTATTAGTAGTAAAGACTAAAGAGGAACCTTGTGTATCAAGAAACCTAGTTTTTTTAGGACACGAACTCTAAACACCCTAATTTGCAGCTTTTTTTATAGCTATTATTATAAAAATAAAAAACAAGTGTTACGGTAAATAAGAATATAATGGTGGTGTAACTCTTCAGAACCTGGTCATTGGTCTGCAAGCAATTTTTTGTTTTATCTTTTTTTTTTACGCTCAGATTTAAAACTAAAAACTGGCGACAGTTTTGGGTTTAGCAACACAACAAAAAGCAATTCTAAAACCCTTTTTTTTTACCTATTAAATATATTATTTATTTATTTTGGAGTTTGCATATTTGATGTTTATATAGGTTGATATTTAATTAGGTAAGTAAATAGTTAAGATTTAATAAATTTATTTGCATGATGTATAATTGGTAAGATATTTGATAAGATTTAATTTTTATAATGATTTGTTTGATATTTGATAAGATTAAATAACATGAGACTTGTTCATGGGCCAGGTCGGGCCAGATTAAGGTTGGACTTAAGCAATTTACTAACGAAATGAATATGGCCATTTTTTTGGCCTATTTTTTTTTGCCCAAATCCGTTTTTACATATAATGTATAAGCTCAAGCACACTCAAATATTATTTATTTTTAAAAAAATTGTATTAATATATTAAAAATATTAAAACATTTAATATTTAATAAGTATAACACAATAAGTTTGAATAAATTTTTACAAAAAGATTATAAGAAACATGAAAATTTAAATTAAAGTATAAAAAAATACAAACTTAAAATAAATTGTATAAAGAAAGCAAAATTAATTTAAAATATATTAATATAAAATAAAAATAAAAAATTATAGTAAAACAAGCTAGACTGGGCTTGAGCTTGAAATGGTAAACCCAAGCTAGGTCCATTTTTATTAGGTCTAGATTTTCAAGCCTAAGCCCATTTAACGAGTTTAATATTTTTATCCAAACCCGCTAAAAAATGGACGAACTTTCGAGTTTGAGCAGGTAACCCGGCCCATAAACAAATCTAAAGTAAGTATAGTCAATTTGCATAATATGCTATTGGGATGATAATTGATAGGATTTAATATAATTTGTATGGTTAATAATTGATAGGATTTAATATAATTAGTTGATTTGTATGATATAATTTTTTTTTTGTTCATAGGAGGTATAGGGAGGAAGGAAATCTTAGACTTAATCTCTTTTAAAAAAAGGTAACAATTGTTAAGACAAGCCTTGGTTGTTTGATATAAAATAATTTGCATGATATGATATGATAAGATAATTGATAAGTTGTTAGGATGGATTAATATTTAGTTGAACCTTATGTTTATATTGAGGGATACCTTAGGATTATAATACATTATAATAAATAATAAATCATAAAACATGGAGATAAATTGAAATTATTTTGAAGATGTAATTTCGAGTGTCATGAATGGTTTGTCATTTTGAAAATTTTTAAGTGAGAATATTTACCTTAAATTTTGCCAATATGATGGAAGATTTAAGAAAGATGTTCAACATTAATAATCATAATAATAATAATAATAATAATAATAATAATAAATTCAAAGGTAATGATTAATAATAAAATTGAGAGTAAAAATTATTAATAATAAATTGAGAATAAATGAAGATTATCCTGATGATGGAATTACAAGATGTCACGAATTGTTGACATTTTAAAATTTTTAGGTGAGAATATTTTTTTTTAAATTTCACCAACAGGATGAAAGATTGAAAAAAAATTCAATATGAATAATTGACATTTATTTTTGAAAATAAAATAAAAATAAAACTTTGAAAATAAAAATAGATAAAAATAACCAAAAAATAAGAAAAATCAAATAGAAATAAAAATATGGTAAAAATAAAGATAAAAATATATAAGATAAGAATAATAGATAGAAAACAAAATTAAGAATCTTTCATAAGAAACTTAATGAATTCGACGGTAGAGCCTCTTTGTGAAAGATAAATGAGATTTTTTGGATACTTTTAAAGTGATGATGAAATTTAGAAAATTTTGTCAAAATGATAGAGAGTTTCTTAAAAATTATCAAATATTCAAATATTTGAATTTAATAAGAATAAAGATCACTTAGTTAACACTTCTTTAGTATATCACAAGATTAGTCGGTACTATTTTAGAATGTGCAAAATCTAATGGGTTAGGTTTTAAGACTTAGCATGTTATGACATGTATAATATCCAATAGAATCATGAAGCTCAAAAGCGATTTATAAAAGCTGCTGGCAATGTTTTCTGCCATAAACTCATGTCTTGAACAACTAGCTTCTAGTCAAGGACAATAAATGGTAGAAAAAGCATCAACAAATAATGTGTCTTCAGGTGGCCTTATTGGAGCATCTACTTTGTTGGATAGGTCGAGTGGAGCAATTATTTGGTTCAGCAAACAACAATGGTTGATTGAGTTCCTTTAGCAATGTATCACTTAGAAGGAAAAGCACAAAATGTGGTACTAGTTGGTCCAAGAGGGGCAAGCTTCCACATGGGAAGCTCTCAAAGAAGGGATGGATGCAAGATTTGGACCAAGGACGTTTGAAGGCTTTTTTTTTTGAGATCTTACCAAGTTTAAATAAACTCAATCCGTTCGTGAATACCAGTCTCAATTAGAAAAACTTGAGTATATGTGAACGCATTGCTAATGCCCAACGAGTTGGATGTTTTGGGAGTGGGCTTAAAAATAATTTGCTTGCAGATGTTCATGCCGCAAGACCTATAACTTTTTCGAAGTTATTAGCCTTGCAAGTTTATACGAGGCTAAATTTCCCGCACAATGTAGAACTAGCCAATGGGATGAAAAGAAGGAATGTTGTCTACATCAACTAGATCATCAATACCACCAATAAAGAGATGGACTCCTGCAAAAATGAAAGAGAGAAGGGAAAAATGGGCTTTGCTTCAATAGTAATGAAAAATTTACTTTTAAGACATGCAAAAAGTTGTTCTTAGGCTTAGTTTGGGAGCATGGTTTGCTTTGGTAAGGTGCGTTTAGAGCACTAAAAACAAAATGAGAGCTTCTATTTACACTCTAAAAATTATTAGACACGTTTTATTTTAACTTATTTTTTTAATACCAAAATATCTTTATACAAGATTACATAATTATCCTTATAAAAGTTCACATTTTTCATATTTTAAAAATTTTTTGAATTGACCTCCTTGAATTGGAATTTCCAGGAACACTAGATGGCAAGTGAAAGATAAGAAATAAATGAGGAAAAATGGCTAAAGAAAGCAAAGATGGAAGTATAAAGACCAAATCACACACTGTCATCATCTGCTGGACGTAATTTTTTACTTTATTTTGCAATTTCTTACTTCCTTCTCGTTACTACACACAGACATATGTGGGTTTTTAATTTCAAATTTTGATTTGCTTCTTTTTTTTTAACTAAGCTTCTACCAAGCTTCCATGCTTGGCAGAAGGCTTGCTTCTGCCAAAAGTGCTGAAACAAGCTTAGATTTTTTGAAGAAAAAAACAAAACCCACATAAAATCAGAGTAAAAGAACAAAATCCAAATTTAAATCTAATAAATTAATACAAATTTATTGTTTAAATCTTCTTTTTTCTGAAGAAATTGAAGGGATGGTTATGAGAATTTGATTGATTGTGTTTAAAGCTTTAAGAGATGAAGAATGAGAGAACGTGAGAATTTGGTTGTGCAAGTTTTGAAAGGAAGGAGAGAATGGATAAAAAAATGATTTTATAGGTTGTATGGTGTAATTTTAATTTTTAGGTTTTAGAATAATGGTTTTTTTTAAGTAAATAGGGTGTGAGAAGTTATTGGTAGGGTGTGAATAGAATCACTCAAACAAAAAAATAAGTGCATGTTTGGCACATGAAATTATTTAAAGGATAGGATGATTATCATCCTATCCAATGTTTGTTATTTATTTAAGCAAAAGGATAGGATTAGTGAGAGGATAAATCATCCTATACTAAGAGGATTACTTAATCCTTTAGAAAAGTGGAGGATTATTTTTAATCCATAGGATATGATATGTTTCAAAATTTTTTTATTAATGAATTTCTTATTTTATCCTTAAATTTTGTCCAATAAAAAAATATCATCCTATCCTAATTTTAATCTTGCACATAACAAACATGGTAAAGGATAAAAAATCATCCTATCTTATGTGTTAGCTTTAAATTGACAAGTATTTTGAAAATGACAAAACTCAAGTAAACTTAAAAATGATTTTTATACAAGTAAATTTGCTTTGAATGAACTCAATGATTGAAACTATTTTAACAAAGTCATGGAGTGTGATTTCAACTGAAAAAGTCAGTATATACTCTTAAGAAAAGTGCTAGAAGTTTTTGAACTGACTTAGAATCACAAAAAACCATAAACTATCTCAAATTGCAGTTAAAGACGTGCAGGAAGGAATTCTAGTTAAAAAGGGATCGATCCCTACTGTAGAGGGATCGATCCCCTCCTGGCAGTAAGTTGGATGAGCAACCTGGAAGAAGTTGAAGGCTCACGCAATAAAAGGGATCGATCCCTCTGGGAAAGGGATCGATCCCTTTGTTCCCTTTCCCGAGACCTGACAATAACGGCTAGTTTTTGAGGGTTTCAACGGGAAGAAATGCATTAAATGCTTCACCAACTGTTCCATTCGTTTGGTGGGTTATAAATAGAGGCATTTATGAAGATTGAAGCAAGAACAAGCATTCAAAAGTATTCAAGCTTCAAGAGAGAAATTCAAATCTGAAAGTGTTCATTGTATTACTCTATTTTGTGAGATTCATTTGTGTTCTTCACCCATTCACTGAAATTCTTGTTATTCAAGGGGTGAGCTATCCTTGTAAGGTCAGATATTGTAGAGTGTTGGGTAGCAATACAAGGGTAGAGGCTTTCAAGGAGATTTCAAAGTCTCTAAGAAGATTGTAAGAGGTTTTGCCACACCTTCAAGTGGCTTGTAAGGATTCTCAAGGAAGTGGTGAATCAAAACCTTGAAAAAGAGTTCAAGGAGAGAGGACGTAGGCAAGAGATTGGCCGAACCTCTATAACACTTGTGTTTGCTTCTCTTTCCCTTACTCTTATTTACTGCATTTATTTCATCACTGTTTATTTTGCTTGAATTGTGCATTAAGAGCTAAGAAAATTAGAAAGACTTAGAAAAACCAATTCACCCCCCCTCTCGGTAGAGCCAACAATTGGTATCAGAGCTTGGGCTCGAGAGTGACTTAGATTAACATCTATCGAGTATAAACGATCACTAATGGCTCAAACTAGTTTGTCTACACCCTTGGTAGGAGAGGGACACTCTACCGTTAGACCTCCACTCTTTAATGGTGAAAACTATGCTTATTGGAAGATTAGAATGATGCTATTTATTCAAGCTAATGATTATGAAGTATGGAGAGTTATTGTTAAAGGTCCCCTTATCCCTATTAAGAAAGTAGATGGGACGGATGTGCCTAAGAAAGAAGATGAATGGGATATTAATGATGTTAGGATGGCACAACTTAATGCTAAAGCAATGCACACACTCTTTTGTGCATTAGGACCAAATGAGTATAATCGAGTGTCACAATGTGAGAATGCTAAACAAGTGTGGGATAAACTAGCTATCACACATGAGGGAACCACACAAGTCAAAGAAACCAAAGTAGGCATGCTCACACAAGACTATGAATTATTTAAAATGAAAAATGATGAGTCAATTAGTGACATGTTTACTAGGTTTACGGACATAATAAATGGTCTTAAAGCTTTAGGGAAGACATACTCTAATATGGAGATGGTGAAAAAGGTTCTCAATAGCTTACCCAAATCATGGGAAGCTAAAGTCACTGCTATTGAGGAATCCAAGGACCCTCATACTCTCTCATTAGATGAACTTATGGGATCCTTGCTCACTTATGAGATGAAAATTAAGAGAAATCAAGATCCTCCTAAGAAAGTTGAAGTAGCTTTAAAATCCACCACTATTGAGGAATCAAAAGATCATGATGAGAGTGGTGATGATGAGGACTTAGAAATGGCTATGTTCGCTAAGAGGTTTAATAAATTCATGAGGATGAGAACTAGTGGTAATTCTAGGAGACCCCCTAGGAGAGACTTTAATAGAGGAGAAACTAGTAGGAAAGAAAAGGACCAAGTTATATGTTATGAATGCAAAAAACCTGGCCATATTAAATTTGATTGTCCTTTGTATAGGAAGCAAAATGAAAAGAAACAAAAGAAGAAAGCAATGGTGGCTACTTGGAGTGATAGTGACTCCTCCGATGATGAGAATGTGGAAGATGAAGTAGCTAACCTTTGCTTCATGGCTTTTGAAGATGAGAAGGTAACTTCTAACTTGCTAGATACTCATGAATACACTTTTGATGACTTGCAAGATGCATTTGATGAGTTAGCCAATGAATTTGAATGCATGAATTTGAGATATAAGAAAATGATTTCTAAATTGAAAAAGGAGAATGAAATGCTTGTAAATGTTAAATTAGAATGTGAAAAGAAATTAGAGAATGCAAATCTAGAAATTGTAGAATTAAATAGAAAGAACACTAATTTGCAAAACTCCTTTTCTAGATTTTACATGGGTCAACAAAAACTTGATCAAATGCTAGAAACTCAAAGAGCATTCTTTGATAGAGAAGGATTAGGCTACAATGCATCTAACAAAGAAACTCATCTTAAAAATTTCCTAGTTAAAGATAGAAAATTTGTTTTGTGCACATTATGTAATAAACTAGGACACTCTTCACAAGCATGCACCTCTAGGAAGACTATGATTAGAGGAAAAATGGTTGTCAAGATTTGGGTGCCTAAACATGTTTTAAATTCAAGTGATGAGTCCTTAAAGATGAAATGGATCCCTAAAGGATCTAAAATTATAAGTACTAACTCTCAAGGACCCAAGAAAATTTGGGTACCTAAGATGAAAGCTTGATGTGTTTGTATGTAGGAGGAAGAGTATTGCTACAAGGCTAAGTCCAAGGAGCATTGGTACCTTGATAGTGGATGCTCAAAACACATGACGGGTGACAAGAGTCAATTCAAGTTCTTAAAGCATAAGAGTGGTGGAGAAGTCACGTTTGGAGACAACTCTAAAGGACAAATTGAAGGAATTGGTTCCATTGGTAACTCTTCCTCAACCATTGAAAATGTTTTGTATGTTAGAGGCTTGAAACATAACTTGCTTAGTATTAGTCAATTGTGTGATAAGGGATTTAAAGTTATGTTTGATGATTTGTGTTGCAATGTTGTTAATGCTAAATCTAATCAAATTGTGTTTATTGGACATAGACAAGGAAATATTTATGTTGTGGATTTAAATGAACTCAATAGCAAAAATGTATGCTTTATGGCTACTAGAGAAGATGAACCTTGGTTATGGCATAGAAGACTAGGCCATGCTAGCATGCATGTTTTGTCTAAGTTAGCCAAAAGAGACTTAGTAGTAGGATTGCCTAAGCTTCAATTTGAAAATGACAAAGTTTGTGAGGCATGTGTAAGAGGAAAACACAAAAGAATTTCATTTAAACCTAAGAAGTGTGTCACTACCTCTAGATCACTTCAACTTCTTCATTTAGATCTTTTTGGACCAACTAGGACAACTAGTTTAGGAGGTAAACACTATGGATTTGTGATAGTTGATGATTACACTATGTTTACTTGGGTGTTCTTTTTAAGTGTGAAAAATGAAGCCTTAGAAAAATTCATTGTTTTCTCAAAACTTGTTCAAAATGAAAAAGGTTACTCTATTTCTAGTATTAGGAGTGACCATGGAAAAGAATTTGAAAATATTGGTTTTGATATATTTTGCAATGAAAATGGTATTAGCCACAATTTTTCAGCTCCTAGAACTCCTCAACAAAATGGGGTAGTTGAAAGAAGAAATAAAACCTTAGAAGAAATGGCTAGAACCATGCTTTGTGAAAATAACTTACCTAAATATTTTTGGGCTGAAGCAATAAATACTTCTTGCTATGTCATAAATAGAGCTATGGTAAGGCCTATTTTAAAGAAAACTCCATATGAGCTTTACAAAGGAAAAAGGCCTAACATAAGTTATTTTCACCCATTTGGATGTAAATGTTTTGTTTTAAACAATGGTAAAGATAACCTAGGAAAATTTGATGCTAAAAGTGATGAAGGTATTTTTCTTGGTTATTCTTTAAATTCTAAGGCTTATAGAGTTTTCAATAAAAGAACACTTGTTGTATAAGAGTCAATACATGTAATCTTTGATGAATCAAATATTTCTAGTAGAACCAATCTTGATGATGAAGTAGAGATTTTTGATGAACCTATAGTTGACCCTTCTCAAGATAAGGATGTTAGGGAACAATTAGAAGATCTTACTATTAACAAAGATGAGGAATCCATGGAACAAGACATAATTGAGAAGGAATCTAAGTGTCCTAGAGAACTTGGATATGTGAAAGATAACGATATTGTTGGAGATCCTACCATTGGAGTTAGGACTAGGTCAACCTATAGAAACATATGTCAACATGTAGCCTTTGTGTCACAATTTGAGCCAAAGAAAGTGGATGAGGCTTTGAATGATGAAAATTGGATTATGGCCATGCAAGAAGAATTAAATCAATTTGAAAGAAGCAAAGTGTGGACATTAGTAGAAAGACCTAAAGATTATCCCATCATTGGAACCAAATGGATATTCAAGAATAAAATGGATGAAAATAGCATTATTGTTAGAAATAAGGCTAGGTTAGTGGCTCAAGGCTATAGACAAGAAGAAGGGATTGACTATGATGAAACCTATGCTCCGGTAGCTAGATTAGAAGCCATTAGGATGCTACTTGCATTTGCATGTTATAAGGATTTTAAGTTATATCAAATGGATGTAAAAAGTGCTTTTCTAAATGGTTATATAAATGAAGAGGTTTATGTTGAGCAACCTCCCGGTTTTGAAAATCCAAAATTTCCTAACCATGTGTTCAAACTTTCAAAAGCCTTATACGGATTAAAACAAGCTCCTAGAGCTTGGTATGAAAGACTTTCAAAGTTTTTAATCGAAAAGGGTTTTACAAGAGGAAAGGTAGACACAACTTTGTTTATACAATCTAAGGGTCATGACTTATTGGTAGTTCAAATTTATGTAGATGATATCATTTTTGGTTCTACAAATGAGTCATTGTGCAAAAATTTTTCAAAGCTAATGCAAGGTGAATTTGAAATGAGTATGATGGGAGAGTTAACCTTCTTTCTAGGACTTCAAGTTAAACAATGTAAAGAAGGTATTTTCATAAATCAAGCTAAGTACACTAAAGATTTGCTCAAAAGATTTGGAATGGATGAATCTAAACCTTTCTCTACACCTATGAGCACAAATATTAAGCTTGATAAGGATGAAGGAGGAAAATGTGTAGACACTAAACTATATAGGTCTATGATTGGCTCATTGCTATATTTAACTGCTAGTAGACCCGATATAATGTTTAGTGTATGCTTGTGTGCTAGATTTCAGTCATCTCCTAGAGAATCACACCTACAAGCAGTAAAAAGAATCCTTAGATACCTCAAAGACACTTCTTCCTTAGGACTTTGGTATCCTAAAGATTCTACACTTGACCTCCATGCCTATTCCGATGCGGATTTTGGTGGATGCAAAGTGGATAGGAAAAGCACATCGGGAACATGCCAATTCTTAGGAAGTAGGCTCATTTCGTGGTTTTCTAAGAAACAAAATAGCGTAGCTCAATCCACAACCGAGGCTGAATATATAGCTTCCGGCAGTTGCTGTGCTCAAGTGTTATGGATTAAGCAACAAATGAGAGACTATGGAATAGAAATGAACCAAGTTCCCATTAGGTGTGACAACACTAGTGCCATCAATCTTACAAAAAATCCCATCCAACACTCTAGAACCAAGCACATTGAAATTAGACATCATTTTATACGAGATCATGTGCAAAAAGGAGACATAATTCTAGAGTATGTGGACACCTTGCACCAATTAGCTGATATTTTCACAAAGCCCTTGGACAAGGAGAGATTTTGCACTCTTAGAGGTGAATTAGGCATAATGACTGCTCCTTGAAGTAATTTGATGTTGCATGCATATGTTAAGTTGGTTTGTGATGATTGCAAGACAGCAATTTGAAGAATGTAATTCCCACTTGCAATTCATGACCTTAACTTGCTAAGTTACTGTTCATGTTCATAATAAACTGTTGAGTGTTATGTGTTTTGATCAAGATACACTTCTTTCATTTGCCAAAACACATTTCTAATGTTAAAATACAATCACAGCCATGTCCACCTCTTGGTCTTGCACACTTATGCAATTTTCTGCACTATGCTGCAATTTTCTGCACTTTTTCTGTAGTATTCAATCTCATTTCCTGCATTTTAAGTGAAAACAATCAACTTTTGATTTTAAGATGATAAAAATACATGAGTTCTATTGTTTTCAAATCATTTTTATGCATCATAAACGAGGCAAGTGACTAAGGAGACAATTCCTCTCGAATAGGATTGCTTTCCCAGTCAGTTGGCCAAAATTCTGGGTGATGGGAGCAATCTGACTAAAAAGGGATCGATCCCTCTACAGTAGGGGATCGATCCCCTCGTGATAGAATGTGCTTCCAGCTTTCTTTTAACCGTCGGCCTCCCCTCACATATCACACTATTCCTCTTCCTCTTTCATTCCAAACGCCATTCCCCATTTTCTCTCATCCCAAACTTCTCAATCTCACTCATTTCTACACCAAATCACTTCATTCTTTCACCAATCTTCCTCATTTCCTTCTCTCTTTCATTTCCCCTCCTCATTTCCTGACAAAATCTCTTCTTTTCTTCTCTTCCTTCTTCTTCCACATCATGGTTACTATTCACCCAACATTTCAATTGTAAGTTTTTCTCACATTTTTCATTTCATTCTTCTTGCATTTCTAGTTAATATCATCATGTCTTGACTGCCCATTTGCTTATCTTGCATTAATTTCCTCTCCATCTAGGTTTTCACTTCATTTGGCACTTGTTTTTTTTAGGAATTTTATTTAGTCTCTTTGTAGTTGTTCATCCGAAATTGCTTGTTATACTTGATTCATGCATACTGGGTTGTGGCTCTCTGCTGTTGGTTAAGTCATATCTCTCCCACACACTCATCCATAGTTCCCCAAACTTGTGCACACCACCTGTTCGATAAAAGTTCTCAACGAAATTTTATCTCTTTTTCTTACTCCATATGGCTCCTAAAGTTAAGCACACTGCTCAAAAACGCAAAACCAGTGCTTCCTCCTCTTCCTCCTCCATACCGGCCACCTTCAACCGATGCTTTCGCCATGCAAATGAGAAAACACGATTTCTAGCGAACTTTGCCAATATGCCTATTAAGCATTGGCGTCCAATTGATTTCGATTTCCTCGAATCAATTAACTTCCCTTACTTGGCCAAATTCGCTGCATTTAATTGGATTGACTTTCTCAAAATCAACACTGCGGTTCCACCAAACATCATTCGTGCTTTCTTTTCCAATGCCGAAACCATCACGGATCCAAATAATGAATGTCGTATTGTGGGAATTCGATCCTATGTCATGGGCAAACACATTGAAATCACAACACAATCCCTCTTTCTTACCTTTAGAATTCCAGACGGTGGTAATATCTATGAGAATATCGATGTCCCCTTAGAGTTTCCCATTACCAATAATCGTGCAAGTGACCTTCCTGTCTTCGCACGCCTCCTCCATATTATCATCTCCTGGAATCTCCGCCCTCTTGGCACCCGGTATTCTCACCTTCGCAAACTTGATCGTTTTTGGCTCCATCATATTCATGCACCCGACGGCGAACAACCAAACCTCCTTCACTTTATCCTTCAAGATTGGGTGAAGATAGTCACTGACAAAGTACACACAATTGTCTTCCCTCAACCTCTCGCCTTTTACTTGCTCTCTAAAGGCGTTGACTGTTCATGTGAGGTCGGTGTACTTCCGGATCCCAGTACCACGATCAATCTCGCCACTCTACATAACTTGGATGGTATCTTCATCAAGTGGGTGACACCTTCGAATGGGTCAAGGGTCATGGTCAACCTGCGTCTCCCGAACATGCTCCGGCGCCAGACGACGAAGAAGGAGCGGATGCAGCCGACGCACCTGCAGCAGCCACATCTTCTGCACCTTCCGGCTCCTCATCAGCCTCTCTTGACCAGATCATGCATATGCTTCAAAACTTTCAGCACGACGTGGGTGCGCGACTTGATCACATCGAGGCCACCCAAGCTGCCTTGTTCGATGAAATTCAGGATGTTCGCATGCAACACGAGGACTTCGTCGAGCAATATCACAAGACCTTTCCAAGGCGTTGATCCTCTTTGTTGTGCCATCTGTCCTGCTTTCCAGTTGCTTTGTGTTAATGCCTATGATCATGGCTTTGCTAGTTATACTTTCTAGTTATTTTCTGTTAATTACTATGTCTCTGACTATGTTAATGACTTTGCTAGCTATGCCTTCTAGTTGTTTTATATGTTAATGACTATGTCATGTTCTGACATTAATTGTGCTTTAGTGACCTTGCGTTGATCCTTCTTTCTTTTTATTTCCTTCCCCATACTAGTGTTTATTTGGTTCTTATTGCTTTAACTTGATTTCTATCACTAACCACTCCTCTCCATTCTTTCTATTCTTTTGCTATGACAAAAAGGGGGAGAAATGATGTGGTAGATATTAAATTGAGGGGGAGCAAATATTGAGGGGGAGTAATATTTTTTTTTTCCATGTGGTAAATATTAAATTAAGGGGGAGCAAATATTGAGGGGGAGTAATATTTTTCAAAAATCAAGTAATCTCAATTGTCAAATAAACAAGCAAATTTAACTTAAGTTTTGTCATATCAAAAAGGGGGAGATTGTTAGCTTTAAATTGACAAGTATTTTGAAAATGACAAAACTCAAGTAAACTTAAAAATGATTTTTATACAAGTAAATTTGCTTTGAATGAACTCAATGATTGAAACTATTTTAACAAAGTCATGGAGTGTGATTTCAACTGAAAAAGTCAGTATATACTCTTAAGAAAAGTGCTAGAAGTTTTTGAACTGACTTAGAATCACAAAAAACCATAAACTATCTCAAATTGCAGTTAAAGACGTGCAGGAAGGAATTCTGGTTAAAAAGGGATCGAACCCTACTGTAGAGGGATCGATCCCCTCCTGGCAGTAAGTTGGATGAGCAACCTGGAAGAAGTTGAAGGCTCACGCAATAAAAGGGATCGATCCCTCTGGGAAAGGGATCGATCCCTTTGCCCGAGACCTGACAATAACGGCTAGTTTTTGAGGGTTTCAACGGGAAGAAATGCATTAAATGCTTCACCAACTGTTCCATTCGTTTGGTGGGTTATAAATAGAGGCATTTATGAAGATTGAAGCAAGAACAAGCATTCAAAAGTATTCAAGCTTCAAGAGAGAAATTCAAATCTGAAAGTGTTCATTGTATTACTCTATTTTGTGAGATTCATTTGTGTTCTTCACCCATTCACTGAAATTCTTGTTATTCAAGGGGTGAGCTATCCTTGTAAGGTCAGATATTGTAGAGTGTTGGGTAGCAATACAAGGGTAGAGGCTTTCAAGGAGATTTCAAAGTCTCTAAGAAGATTGTAAGAGGTTTTGCCACACCTTCAAGTGGCTTGTAAGGATTCTCAAGGAAGTGGTGAATCAAAACCTTGAAAAAGAGTTCAAGGAGAGAGGACGTAGGCAAGAGATTGGCCAAACCTCTATAACACTTGTGTTTGCTTCTCTTTCCCTTACTCTTATTTACTGCATTTATTTCATCACTGTTTATTTTGCTTGAATTGTGCATTAAGAGCTAAGAAAATTAGAAAGACTTAGAAAAACCGATTCACCCCCCCTCTCGGTAGAGCCAACATTATGCTTAATCCTTGTACACACCAAACATAAGATAGGATGTTATCATCTAATCTTATCCTATCTACAATATTATTTTATCATATCCTATCCTTATCCCATGCACCAAACATGCACTAAAAGGATAAAATTACCCTCTTGCCTTGCTTTTAATTTTTCAAATTATTTTATTAAAAAAAGAAATATTTTTAAGCATTTTTTCATTATTTTCATTCTCTCCATATTTAATCTTATTGTCCATCCAAATTAGCCCTTAATTGAGGGTTATTGGGAGAGTGACAACAAAGATGAGTTTGGCGTGAAGATCTGATAATTGTTTTCAGACAAAGTAAGAAGAAAATATTGAGAGGTTTAAACATAGATTCCCTGATTAAGAAACCCTAAGGACAAATGTCATGTAAAGGTGGGAGAAATTTGTTTTGTGCTGAAGCAAACAAGTCACACAAGGTGGGGTTGAAATCTCACCAAATTTATCATTATTATCTTATTATATCTTTAGGATTTGTTCACCAAGTTTATCTTGATTAATTATCATATTATGTTTATGATGATTTATCTTTAAGACTATTGTTGCTTCGGAAATTATATCTTGGTGATATTGTCTTTAGAATTATCCTACACTTAATAATATTATCTTTTTAATTTATCCTATTGTAAAGAAATGCTATAAATATCACTTCTATCTAGGATGTAAAGGCATCAATTGATTCAATAAAAAAATCCCAACAAGATGAGTTCCTTCTTTTTAAAACTCTACTTTGTAAAATCATCCTTTTTTTTCTTAATTTACTTTGTTATTTCAAGATAGCTCATTGAGGGAGGACTAGAGGATGAGGTCGCTGCAAGTTGGAGTGGAAGTGTAATCGAGTCGAGATTAAATTTGATTTTTGAAACTCAAACTCGATTTGATTGAATATTTGATCCGTTCGAATTCGACTTGATAGGCTCGAATTCAACTCGATAGGTTCAATTTGTTAATTTAACTATATATTATGAGGGTAAAATGACAAATTAATAATAAAATATTAAAAAATTCGATAAGACTCACGAGCTATTCAAATTGAGTATTAAGAAGTTTGAATTCAACTCAAATTCATTATTTGGGCAGCTCGAGATCGACTCGAAAATAAACAAGTCAAACTTGAATAATTATCGAATCAAACTTAAGTAATTCACGAATAGCTTGATTCGTTTATATTCTTACGTTGAAGAAGGTTTCGGTGACAATCTCTGTTCCACTTTAAGATATCCCAATCATGATTAGAAGTGGCTAGTGACTGGTAGATGCTAGCTGCTTAATGCAGCAAGCAAGTGGCATTTTTGCTGTCATATTTTGTTTAGTCACTTCAGCCTATGTGTGGGTAGGTTAGTTGATGATTGTTTGATAACTTGTAATGTTAAACAATCTTACGAAGATGATTTTCTGGATGTTCGTTGAAAAGCTGCTGAAGGCAGTACTATATTTTGTAATTTTATAACTTGGAAAGAAATGAAGTGCGACTAATTCTTCTTGCTCTCTCTGTTTTGCCTCTCTCAAAAACTCCTTTGTCTCTCAGAACTTTCAGCGACACTATCGGAGATCAATTCGTATATTGTATGCTTTAAGAAGCTCGCAACTAATTTTTTAGGGGAAGACTTTTGGCATATAGCCAGAACTCGTTTCAAGAGGCTGGAAGCATAAAATCGCCCTATAATAGAAGTTTAAAGGATTTAGTATATTGCCAGGCAGTCCCAGACAATTCTGCCTTTTCTGGCACAAGATGGTACTCATAATCGGTAAGGTTTGTGAGGAACTTTGCCTTAAATTTAGCTTTCACCGACTCTCATTAGACTTTTAACTCAAACCATACGAGTATATTAAGGAGCCAGAATAGTTTATTTCTCCCCTGGAAATAAGCATACAATAAACACAATCAAACTATCCTATAGATAAACTACAAATTGGAATCTGCATCCTATGATGATGCTTTAATCGTTGATTAATCAGTTCGAAATTCAGTCCTAGTCTTTAAGAAGCGTTTATATCTTTTGTGTATCTATCAGTAATATGAGATGATCAGAAGGAAGAATTAAAGCAAGTTTGATTTGTTATGTTCAAGTTTGAGCAGAAGGAACCACTAATTGTACTAAACTTTGTCAGTAAGCGAGCCAACATTATCCCACATCAAGAAGCTGGAGAGCTAATAGCTCGAGAACTTCTATAAATTGCGAAAGGTGCACTAACAAATGAGCATGCAGCGCGTGATGAGCACAGAGCGAACTATTCTTTCGCTTTTTACTAAAGAATACCGTGTGCTCGTCGCTGTAAGTGGCATACGCCTAATTTTGGAGGGCTCCTTCAAACTGATGGAGCTCTACAATACTAGTTTAAAGCTTCTGCTTCTAGCAAAATCATATGATTCCTGCCTGAATGGCTGAACTATCGTACTAGATGTATCTACGTTAGTGTCAGTGTGAATCCATTTTCTTCAGAGTTCAGTGTAGGCAAATTTCATGATGTTGGGACATGGGTGCTTTATTGTTACTTGGTCAATTCTTAGGGCATTTAGCAGTTTTAGCTTGCAAAACTTGTTCTCACCAACTCTTCAATGAGGAGATGGAAAATGGAAACATGGCATGCTATTCACACACACACACACACATTGTCATCAGGAACATTTCAAAAAAGAAAATTGGCTTTACTCATTGAAGAAAGTTTATATCTACGTGACATGAAAGGAAGATATTTACACATCTACATATGGAAGCTAATCAGCTACAGCAGCTGTTTTCTTATATTTGGGAAAAGCTATCCAAACTTTTCTGCCAAAAGGCAGAAGGAAGTGTCAAAACTAGGCCTTGTAAGTTACAATTAACAACGTCGACTACGTAATTGAGAGAAATTGTTAAGCATTAGTGGGTGGTTGTAAGTTGTAATGCTGAAATCTTGACTCCGGGGATGCACATTCGTTGTTTTCCACATGAGGGTATCAAGGCAAGCCTAATTTTAAATGCAATCCACTTGCACTTCCACTTTCAGAGAATGCGTTGCAATCTAAGAGTTTGATGAATATGACATGCTCAGTAAAACATCAGATCTCAGTGGAAGGAGAGAATTGCTCCTCAGTGGAGTTGTCCCTTTGTTGACACCATGCCAAAAAGAAAATCCCCCTCTGGTTTCTCCAACAGGCCCTCATTTTCAATCATATGAGCACAAACTAATCATCTTTGCTATGTCCAGCGTCTTTTATATCCAAAGTCTGAATTGAAAACAATATAAGTGATTATGTCCCTCTGACGTTACCCAAAATTTCCTCCGTATATTTCTCGCTGACATGCCAACTACAAGCCCCCAAAAGAAGTTGATCCTCAGGATTCCTTAACAGAAGTATTCGTGACAGTCCAAAAGCTCTTGTGTTGGGGCATACTCTATTGGATTCCTTTCACATTTTGCAGTCCATGTATCATTTGTGTATCCTCAAACGAGATTCTTATGGTGGTTACTCTTGGATGATCTCACGAATTCACCCACCAACTTGGAGAACGAAGAGGAATTGTCCTCAAGTAGTATCCTGGGCATACTGTACTCTACAATTTTCCCTGGCGTTAAGCAACATATTTGTCGCAATCAGCTAAAACCAATTTCCAAATGCAGCGTTATCTAAAATCCAAAGTAATGCTATTTTATACTACTGGACTTTATGCCTGCATGATATTTTCCGTCTGCATTCTTAAATAATATTAAGCATGTTTCAGATTTGTCATATTGATGCATATTAATACCAGTAAAAGTCAAGCATCAAGTGGTGTAGCACTTCATCTGACTGATCCTATTAGTTATGGTTTTTAATAGGATTATGTCAACTTACCTTTATCAAGAACCAGAACCAAGTCATTGTCGATAACGGTTGGTATCCGATGTGCCACAGTGATGACAGTACATCTGCTTGTCTCTTCTTTTATTGTCTCCTGAATCACATTATCTGTGGCTGTATCAATGGAAGCTGTGGCCTCATCCAACACCAAAATTCTCCTTTTCTTTAGGAGTACCCTAGCTAGGCAAACAAGCTGCCTTTGTCCAACACTCCAATTCTCTCCGTCTTCAGCCACTGCACAAGTTACCAGATATCAATATCAACTACCCTGGCAATTATATCAAATGGAATATATTTATCTTGCAATTATTGAAGTTTTATACCAGGAGCATCAAGAAGCCGCTGATCCTGTCTCACTATGTCTGCAAGACGACACTTGTTGAGGACCTGTCATGAGTTTATTTCAGTGAAACCGGATAATTTAGCATAAATATTTTCAGAGAAACTAAGTTTTGACATTTACCTCCCAGATTTCTTGATCCGTATGCTGTTGCAAAGGATCCAGATTGGTCCTTATTGTTCCTTGAAACAATGTTGGGTCTTGTGGGATTATGCCCAATCTAGACCTCAAATCCTGCAAACCAATAGTAGAAATATCCACTCCATCAATAACAATCCGTCCTCCTGAGGGCTCCACCACCCTGAAGAGAGCCTGAATTAGTGTGGACTTTCCACTCCCTGTTCTGCCAACTACTCCAATTTTCTTTTCTCCCGGGAAAGTGCAATTTATACCTTTAAGAACCACAGGGAGGGTAGGTTTGTATTGCACCTGAAGGTTTTCAAGTTCAATTCTTCCTTCTGTTGGCCAGTCAGGCTTTGGCCTACAATCCTTGATCACTAAGGGAGCTTCACTGGGTATGTTTGTGAATTGAAGAATTCTCTCAACTGATATCATTTTGTTTTCAACGTTGCATAGGTTCCATATTACCCACGCCTGCAGTACATTTAAGTTCAAACCATATGTGGCTGCCAATCCGGCCAAGCCTGATACCACACCAATATGCTTTTTAGTTAGAAACTCAACATTAATGATTTCAAACGAAGAAACTTCACTAAAACCAACTATCAAGATGATCAAAACAGAAGAAGCAGGAGGAAAGGACTTACTGGGGTCAATCGCGGACCTAGGCAAGCTCACCAGGATGACCAACACCAGGAAGAATACGAAGTTAAAAAGAAAGTTGATTCGAACACACAGCCATTCCATTGTGCCAGAGTTATGGAAGGCTACGCGAGAATAATCATCAATTAAGCTCAGGTTTTTCTCCATGAACCTGTCTTCCTGGCTGAAAGAACGAATTGTTGCCGCCCCTGTGATAGATTCTGAGAAATGATGCAAGATAGGAGCCTTTCTAATTCCAATCATCCTGGCTAGCTCCCTAGCAGTCGTAATGTAATAGTTCTGTAGATAATTTAGGGCGTTTAGAATTTGAAACATCATGAAGACATAAAAGTAAACTAAGATTTCTACATGTAAATGCAAGTTATATTAGTCATTGTCCTCAGCAATTTCTTTGGCACTTTCTGTATGTTGTGGCAGACAAGTAGAATATGAATTTAGATGGATTTGGTTCTTGCCTGATACCAGAAGGAGATTCCAAGGATGGCGAGGAAGAGAAGGAAGATCTGCCAGGCGACATGGGAGATAAGGATGATGATACTGAACAACTGAATTAGAGCGAATGCCAGTCCGGCTAATCTGTAAGGAATGTCTGTGTCTAATGTGCTTTGATCTGTAGAAGACTGTAATAACCACAAAGAGAGAATTACATTTTGATATAGGCAATATTATGGAAAGCGCAAAGCAGCTTCGCTTTGTTGCAAGCAAGATACTAACCCTGTTGAGGATTCGACTCGAGGGAGTGGAGTCAAAGAATGAAATGGGTGCACGGAAAACTGATGTTATCATTCCCAGGAAGAGACGTTGAGCTGTCTCCACCGCAATAGTTGCCAGCAAAACTGCCCTTCCCAGTATGAAAATGGAGCTTCCACCAGACAGCAAAACAAATATGCCTATTAACTGCTCTTTTGATACCCTGTGATTTTCCTCTGTTGCCCAAGCAATCCAGTAGTTGCTTCCCATCTGTAGTCCCTGGAAGAGAACTTGACAGAGGAGGATGACTGGAACAAGAGCTCCCTTATAAGCTGCAGTGACAAAGGTTGAATAAACACTCCATTTGACACGGCCAGTTTCTGTTTCTTCTTCTTGACTCCTTTCGAATAGCTTGCCATAGCAGATGGGCTCTCCATATTTTTCTTCTATGACTTCAATCTGACTTATCTGACAGGGTCCAGCAGTCAAGGAGTTGTCTTCTTGCGGCGGGTTCACTTGGTCTAGTGATTTTCTATGAGCATTCATTTGCCTGACAAGTTCACCATCAAAATCCGCAATCAAGTCCTCATATTTTCCTGACTGAACAATGAGACCGCCTTTCATCACCTACAAGTACATGGGCAAGAGGTAGAATGACAGACTGCAACTGTTGGTTCGTAGTAGTTATCAGTGAGAATCGTAGAAGCTTACCAGAACAAGGTCTGCTGCATCTAAGAATTCCAATTGGTGTGTAGCATAAATGACAGTCTTCTGAGACAACAATCCTTGGAGGCATTTCTGCAAAAAGTTTATCACACATGAGGCAACTTCATATAGGAATATGAACACCAAGTATGCAGCTGGAATAACAAATAGCAATTGAAAAGAGAGTTAGGATGTTTTATTTTACCTTGAACAAATGTGTTCCTGTATGAGCATCAACGGCACTGAAAGGGTCATCTAGGATATAAATATCAGAATCACTATAGACAGCCCTTGCCAACTGAATCCTCTGCTTCTGGCCTCCACTCAAGTTCATTCCCCTCTCTCCCACAACACTCATATCTTTATTAGGCCACATTTCAATATCTTGGTTCAAGGCACATGCTTCAAGAACATCTTCATAGAAAGCATTATTTATATTCTTCCCAAACAATATATTCTCTCTGATAGTGCCCGTTTGAACCCAAGATCTCTGAGGAACATAAGCCTTTTTCCCATAAACCTTAATACCTGCACCAGAAATCCTAGGGATCTCCCTTAGTATGCTGCAAAGTAGGCTTGATTTACCTGAGCCTACAGAGCCACAAATAGCTATCTTGTAACCTTTCATTATTTTCATCTTCTTTGTGATTTTGATGGTTGGATTGTTTAAGTTTTGGTTACTTGTTTCCCAAGCGTATTCCCCTGTTTCAATTTCAACTGCAACATCAGATGCTTTTGGACCACGATCAGGTATGAATTTCCTTTGATCTTCTTCTCCAAGAAACTCTTGAATTCGATCAAATGAGACTTTTGTCTGAGCAATCATGGAAATGAGCTCAGGAAGGTTGTATATAGGTTCTTGTAGAATCCTAAAGGTCGCTAGAGCTGAAAGTACTGTTCCTGATGTTAATGGCGTTTTTAACAAAACGCAGACACCAAATGTGATGACTGACACTAGAGTTGGTGATGCCCAAAACAGAAAAGCAACAGCTGAGCATGTATATAGATACTTCTTAAGCCAGTTTCTCTCTGTTTCTCTAAGTTGAAGAACCTTCTTCAAGAAAGTGGGCTCCCATGAGTGAAGTTTTAAGACTCTCATGCTTTTTAGAGTCTCTGAAGTTGCTTTTATTCTTGAATCCTTAGCTTCCATGATCTTGGAGTGAAGTCTCTTTTGCCTATTGGCTAATGGAGTGTTACTCACCATCACCAAAATTGTGGCAAAGACAGCAGCAATGGAAGGAGCAGCACCCAGATTCCGGTACAGTATTACCAAGGCCAGAAAGACTTGGATTGGTAGCAACCACACTCCATGAATGTACCAGCAAAAGTCTCCAATCCTCTCGGCATCCACATTGATGAGATTTATGATTTTACCATTGCTGGGACCAACAAATTTAATTGACAGAGATTTTTTGTAAATCAATACCGTAAGAGCTGCACGAACCCTTATTCCAATTCTCTGAGCACCGAAGTACCACAGTCGTTGAGTTAGTGATTCCAGAGTCTTTGAAAAGAAGAAGATAAATGCAAGAACCAGTCCATACTGGTAACTTGAACCGTCATGCTTTTCCGTTAAGAAATTCACAAAGCTGGATATAAGGAAGGGTCCGATATAGGCGGCAATTGTATTAAGTCCTACAAAAATCAAACAGAAGCATTGTAATCTGCTGCATACAGAATCTCGAAATAGATGCCATGAATTGAGAAGAAAATACCTGCAAAAACTGCATTCACAGCCAGGGACTTCCATATAGTACAAGCTATTGCTTTTGGCAATGAAGAAATTTCTGTTTTCTGTTTCCGAAGTGATTCTTCCAGCAACAATGAGGCATTGTCCGCCGTTTCTGATTCCGGAACCGGAGGAATATGGTGCAATTCAAGTTTTTCAATTCGACCGCTTTCAAATAGGGGGTTTAGCCATCGAAATGTTAGTCGGCTCCAGAAGCTAGCATTGGTGAAGGAATTTTTATCCTCCTTGTGAAGCAACGGTTGTTCAAGATCACTGTTTTTGCCAATAGCAAGAGGTGCACAGCAACAAAGCAGTAGCAACAAAGGCAACGAAGCAATATCAACAATGCTGGCTTCTGGCAACTGATAAGGCAGTTCTTTGGATTTGAATTGGTGGATAAGGTAAACCGCTACTGAAAGTGAAACGAAAATGCAGGAAAACACCCACCACAGTATCAGGACTAAAGGCCACGTTTTCTGCTCCCTGGAAGTCTTGTATTTTGAGTAGATTGCAACTAAACTTGCTAGAAACCAAGTGATGGCTGAGCAGAAGGGTTTGGTAGGGACAATTCCACGATTCCAATAGATATAAAACCCAAAAACGAAATATAAAATAGAGATTATAACATTAGATAGCACAGTTATAACAGCAAAAACTGCTACTTCTCTCCCTTCTCTATGCTTGAAGTGAGAGATAGAATCACTTTCACTATCATCAAGACGTCTCCTACGTTTCAAAATGTCTATGGTAATCCATGTTAGTAAAGCAATGACAAATGGTGCATTTACAAGTTCTAAAGAGACCTCCATCAGAGCAGACCCACTCTCAGAATCCTATTATCCGTCAATCAAAGCCGAAGACACCGAGAAAGACTCAGGTTTTGAGAAAAGGTCGCCTGCAAAAAGAACCAGTTAAAATGAGAAGATAAAAAGAACCGCAAAATAGAACCAGAACTGAAACCGATGAAGCCGAGACTCACATTCATCACATAAAACAACAGTTTCACGGTGCGTTTAAAGAAACAAAATGCAAAACTGGCAAAGCTGGTTGAAGGTGCGAGCAAAGCACGTGGCTCGTTTCGAGAGTGCTGTCGAGGATTTAGTGCTTTACACATTCTAGTGGTATAGTCGCGGCAGCATTTTTAAAAGCAATGAGAGTCACCATCTCGGCATCTTCCTAAACCCCAACATTTGGTGAAAACGAATATTTCCTTTGGACCATTATCTATATGTTATTTTCTAAACCCCAACTTGCTATGTTTTCAAAGGTTTATTAGTCTTACGAAATTATGTCAAATGAAGCCTGAGAATGCCTTAAAATATGTCGACATTTCAAAAACATTAATGATTACTCTCTATTTTCCACCTACTCATTTCACTGTACTGACTGACAACCGATTTTATATAGGAATCTTGAAATTTTTTTTTTGGGTGAATTATAGGAATCTTGGATTTACTTTTATATTTTTTTCTTTTTTTGCATGAGGGAATCCATAGCCGAAGACAATTATAGTAAATTCGGTCCAAGAAAATTTTCAGGCCCTAATATTTAAAAGAGATTAGAGCATTGAGGAAAGAAAATCAAAATATTGATTGATGGATGCCCACTTTTGCCAACCAACGATTCTTTTCCACTAATTTCGTATAGCTTTCCACAACCATCTTTCCCGGAACCCACCAAAAAACATGATAAGAATTAGAAACGTGTGTCAACGCTCAATTTGCATTCTTAATATAACAACTTAATCAGATTAAATGCCCATCATCCTTGAATACATTGTACGTCGAGAGACTTTTTTTTTTTTGAAACTTTCTTTTAGAATTTTCCTCGAAGGTGAGATGAAATAAGATTTGATAATTTTAGACAAAATATAATGATATAATACAAAAATAATACTAATTAAAGTTTTAACAAAAACTGTGTATTTCCTTTCCACAACTAGCATTCCTGGAACCCACCGAAAGACACGATAAGCATTAGAAACGTGTATCAAAGCTTAATTTGACAATCGAAGTCTAAATGCCTATCATTCTTGAATACATTGTAAGTGGACAGATTTTTTTGAATTGTTTTTGTTTCAAAATTTTCTTTGAAAGTAAGGTGAGATTAGATTTGATAATATTAGATAAAATATAATGATATAGTACGAAAATAATATAAAAAATAGTACAGATTAAATTTTTGATAAAAATTATATATTTGACAAAAATTAAAAAAATTGTATATAATGTATAGACATTATTTATAACACCATAATTTTTGTATCTTATACTATTTAATCTAATACGATAAAAAATAATTAGCAAAATCTTATCCGTTTTAAGAGATATGAGTGACGCTCGATTGCTTACAAAAAGTAAACTGTACGGAGAAACTGTTACTGTCTTTGCCATAAAAAGGCAGTAGCACTAGCTGTGCAGAAAAAACTTCTTTTCCGTGCATCGAAAGGGCCACAACCAGAGATTCTCACGCCCACCGATGGGATGTTACAGTGGATGCATGTGGAGAGTGGAGACCTTTGCTTTCTTTATCAGCGCAACGGATATCCTCGAAAAGGTCAAAGGAATTCTTAGGCGTCAGTAGGGACCACATGACAATCATGATTTTTGCCTGATGGCTGTGCAGGGCTCGTGGGCGCGGCCGCAGAATTATGGTGACGGCGTAGAGAATGCAGACTTTTCTCAAAGGTAAACGACAGACACATGGAGGATACGTATGGGAGTGTGGAGTTGTGTGTACATTTCGTGGCCACCATGAGTTCTAAATGATTGGGTTTTTTGTTTGTTTACAGTTTAGGGTGTAAAAAATTTAACAGGAAAGTTATATCATTTTCAAAAGAAAGGTAAATTTTCAACTTATTATTGATACGTAAGATTTATTTAATTTTTATTTATGATATTTTTAAATTTACAAATCATTTATAATCGGATCATAAAAATTCGAAATATTTAACAGTCAAACTTTAGTTACTACTCACGTTGACTGTTTATAGTCTTGATTCATGAATTCACCATCAAGGCAAATGTTGCCTCTTCCAAAAATGACAGCTATATTCCAATGCCACCGCCTCAAAAAGGAATTTAGTATTTTTAAACCTGGTACACAGAAATTGATATAAAGAAAATGAAAGCAATCGGTATTAAAATTTGATAAAAATTAATAATGAATTTAATAAAAATAAAAAATAATATTTATTTAATATATTAACATAAATTTTGATATAATAATTTTTATATTTTACTCGAATCTAAAATATATATATAAATTATCAAATTTATTCAAAAATTATTTCCAAATTTTTTTGTGGTTACATGTTTTAATTTTTTTTTGATTCATAAAAAGTACAAAAAAAATAGAGGGAATTGAACTTTAGATTTAATCTTTTCTGAAGAAAAGTAATAATTTTTAGATTAAGTTTTGATTGTTATGCCTCAAAATTCTTTACTGTTTAGCAATTTTAATATAATATTCACTCTCATTTACTCATTAAATCATATATACCATGTCATAATCAGAAGATTACAGATATCCATAAGGACCATAACCAATAAATTAATTATAAAGGAAACGAACATCAGTTACACCATCATTTTTTTGTCTCATTAGCCGCTGCTGATCATCGATCATCATTATATCGTACAATGGTATCCCGCCGATACTTTTGCTTTTTTAATTTTTTTAAAAAATTCACTCTTATACATTAATAATTAAACTATATTACAATTATAATATCTTAGGTATTCCATATTCGTTTTTGAATTCATTTTTATACAATTATAATATATATATATATATATATATATATATTAAACTCAAGATTCGCAAACTCAAAGTTTAAATATATTTTTTAAGAAACTCATAAATTTATTTTCTCTAGCTTGCATAAACATTTATATAACAAACTTAATGATGTAAAATTAAAACTATGATCCGTACATTGCGTGAGATTATATTAGTTTCTAATATATAATATAACTAGTTTATGACCCGTGCGATGCACGGATTCTTTATTTAAATGTATCCATAGATACATAAATTTAACTTAATTTATATATTCAAAATAAAGCTGAAATAATAATACTTAAAAAAATATTTAAGTTCTTATAATATTTTTAACATATGTTGAACAATAATTTAAAGTTCATTCAAATATAAAAAAATTGATAAGCCAAAATATCCATCAAATTGTTGAAGTAAAGTCTAAAAGCTTCATCAAAGTAAAAAATTTTCTTCAATTGTCAGCATCTTCGATTGGTGCAGAATTTTTTGTAAACCTGTACATGTAAAATATTTAAGAAAATTTCTATTTTACTGTACATATTCAATAATTTTAAGTAATTAAATAATGTACGTAAAAACTTACTCTCATGTACATAGCCTTTTTGCAGGAGTTTGAAGACTACTTTCATCTTCATCAGTTCTATTACTTGTCAAAATATTATGCATTTTGGTTGGTATCTGCTTTACATTAGAAGTAGAAGCACGTTCTAGTAAAAGCTGAAACAAAATAGTTTTAGATATTGAGTATCCAATAGTTTAAACTATAACAATTCATTTAAAAAACAACATACATTAAATCATGAAATATATATTACTTACCTTTTGCATTTTGTCAAGTAAATACTGACTTAATGTAAATGGAAGTGAAGTTAATACTTATTTGTCTTGATTATTAGTTTTTCATTAAATTGTTATAATGATGGATTCACGTTTTTATTTGTTTATTTTATAACATTAAGTGAATATTAAAATTGTTATGAACTATAATGAAATTTCAAAAGTATGTGTGTTAGATACGTATGCAAAAATTATCTACTAAGATATATGGAAACTTATAATGCATAATAGATCAATGCAATAATTTGAGAAGAACAATATTTTTTAGTTGCATTGAACTCATCAAAAAATACTGTTCTTCTCATCAAATTAGTATCTAATAATCCATAATGGTTTTCTCTTAAAGATGCATGTAAGCAAATGGTGAATTTTACTAACAGAATTACAACCTCCACACCCTTGTTGTGAAACTCTTTACTTAGACACATGAAAACTATGTGATAGTAAAAATATTTTCTATTCATTTTTAAATTTCAATATTTTTGAGAGTTAAAATTGTAAAAGTGTAAAATTAAGGCAAAATAGCCAAATAGGCCCTCGACCTTGGGTCCAAAATGGAATTAAGCCCTCGACCTTTTATTTCGTGAAAATCAGTCCATAAACTTTTATTTCAGTGGAAATAAACCCTCAACCTTCTAAAATTATGCAATTAAGTCCAAATCTGTTAAATGACACTAACTGCCGTTAGTATTGCACATGTGGCATGCCACGTGGCAGCCAAGTAAGCTATCCACGTCAGCTTTCACTAACGGCAGTTAGTATCATTTAACAGATTTGGACTTAATTGCATAATTTAAGAAGGTTGAGGGTTTATTTTCACTAAAATAAAAGTTTATGGACTGATTACCAAGAAATAAAACGTTGAGGGCTTAATTCCATTTTGGGCTTAAGGTCGAGGGCTTATTTGGCTATTATTCCTAAAATTAATAACGTGTAAAATTGTAAACGTGTAAAATTGATAACGTGTAAAATTATCATGAAATATAAATGTGTAAAATTGTAAAAGTGCAAAATTGATAACGTGTAAAATTGAAATATAAAATTGAAATATAAACATGAAATATAAACGTGTAAAACTGATGAGATCTCAGTAAAAGTTATGCTTATAAAAACACTTATGAACCAACAATCGCATATTCAAAAATTTTTAAATACAGACTTAAAAATAACATAAAATATAAAGCTATGAAAGAACAAAAAATCTGAGATCAGAATGAAGAGTTGTATGTATCTGCTTTGATTGTGCTTCTTTGACAGGTAAAAACAGTGCTTCGATTGCTGATTGATAAGATTAATTTTTCAGAATTAGTCAAGTAAGATGAAAAAAAAAACTTGAACTAAGAAGTATAAAAGAAAAAAAATACCTGCAAAATGAGAATGAGAATTGCAGTTACGCAAACATTTTACTGCTTCTACTGCAAATATCAGACAAATTTAAAAATACATCAATGCCATAATTCAAAGTTATATATTACAATTATTTTGAACCAATTAATAATTTTGCCATTAATTCTGACAATTAATACATAAAATTTAACATTTAAAATTTTATTCCTTTTAAATGTTGGTATTTGAAATGATAAAAAAAACGTTGACCCTTAATAATTCTACCATTAATTCTGCCCATTAATAAGTAAAATTAACATTTAAAATTTTATTCCCTTTAAATCCAAGTCGAAAATCATGTCATTCTTTTCCCACAATGCTGCTTTGATTTCAATTTTGGAACCTATTAAAATTGCCATTAATGCTGCTTTGATTTCAATTTTGGAACCTGTTAAAATTGCCATTAATGTTGCTTTGATTTCAATTTTGGAACCTATTAATATTTCATGCCATTAAACGCAATTTTTATGGAGAAACCAATTTTGCCGAAATTTGCTGCAATTATGATCAAATATTGTATATTTAAATGTACACATTGTATATACTAATTACTTATTCTCAAATATGTTACAATTAATTAGAGTTAATACTAATTGATAACAATATTGACCCAATTTATGAATTAATGACTAATTAAATGTAAGAGAGGATCTAATATATATTTGGTAATTAAAACAAAGCTTATGTGTCAAAATTATAACTTATCCACGTAGGCATCCACATCAACAATTTTTAACACGTAAGCATGTACCTTGTGAAATATAATATAATAGTGCTAATATATGTTTTTTTCATCCACAGAGATCAGTTTAACTGATAAGAAAAGAGCTTTTTTTTTTATCAATTTAGATTTAACTTTTGCTATAACACTTTGAAAATAAAATTGTAAATGCACCATGCCTATAAGAAAGTGTTCTCTTAGACAAAATCCAAAAATATCTTTGATAATCTTATGAAATATATAACTTCTTTTTCTCTTTCGGAAAAAGAAAAGGTGTGTATTTATTATCATTAAATGTAGAATCAAATGTAGTTGAATGGGATAAAAACAGAAAAAAAAATAGTTGGATGGGATGGGAGTGGGTTGATGGTGGTGCTAAATAGTGCTTGTCATAACGTGTCAAGTCCTAAGACCTAACCCGCTAGACTTAATATCAAGGAGTCGCCACCAACCATTCAAACCTAAGGTGTGATTGGTCACCTATTCTTGTCTAAAGATAAGGCATGGTCTACGTTCAAAGATTCTTAGACTCGGGAGTACGGTTACGTATGGGGAAGGATTAGCACCCCCACAACGCCCATCCTAAGATGGTACCAACTAGCTTTAGGTTATCTTTATAGTTTGCCTTAAGTTCATATTAATTTTGATATACTTATATATTGGGAAAATTTCTAAGATTTTTCCATCAATTTGGCTCCAACCTTAGAAATTCCTCCCACCTCAAGATATTTAAGGAGTCTCAATTGACTTTCTTGAGCTCCATCGTCGGATAGATTTTAATATTTTATGAGATTCCTTCTTTCTCCTAATTTTGTCTCTAGTTTTGACTCCATATCCATTTTTATAAATTTCTTAGATTTCTAATTTTTTATATTTTTATATTCTTATTTACCTTATTTTTAAGAAATAAACATGAATTATGTTTTATTGAAAATTCACTTTTAAGCGTCCCATCAATTTGGCTCAGCCCAAAAGGAACCTCCTCACCTAGAAATTTCCAAGGAGTCTCAATTGACTTTCTTGAAATTTCATCATCGGCATAACTCATATTTACTCTTTTTTATTTATCTTATTTATTATAATTCTATTTATTATTTATATACTTTATCTTATCTTATTTTATTTATTTATCTTTATTTGTTTGCTTGTCTTTATTTGCTCATTTTTATTTATCTATATCTAATCCGTCTATCTTATCTTACTTTTATTTTTATTATAAATAAATATGAATTAATTAAAAAAATTCTTTCAAAAAGTATTCCATCAATTTGGCTCAACTTAAGAAAGACTCTTTCTCCTAGAAATTTCCAAGGAGTCTCAATTGACTTTCTTGAAATTTCATCATCGGTATAATTCACATTTATTTATTTGATTTTAATTATATGTATATATATATATATATATTTATTGTTCATATATTTTTTTGTAACCTTAGAATACTCATCTAAATCATACAACATCGTTAAATCAAAATTATACGTGCAAACTAAATCAATGTACTATACTATAGTCATACAACTAATCAAATAACACAAATATACAAATTAATATTTTACAAGTAGTTATCAACTCAAATTAATTATCATACAAATTCATACTAAAATATCATACAATTGATCATTAAATTAAAACACAAATTAACATGCTTATCAAGATTATACTAATTAAGTCAAATTATTATATTATCAGATTAATTAATCATGCGAGTAACTATTAACATACAAAACCATTCATAACATGTAAATTGCTAATCCAAAATATTAATTATTCCTTTGATCCTATTGTCAGCTTTTTGTTAAATTAATAAGGATTAATAAATTAGAATATATACATATACACATACCTAGTATTAATAATTGATTCCTTTGCCTTCTTTCCTTTTTCCAACGTCCTCTCCTTTCCTTTTTTCTATTGGCGCGTAACAGCTTCTTTCTCTTTTACTCACGTGGCTGTCCCAGCTTCAACATGTAGCAATTTGGCAAGGGCGGTAGCAGCAGCAATGCTTAAGTGATGGAAGGCTCACGACAAAACAGGGAGATGCGGCTCGATGGTTTTCTGACTTGGAACAGGGTGCTTCAAGTCTGTAATCAAAATAGGCAGCTGGTTCCAAGGTGATGGTGTCGATTTGGCAAGGATGCAATGATGTTTGCTAAGAATGATGTAGTCGGCTAAAGGAATATGATAGTTGTAGCAAGGTGAATCGGTGTTGGACGAAAAATTTAGAGATGATATGCTCGATTGTGAATGAATCAAATCATGAGGTTTAATCCCTTTTTATAGCCACAAACTTGTTAGAGTCCTAATACAACTAAACCTATTCTAATAATTATCTCCTATTTTTAATATTTTATTTATTTAATTCTTATATTAATCCTAATCTAACTCTACCAAATTTAATATTAATCCAAATAATTATCCTAAAAACTCTAATTATCCTATCCTAAAATTAATTTTATTTTCTTTTCTTATCCTTTCTTTTTATTTTTCTTAAATCCTATTTTAATTTTAATTTCCTAATTAATGTTAATTGTAAATCTAAAAATTTTAATTTAATTCCAGCCTAATTTTTAAATTAAAATACAATGTCATTTAACTCTACTAATTATTTTTACAAATTAAGAAACCGGACAAAATAAGGTGTCTACAGCGCTAAATAATCTTATGAAATATATAATTTGTTTTTCTAATTTTCTCGTGGAAACTTTAGAATTAAAAGATTGTCGTGGAATATGACTGCTGAGACAAGACAAAAGAATTTTAAAATTTTTTTATTCAATTCAAAATATGCGTTTTATTCATTGTGCAAGCCTTTTGTTCTTTATAACATTTGCCACTATATCCACTTGCATGCACAAAACAATATTATCCTTGGCATAATCTTTGTCCTCGCTGCCTTTTGCTTGTATCTCTCTATCATTTTTCTTCTTATATAAATATTTTATCTTCAAAGTCACATGCTCATCCTTATGCTTATTTTCATTTTTATTACATATATATATTTATATATATGTCATTCATATATATAATGCAGATAAGTTAAAATATATAGATTCTTTTATTTTTTGGTGAATAAAATATATAGATTCTTGAGAGTGAGGGCTTATTTTGTAAGTATCCACTTATCTTTTGAATAGTTTCTAACTTCAAACTTATAAAACTCTTAAATTTTAAAAATAAAATTTGATCATTTGAATCAATGATTAAGATTAATTTTTTATATTTAAGTGATGTTTTCTCATCTCCAAAAGTATTTTTTCCGTTTGCCAAATTATTATTCACCTCTGGGTGTGAATGATGATCAAAGCTTTGTTTCTAAATTAAATTGAAACAAAAATTTGGCTTCAAAATTAATTAAAATTAAGCTTGTGGCTTCAGTTTTTAATAGACTAATCTGTTAAAAGATGGATGTTTATTTTTCCCAAAGGCAGCACAAATGCTCAAAACGAGAAATATCCGTGGTGCACATGTATTATATTTTGGCATATTCTTTTTGAGGAGGAATACGGCATGTGTTCTATCCATTAGGACAAAACGAATAAATTCCATAAATAAAACATTGTCACTCTTTAAGATAATTTGGTAGTAATGTCCATTACTATCGTAAACAAATATTTTAATAAATTATTATTGAATAATTTATATACACAATATTCACATGTGTATAAAAATATAGAACCATTTTTGAACACCTTGCTAAGGGGATTAAATATTTTAGTTATGGAATATATATTGAATCATATAATTAACATGACGTTGGACCATTTGTTTTACTTATTTGTCTAACTTTTTTGAGATAATGCCCAAATTTTTTATTCTATTTAAGATGATAATCCTATTTACCATTATTGAATAATTTATATACACATATTCACGTGTATAAAAATATAGAACCATTTTTGAACACCTTGCTAAAGGGATTAAATATTTTAGTTATGGAATATATATTGAATCATATCATTAACATGACATTAGACCATTGGTTTTACTTATTTGTTCAACTTTTTTGAGATAATGTCCAAATTTTTTATTCTCTTTAAGATGATAATCCTATTTACCATTAATCTATGGACATATAAATTTATCAATGTACTTTTTAATTTGATTAAAAATAAAACTTAATGATAAAAAATATTCTGTGAGGAGATAATGGTAAATTCGATCTATATTTCTATGTAGAACAATAATTTTAAATTTTATCTCAATTTTTTCTAACTTAATAATTCAATTTCAATTCGAGATATGTGATTTGTTCATGTTTTCAGCCCAGAATAATTGAAATTTGAGTTAGATGGGTTTTGTTTTTATTTTATTTTTTTATCATCGTTTTTTTATTAATTGTGTAATACTCAAATTTGATTTTGTGGTTTTTATCATTCTTCAAAAAAAGTATACTTAAAAATTGAATCCTCTTTTTTATTCCAATGGAATATATATACAGAAAATGTAGCAGGGACATAACGGTGAATTAGAATTTACTTTTCTTTTTACTTTTGGCCACAACTACTTACTTCAATATTAATGAACATTTTTTGATAGGATCCAATATTGGACATTGGACATATTCTATTAATTTGAAGCAAAACTTTTTAGTTAATCAAATTTGATATGTTTTTCATAAGTCAGTGTATTTTTTAATGAAACAAAAGTAAATTTATGTAACACTTCAAATTTAAATCAAAATAATGTAGTATATATATGTAAAAACTTAAAATTATATTTGTAAAATATTTTTTGTAAGATGAAATTACAAAATTTTTGGATTAAGTGAAAAATACTTTGTAAATTAAGTGAGCGTATGCACAAATAGATTTGTACATATCGCACGCAAAACACAGCTTTCTTCTCAAACCTTAGGTTGCTAACGAAGTTAGGTCCATGACAGAGAAAGAACTGATGTAATGGGAATAACTGTCATGACCAAGAATTGAAGATACAGTTGTAATAATATTTATAATGGCATAAGATGTTCACAGAAATCAATAACTAACGGGAAATGGATGAACACATAATGTCGACACACCCTTCGTCATCATTATATATATATTTTTTAAGAAATCAATGGAAGGAATGTCATTAAGGGAAGAAAACGCCCCTGTATTTTTCATCATTATATATATTTTTTAAGTACAGCATTTGTAAAAATTCAGATTCACTCATATATATGGAGAAGAGGACCACTTCTTTCAAAAACTACCCAACTCTCTTTTTCGGGCTTTTGGAAGATTATCATTCATATGTATAATTGATATTCTTCGTTTTGAAGCTACCAAAGTTCTCTAGAGATTTCTAAAGTTTTAACAGCTGTGATAGATATGTCACCTTTTGTTTCTCCCTTTTTCTATACATGAGTGTGATTTGTGATTAATGACTTTTGATCTTAGTGCGCCTCACTACAGCAACAGTTTCTGCAATTGTCACATCCTTAATCTTGTCCTTAAAGACTGATATAGCTCCAATGGCCAGTCCTGTGTTATTCCTAATGATGCATCCCACCCCACATCCTCCTTCAGTTATATTAAGAGCTGCATCAAAATTGGCCTTTAAAAAATCACATGGTGGAGGCCTCTATTTAGCTGTCTCCCTTATAGACAAAGTATTACTCCTCATCTGAGTCTTCTGATATTCTTCTAAGAAATTTTCTGCAACCCGTAGCAAAATCTATACTGGTCTTCTCTTGTTTTCCTTAATATCCAGGTTCCTTTCATGCCATATCATCCAACAAATTACCAAGCCCTTTTCCATATTTTCTCTAGATGTTTTCTGAACTGCGTTAAGCAGCCATTCTTTAACATTATGTTGCTCCTCCCTTAACCAACCTGTTTCCAGCTTAGCCACTTTCCAAATTTCCTTTGTTAGTATCGTTGTCAGAAGGCCCAATAGGCCCACTTCACAGAGCTTAATTACACGTGGCCTACTTAATTACACACAAAGTAACCGTCGCTCGCTGTAACTGATGCTCGCCATTGTCAGAAGGCCCAATAGGCCCACTTCACAAAGCTTAATTACATGTGGCCCACTTAATTAAACACAAAGTAATCGTCGCTCGTCGTAACTGCTGCTCGCCATTACGTAACTAACCATTAATGAGCGTAAGCGTAACCGCCCACTTAATACCCAACGGGCATAACCGCCCATAACTCCTATTTAATTACATAATTGGGCGTAACCGATCATAGCATCTATTATATCCAGGATTGCCTATAAAAGGCATGAAGACTGAAGAGACAAGGTATGAAAACACACATTTATCTCCTTCAATCTTGATATTTTCTCATGACACTTTCACTCTCTTTCAACTTTAATATTCTCTCTTGAATATTCTACTGACTTAAGCGTCGGAGAAAGTCCCACCGGGAACAACACCGGTGGACCTTTTGTTTTGCAGATTGATCCAAGAAGGAAAGAGTTGATCCATCATCAACAAGCCCAGCGACCTTTTTGGCATCAACATTTTGGCGCCGTCTTTGGGAACTCGAAGAAGAAGCTATGTCCAGCTCCCAAGCAAACCAACAAACATCAAATCAACCACAAACATTATCCATGGAGCAATACAATCAATTGCTCACCCAAAATAAAGCTTTAGAAGCTAAAATAGCCCACTACGTCCAGGTAGTGGAAACTTTGATAGTTTGTTGCCATTCAAGCACAGATCTCCCAACTGAGCCCATTGATCACCCAACTACATCTGATGTACAACCAACTGCTCCTATTGTTCACCAACGAATGATCACTCCACACTAGCGAAATCCATCGGAAGCACAACTCCCTGTCAACAATCAATCAGATACAGCTCGCCCAATCAGTGCCACTCCCAACAGAAACCTAAACCAGCTAGCAGAACCCCAAGTCAGGCAACAAAGATCACGTGGAAGGAGGGAAAGAGAAGAAGGAAGTGTCAGTTCCCCCATAATAGATGTGGCAAAAAGAACCAAGACTGTCCATGAGAAGTCTAATCTCTCATTGCAAGAAAGATTAGATGCTATTGACAAAGAACTTAAGGAGATGAAGAAAGGAAGACAAGAATTAGTCCATTGTGTACGGTGAACAAATAGTCCATTATCTTTAGAGATCCAAAGAGAGATTGTTCCTTGCCATTTTCGGGCACCAAAGGAGAAACATGATGGGACAGGTGACCCACAAGACCACAGATTGTGTTATGAGTCAACTTTGGATCTGTACGGTACAAATGATGCTATCAAGTGCAAAATGTTTCCAACAACTCTGACAGGTATAGCTAAGTCCTGGTTTTATTCTCTTAAACCTAACTCTATCACTAGTTTTGAATAGCTTAGCAAACTATTCGTTGGGCATTTCCTCGCCAACAAGAAGCAAATGAGGACTTCTACTAGTCTGATGTCAATCGTTCAAAAGCCCAAAGAGAGTTTGAGGGATTATATACGTAGATTCATTAATTTCTATATTGATGTAAAAGACCCTGACGACAATTTTGCTATCCAAGCATTTAGAGCAGGTGTGATCAACGACCATGTTCACTATGCCCTATATGATGAGGGACCATTAGCCTTGCATGAGGTACTCTAGAAAGCTCAAAACCTTGCTGAAGCAGAAGAGATTAGGAAGACAAACATTGAGGGAGTTGGCAATCATATGAATGCCAAATCAAGCCAAGACCTGTAAAGCCCATGATTCCCAGGATGAAAAAGTCCCACCATTTGAAGTATGTTCACGTATTTTTCCATTAAGCTATGTTCTATTTGTTTCCATTATTTAACAGTTAATGACGCTTGGAACAGAAATAGTCTGATTACTTGCTTATCTCGGCCCTTAGCACCAGTATCTTGAGCATTAGCTTGCCTCGGCCATAACACCAGTATCTTGGGCATTTGATTGTCCCGGGCCTCAGTGCTAGTATTTTGGCCATCAGCTAGTCCCGCCTCAACCAGCATCTTGGGCACTAACTCACCGTGGGCTTCAGCGCCAGTCCCTTGCTCGCCTTAGCTTTCGCCCCAGTTCTTGGACTCTTACTCGCTCGTACCATTAGCACTATCGTTTTTGACACTTTACTCGCTCGTGGTCTTTGTATTTTTGGCACTTTACTTGACCGTGGTCTTCATGCCAATATCTCAATTGATCTCCCATGGCCTTGACACAAGTTTCTTGAGGCACGAGCTCGCCAGTTTCCACTCACTCTTGGCCCGAGCACCAATCTTCAAAGACTTGCTCGCCCATGATCTTGGATTGTCGTCGCCTTGGACGCTAGAATTTAAAAGTTCATATGCAGTCATGACCTTCATGCTACCTTCATTAAACCCTTTGATAGAGGATACAAAATTCAAGAATATGAAAGGAGTAAAAAGTCTATGGCGAATACTAATCACTTTGTAATCGCCATTTGCCAGGGGGCATAATGTTAGTATCGTTGTCAGAAGGCCCAATAGGCCCACTTCACATAGCTTAATTACACGTGGCCTACTTAATTACACACAAAGTAACCGTCGCTCGCCGTAACTGATGCTCGTCGTTGTCAGAAGGCCCAATAGGCCCACTTCACAGAGCTTAATTACACGTGGCTTACTTAATTAAACACAAAGTAATCGTCGCTCGCCGTAACTGCTGCTCGTCGTTACGTAACTGACCATTAATGAGCGTAAGCGTAACCGCCCACTTAATACCCAATGGGCATAACCACCCATAACTCCCATTTAATTACATAATTGGACGTAACCGATCATAGCATCTGTTACATCCAGGATTGCCTATAAAAGGTATCTCCTTCAATCTTGATATTTTCTCTAGACACTTTCACTCTCTTTCAACTTTGATATTCTCTCTTGAATATTCTACTGACTTAAGCATCAGAGAAAGTCTCACCGGGAACAACCCCGGTGGACCTTCTGTTTTGCAGATTGATCCAAGAAGGAAAGAGTTGATCCATCATCGACAAGCCCAACGACCTTTTTGGCATCAACATCTTTCACTATAACACATTCATGGAAGACATGCATTATGGTTTCCTCTCCCTACTTACATCTCGAACATAATGACTCCACTGGAATTCCTCTATTCTGTAAATTCTTATACAATGGCGAGATTTCATGAAACATTTTCCACCCAAATATCTTGACTTTAGGTGGAACATTTAAACGCCATAAACTCTTCCAGTACCTTTCATGCTGGCTTTGAAAAGCCTGAACATCCTTGGTCATTCCAATCTGCCTTATAAGAATCCTGTATCCACTCCTTACTCTGTAGATTCCGTCCTTTTCAAAATCCCATATTTGTTCATCTTAATGCTCAAACCTACTCAACGGTATCGAGAGAATTTGGTTGGCAACATCTTCTGCTAACAACTCTTGCAGCTTACTGAGCCTCCGTGTTCTAGTTCAACGTCAATCAGCTCTGCCACTTTTTCTTTTTCTGAGACAGCCTCCTGCGTCTGTCTCGCAATCACCTCTTCTCTACTGGGTAGCCAAATATCTTGTAGAATTCTTATCCTTTTCCCATCACCCACCCTCCATTGTAAACCCGTTTTTAACACTTCTCTTGCTCTCTAAATGCTCCTCCAAGTATAGGAAACATTAGAGCCCAATGGTGCTTCCATGAATGAGGAACGTTTGAAATAGCGATCCTTGAGCACTCAAAAGATAAGAGAATTTGTGTTCTTTGTTAACTGCCAGCCCTGGTTGGCTAATAGTGCCAAATTAAAGCATTCTATATCCCGAAACCCCAATCCTCCCTCATCTTTGTGCTTGCACATATATATATCCACCTTAGCCAGTGTAGCCCTTTTTTGTCCACGCTTTTTAGCCACCAATACCTACTTAAAATACTGTTAATGTCATTACAAAGCACTTTTGGAAACAAAAAGCATTGCTCGCGTAGGATGGTAACGCTTGAAGAACAGCCTTAATAAAAATTTCCTTGCCTCGAACTGAAAGTAGTCTGTGACTCCATTGCTTTACCTTTCTTTGTAACTTCTCTGTAACCTCTCTAAAAGCCTTTCTCCTTCCCTTGCCGACTACAACCAGTAGACCCAAGTATTTTTATGGGCTGCTCATATGACATGACAAGATAGTAAATAAACAAATTTGAAGAAAACATAATTCTTTACAATCATATTGTACTTGGAATTATGTTGTGCCAAGAATCTAACGCAGTAAAACATTTTTACTTGGCCTCATTCTTTTAAACAAAGAATTTTGCAGTATAAATCGATTTTATTATACATTAATTTATTTTATGCATATTGATATTAAGTTTACATATTTTTCACATATTTACGTTTATTCACGGTAAGGTTAACTTATTTTCTATCTATTGACACTAAATTTATACTTATTTTCATATATTTACATCTATTGACATTAAATTTGCATTTTTTTAATAAATCATATATTTTATTAGAGATCAAAGGTGACCCAAGAAGCAAGCAATCTGCCTTTGAAATTTCTTTGTGGAAGGGGAAGATTGTTATTGTGATTCTTCATAAAACTCTAAAAAGCCAAGAAAGGAGGTGCTTAAAAAAGGGATAAGGAAAATTTGAAAAAATAGCATTGGAACACTACTATTTATTTAAGGGGATAAATGCGTTTTTTATTTATCGAGAATAAAATGAAAACTTTTTCAGTTACAAGGGCGGAAATGGGAATGACTATTTCACCCACATTATTGCATTGAAAGAAAACCATCTTCTTCTTTTCTTTCTTTCTCTGTCTAATTTAGCATATCTCAGTTTTTGCTTATATATCCAACAGCTCCTCATTTACTCTTTATTTCCTCTCTTTTCCAACTACTACGTGCATTAAATCAAGAAAAAACAAGTCAAAAACCCAGAATTTGATCACCAAGCCATCCTAGAATAATCCAAAAAATATGGAATTTGAATACCTTAGAAGTTGTAATCAATTACCTATAGGAATTAAGCTATAAAAAACATGTACAAGTTATTGTTTTCATATGTACACCCTTGATAGAAGATACGTATGTGTCGAATAACTCAAAGGTATTCAAATAACGTAAGGCATGAGTCGGATACCTACTTGGACAAACTGGTAGTAAGAGAGGTGATGGAAATAAAAGTATTTGAATATTTGTAAAGAGAAAATCGAATAACTCCCTCTATAAAGCTATGAAATGATATGTACATTTTATGATTCTTATACATGTAGGTTTTGGTTCATACTCAATTGTATCAAACATATAATTATCAAAGTATGTACTACATAAACATACAATACTACCCTAAGACCACTTAAAATGCACCAAATAGGTAAGCAACTAAAGCTGGATAGAAATTAAAATGACCTTGGACAGAATTGAAAATTAATGCAAATATGATTTTAAATGCAAAGAAAATGCTATGGGAATTAAACCAAACTCTAACTACACATTAACAACTAACTATATGATCCTAATATGAACTAAAACCTAAGAAATCCTAACTTAAATTAAACCAAAACAGGAGCAAAATGCTATTTGGAAATGACACCTAACATCTGTAATTTAGACTAAAAAATTGCACAAAAATGCAAAATAAAATTAATCCAAACACTAACTAACTACTAACCACTTAATGCATGACTCTAAGATATGAGACCCGGTATTTTTATATATATTGTACATCATATTGTACATAATTAATAACCGAAATAAATTAATTTATGGAATTAAATAAATAGTGAAGATGAGATTCCACTTCACATTTTGGAAATTTCGAAATTTAAATTTCGATATGGTGTATGTGAATTAAAATGAAAATTTATGAGATGAATAGAAAGCATGGATTAAAAGAATAGAATTATATTTTATGCAGTAGACATATGGTGGAAATTTTAGTGGAGAACAATTGGTTGAAATAGGTATTGAAAAGAGACCAAGAGGAGTCAACAAAAACATGCTACCAGGTGTGGACAGTAAGTGCTGTAATTTTCTGACTTCATACGTGAATAGTTGTAAACCTCTCTTGCTTTTTGAGTATATATATTTTTCTACCATAACGATGCCAAGCTAAAAGTAAATGATAAGGAAAAGTGAACACATGAAATAAGAAAAAAAATTTTATTGGATGAAGCTTTGAAAAGAGCAGTGTGAAGAAAGTTAAGGTGCAGTCGAAAAGTGAGGACCTCCTCTCTGCCATGTGCGTGCTCAATTGGAGAAACATGGCTGAAATTGTAACCACATGGTTATAAAATAATATGCTAAATTTATAATAAGAAGAAGAGATAATTAATGTTTAACATATGAGCCAATATGATTGGCTAAAGTAAGCAAAGAAAGTTTACAAAAGCAGGCGGCAAAGAGGACTCCCACGTTCCTTGGGCTGTTCTCGTACCCTCTTCTGCCTAGCCATAAGTTTGGCTGATGAAAATGAGTGTTATGGCGTAAAATAGATAGGAAATAATATTTAAAGATAAAGTAAATGGAGAAGATGAAAGTAAAAAAAAAAAGCAGCAAAAATGGACTACTATGCATACCACTTTGCTGCCTATTACACATCCCTCTTTAGATTTTTTTTAAAAGGTTGTTGAACCTTGACGTGGGTGGTAGAAAACATGAGAGAATTATGGCTTAAAAGTGAAATATGAGAGCAATTAATTGCTGAAGAATAAAACAAAAGAAAAAGAAGCAAAAGACGTATAGAATGGAGGATTCTACGCCACCTTATGCTGCAGTTTTCCTACATGCAATAAATGAATTTTTAATACATGAAATGATGAAGAAAAGGTGATAAGATACTAGGTGGAGTATTACTATTGGTTGTCTTGGATAGAAAGAAAGAATAAGAAGCAGGAAACTTCAGCAAATTCGATTGTCTCTATCGAATTCCTCTGCTTCCACGAGCCTCTGTTTGCTAAAGTTATTTTCGGTCTTCACTTGTTTCTTCATAAAAATCCCATAGCAAACATCATTGCTTACTAAGTTGTTAACCTAATCTTCTTCATAGACCACATATATATCTTAAGAACAATTAAGATACCAAGCTAAGAGACTAATGAGGGGAAGGAAAACCAAAACAAAAAATAAAATTCTGTTTTGAGACACTCATTCGGTCAAGGTGAGATTTAATGGTTTCTTGAGATTGAATGATATAATTCTATGATTTCAAGCATGAGAAGCATGATTATAGTCTTGCTTTTAATTTATTCTTGTTAGAGCATAGAAATAGAATAAATTCATATCTTGAAGTAGATGAAGAATTAAGTGAAATTGAGCTGAAATTGTAGTTTGAGGATGTAAAATAGTTAAAGGAAATTATATAAGTTGATTAGAAGCTTGAAAAACATGAAAGGAAGAAGAATCAAAATCATGCTAATGATAGGAGAGATTCAGTTAACATGAGAAGATGAGGAAAATTTAGTTGCATGCAAGAATAAGTCAAAAGGAGACTCACGTGGACTAGCTTATAAATTGGAAACAAGAAAATAAATTGATGAAGGATGTTGAACGTTAATGGAATGGCCAAAGAAGGTATTCGGCCATGACATTGAAAAAGGAAAATTATGTTGAAAATTAGGGGTTTTGGTAAAGAATAATTATAGAAATTAAAAGAGGATTTTTGGTGAAATTAAAATCGAAAAAAGATCAAAAATGAAGAAATTGATTTTAAATACCAGTATAATTTATACTGGTTGTATTCATAACATGAAGTTAGTAGCTGTATTTTATGAATTTTAGTGGCTTAAAAATAAGAAGAAAATTATTAATAATTTTTGATAAAATTATTTTGCAGCCGAGAAGTACGATTTCAGTAGACGCAACCGGGAAGCTCGGTTTCGTAAGACCAGGTAAGGGAGTAGTATGTGAAGTGAAATGCATGTCCTGTGGAAAAAATGTTATAAAAATGTTGAGAAAATGATTTGGTTTGAGACATGCATTAGTTTGATAAACTGTTTTGAATTTGGGCGAGCCAAAGATAGGCGACCCCTTTGATACAATTCTGGGCGAGCCAACAGTAGGCGATCCCTTGTTTTTTTAAAGAGAAATATTTTGTGGGCGACTCCCAGTTCAGCTCGGTGTGAAAGCCACAGTGGGTGATGTTAGTTCGCCACATGGGAGAATGAAAACATGCGAGTTCAATCCACTGCGAAGGGCGAACCGTAATGGGCGAGCTGATAAGGGGCGATCCGGTTTAACTTGTGTTTTTCTCACACGAAAAATAGTGAAATTACTGGCTGTTTTTCTGTGTTTTATAAACAGAAAAGATAATACCTTTTTGAAAAACAATCATTTTAAAGAAATGATGAAATATGTGAAATATTCCTTAAGGGTTCTTTATGAGATATAAATTGATTTTTGAGACTTTAGGCCCCGAGTTTCATGCATTACTATTTGCGTGGCTGATTGACCCGCCAAGTCATCAAAGGTCTCGAGGTCATCTGGCAAGTGTACCCGAGGACCACCTATAGATCATGGCCATAGATCTAGCTGTGTCCCAGTGGGGACGATTACTGGGTTCCTTCGGGAACGGTGATAGCATGATTTAATTGTAGGGTGATGCCTAGTCTTAATTTACTGATTTCTGTTTATTGAAAGGATTTACTGTTTTCTGTTTGCTGAAAGGATTTACTGAATCCTGTTTACTGTTTACTATACTATATTGTAAATTGTTTAGCTAGTGATTTGAATATTAAAGACTATTCACTATATCCACTGTTTTCCTACTGGGTATGCTGTTAGGGAAAATAAACATTTTATGGTATATAGTTTTGGTTTTATAAAGCAGCTTACAACTTCTTTACTGAGCACGTTGTCGCTCACCCCCTTATTTCCACTCCACAGGTTATTGATTTGGATTAAAAGGGTTACCTTCCAAAGTTATCGGCTATTAGAGTCAGCAGATATACGATATCGAAGGTACATTATATTCTTTTATATATTCAGTAAAATTGTACAGTACTACTTTGAGTAAAAAGGGAATGTAGGCGATCTCAAGAATTATGAAGTATTCATATTTCTATTTTGGTACTGAAATGAAAGTACCATTTATTTCTTAAAGGGTTAATAGAATGTTAAGCATCACAGACAGCCCAACCGGTAAAAATGTGTGAATAAGAGTAAAATATGTGATTTAATGTAGATTCGGGATGTTACATAAGATGACCTAAACCTAATGAAATATGACTAAAAACAAGCTAAAACAGAAGCAAAATGCCGCTGAAACTGATGCCTAAGTTGTTGGAACATAAGGATTAACATGTTAAATAAATCAAAATCAAAGGCCAACAAAAAATCCTATGAAATCTAACTTTTTAAAACTATTTAGCAACTTAAAACCTTCATAAAAGGATTTTTGAAGATGAAAATAAACATGAAAATAGCAACGAAATAACCCAAACAGCAGCTATAATATCCTAGAACAATAAAGAAAAATCAAAGGAAAAATGTAAACTAAGCTTAAACACAAGAGCTATTAAGGTAGTATTTCAACCCCTTTAGATTCTCATATCATAAAGCTTAGTAAAAACTAAAAACGGCAAAAGAAAAGAAAAGAAAAGAAAACTTGACTTTCATTGCTAGAAATAGAAGGTGACATCATAGTTTAAAAGAAAAAAAAAAGAAAATCCAAAGATTGCTAAGAAAGCTTAAAAGAAAACACTTAAATTTAAGAAAGGAAATGTAAAGGAAAATTAACAAGCACTTGGTGGCTGCCCTAATCTATGAAAATAAAATTAAAAGACACATAAAAGAACTCTAACAACCAACGGCAAGCCCAACGCTCTTCATATTTTATATATAGTCACTAATGTAGGGTATAAGAGACTTTACATAAGGTTGATGAGTTGGCACTCCTTGCCACTTGGCTTCACTTGGTTGGCCATTTGTAGAATCCAAATCAACCTAAGGACACCTCAGACCTTCTAACCTCTACACTTGATTGGCATTTCTTGGAAGATATTTCCATGTCATTTAATCCTCCATGTTAGCCCAAGGATAACTCACATATTCTAGTACCATGCATCTATTCTTTTGTCTACTTGTGCTCATATGTGGCAAAGGCATGTGTTCTTTTTGTGTTGGGGATGCGATTCTTTGTTCTTACGCTCCAAGATTGAATAAGATAGTGACATGTAGAGTGCTAGGTGGATGGTGGGGATGACATATACAACAGGATAAGCTATTTTGCTATTTTGGCATTTAATGCTAAAAATTTTATTTTTAGTGAGCCTGGCCCAACTAGGGATGTAAATGGATACCTTATAAACAGGTACCCTGTACTACTCGATCCAATTAAGTAGGGTTAGGGTATTTGGTAATAGGGTTCGGATAGGGTTCGAGTAGTAGTTTTACTACTCGTCACAAATTCGGGTAGGGTTCGAGTAGTGACCTTAGGATACCTTACTACCCGAACTCGATTATAAATAATATTTTTTAAATATTATTATATACATTTTTATTTATAAATTAATTAATTTTTAATATAATGCTTAATTAAATGAACTCATTAAGTATTTTAATTATAATTTTAATATTAATTTATTTTTATCAGTTAATTTAAATTTATTAATTTAATTTTTTCTAATAATATACATTAAAATTTAATTTAATTTAAATTTAAAAGTCAAACTTTGACTTAATAAACGGGTATTTAATCGGGTTCGGGTAGTTAACGAGTATTTCTTATATTAAATGGGTAGGGTTCGGTAGTAAAAATCAAAATATTCGAGTAATTAATTGAGTTCAAGTATTCTAAAATATAATTGTCACATCCCTTTATTTACAGTATTTATATATTTTCACACATATTATAAGAGTTGGGCTGTCTTCGATGCCTTTATTTCTCATTTTCATTTCACCATATACATTTCTTTAAACAGTACATTATATATTAATCAGAATATTCATATATCATAGTTCAAATATCATTTACATCCCTTGTCTAATTACAACATAGGAGTACTGTAAAATAAGTTTGAATAGATAAAGTTGATGATTATACATCCAGGATATAACTAGCTGCCTCGGGGTACTCAAATGTGCAGCCAAATCCTCAGATGATACTCACGCAATCACTAGTAAAAATCTATAGATGTTAAAATAAAGGAGTGAGCAAACCACGACTCAGTAAAGGAATTGTATGTAGTACTTGATATCACGACATCTACATGCTATAAAATCATTTAATTCCTATAGGTGTACTAGGGACCCTAATTGGAAGGATACTATAGTCGGCTAGGGATTCGGATAGAGTAAGGAAGGTATTTTGAAATACCTGTCTTATCTTGGAACCTAGAAGCGATTATAAGGAGTAAGTGTTATTTTTGAAAAGAAACCACTTTTTCATCATTTTTCATATTCATCTCAAATCAACATTTTCATAAGATAAAACATTTAATCATATAATCTAATATTCACATTTAAATCGTAAAAGAATATTAGATTAATAATTTTCCATATTCCTTTTGAAAACATATCACATATCTCATATATCATTGAAAAATCATAAATAGTATTGTACTAAATTTAGTACAGTAAAACTGTTTAAAAATCCTCGTTCGTCTCATTTAAAACATATAGAAATCATTCACCTTTTCATGTCATTATCCATGTAAAATCATCACTTTTCATGTCATGAAAATAATGGAGACTAAGGCATCGCCCGAATTATATCATGCTATAAACCCCGTAGGGTAGAAAAATAATCATGTCAGATCTATGGCCATAGTCTATAATCGTCTTCGATCATACATTGATCAGGTGTCAACCGGGACTGGATACATATCACATGTCACATGTCACATATCACATATCACGTATCGCGTATCACATATCAGCATGATAAAGGGACCTATCAGCATGATAAAGGGACCTATTAGCATGATAAAGGGACCATCAGTCTCAAAACAGTGTTCTCATCATCATATTACCTTTATGGAAATCAATAAAATAGATAAAATCATCAGTCAGTCCATAAAAGTTTTATAAAATCATATAATGAATATTTTTGGAAAATAATTTATAAAATATTCACTTTTCCACTTTTCACTTTACAAACTGTTGCATATACTATAAAACATAGAGAATTTTCGGTAATCTCACTTTCATCGTTTTCGATAACATGAATATTTAAATAATATTTTTCGGTATATTCATGTTTTATGAAAAATATTAAATTCATCATTTTCAAGGCTAGGAAATTATCCCAATATGCATTAATATATTGCATGAGATTTTAAATAATTTTCTAAGAATTTTCAATAGAATAACGGTTTTTATTTCACTAGCCTTCCTGCAAATTCAAGACAATCCCAAATTTCACAAATAGCCACAATTCCACATTTTAAAAAGTATATAATTTCAAAAATATTCTTATAAAATCATGCATATCAAAATAATGCACTTGGGATATCCCTACAGATCGCATACGCATCTCTTACCTGTTTGACGTATACGACTCTTCCAAGCGCACCATTTCGTAAACCGTAATTCCCGGGCTGCAAATAAGTTTACCAAAATTATTATCTTATTAAATCCTTATTTTTAAGCTATTACTCATGTCTCAATGCAGCCACATTGGACATTGCAAATATTTTGCGGTATAAATTCTACTGGTAGTATAACATAACTTTTTCGTTTTGCGTCGGATTTTAAATCTGGGCATACTTACAGAATCCTTGTAATTCCTACAGTCTAAATCTACCCTCAAATCACCAAAAACAGCCATGAATCATGCACCCCTTATGTTGATTGAAATTGGTTTCTTGAATTTCTCATGGAAATTTAACAATCCAATGTTACCATGTTGTTCTACCATGCTTAGTGATTAATTTGGCACCCATTTTAAGCATGAAACACCATGAATCCTTAAAGAACCAAGCTTGGCTGAATGATCCTCCAATGGAAAATTTTTATTTTTCAACAATTAAATGAAACCAATGATAGGAATATATTCAACATGCTTAAAAGAACCAATTTACACCATTAGATTCAAGAAAAGCATGATGAATGGCATAGTGACTCACTTTGGCCAAAACTTTAGGGACCTCTTTCTCCTTGTATAGTAGCTTATACAATGTGTTATGGGTATAGGAATGTAGAGGAGAGAGAGAGTAGAATGTTTTTATAGTTAAAATTTTGGTGAGATGTTGGCTAGATTGTGAGATATAAAAGTTTGTTTATTTTCTCTTTCTTTTTCCTTGTTAATGGCGTGGGGGCTTATGGAAGGGGATGATGAATAGTACATCTCAACTGAAGGAGTTATAAAGAAAATTTTGGAAATAGGTAAAATTACCAAAATGCCTCTAGTTATGAAAATTTCGAACAATTTTGTCCTTATGGTTCCGTTGTCGTAAAAACCGTGTAATAGTGCTCCAAAATTTCAGATTCCAGTACCAAATAATCATATTCAATGTATCTTGATGATTAGAAGTGGTTTCGTCGATGCGCGGTGCACAGATAGTGAGAAATTACGATTTTACCCGCATGACCCGCCAGTGAAATTTTTTGATTTAACGATTGATTCGTGAAATCTATTGACACTGTGTTAATCTACTTTTCGTGTAGAATATCATGATATTTTTACTTCATCTCAATTCATTTTGGTTTGGGTGGGATTTACGAAAATACCTTCGGGACGTAACCTTCATTTTTCTATTTGTTTGCCATATTTCCAGGAATAGTGCAAATAAGGTATTTTGGCCTCCAAATTTCCATAATATCATTATTACATCATTCGTACACTGTTTCCTCAGTCATATATACATCTAGGCTCCAGAATCCAAGTGGAGCCTACATCATTATTTACTTAAAATTTACAATTATATTCCAAAATAAATTAAAATTACATATAATATATATGTACAGTACAAAATAATCGATTCTCACAATAATCGAGTTCGAGTACTTCAAAATTAGCGGGTACCCACCCCATTGACATCCTTAGACCCAACTCTTGCTCCGTTTCAACCCAAAAGCCATAAATCATCCAGATTTCAACTTGAATTTATTTACCTACATAATTTAAGGAAACTAAACAAAATAGGGAGGTAATTAGCATATTTCAAAAAAGAATTAACTAATAATTAAGGAATTAAGCATGAAAATAACTGTATTTTCATAGAGTTATAAATATTTGTTACAATTTTGATTTTTTTTTATTCTTTATGAAGTAAGAATATTGTTGGAATGCATTATTTTTTAGTTTTTCAATGTCAATATTATTATATTATGGATGTTTTTCTCATAAATGATTGTAGTTAAAAAATTTAGAAAGATTTAAAAAAAAATTTATACCATTATTTTTAAGAAGCAAGTAAGAAAAAAATTTGAAAATTTTCTTTCCTCTTGCAGCAAGACACGGGTTATATCTAATATACTTTGAAAATATTTTTTATTTTTTTATATCTTCCATTCCATTGCAAATGGCACATTGTATAATACTAGAATGAATTGTGAGATAACTTGTAAAAATAAAATTTGATTTAATTTTTCATCCAAACATTTCGCTCAATTAATAGTGTATTTCCCTTCGTTAGAGAATATAGTTCAAATAACCCTTTTTTCAAGTAAAAAACAAAAAAACCTTAGGTTTCTTTTTATTACTCTTTTTTATCTTATTTCTTTTTTAAATCACACAAGTTGTAGCAAACACTGATAACATAGACAATATTCCATAACACAAATAACAGTGATTACATAATATAATAGAAGTAATGTTATTTAAGTTTACACTTTTTATGGGATAAATTTCTTTTAAGAATTCAAGAATGAAATATATTAATTTATGGTGTATATCTGAACTTATTCACAACTACAATATATATATATATATATATATATATATATATATATTTATATATACACATATATATGTGTGTGTGTGTGTGTGTGTGTGTGTATATATATCACAAGGTACATAGCAAATATGGTAAGATGTCTACATACATGAATGCTTACTTGAACATTCTCTTTGAATGATAAATAAGTATCCATTAACTTATGTGTAACTCAAAATAAATAATAAATACTAACATTTATTAATTTGTTCACCTTTCCACTTTTGTAAAATTTCTCTAATTCCTAAAATTTTTCAATCTTTTTAATATAATTATCTTAAAGTAATTTTAAATACTATCTAATCCAAAAAATTTAAAAATATATATAATTTTAATATTATTTTTGAAAAACTAAATAAAATATTATTTTATATTTATTTATATTATAAAATAAATAATTTTAATTTTAATTTATTTACAAAATATTTTATTAACTAAACTAAAAAGTATAAAATTAAGCTATTAGTATTATGCATATTATTTAAATATTTAAAATTATTATTTTTTAAATAAATAAAATTCATGTATAAAACATATAAATTTACAAATATATATATGTTAAAGTACATATTTTAATAGATAAAATTAATTGATGCATTGCACAAATTATTAGGCTTTCAAATATAAACATGTTATAATAATTCTTTTATATGTATGTATGTATGTAAAATGCATATTTATAATTATAATTATTTAGGTCAATAATAAAAATCTATCTCAAAAAATTGCTCTAACACTTAAAATTTTTTTTAAAATACTTTTAATTTCAATTTTAACATTTTGCTAACGTGCTTAATAATATTATTTATATTGTTTTCATTTTTATTTTTCCTAATATTTTTTATCTTATGTTTTGAATTTTATAATTTTTTAATTAAATATTTAATTCTTTTATGATTGGATAACTTTATTATATTTTATGTATTTTATATAAGATTATTATTTAATACACTGTCAATTAAGTTTTTAGACTCTACATGCGGTACTAAGATGATAATACATATACTTTATGAATATTAAAAAAATTAAATTAAATAAATAAATTGAATGTATGTGTCATCATTTTAACATCATTTCTTAAGTTTAAAAATTTCATTAGCAATATATTGAATAGTAATCATTTTATGTATACTTTAAACATATAAATTAAATAATATTATTCTATATATTTACAAATTTAAATAATTAAAATTAATTTGTGCATCGCGCGAGTAAAAACTAGTTTATATATAAAATGAATAAATTATATCGTATCCAAAGAGACAAATAATAAAAATAAAGTAGTTATATAATTTCACCAATTAAATATTTCCCGGTCCATATCTTGTAGTAAATAGGTTGAAAATAACAAGACTTAAATTTATCAAACCAATTTAGCAAGTCAATTCAAAGGAAAATTCTCGTACATCTTCTTCCGAAGTAGATTTTCTTTCCTTTTCAGTAAGATATTTCATAATAGCAATTAATACGAAATCCACTCAAAAATGTAATCCTAATTACTCCAAGATCAGTTACATTTGGATATATATATATATATATATATATATATATATAGACAAACATACTGAACCAAGTTATATATTTATACATAATACATACACTCAATCAACTTCATCACCATAAGACATGAAGAACTTTTCTCTCAATTTGATTATTTTGGCTGTCCTCTTAATCCTTGTATCTTGTTAGTTTCTTTCTTTCTTTCTCTCTCTATCTATATATTATACATACATACATACATACATACATACATACATACATACATATATATATATATATATATCTCTTTGATTACCTAATATTATGTCCAAATCTTTTTTGTTAAAAGAACTCTTTTTTTTTCTTCTTGTGATTAAACTCTAAGATACTAAACAAATTTCTGTGCATATTCAGAGATGGGAGTTGAGGCAAGAGGTCATGTTCTTTCAATTGAATGCAACACAGTTGAAGATTGTGCTAGTTACTGTTCTGATTGTGCATCCACATGCATTTGCCAAACTCACATTTGCTATTGCTCCAAATGAACCGCAACTAGAGGTGGTTATCGGACGGGGTTGGCCCGATCCAGCTCTGAACTGGATCGGGTCGACTCGGCCTGATAACCGGAACTGACCCAGCTCGATATGATACCAGTTCAAATTTTTTTGGGATCGGGCCCAGAAAGGCCCGATCTATTGTCCAAGTCCAAACCGAATCAGTTTCAGTTTGAACATGTCTAGTTCAATTTTTTTTTTTAAAGTTAAAGCCTGCCACTACATAGTGGCAGGTTTGTTGCAACAGCCTGCAAAAGCAGGTTGCTGCACATTTGATGTTGCCCATCTCATCATATCAGAGGGAGGGAGTGTCTTTTTTTTAATTTTTTTAATTTTTTTTAAATTCTATATTTTTCTCTATAAATATCCATTTATTTACTTTCATTTTTCTTTACATTTTCTTCCATATTTTCTCTCGAATCTAAACACTCATCTACTCTTATTCTCTTAATACTCACTTAATACTCACTCATATTCTCTCAATACTCACTCAAACTCTCTCAAATTCACTTAAATTCTCTTATTCCAAATTTATAATATCATCGTTTTCCTCTCTAAATTTCATTTTTCTTTTTATGTTACAAATTTTACTTTTAATTTCCTAGTTCCAACTTCCAATATATTATATATATCCTACATCTATTTTTTTTTAAATTTTAACATATATTTATTTTCAAAAAAATATAAAAATTTTAGATTTCTTTCGTCATTCATGTTTTGTTTCTCGACCTTTTGGTTCTACTGAAATCCATAATTTGGGTGACGAATCGTTTAATGAAATTGAATCCGATATTCATCCAGAGGAGGAGGAGCTTCCTTCGATACCATTGATTGGTCATAGTACTAGTCATCGTGGTGGTCGTGGTTGTGGAGGAGGTCATGCTCAAACACAATCATTAGCTGCTACCACTGTCGCTACATCATCAAGACCGACAAGACCAAAGATTATCTGAAAAAGAACAAGCAAGGTATGAGAATATTTCAACATTGTAGGAAAAGAAGGTACGATAGATAAATATTCTGCTATTTGTAAATTGTGTAAAGGTGTTTACGCTTATAGCTCTGGTGGAAGTGGTGGTGATATAGGTACATATAAAAGACATTTAATTACTACACAAAATTAATCCTGATGCTGAAGAAAATGAAATTACTAAAGGTAAACAATCTCAAATTAACATACATGACGGTGGAAAAAAATTTAATTTTGATAATGTTCAAGCCAGATGTGATTTAGTTAGATTTGTAGTTAGGACTAAAGATCCATTCACAATTTGTGAAAAAGTAGGATATTTAGAATTTGTTTGTAAATATTTACAACCTGCATATAAATCTGTTTCTAGACATATATTAAAAAAAGATTGCATGGATATGTTTAAAGAATATAGACAAGCTTTAATTGATAAACTTAGTAATATTTCATTTAGGGTTAGTTCAAGTAGTGATATATGTACTAGTACTAACGGTATAAGTTATCTTGTTATAACTTGTCGTTGGGTAGATGAAGATTGGTGCATGCAAAAACAAATTTTATCCTTAGATGTAATAGAAGAAGCACATAATTCATATATTATTCATAAATATATTACTAAAGTTTGTAAATTATATGGACTCAAAAATAATAAAGTTTTTGCTATTACTTTTGATAATGCTTCGAGTAATACTGCAACTATTCTTATGTTAATTAAAAGTTTAAACCTAGTTATGCAAGGTGTATTTTTTCATGCAAGATGTGCATGTCATATTATTAATTTGTGTGTTCAAAGTGGTTTTAGTTCTACTGATATTGGTAGTGGCATAGGTCCAACTGTTAAAATTAAAATTTTAGCAAAATGGGTCCGCACCCCAAATAATAAACGTGAATGGAAGCAACTTTGTATAGAAAATAATATACCTGTTAAAGCGTTTCGACTTCCCATGGAAACAAGGTGGAACTCACTTCATCGTTTGCTCTCTTTTGTTTTACCTTATAAAGAACTTATTACTCTTTTTTATAACAATTATACAAGTAGCCCATATTTAGCACTTTATGAAGAAGATTGGATTTTTATTGAATGTTGTGTTGATTTATTATCCACTTTTAAAGATGCAACCGAAAGATTTTCAACTTAATTTTATCCAACTACACCTTATTTTGTTCCTCTTATCTATACAATATTTGATAAATTTATAAAATTTAGGGATCATGAAACTTTACGTTCCTTTGTATATGATATGGGTGAAAATTTTAAAAAATATTGGGAAACAATTACTCCTATTTATTATATTGAAACTTTACTAGATCCTAGTCAAGGTGAAGTAAATATAGAGATTTTTTTTATTGTTATAAAGATTTTCTTGGTCTTGATTCGATTGAGGATCAAAAGTCCTCAATTAGCAATCTTTTTCAAGAATTGTTTAATATTTATGAAGCAGAAAGGGAGCAGTTCAACTTTAATCGAGGACAAGAAGATTTGTACGAAGAAACCGAGAGTAGCAGTAGCAAAGGAAAAGGTATTTTGAACGCAATTAAGGAAGAAGCAAAGAAGAGAATGAAGCTAAAAGGAAAAGCCAGCGGCTCTGGATCAACAACTTGACCAAGTTCTAACTTCAATGAGATAGGATTTTTCTTAATTCAAGATTGTTCTGTAGGTGAAAACTTTGATCTTCTCCAATGGTGGAAAGAAAACCAAAAACAATTTCCAATTTTAGCTTCCATGGCCCGAGATGTTTTTGTGGTGCAAGTTTCTTCTGTTGCTTCAGATTCCGCATTCTCGACATGTGGAAGAATTATTGGAGACCATTGAACCACTCTTAATCTGGATTCATTGTGCATATTAACATGCCTTAAAGATTGGTTTGACGCAGAATCCCCCAATGTCGAACTTGGAATGGCCAATGAATTCTATTGGTTCTATAACAATACCGAGAGGGGGGTGAATCAGTTTTTAGCTAATCTTATATTCGTTTTTTGGTTCTTTTAAATTCACTAGCCTATATTAATGCTTTCTAAGTTCTCTAGGCTATGCAAGCATGCAATCCTAATTCAATACAACAATCACAATATAATTGCAAATAAATAAAGAGAAAAAGGAAAGATAAATGTAAACAAGTGATTTATAAAGGTTCAACAAGCTTGCCTACGTCCTCTACCTTGAGACGCTCCTAAGGATTTTCCCCAAATTCACTAACTCGAATTTGTCTTTATAATCCCTCTTTTTCGCAGACTCAAGAGAAACCTCTCTCTTTTTCAAGGCCCAAGAGAAACCTATCCCCTCCTTTTTCCGGGCTCAAGGAGTAAACCTTATCTACCCAATATGGCACTCAAGGGTTTACTCCCCTTTACAATTTGTGATTGGGTTTACAAAGAGTGTAATCAAAAAAGGCCTCTAGATAGGTAAATGACTACAAATGTTAAGCTCTAGAAAAGAAACTCTAAAGTATTTGTGCTATAAAATACAAAGATGTTGAGAGTAATGAAGATATTGAATTCCAGCTCTTGTAATCTTTGAAATGCTCGGAGAAAATGAAGAATTTGAAGAATGAAATGTCTTAGCTGCTCTCTCTTGTTTCTTGAGCTTTCAAGCCTCTATTTATAATCTCTTGGATGTATTCTTGACGTTGGGTGGAGCCAAAAACAAAAGTTACCATTGTATCTCACAAAATAGCCATTGGAGGCTTTCCACGTGTTGGGGGATCGATCCTATGCCCTAGGGGATTGATCCCTTCCTTCATTTTTAGCCTCCTATGCATTTTGCCAAGAGGGGATCGATCCCTTCCCTTAGTGGATCGATCCCTTCCCTTAGGGGATCGATCCCATGCCTCATATTTTGCCTCTTGAGCTTTCTGGAGCATTTTGCCACTTGGGGATGGATCCCTTAACATGAGGGATCGATCCCTCATGCTTTTCCCGCACTTTTCTGAGTCATTTTGGGTTAGAAATGATGTGATCTTTGGTTTTAATCCACCCCAAAACATTTATGAATTTTATGAGAGTTTTTCTTGACTTTCTCAAATGAAGACTTAGTCCAAAACTTATTAAGTAATTTTCTAAAGTTGTATTCAATATAGTCTAGAGAAAATTACTTAATGAAAACATTTAAACTCATTTTGTAAAGTATTAAGACCAATAAGAATATACAATTAAATCATGGTCTTAATATTTGATATGAACACTTAAAATGGTTTGAGAGAATCATGCGTGACAAAGCAAATTTACAATATGAAAGAAACATTAAGACTTACTTAAGTTTTTGTCATTTCAAAATACATATGTTAATTTAAAGCTAACAATCTCCCCCTTTTTGATATGACAAAACTTAAGGTAAATTTGCTTTGAAAATTCTTTGAAGAAATACTCCCCCTCAAATAAAGCATTGTTTTAAATATAAAGCTCCCCCTAAATATTAGCACGGTTTTCAAAAGAATTTTCCAAATCAAAACCCATTATTTCTCTCCCTTTTGGTCATAGCAAAAAGAAGGAAAAATTATGCTCCCCCTAAAATTATGGCTTAATAAATGTGAGAACCAAGAAATCTGCTTCATCCAACAAGAAACATGTTAGTACATGGGACTAATAGCACAAATAAATAAGTTAATATCCATAAAAATTATGAGATGTTTGAGCATGCAAATGACATTGCTTATGATTCTATACCAATTGTTCATAATTAGTTTTGCAAGAAGTTCTCAATTGGTAGGTAATGAAGCAAGTTGTTTATAAATTATCTACTAATTTCTCTAACTTGCTCATTTTAATTCTATCAAGCACTTAGATAGATCAATTGTTGTTTAGGGTCCAACTAAGGTGCATGTCAATAAATAATGATTATGAGCTGAACTTAGATGACATATTGTATGCCTTAAGCTCATAAACTATTTTCAAGAAAGAGTATGCATAGAATTAAAACATATATCAATTAACCACAAATTCTAGTACAAAAGTATCTCAAGCAAAAAAAAAATGTCCTAACTAAATTATTCTCTATTTGTCACTTCACTCTAAGGAGAAGGAGAAGGAGAAGGAGAAGAATTGTCAATTTAAAGCCCATACCAATTATTACCAATGGTTGATTTAAACATTTTGCATGATGTTAATTGTTATGTGTAGTGTGCTTAGTGAATAATCAAGTCAAACATGTAAGAACACAATCACACACCATCAAACATGCATATGGATTAATTTGACATTAGCATCCTATCATAAAACATTAATCCATATTCATAAGCACAAATCTAATTATATGGAAGATTCAAAAATTTATATCATCCAAGCACACACATTTTCTTCCATGGTTATAAGCACAAAAATCCTATGCTCATTTTTCAATTCAAGTCCTTAATCAATTATGAGTAAGGAAAGGTTTAAGATTTTCCTCTTAATCATTTAATAACCATATCCCTAGTTGTTTTTATCATTTAAGGTTCTAAAGGGTATATGCTATTTTAACTAAAACGGCTTTACTCAAGTGAATCAATATTATCAAGCTAAAATGTCTTTTATCATTAAGATTTTCAATCTATAAGTGGAATCAAGTATAGTTTCATGAAATCAAATATTCACATCTCATAGACATGATCATTAATTCAACTTAAGCAAACATGCAAGTTCAACATCAAAACAATCAAGATTCAATGTATTGAGATCAATCAAAGTACATTTGTTCAAGTTTGCATTTATCCTTGAATGTAGATGTTGTCATTAAAACCTAAGTTCTTTACAAATTTGGCCATAAGATCAATCTAAGTTCATGGATGATAGGTTTTCATGCATGTGAACATTTAAGATCCATTTATCATCACAAATTGTAGGCCAAGGATAATTATGACTCTAGGTAAAGCTTTTTTTTTTTTGTATCTCATGTATTTCATTCACCTGTCATGTTTGAATTCTATCATTAAGGTTAAGTTATGATCATTTTATCATTCAAGCATATATATATATTGACCTTTAATTATTTATATTCTATCAAAAATATATCATGATGCCTAATGGGAATATGTGAGTCAAGCTATGAGATAAAATCCTCTAAGCATGCTTTGACTAAGATGAACAAAATGTATGAACAATATTCATTATGCACAAGTTCATCTAAATTTTTAAAATCAATACACAAATCATTGAAATAGTTCTCAAAACGATATTTAAGCATTGATTTAAAATATATTTCAAGATTATTTCAAGATTTATGCAATTCATGAATGTCTTCAATAAAAAAATGAATTTGCACTTGTAAGTTCAATGAGACATGATATTAATTGTTGAAGATAATACTAATTGTTGAATTTGAGGCATGATACCAATGAAAAATGATTTTCATATCAAAAAGAACATTAAAAAGAAGTTAAAATACGGAATTTTAAGTTGAAAAGAAAGAAAATATGAAGGTAACGAAAAATCCTTCTCAAATTTGGTTTAAATAGTGCAGGGAAGGCATTTTCCCTTGGGGGGATCGATCCCTAAAGGAGGGGGATAGATCCCTTATATACAATGCTGATTTTCTGCATTTTGGCCAAAGGGGATCGATCCTTTCCTATGAGGGATCGATCCTCTGTCTAAAAACTGCAACATTTTGATAGAAAATTCAACTTTTGAGGTGCCAAAACTCCGTTTTTGAGTTTTTTAAGTCCAAGTAAAAGTTTAAACATTTGTGTAACATGATTTTGGACTTATATGAATGCAAAATGTGGATGAAAAATCATTTAACAATAGATTTCACAATTTTGGAAGGATTTGCACCATAAAATGCATTTTTGGTCTCAAAGTAGGTCATTTTAAAAGTTATGCATATTTTGGCAAAACCAAAGCATTGGAAAATACAAATATGCTAAAACAAACATGTTCACATAGATTTTAAGCACATATCATCAAATCACCACACTTGTGAACAGTATGCCATGATTTCTAATATACAAATTCCTCATTAACGCTCATGACATGGCATTTTGCATACATGACATATTTGACATTTTCAGAGCAAGAAAATATATTATCAACACATAGCAAACTTGCTCAAATTACAAAAATCCAATAATCATTTCAAAATCATGTTACATGCTTTTTATCCAATCATCAAGCATTATCCACAAAATAGTCAAAAATCATTTATCATGTCTTTTGTTCAATCATTCAACTCACAATGCATAAAAAATGCCTCATTGAATCATACAAATAATTTTAGCAAATATGAGTTTTGAGAAAATAGAATTTAAGCTTACAAAACTCCTTTGCTTGAGAATGCTTTGCCTTGATTTGTTGAGTCCACCTTGAGCTATCCTTTAAAGAATTTTTGTGACCTTGCCAAGGATGAATCTCCAAGCTCTTTCTCTTTCTTATTGGCACAAGCAAACTCCATGGATGTGTAAAGCATTTGAACTTCATTTTTTCATTGTAACTCCATGCTCTAACACTCTTACAACAAATAAATTCAAGCATGTTTTGGTACCCAAATTTTCTTGGGTCCATAAGAGTTAGTGTTCAAAATTTTAGATCCTTTAGTGATCCATTTCAAAGTCAATTCTTCATTATTTGCAACATGCTTTGGCACCCACATTTTTCTAACTACTCTTCCTCTAAATGTGGTTTTTCTATAAGTGCATGCTTGTGATGAGTGTCCTATTTTATTGCATAGTGAACATGTGAGAGATTTATCATGCATAGAATTTTTGTTCATAAGAAAATTCTTAAGATGAGTTTCCTTTTTATTTGCATTATAACCTAACCCATCTTTGTCAAAGAAAGCTCTTTAGGTCTCAAGCATGTGATCTAATTTTTGTTGACCCATGTAAAACCTAAAAAATGAGTTTTGCAAATTTGTATTTTTTTTATTCAACTCATTTATTTCTAAGTTTGCTTCTTCTAATTTCTTCTCTAGTTCTAGCTTAGCATTTGTCAAGGCTTCCTTTTCTATTTTCAAATTAGCAATGATTTTCTTATATTTAGAGTTCATGCATTGAAATTCATTTGCTAATTCATTAAAGGCATTTTGTAATTCAGCAAATGTATAATTTAAGAGCTACCCCTACTTTCTTTGAAGGCACTTCATTTCTTTTTAATTTCGTTTCATATGTGAGTAGGAAGCCCATAAGCTCATCTAGAGACAAGGTGTTAGGATCCTTAGATTCTTCTATTGTGGTTACCTTTGCCTCCCAAGATTTTGGCAATACTAAGCTAAACATACTCATTAATCATTTTTATTCTCCTATGCACTATTATGCCTTACAAGCATTAGTATCTTTCATTTCAATAAGATGATACCACATGATACCACATCTACCACATGGGCTAATAAGCCCTTATTATGTAGTATTAACTGTCACAGCCCATGACCACATTTTTCACTGTATGTCTATACAACTTATCTGGTTGGGCTATCTGTGATACTTCACTTTTCATATTTTTTTAACTATTAAATATAAAATTAGTAATATCAATTACATCCCCTATCTTAATTCTCAAGAAAGTAGTACTGAAGTAAGTCTAAATACATAAAAATAAATGATCATACCTCATATTATAAATCAAGCTGTCGCAATATCTCCAAATGCGCAGCTTGAAATCCTCAAATGTCAGATCTCACAGTCACCGAAAATCTGAAATGTTAAAATTGGGGAGTGAGCAAACCATGGCTCAGTAAGAGAGTTATATGCAACACTTGATTTTCAGCTACCTATATGCTGAAAATAATTTTTCACTTTCTTTAAATCTTCTTAGAGGCTCTAGGCTCACATGTAAGAAGGATACTACAGTCGACTAAGGATCCAGATGGAGTAAGGCAAGTAGTTTAGAATACCTTTCTTGTCCCGAAACCTAGAAGCAACTGTAAAGAGTAATCGTTTTCTTTTGATATTCAAATCCCAGTAAAACATTAAATATTCACGTGATAAAACACTTAAGTAAATAAATAAGGAATTAATGTTCCTTTCACAAATACTCATTTCCACACTTGTAAAACATCGTATAATATTTAGTTCAACACGTAATATATCAAAAGCTCAGTAGCTGTAGATAATTTAGTACTAGCAAAAGTTCAGTAATAAGTATAATCATCAAAACAGTATCATGGAGACAAGGCAACACCCTAAATATATCATGCTATAATATCATCCCAAATAAGGGAAACACATGAGATCTATGACCATAGTCTATGGGGTCCACAGTGTGCACTGATCAGGTGTCCACTGGGATGCTAATAATAGGATCAGTATATATCAGCACTAACACATGACACGTGAGCATGATATGGGGCCTAACAGTCTCAAAACAGTAAACACGAGATATAAACCCCATTTATGAAATCAATTTCACTGAATATAAGTTCAATCAATCCATAAATATTCATAAGTAATATATTTTCATCTTATGAATAACAATTTATAAAATATTCATACTAGGGTAATCACTCCAGAAAATGTTCTAAATATTATAGAACAGTATAAATCACATTTTCCATACGGTGAAAACAGTTTATAAAATAATCACTGTAAAATATAAAAGGTCATAATCGTCCTTTTTCACCGTAAAACATATACGCACACTTTTCTGTGCTTTCTATCGAAAACATAACTTTCAAAATTATCGGGATTCAAATCAATTATTTTTATGATTTATGGAAAATTAAAATATTTATTTTCTAAATCAACACTCCCGACCCATGTTTTCTCTGTAAACACATGCAGAGACCTTCTAATCTCAAAATACTGTTTTCCACCTTTAATTACCTTTATAGAATTTTCTATAAACACTTATTTTCACAATTGAACCCATAAAGGTTATTTATAAATTCAAGTGAATATTTGGAGAAATATTATTAAAATATTCACTTTGGTCCTTTTCATTTTTTACCTCGTTTCACGTGAAATATCACCTATCGGGATAAATTTAGGTGATTTCCTTTTTCACCATTCTCAAAAACATGAATATTTTAAAATTAATTATCAGTATATTCATGTTTTATGAAAAATAATCGATTTCTCGATTTTCGTGTTGAAAATCGTTTCTCGTGATGAAAATCATTTATTATGATTTTCGGTAATTTTTTCAAAAATTTTCGGCAATATAACGGCTGCTGATTGGCTAGCCTCCTGCACGGAAAATACAGTTTAAATCTCAACCGGTAAATCATCACAATTTTCTAACCAATCATTATCAATAGCATTTATAAAAATTAAATGCATAATTTAAAACATGTGTGCCAAATATCCTTACAGGCTGCACATGTCTCTCTTACCTGTCTCGGGTCGGCGACTGCCTCTCAAAGGTCGCGCCCGTGTTCACCTCTCCTGATTCCATCGTCTCGGTAATCGAGGATGGTTTTTCTAGAAATAAAATTCTAAACTTTAGAATTTTTCCATAATTTATTAAAAATCATTCAAAATAAATTTTTCGGAATTCTTACCGAATTTTCATAATTTTCGAGTTTCTCGGGATTTCTCGTAACTTTCGAAATTTCCAAATTCCGGAAATTTCTCTTTTTCTCTTTTCTTTTCTTTCTTTCTTTTCTTTCTTTTTCTCTTCTTTTCTTTTTCTTTTTCCTTTTTCTTTTCTTTTTCCTTTCCTGGTTGGACTGGTTCAGACCGGTCAGATCCCCTTATCGCTGGTTCTTCTACGACGGTCGGTTCTCCGACGGTTCAGTGGCCCCTCAGCTGGCTGGCGCCACGGCAAACCTGGATCTGGCCTCCGTTCATCCTGAATCGGCGGCACGGCTGCGAATCTACTCGGTTTTGGTTCTGCCTCTTCCGCCTCTTTACTTTTCCTCCTCCGCCGTTCTCCACCTCTCCAGTGGCCTCTACCTCTTCCTCTTCTTTCGTCGGTGCTTCAGTCATAGTGGCAGTGGCCGAATCGGCCAGCACCGCCACCTTCTCTTCCTCTTTTTCCCTTCGATATTCCCAGTTCTTTCCTCCCGATTTTCCTTCTTTCCTTCTCCTTTCCTGCCGCCAGTAACTTCCTTTCTTTCTTTCTTCACCGGCAACGTCGTCTCTCCCCTCTTCTCTCTTTCTTTCTCCGGCAAAAGTGGCTAACGGCCACTCGGGGAGGAAGATCGGGTTCTTTCCCGATGTTTCCTTCTGTTTTCTTTTCATTTATTTTATTTATTTATTTTATTTACTTATTTTATTTACATATAAATATATATACACTATATATTATACATATATAATATATTTTATATATAATTGTACTATATATTATATATAAAAATATATATTTTGTGTATTAACAAAAATATATATATATCTATATCTCATATATTTATATGTATTAAAGTTACATATTTTTAGTATATGTATATTTATATACTGTAAAGTTACATAACATTTATATATATTTTTATATAAATGATATAATAATACACTACATATTGTATTTACAATATCCATATATATGTATATTCAAACCTTAATGTAAATTAATATTTACATTATTCATATATGTATATATATTTATATATACCTAAGATATTTTATCTTTATATACATACGTATCATTTAAATTTATAAAATAGTATATACGTATATATATATATATATATACCAATGTATATTACTATAGTACTATATACTATATACTATACAGTATTTAAATACGTATGTATGTGTATAAAAATACATTTATATAATATATAATTATATAAACATATTTCATATTTATTCCTTATTTTCTTATTTAATTTGGATTTCCATTTATCCAAATTAAATTTCCTCCTTTCATTATTTTTCATAATTTCTTATCTTATACTTATTTCCAATTTAATTTTCTTCACTCAAATTTCCCGATCCGTCACTTCCTTAATTCTCGGGATTTTAACCAATATCCCGTTCTCAAAATTTTATTTATTTATTTCATTAAATTTCCAATATTAATAAATTCCAATAAATGGAATAATTTACGGTTATCACATTCTCCCCACCTTAAGAAATTCGGTCCTCCGAATTTAACTTAAGTCAGAAAGTGGTACATTCCGTATACTTTCAATTTTTGTTCTTTAGATCAACTTTCAAGTAACACTGCCAGTACACTTTAAACATCAAGATTACTTTTAGACCACTACATGCGGTCTTTCATTACATATCTATACTCCCGTAAGATTTCTTATCAGTTGGAAGTTATCCTTTTCATTTCTCTTTCCACATAAAAGTCAATTCACACTATTTTTTTTTCATATGACAACTGATTTATATTGTTCATCATCTATTCTTCTCACTTAGTGCCAAGTCGATATTGTTGAAAAACTATCAGTTACACATGTCAATCAGTTATATGTAATTATCCCAACAGCTTTCACATCTCGTGCACTCGCTCTCTCAATATATCCTCAAGCGTCCACATATTACGCTCGAGCATTTTCATCAGTACGGAGCGGTGCTATCAGTACAATTGGGATCTCAATGCCTTTTGCTATTTCTCATTAAGCATATGGCAATTCAGAGACTCCCATCACATGTAATGCTCACTGGAACTGTACATATACATTAACACCATTCCACACTTATATTTTGACTATAGCACTAGAGAATCTAAGAGTCCGATAGTGGAAAAGTGATTCCATTTAGACAATCAGTTTTTAATCACTTCCACTTCATAATATTTCTTTTGAACTCTTTATTGTCCACAATTTTCGTTTTCTCGTTTATTTCATCAAGGCTGCATCTCACTTGCAGACTTTACTATTTATCATCTCTTATAGAAATAACTCATGAGACCATTATCTTCTCTTCATGTAGTATGGTCATTACATCTCATTTCATAATTTGGATTCTACCATTGAATCCTCCAATTATCCATTTAATCACCACATTATCTAAACAGTTCCACCATTTTTATCATTCCAAGATGGTTATGTGTATATCATTTTTGTTCCATTACATAACTGGCAGTAACATGGTAAATCATGTATTTACTCCTTTGAGTATCATTAATTTTCACCGTCAGTTTGGCTCGATATTTCATCTAACTATAATCATGTGATAACCAACATGAAGTCACTTTTAGTCGTAATTTCGGGAACTACTCTATGTTCCATACTTATCATTTCAGTTGGTTTTCTCAAGTGGTATGGTACTTTACTGTTAAAACCTTTTAACATTTCGCATGCCATCTTTTCTTCTCACTTATCCATTTATCGACTTTTATTTCTCTAATTATGTCTCACTAGTAGAGCAGCTAGTTCCATCACTCTTTTATAGATTGGCAGTAGTATCTAGCTAGACTCATTAATCTCATATCTCAATCATTATCTCACTATCATAGACAGATTCACTGTCATTCTGTCATCTCGAGATCATATATCCCAGAAAGAGATACTGTCTAGCCAAGTCTCTTATTCGCCAATCTTAACATAAGTCCACAGTCTCTGAGAGTTTAAAGGATTATATATCATACTGATGCTCATGTTCCATTTATATCCTTAACTATTTCGATATCTCACTCTTTAGGTTTATATACCTCACAAGGTAATTTATTAACCTTGAAACCTCAATAAGAACTCGTAAAATTTCATCGAGTTCTAGTCATCATCTTATGGACATCAGTCTCCGACTTTTATCTGATGACGCTTTGTATGTAGAGATTAGTCTTATAGTCTCCTTATACATCTCTGATTAGATCAATAAAGCGTCCTTTTGCATGTAGATGAATACTTGTTCTTCACAAGAACTTTATTAATAATAGGAATTTAATACATCCTTTTTATTCATCTACGTCTCAATATCATCTGTGTTTTTCTCATTTACACTTATACAGATACTTCATTAACCTCAAATCACACTATCTGTATTTCCATCAAACACACCTATACAAGTGAATTTCATTATTCACACATTTTCCAAAGTAGTTGTAAAGCTTTTCAGATTCTTTCTATATTTTCTGATATAAGCTTAGAAATTAGATTTCATATATCCAATCGAGTCAATGTTAACTCGATTTCTCTAATTTATATAACTCTGAAAAATTTATCGGGAATCACATCCGATACTTTCTTTAGTCACACATCTCTTATTATTTCAGACATTTCATCTCATGTCCTGTCATTTTCACTATATATCCTCAAGGTAGAAACATTTAATATTCAAATCATTTTGAAATATTATCCACTTTGATTTCATTATTTACTCATGTTTCACAGCATATTACTCAAAGTGATTAGTAATGCTGTAACAAGTGTAACCATTTAATTAACCGTACTGATATGGATTTCATTATTTGTACAATTCACTTTCTCAGTCATTTTCTGTATTCATTTCACTTTTCATAATATTCAACAATCCCGTAACAAACATCCAATTCAATACACTCTTAATTCAGGCCTTTACAATCAATAATCGGGCCAATCATCTTGTGATATTCCACTATACACTTATGAGATCGCATCATGTAAGGCCTCGGCCCATCCGCCGTCCGCCTGTACCATCTGTACTGTCCTCTTTGGCGAGCACACTAGCCCCCTCAAGGATTTGTCGTGAGGCCCAACCCGTTCACTAGGTCACTCACCATTCGCGTCCATAATCTATGTGTAAGTGGAATCAGTAATAGAAATCGTTATATTCATATTACATCCTATATGCCATTAATGACTCCATCACCATCAATGTATTCAAGATTAACTTGGTTTTATCACTGTTCAAAATATAGCCCAAGATAGGGGCGTTTTCGTCATTTCGACATTTATTTCTTTCTCCTCAGTATACATTTAAACCAGTGATCTTAATATCTATGTGCTAATAGTACCTCTTCTCGTACTAATATCAGCAATTTGAGATCTTATTCGATTTCGACAAAGAAGTCCACTAGGATCCATAATTGGATTATTTTGCTTGTAATACAGCCTTACACCATCATTTACTCTGTCAAATCAATCAATTCACACTTCTGTTGGTCTATTCTGACTCCCAGTAAAATTTTGGAGGCAGGGGTATTTTGGTCATTTTTGGCAAAAAATTTTCTCTCTCTTCAAAATACCTTCAATCGGTGATTTTAAGATCTATTTAATTATGATATTTCATTACCCTGCTTTATATCATCACTTTCAGGTCTCAGTTCGATCCGGACAGAAAGTATTAGTAGGGCCCTCACCGAGTTCTTTCGGTTCCTTACCGAACAGGCCTTTATTTAGATCATAATATCACCATTTTTTGGTAAATTCTGAGTCTATTTCCTCTTTAACATTCTCAATTTATAATTTCTCACTCCCTTCAAATCATTTTACTCAATTTGAAATCATTTATTTTCTTTATGTATTTAGAATACACAATACTACAGGGGATGTTAACATCTTTCAACACATTTCCTCTTCAAAGTATCGACAGACATTAGGCCAACCATGCTCTGATACCATTAAATCTGTCACAGCCCGTGACCACATTTTTCACTGTATTTCTATACAACTTATCCGTTTGGGCTGTCTGTGATACTTCACTTTTCATATTTGTTTAACTATTAAATATAAAATTAGTAATATCAATTACATCCCCTATCTTAATTCTCAAGATAGTACTACTGAAAGTAAGTCTAAATACAGAAAATAAATGATCATACCTCATATTATAAATCAAGCTGTCGCAATATGTCCAAATACATAGCTCAAAATCCTCAAATGTCAGATCTCACAGTCACCGAAAATCTGAAATGTTAAAATTGGGGACTGAGCAAACCACGGCTCAGTAAGAGAGTTATATGCAACACTTGATATTCAGCTACCTATATGCTGAAAATAATTTTTCACTTTCTTTAAATCTTCCTAAAGGCTCTAGGCTCACATGTAGGAAGGATACTACAGGCGGCTAGGGATCCGGATGGAGTAAGGCAAGTATTTTAGAATACCTGTCTTGTCCCGGAACCTAGAAGCAACTGTAGAGAGTAATCATTTTCTTTTGATATTCAAATCCCAATAAAATATTAAATATTCACGTGATAAAACACTTAAGTAAATAAATAAGGAATTAATATTCCTTTCACAAATACTCATTTCCACTCTTGTAAAATACCATATAATATTTAGTTCAACACATAATATATCAAAAGCTCAGTAGCTGTACATAATTTAGTACCAGCAAAAGTTCAGTAATAAGTACAATCATCAGTACAGTATCATGGAGACTAGGCAACACCCTAAATATATCATGCTATAATATCATCTCAAATAGGGGAAACACATGAGATCTATGGTAATAGTATATGGGGTCCACAATGTGCACTGATCAGGTGTCCACTGGGATGCTGATAATAGGATCAGTATCTATCAGCACTAACACGTGACACGTGAGCATGATATGGGGCCTAACAGTCTCAAAACAGTAAACACGTGATATAAACCCCATTTATGAAATCAATTTCACTGAATATAAGTTCAATCAATCCATAAATTTTCATAAGGAAAATATTTTCATCTTATGAATAACAATTTATAAAATATTCATACTGGGGTAATCACTCCCTAAAATGTTCTGAATATTATAGAACAGTATAAATCACATTTTCTATACGGTGAAAACAGTTTATAAAATAATCACTGTAAAATATAAAAGGTTATAACTGTCCTTTTTCACCGTAAAACATATACGCACACTTTTCCGTGCTTTCTATCGAAAACATGATTTTCAAAGTTATCGGAATTCAAATCAATTATTTTTATGATTTATGGAAAATTAAAATATTTATTTTTCAAATCAACACTCTCGTCTCATGTTTTCTCTGTAAACATATGCAGAGACCTTCTAATCTCAAAATATTGTTTTTCACCTTTAATTACCTTTATGAAATTTTCTATAAACACTTATTTTCACAATTAAACCCATAAAGGTTATTTATAAATTCAAGTGAATATTTGGAGAAATATTATTAAAATATTCACTTTGGTCCTTTTCATTTTTCATCTCGTTTCACGTGAAATATCACCTATCGGGATAAATTTAGGTGATTTCCTTTTTCACCATTCTCAAAAACATGAATATTTTAAAATTAATTATTAATATATTCATGTTTTATGAAAACTAATCGATTTCTCGATTTTCGTGTTGAAAATCGTTTCTCGTGATGAAAAATCATTTATTATGATTTTCGGTAATTTTTTCAAAAATTTTCGACAGTATAACGGCTACCGATTGGCTAGCCTCCTGCATGAAAAATACAGTTTAAATCTCAACCGGTAAATCACCACAATTTTCTAACCGATCATTATCAATAGCATTTATAAAAATTAAATGCATAATTTAAAACATGTGTGCCAAATATCCTTACAGGCTGCACATGTCTCCCTTACCTGTTTCGGGTCGGCGACTGCGTCTCAAAGGTCGCACCCGTGTTCACCTCTCCTGATTCCATCATCTCGGTAATCGAGGATGGTTTTTCTGGAAATAAAATTCTAAACTTTAGAATTTTTCCATAATTTATTAAAAATCACTCGAAATAAATTTTTCAGAATTCTTATCGAATTTTCGTAATTTTCGAGTTTCTCGGGATTTCCCGTAATTTCTGAAATTTCCAAATTCCGAAAATTTCTCTTTTTCTCTTTTCTTTTCTTTCTTTCTTTTCTTTCTTTTTCTCTTCTTTTCTTTTTCTTTTTCCTTTTTCTTTTCTTTTTCCTTTCCTGGCCAGACCGGTTCAAACCGATCAGATCCCCTTTATCGCTAGTTCTTCTCCGGCGGTTTAGTGGCCCCTCAGCTGGCCGTCGTCACGGCGAACCTGGATCTGGCCTCCGTTCATCCCAAATCGATGGCACGACGGCGGATCTACTCGGTTTTGGTTCGGCCTCTTCCGCCTCTTTGCCCTTCCTCCTTCGTCGTTCTTCACCTCTCTGGTGGTCTCCTACCTCTTCCTCTTCCTTCGCCGTGCTTCGGTCGCAGTGGCGGAGGCCAAATTAGCCGGCACCACCACCTTCTTTTCTTCCTTTTCCCTTCGGTTTTCCCTGTTCTTTCCTCTCGATTTTCCTTCTTTCCTTCTCCTTTCCCGCCGTCGGTAACTTCCTTTCTTCCTTACTTCACCGGCGACGTCGTCTCTCCCCTCTTCTCTCTTTCTTTCTCCAACAACAGTGGCCGGCTGCCACTCGGGGAGGAGGATCGGATTCTTTCCCGATGTTTCCTTCTGTTTTCTTTTCATTTATTTTATTTATTTATTTTATTTACATATAAATATATATATACACTATATATTATACATATAATATATATTTTATATATAATTGTACTATATATATATAAATATATATTTTGTGTATTAACAAATATATATATATATCTATGTCTCATATATTTATATGTATTAAAGTTACATATTTTTAGTTTATGTATATTTATATACTGTAAAGTTACATAACATTTATATATATTTTTATATAAATGATATAATAATACACTACATATTGTATTTACAATATGCATATATATATATATGTATATTCAAACCTTAATGTAAATTAATATTTACATTATTCATATATGTATATATATTTATATATACCTAAGATGTTTTATCTTTATATACATACGTATCATTTAAATTTATAAAATAGTATATACGTATATATATACCAATGTATATTACTATATACTATATACTATACAGTATTTAAATACGTATGTATATGTATAAAAATACATTTATATAATATGTAATTATATAAACATATTTCATATTTATTCCTTATTTTCTTATTTAATTTGGATTTCTATTTATCGAAATTAAATTTCCTCCTTTCATTATTTTCCATAATTTCTCATCTTATACTTATTTCCAATTTAATTTTCTTCACTCAAATTTCCCGATCCGTCACTTCCTTAATTCTCGGGATTTTCATCAATATCTCGTTCTCAAAATTTTATTTATTTATTTCACTAAGTTTCCAATATTAATAGATTCCAATAAATGGAATAATTTACGGTTATCACATTAACGCATACCACATCTGTATCATCACAATTCACATTTTAGAATTTATGTATCTCTAACCTACACCACTTGACATTAGCATCCATTCTTAGATAAGTAACTTACCCAAGCTTATCACACAACCACACACAAAGGCTCTTAGCCGATTGTGCAAGCCATCAATTTGGGATTTCCTCCACAATTCCAACACAACAATTAGCTTAGAGTACTTTTTTATACATGATTAAATTTAAATTAAGCCAATGTGTAACAATCTCACGCCAACATCCATTCTTGGTCGTGAGTTTCACAAAGGCCTTTCCTTGTGTTTTCGGCATTTAATCACACACACAAACACTTAGTAAACCATGTATATAATCATAATTCCAATATTCACAATAATACATCATCTTACCCTTTAAACCACACTTTGGGCAAAATCCCAAAACTTCTTCCCTTAGGTTTTCCTACAACCCAAAACTATGATTCACCTTAAAATCACCATAGGGAAAACATACATTTTTTATCAAAGTGAAAATCATTCCTAACCCCTTATCTCTCTCTTGGCCAAATATCACCTTTACTTTTACACAAAATTGGCTTCTTGAAAACTCACTTCAACAAGCAAGAAGAAATTTCCTAGTTTCATTATAATCAAAAGCAATATAGGTAGATATGCATGAAGCCTTCCTCCTTCATTTTCTCTCTCTTCCCTTTCTCCCTCATGGTTTCCTTCTCTTTTTTTTCCTTTGGCTTTCTTCCAATGGCCAAAAATCTTCCTCCTTTCCTCTTCCCTTTGGCAGGAATGGCTACTCTGTCTTTTCCCTTTCTTTCTCTCTTTCTTTCTTCTTTTCCCTTCTATGGCTGGAACTCCCTTTGATTCTTTCTCTCTTATTCTGTTTTACAAAAAGGAAATGGGAAATTAAATGAGGAGAAATTCTAAATCTATTCCTCTTTTTACTCTTTATATCCCATCCAAAAATAAAAATTAAATCTATCACATATTTTTACTATTTTAACCTCTAAAAAATTATTCTTAAATCAACTCCTCACGCTAGACTCTAAATCTCAAAACTGTATAGCTATTCCCATGTCTTTCATTCCAAATAGAACCTGCACCGACCATCCATCAACGATCTTGCACATGGGTCTCGCGCAGATCAGCTCACGTGCAAGTCCATTTGCACAAATAGACACTATCTGTGCAAGTGATTTTATGCAAAAACCTTATCTACGTGAAAGTCAACTTGAGCAGAAATGAGATATTCGCACAAGCTAACTTGCACGAAAATTACATTTTAGCACAAGAAGACTTGCGCAAGAATGATGCCTTCGTGCAAGATGACCTATGCATAGGTATCTTCCCAGCGCAAGCCAACTTGCTCTGGGTCTTGCTTCCCATGCAAATTCAATTGCACGAGAAGCGAAACCAAGGTATAAAAAAATAACACATTACCTGTTCTCCATCCTCTTGTCCTTCACCTTCAATGCTTTCATATTTTTCATAACTATCATAATAGCTACTCTTGCTTATATTTTTCATTTTTTTGTGAAAGAAAATAGATTTTAAAGTTTAGAAGAAGAAGAGTGATGAGAAGGTAAAAGAAACCTAAGAGAAGAGAAGAAGGGAAAGAGAGGGGAAAAAGAGAGAAAAAATGCAAAAGTTAGAGGAGTGATATTGTTTAATATTTTCGCACCAAAGAGAAAGATATTTGTTTAATATTTGAAAAAAAATTATTAAATACCGTGGGTCTCGCGCAAAAGGATTTGCACGAAACTTATTATGACGCGCATAAAGCCTTGATCGGCACCCATGGTTTCGTGCAAGTTGCGTTGCATGAAAGCCGTGGTTTCACGTAAGGAGCCTTGCATGATACCCATGGTTTCGCTCAAAGAGCCTTGCTCGATACCCATGGTTGGAAACTTACACGACCAAGTTGAAAGATTTAATTGATAAGGTTAAAATGGTCCGTAAAATGGGGTAGATTTAGTTGATTTTGGATGGGGTATAAAGAGTAGAAATAGAAGTTCTTTTAGATGAGTTTGGCCGAATGGCCTTGGTGGGGAAAGGGTGTGGGTTTTCAATTTAATTCCCAATGGTATAAATGCACAAAAGGACTTGATTAAATTTTAATTTCCTAGCCCTCTAATGACTAATTTTTAATTGTTATATTTGGTCCATGTGAATAACTTGTTTAATTCATTTAGACCCTTTCAAAATCTTTTTAATCAAACTATGGCCCAAACTCCCTTAAACTTTTTTGGTTTAATCTATATCTTCCGTAAACTCTACACTAGCAAAAACTTTAAACAAGAAAATGTATTAATCTACAAGGAATTTAGGGAAATGCCATACATAGTTGGAAAGTTCTCTAAGTTAACTTTTCAACAAAATTTGAGCCACCTCAAACGGAATTCCCTATTAAAAGTTATATGTGATCTCTACCAATTGCTCGCTATCTGAAATTCTTGCACATATTGCAACTTCAAAAAAAAAATTTTGTATTGATCCATGATGAACTAGAATGCGAACCATATATGGTTGGAAAAATATTTAAGTTAGCTTTCCAAAGAATTTTACGGCATATTCTTCAGATTCTCCTATCAAGAGTTATAATCGAAACAAGACAAATTACTCATTAAATTCCTACACAACAGTCAATTAAATATTTCAACTAATCCGAGAATTATCATCACATTTCAATACATAGGCAATTAAATTTCTTGATTGTTAGATATTTGTTATTGTAATTTTAGAAAAAATTTATTTATGGCATTTTTTTATCAGAGTCAATATAATTGTCGTTAGTGGTTTCTTTTTCTTCTTTTTTTCATGTCATTTTAGGAGTCGAGTTTTAACAAAAATTGCAAACCAAGAGAAATAAAGGCAACTTCAGCTTAGTTTATCAAATATTTGTCACAAAAATTAATTCTTCTTCCCCATTGTTTTCAGTATCACTTAAGTCAATCTCACTATCGATCCAACTAAACCACACACAATTTTAGAAAATGAATAATATATATGTAATTAGTATAAAATAATTAGTGTTTTTTCTATATTGATACCATTGAATTTTTTAAGAAAATAATAAAAAATAAATACCACCTTGAATTTTACAATCATTTTAATTTAAACATTTTAATAAATTTCTTTCGCTATGAATTAAGTTTAATTCGTGAGTTTGTAAAATATTTCGATAATGTTTTTGATACATATGATTGAAAAAGAAATTAACTTGGACAAGCCCTGCTTAGGCCTGTACCAATTACATCAAATTGAAGAAAATTACTCAGCCCAACTAGTAGAAGATCAAGATGACAAAGCTCACAAGAACTTCCATGCGCCTTCCTTGCTAAAAAAATCTATACATGCATTAGCCTCTCTGTAAATATGTCTCGTTGTGCAGCTCCGATTCCTCCGAAGAAGCTCTTTGCATGCACTCAAGATAGGATACAAAGGGTCATTACTACTGATTGGCTGCACCACTTTGTAGACGGCAATGGATAAATCATAATCCGAATAATATTTCAGAATCCGTAGATGGCATAGACATCAGCTTTCAAGATGAAACCCCAACCCAACTGCTGCTTGGAGCCTACTAACCAATTCTCCATACTGTCAGGACCAAATAGCCAAATATATCGTCAATGTATTTTTATTGATATTTTACTAATCATATTTCTTGTCTTATTTTAATATGGCTTAATAATCAAATATACTCTCAATGTTTTACACAAAATGAAAATAAGCCATCAACTTTTATTTTTACTATATAAACCCCTACTTTCAAAATAATACAATTAAGTCCAAATTAATTATAAATTTTTATAGGAATATAAAAGACTGAGGACTTATAAGACATTAACCTCTTATTAATTTTACTTAATTGCATTATTTTGAAAAGTTGAGAGATTATTTATAATAAAATAAAAGTTTATAGACTTTTACAATAAAATTAAAGGTTGAGAGCTTAAATTCATTTTGTGAAAAATGTTAAGGGTATATTTAGCTATTAAATCTTTTAATTTTGATTTATTACTTTTTTTTATTATTGAAATTATCTCTTCACTTGGTTGTCATCGCACTTTTTCGCTCTAGGTTTTTTTTCTTTATTACTTTTAAAATGCCTATTGTATATGAGTTTAATCTAATTTATGAATGATTTATTTGTTGTACTTGATATAACAAGTATTTTATATGTAGTTATTTATTCAATAATGTAAATGTAATTTCATTATAAAAAAAATATTGTATCATCTTTTTTACTTGTATTATTTTTTTTATATTTTCATTGGAAAAGGAAAAAAAATTATGTAGTATTGGAAATGTAAGCATTGATATAAATTTCATTACGTACTAGTATAAATTGTAAGAAAATTATTTATTTATTTATTTATTTATAATATATTATAGAATATTTTTATGTTTAATTTGTTAATATTATATTAAATAAAAATAGTAATATTATATAATATTAATCCTGGATATTCAGTTGCCACTAATACCCAATAACACATTCAAAATTATTATTATTATTATTTTGGAGTTATGTTTTGCTTAAGTAATGGGGTATTATGATTTTTTTAACTTACAAGATATCTTCATATCACATTGAGTATGACACTAATTTTTACTCGCGTTTCATAATTAGTGTTGATTCAAAAAATTTTGATTTAATAAAAATTTGAACATGAAACTTCTTGTTATGAATCCTTGTGAGATCATGAATTTAAAAAGTTTTGAAAGAGGCTTTATTACGTTTTGTTATTGCATTAAGTTATGAAACTTATAACAGCAAGTAATTGACTTTTAGTCGAGAAGATGAGATCACGTGACTTCCGAGTGAAAAATGATAAAATATGTAATTATTTCTAGCATTCCTCGAAGCAAATAAAATCCCATATTGTAATTATTTTTGAGTTGTGATTCAGTTGTTAATGTAAATTAAATTTATGGAAAGAGTTTTTGGATTCGATTTTCACTAAACACATTTTTAGAGAGAGGTGAAGAGTTTTAATTGTGACTAAATCTCGAACAGAATTAATCTCAAAGCGTTAAAATGGATAAAAATACTTGTGATTTACACAAAAAAATCTCATCTTGTAATTGGCATGGACATAAGACATCAAATTAAAGACAAAAAAACATGCTCGCAAAAACAATAAAAACAATCTTGAACAAAAAAAAAATAACAATAAAAACAAAACCTGCTCAAATTATCCTATGTGGCCACACGATTGAAACTTTAAAAAAATATTAAAAAGCGGACCCACTTTACAACCGTTAAAGGCGCAATTTAAAAAGTTACCGTTGGCTCCAAGACGGACCTCAAGAAACTAGCCGTTACTCTGCTTTTCCTTTTTTTTCTTTGATTCATTTTTTCTCAAACCCGTCCTCTTCATCTAATCCAAACCCTAATTTCTACTTACTTAATCCCAAATTTCACCTGCCCTTTCTACTGATTTTTCCAATTCTTTTGTTCCTTTCGAATACAACAGAAATTTTGATTGTACAACAATGGCGTCAAGAACCGTTGCCAAAGACATAATCACGCTTCGAGGCTCGGCGGCAATAGTAAGCGAGTTTTTTGGTGCGATTTCTCAAAGATAACTTTCTTTCTTTTAATGTTTTTTGAGTTTTGTGAGGGGGGTTTGAGAAATTTTTCCTGATTTGGTTCCTTCTTTTTCCAGGATATGCGGCGAATAGGTAAAGAGGGGGTGGATGCTTATTTCTGGGTTTCTTGTATTTGTTTTCTCTTATTGATTTTTCTGAAGCTATTATTTTTTTATTTGGGAGTAAAGAGAGTGGTGATGTTGGTTTAATAAAAAAAATTGTTTTTTTTTAGCATTCTGTACAATCGAGGAGTTTATCCGGAAGAAAGTTTTGTGAAAGTGAAGAAATATGGGCTTCCAATGTTGCTTACTCAAGATGAAGGTGTTAAATCCTTTATTACCAACCTAACAGCTCAGCTTTCTGGTAAATATTTGCCTTTGAATATTTTTGGTTCTTAAAAAATGTGATATATTTAATCATTTCTCACATGCTGAAATGAAATTGTCGATGTCTTAATTTGATTTTGAATTTGTTGGGAAAGAATGGCTGGAAGCTGGGAAGCTACAGAGAGTTGTGTTGGTTATCACGAGCAAGGCAACCAATGAGGTCTTGGAGAGGTGGAATTTTAGTATTGAGACTGATAGTGAGGTTGTGGAGAAAGGGTAATATTTGATTTTTTTTTTTATATTCTTTTACTTGAAGATGCACTTAACAGTTAACAGTGTGATTTTTGTGTTAAATCTGAGATATGGATTTGCATTGGTCTCCCCTTTGTGTCTTTGATTGCAGGGTGTCAAGGGAAAAGAGTGACAAGGAAATTATGCGAGAAATACAGGCAATTATGAGACAGATTGCCTCCAGTATTACTTACTTGCCATGCCTTGATGAACCATGTAAGAGTGACATCTGATTAAAAGCAATTTGGTCATCTTCTTCCTCAACAGATGTCTCACACTCTCACTTGCATTGTTTGATCTTCCAGGTGTGTTTGATGTATTAGCATACACTGATAAAGATGTTGCAGTACCATTCACTTGGATTGAGAGTGATCCCAAGTTGATTGCAAATCCTCAAATGGTGAAGTTGCATTCTTTTGATACCAAGGTGGTAATGTCGCAAAAGCAAATCAAGTTACATTGATCAAAATTTATGGGCAAACTTTTGCTTTGCTTCTAAAGTATTTTGTCTACTGGTGTCATGCAGATACACAAGGTTGACACTCTTGTATCATACAAGAATGATGAATGGGAAGAGCAGTAGAGTGATTGAAACTATTTTTTCTTTTTTTTTTCTCCTGCAATACATGTCCTTGCTCACTTGTGGGGGTGTTTTATCTGTGAATCCTCCATTCACGTATTTCCAAGATTGCTATGAAAAACACTGGTTTGGGGGTGTTTTGGGGTCTGCTTTCGCGTTTGGTTGTGAACATACAATCTTTCAATCGAATCAACCTGGTGCCAAAGAAATTCACTACTGTTCTTTCACTGACTTCAAGTTCTGTTCATTTTGTCTTGCAATATAATGTCAAATTGGGTTATTCAGTTTAGCTAGGAAGTACAACTACCTCTCCCACCCATCTTAGAGTATGGTTGTGAACATACAATCCTTCAAATGAATTTAACTTGGTGTCAAAGTTCTATACTGTTCTTACGTTGACTCCAAGTTCTGATCATTTTGTCTTGTTACTCAGCAATATAATGTTCAAATCATCATAAAAAATGTGTTATCGAGTAAGCTTTCCAGGGAAGCCTCAAACCATTATTTTTAGTGGTCTGAAGCTTCCTTTTTTTGTCCGGTAATAACATAATTTTCCAGATGGAATATCTTACTCAGCTACTGAATTTTCCTGTAATCCGATGTCCAGTAGTCAACAGTCCTACCAAATAGTATAAAACCATGAAAAAACCATAAACCCCAGATCATAATAATTTTATGGTTATCCGATTAAAAAAACCATGAAAAGCTCTGGAAGGAAATAATCAAATAATCAAATAATGCATACTCTGCCACTGATTATTTGGTTGTTTGTGGTCCAGGAATGGAGATATAGATAGTCTCATGCACTTGAGAATAAGGTTCCAGAGAACCATAGCAAAATAAATTCTCAAAACTGGAGTTCGAGATGCTGATGCAATCAAATGCTGCAAAATTGATCCCATTGAAAACCTAGCTAGAAATATTTTGTTTTCAACTGAAAAATATTTACAAACAGGGGCATCCAGGCCGCATGAACAGAAACTGTACTGGAAACCTAAGAAGAAACATGTATTAACTAACAGCTGTGTTATAGGGTTCAGGATTAGTAAGCCTAATGCGAACAACATAATCACAATCTTCAAATGCACTAGAACAACTACAGGAATCCCACATGCACACTTATGTCAAGACAAGGCAACTTTACTATATAGCCTCTCGAGAGCATTTCATTTTTGCACGCAAGATGTGCCAGCTTTCAGCTCAGTCTCACACCACGATATATAGCATTAGTTTGAAGGTCATCCATATTATCAATGTTTCTGTATCCATCAATCTCCCTGAGACCTGTGTAGCCCCGATGCTTTAAATAGTCACGGAAATCATCTTCTGTGTACAAAATCTTCTCCTCCGTGTGGACCGGTATATGATCTGATTCATCGTAGAGGCACACTTTTATAGCCAAACCTGAATGCAGGAGTTTGAAGGAAAAAAAAAAGTATCATTTGTTATCTAGCAATGTTGGTAAATACATGACAAATTATTATTAATTTTTTGTTATTCCAATTAAACTTTTTATAGAATAACTTAAATTATAAAACAACTTAAAAGTTGTCCCAATTGGTTGATTTTAAAAGTTTATGATTATAATTACAGAAAAATAAAATATTTATAGCCTCTCTTACATGCAATAAAAATGCAGGGGCTTAATTCCATTTTTTCTGAAGTATAAGAATATATTTGGATATAAAGCCATAAAAAATGCCCACAAGTATGTGGTATAGCAAAGGGACGGTGTTAACCTAAAGTTGTTGGAGTTTGTGCTGTGTAATATTTCAAGTGAAAGCAACTCAGCATTATTAACTGCAGGCTATATCTATTTATCAGTGGACAACAGATCAGGAAGTTAAAGGGTGCCCAATGCACAAGACTCACATTGTGAGGATCTTCAGAGGATTGATTAAACACCCATAGGTTTTACCCTTACCCATGCTTTATAGATGATATAAGATTATTACATAGAGCTGTATCTTTCTTCTACTAAATTTTTATGAAATCAATTTCTTGAGAAAGTTTGTCAGCATGTCAATGTTACCTTCATCAAGGTGGAGTGTATAATTCCCTAAAGGCATTTCCCTGTCAAGACTGCGAACTATATGGTCTTCATCCTCCAACCAAAATAAACGCTTACTTCTCAATCTAAAAGCAGATTTAATTGCCTCTCTGATGGCATCTGCAGTTCCATCTATACCAATCCTCCTGGTGTAGTCCCCAAACTTGACAGTTATAACTCTTCCTCCATATGACTGACAGTCCCCACCTACGGAAAAGGATGTAAAAGAGAGATTAGAAGTCAATATAAAGATTTCCATCAGAGTTAAAATTTTCATCGCAGACAAGATTTGGGAGCCAATGCTCATAATCAAGAGCATTTAACACAAACACGTTCAGTTAAGCAATTACAAAAGAAGTTGTGCCTGTGCGCAACACCAAAACACTTGATCATTGTGCTACATGCAAAATCATCATATCTTTTGGTAAAATTCTAACATAACTTACCATTTCCGCTTATCAAAGAAAAGAACTTACCATGTCCAGGGGCTTCTCTCCAATTCCAAGGAGGAACTCCACTAGCTGCAACTGCATCAGCTGCAGTGATAGCAAGAGGATGTCCATCATGATCCAAACGTCTCTCAAGATTAAGCGTTGGCCTACCACTAGCTGCACACCAGAAAGCATAAACAGAAGGAGATGCATAACTTTTTAAGATAATTTGAGAAAAAGGCAATATGGTAAAAAGCAAGTATGCTATGGTGAATAGATGAAAGACATGCTCCATTACAAAATCGTTCACTACAGATCAGGCAGCAATTTTGTAGAGTACAAAATTTATCCTGTTAACTTAAAAGTTAGTTCAGTGCAGAAGTGCATCAACATGCACAAACAATGAGCTTCGCATTGTTTAACTCCCTAATCTAAATATTTCAAGCACAATAAAAATTCCACTGAGATTGAAAATGAATAGAAGGCATAAGATCTCATAACCACATAACATAGATTGCAGGCTTATGAATCCCAGTGATAGATACATATGTCATTCACTAAATTAAATTATCTCCACTTTTTCAACATTCAGTAAACAACATTTCAATGATGTATATGCCCCGCCAAAAAAAATATACGTACATTGGATGCAGCTAAAGGTTGCCAAAGACATATGCTTTGGAGGCACAAACCACTTATAGACTTATAGTCATGTGCAGAATTACGAAATCCGATAGGGGCAGATATGATGAAATATACAATCAATCATCCAGAGATGCTAGTGGCACTCTAGCAAAGACACTGTCAGGAAGAACAATTTCCATAGGATAATATCTGAGCACTCAATGAAAAACAAGGATACCATTAGAGTAAGATATTGTTCTAATCAACAACGGTTTCTATCAGCACATGACTGTTTCACTCTCAGGAGAACTTATACTGGGTGGGAGGAGGTGGTATGTTGGGCTCACTACAAGGCTAATGACACCGTCACTACAATTCAAAGGTCCGAATACACTGCAAGAGATCGAACATGAAGGGAAAGAAACAAGCAAGGGTGTCCATGGTGGTATCTTGGCTTCATGAAAGATGTTAACAACTGAAAAAAGAGGTTACAGAAAAAATAAGTGATCGTTCAGTTTTAAGTTCAAAAAAGTACATCCATTTTAACTGATGAAATAAATAGAGGGTAACAGTACCTAAAGATTACCTGATTAATATGACAAGTAACAGTCTTGACCTTATGAAAAATATGTTCATAACTTGGTGCTCTGCAAATAGAAGTTTCAAGATAGATACACTCTTTTCTGATAATGCCTTATAAAGCCCCTAATCCAGCCTATCCAGGCAAGAAGTTGATGAGGCATAGAGTTGATACGGTTAATGACATTGCGTCCAAGAAATTTATGATTTACCCAAATTAACTTGAGGAAAATATTACAACAAGCTCATAAAGGAATGAGACAGAAAAATCAAGATAAAACAGAAGACAGCAAATGCAAATTATAACTACATACCTTCAACAGGACCAAATGATATGCCAGTATCCTCAAAACCTGCAAGAGTCAAGCCATATAGAAGACAATTATTAAAGTCAAGGTAACAGAAAGAAATACTTAATATATGTTGCAATTTGAATATAGAAACAATACAACTATCCATCAGATAGCCTACATGAAAACCCCCACACTCATAGAGAGAGAGAGAGAGAGAGAGAGAGATTGAAATCTCCAAGCAGGGGGCTAAACTTTTATGTACTGCTTTCATGAAGTGATATGCAACAGCAAGGTATTAAGTCTGCATAAGACAAACGGGACAAAACCTTGTAAAAGTAGAATGAAGATTTTTGGAAAATGGATCAAACTGCAAAAGACAACAAAGACGAAATCAATAGACCATATACCGATAATTATCTCTTCCAAATAAGATTTCGACATACCAACATACTACTTCCCTGCTCTTACTAGAAAGGTAGTATTCTAAATTTTAAGGAAACCAGAGAAGCCTACTCCTTTATGCCATATCCCGAAGTTTGCTTTGCAGAATACTCATCTTGTTCTGCTCAGCATGATTCATGCTTCAAGTGCCTTGAACCCCATATCATATTTTGAATAACTTATTTTTTCTTTAGAAATGACAATTCTTCACAAGTAGATATAATACATGTAAAATATTTACCCGTCTAAACTCCATAATAAGGATATTATTTCAAAGCAGCGGTTTTATAAGCACCAACTTTGACAAGGATACATGAACACTAACGAAACTTCTTATAAAGCACTAATTACAATGAAAAAAAAACGGAAGAGTACTCAGTTTAAGTCTACAGTTACCAAAACTAATTTATTTTCTCAACCACAATTCATAAAATACCATCACTTTAGTAAGTAACTTATAACAAATTCAACTTCAAAAATTATAGCAGCCTTTAGACAAAAAAGATTCAGCTGGTCTAGAGCTAAAACATCAGCATTCACATTGGAAATCCATTAAAGCCATATCACCAAAAAAAAACTGGTTCTTAAATCCAAATAAAACCTCTAAAAAGAAAAGTCCGCATCAACCATCATCCAGTGACAGCCCAACAACAAATCAACAAAAGTTCCACTTTATTTGAATGCCAAAAATAAATAAAATAAAATAAAAACCCTCCAAAAACAGCACTTACCCTTATCAGCGAAATGCATAAAGGAATCAACCTTTGGAGGAGGAGTTGGACTCTTACAAGCATTCTTCGTCCTCTCTCTTAAAATCTCTTCAATTTCCTTATAATAAGACATCTTAGCGGACCCACTCCCTCTGTCTTGATGCTTAGCTTTCTTAAACTCCTTCAACAAGTTCCTCCACTTGTCCGTACACATAGTCGGCGATCGATCGAACCCTTTCTCTCTCATCTTAGCCGATATCTGCTCCCACAAGTGCTTGTTCGATTTGGAAGTATTGAATAGGCTGTCCATTTCCCTTCGAAAGGCGATAAGGCTACGGGTTTCGTCTTGGACCCAGGTCTCGGCTCGTTTCTTAGGGGCTTTGACTTCTGGGTCTTCGCCGCTGCTTTCGCCTAAGATCATTTGCTGTTGCTGCTGCTGGTGAGGAGGATGGTGGTGGTGGTGGTGAGGTGGCAAATCCCCATTTGTGGTGACCTCGATGATCATGTCACGGGCGGTGGCAGGACCTTCCTCCTTGTATAAATCTATTGGACGGGCCTTCTCCGACAAGTACATGGCTGTTTTGAATCTGAATGCGAAATGGGTTTTTTCCCCTTCTTTGGTTGGTTAAGGCCTAAGGGGGTTTAGGCTCTTTTAGGAGTTGAAAAGAGTGAGGGTTTTCACAAGAAGAAGGAGAAGTGAAATCATGCTCATGGGGGATTTTTTTTTTCGAGGATTTAGCAGAGAACTATAGAAGAGAGCGTGAAGTTAAAGGGTGGGGAGTGAGTGTATGGTCAGCGCAGAAAGAGGGATTAGCTGAAAACGGAGTTGTCTCCTTTCTTCCTCTTTGTCTCTGCCATTGGCCGTTGGTTTTTTTTTTTTTTTTGGTTACAGCCATTGGCTGTTGTTGCGTTGCGTTTTGCCCTTTCTTTTTTAGCTCTTCGACTCTATCCAAATTCTATTTTTTTTAATTAATTTTTCAAAGAAATTATAATTAACAATACTAATATAAGTCCTTTTAATTCAAATTATATTATTAAAAAGTTCTCAAAAATATTAAAAATTTATTTCCTAATCATTACTAAGTCTATTAAAAAAATATTAACAATTTAATTCTTTTATATAAATAATTAAATTTTTAATAATATATTATAACTTGATTTCAACGATTCTAATATATATTAACTTAAACTAATCATTTCGTACCATCTTAAAGGTATAATTACATTTGATAATGGATAATTCATATTGATGAAAAAGTTAATGAGTAATTATTTTTTGTTAATTCTAAATTAATAGTACTTTTTTTATTTGTTTAAATTTGATTTCTTTCATTTTATTCTAACATTCTTTTTTATTTTTATTTTTTTTTACTATCTTTCCTTCAATGAGATGACTACTGTCTAAGGTTAAGCAACAAAATAATACTAGTATACTTTAAAGAATTGAATATTACTATTATTTTATATCAAGTTGGTGATTTGTTTATAAAAAAAATAAAGTTTTAAGACTTTTTTTTTTGATAGAAAAGTTTGAAGACTTTTGTGTAGTGTTAAATATAAAAAAGCATGAAAGAGATGAAAATTTGAAAGATAAATAGTAGTATATTTTTATTTTAATGATAATTTCGTGAAAAGGAATTTCAATTTTAAATTGTGGTTGGTTTGAATTTAAAAGTAATCTAATAATTTTAAATACAATAAGATGATAAACATGAAAAATATATTTGATAAAAAAATAAGATCACACAAATTAAAATTAAATAAAAATTATACATAAATTTAGTAAAAGCCAAAAATATATTTGTGTTTAATATGTTGATACAAATTGTTAAAAAATTATTATTTTACACATATAAACATGAATTGATGTACAACGCTTAAATTATCAAATTTATTGAAAACGATTGATTTTTAGGCTCGCACGAGGAACAACATCATTTGAAAAGAAAAATGAAAAAATGGTGGGTTCTTTGAATACCCAATTGCTTCCCTTCATTTGGTTTAAGAGCCAAATCTTTGAAAAAAAAAAAAAGAAAAAGAGAGATAAATAACTATCAAAATAAATAAATAAGCCATTGTTGTAACCCAATTATCTTGGTCAAGCTGATTCAAATCCCTTATTTGAAATCAAGAAACTGAGACATGGTAAATCAAAGGATGAGGATCAACAGCAGGCAGTCTGAATGTGTAAGAACAAACTACGAGCTTGAAGAACCAAGAACAAAGTTGAAGTGAAAAGAGAGGAAGAAGAAGATAGAGAATAAGAAAGGAAATCTGTGTAATTCTTCATTATGATCTGTATAATGGTTGTACATTAGTTTCATACCGAAATGAATAAAAGTAGTTTTCTATTTCAAGTCAGTTAATCACATTTAACTAACAAACTGTTAACTGTCTCAGCTGGCTAACTATATTACCCGCCTTGACTGTACTTCTAACTACGACTGCAAATGAGCTCCATAGCTCAGCTCCATATGTTTACATGTACCAAATCCCCACCCCTTAAGAATGGTCCTATCCATATAAGGCTTCAAATGGAGATAATGGACAGAGAATGTGTTGATTTGTATTGCTGGATGCCAAATGGAGCCACAATATTCATTTTCGCGTGCATAGGCAAGTCTTCTTGTTTTATATCTTTTGCCTTGCAAAAGAAGGGTGATATGTGGTGTTTTATAATTAAAGCTGTTACAATCAATCCTCTGTCAAACGTTTTCCCTTCTCTTTTATTCTATCTATAGATCTCCAAATAACTGGTTTAGAAGGTAACCCATGAGGACAAGATTCTTACAGTTCATCTAAAATACCAAAATGAAGCAATATGAACCTCCAGTCAAATGAAAGAGAAATAACCACATCAAACTTCTGGTTAAAAAAGGCAAAATGGCCGTTGTCCGTTGGAGAGAAACTCCGAATGCTGTTCACCCGAGAATAACTAACTTTTGCCAAACTTGTCTATGCTGGTCTCATCCCGTTAAAGAAGAGGCAAATTATCAACAATGCTGATCTAAATGCATTTAAGCAATACAGAAGAGATAGGAGAAAGGAGAAATGGATTCTGGGTTATCCTGGGCCGATCAATGGGACACCAAATCTGATCCTTCACCACGCGCATCGGACAAGAAGAAGAATAAAGAGGAGGGTTCGAGCAAGAGCAAGTTTGGCAAGTCATTATTAAGTTTCAAATGGATGAGAGAACTACGTAAGAAATCTCAGCAAAAAGATGACAGCAAATAAGATGCCGATCATCTGCTGGCTGCTGTGCTCCTCCATGGATCATCCAAAGTCCAAACTTCATTCTTGTTGTCTTTGTTTTACTATAAAATTCTATTACAGCTCTATTTATCTCGCCTCTTGATTCAGTGATAAAATTTATCTGGAGAACAGAAGAGAAATAAAACATAAAATACTGTAAACATCTTCTTTACTTCTTTTCCTTCTTTTCATCTCATTTGATTCATCATTAATTAAGCTATGCAAGTCATTTGTTGAATGTTAAACCAAAAGCTGATGAAGTTCATTTGTTCCTCTTTTCTTGTTAGGTACAAGTATAATAATATGTCTGATCAATAATTAAGCTGATGCTCCCAATCAGTTATGACCCTCTCTTGGCTTTATTTTATTATTATTATGGGAAAAATAAATCTCTTGGCTTGTCTTCGGACGCTGAGATGGCTTTGTTTTGAACATGGCAATGTCATCAAGAGAAAATTATGTAAATTATGGGGTTTGCTTTTGGATGACTTGCAACTGCGGCATACTAGATTTGAGAGTACACCAGAGCCAGCTCTGGTTTTGAATCGGTCAGATTTATGAAAAGAGAACATGGTTGTGAAAATAAACCAGAACCAGCTATATTTAAGTTGGTTGTGTCTGAAATCAGAAGAAATCAAACCTGGGTGAGTTACGTGAAGCCAAAATCTATGCTTGCAGTGTGCAAACAGGACTTGTATTTGCAAACAATTGCTTTACGAAACACCGCAATCTTAAAACCCTATCTTGCATTGGCGATGGGATATACTAACGTATCTCATCACATTCACATGATTCTGTAAACGATAAAACAAATGCACAGCTTTTACTCCTCCCCAAATGTTTTAGGAGCCGCCAGCTCACAACTCAAAACAAGTAAGTTGAACTACCTAGCACTGAAGCGAATCTGAATCAAATTCCTTCCTTTTTCCATCCCCAGAAATACTCAATAGATGACAGTGTAAAAACTTTGTTTCACAGCACAGGCAGCATACGACTAAGTCATGTGATGCCCAAAAGAATCGAACACGTTCACATCATATAATGGAATGAGAAAGTAATCCTCATAAGCAGAGACCGTTAAAACGGATGAAGATACCTATGATTTATACAAAAAAAAAAAAGAGAAAACAAGTAACATTGTATCATTCATAATATTCAATCACATAGATGATAAAGATAAAATTCAATTATTATCGAAATATGCTGGGTTCAAAAGAACAGTTATTGTATTAAGCTGCTAAGATTTCCCAGCTCAGAGTAATAAGGTTCTGTAAACACTCGACTGAGAACCACATAACACGATGCATTTAGCATGACCTGCCTGGCAAAGTGCCGCACGGCAAGAGGACCGATCACACCAAATTCATCCAGAAACAGAGGCCACAAATATTTCTCAATCTACGGTAAAAAAACAAATGAGCGCTTCCTTGGAGAGTCTATGTTCATGTTGGAAAACTCATAATTTCCACCTTATTCTTGACAGCACAAAGATTTCAACGCAGACGAATACTTCTAAGGCCCTACCCAACTTCAGCATTGCCCATCCACAACACAAATATGTCAATCAAGTGCCCATGCCAACCATAGAAACCGCCAAAAGAAGATTATTTCTCTGGGACAACGTGCAGCAGATGATTTCATCGTCTTTTCCCAACTATCACCAAACCTTGGCTTGAGGACCCAATATGGCTCACCCAAGTCCAGTCCAGTAATAGGCTGACACTGTTAGCAGAGTAAAAGACTACAAAGATAGCAAGATACCATAACCTTTACACTGCTTTTTGGCTCATCAAGGACACAACATCTAACCGCAATTAGAAACCGGAAAATGTTAAATATTACAGTCTACAATGGAGATGAAGTTTGCCAGTATCTTGAAGCGCAGGTATTATGGACGGGCCAATGACCCTATTCTGCCTCTCCTGGCACTTTGCAACTTACAGCTTCCAACAATCTGAGCAAAGCAACTCCAGACAAAATGTTTCCTCATACTCACTGTCACTAAAGCACCGACCGCACTGAACACACCGTGCTATGCAAATAGTGCATGCCCTGCATAACTGAGCAGCATGCTCTTTTTGCTGACAACCCTGAGCAGGACAATCATAAACAAGCTTCATGTTCTGGCATCTTGGGCACATTTCAATATCAATGACACGATCATCTTCACAATTGAGATACGGATTTCTTCTGTTATAAAAATGTGGCTTGTGCATAATCTTCTGAATCCGGTTGTCCATGCCCAACAAGGACTTCAGCTCTTCAAAATGCTTCTCTGTCACACCATAGAGCCCAGCAATCCTCAAATTCTTCACCCCTTGCGTGCTCATAGACTTCAAAGCCCTTAGGCTACTCAAAATACCCTCGATGCTTAGTTTTGTACATCCAGGTACACTCAGCTACAAGAAGGAAAATTTTAGTAGCTTACAATAAAAAAGGAAAAGATATTAGTCCAAATATAAAGATGTAGAAAAAATATATTTAACTAAACCAAAATATCACATCAACTAAATTTAAAAACAGGAAGCCCAAAGACAACAGAGACAATTATGAAATTTCCCAATTAAGTTTGAAAAATGCTTCAAAGAGCTAGTACTCCCAGCCTGCATCACCAGCCAATATCTTTTTGTTTCTTCCAAAGCTTAGGTTTTCCGTGCATTTAAAAAAAAAACCCTCAAAACAATTTTCTTATGTTTATCATTACATTAAAATACAAAGATCTGATTTTGATTTATGGTTAGGCAACAAAGTATGTTAGCCAGTTAGAAGCTCCCACATTCAATCCAACAAAGCTGACAGTAAAAATCCACCAGTTCACTCAATGCATTGGACTACACAAATATGTTGTTCAAGCAAAAAAAAAACACTGGCAAACTAACCCGTGGTAATCCTCCTTTCTTACATGCCTCTATTAAGAAACTATTTCTTGGTTTGATATATTCAAACAACACGAGAGAATACACATTTATCTTCTTGTGGATGTGTCTAAAGACTGTTAGGATTTAGATTTATGACTGCTTTTATAATTTTTTTTAAAGGATCTCCTCCAAATAATCAGTGCCTGTACAATAAAACAAAATCAGAGCGTATAGCAATACCACTCGGCCAAAATATAACAATATTAAGTCATACTACAACATGAAAGTATCATCAGTCAAATTCCGGTTAATAAATTCTTATACATGATAATTAACTCATATGCAAACAAACATACACAAGCATAAGAGCCTATACAACCCAAGACATAGAAAGCGACACAGGAATCAAAATTTCAAAGCAACAAAACTAACCTTGATTAGCTTTGGATTATTTTCAACCACACGTTTAAGGGCCTCATCACTAATCCTTTGGCAATCTACTAGGCTCAAGCCACACAAGCTACCTTGTGCCCTACTAGTTATTTGTAAAAGAACATCATCAGTTATCTTCTCGTTTAGTGGCTGATCTATGTGAATGCTCCTCCATAAAAGGGGATCTTCCTGAACTACAGATCGCAGAGATCTGCAAACCTTTTCAACCACAAGAAGATCCCGCACACCCAGATAACCAAGAGCCAAAACCAGAGCTTCATGAGGAGCTCCTTCAGTTCCCTCAGAACAAGCCTCACAATCCTGAAATTCCTCATTTTCCTGGTCAACAGAAACCGTATCTTCATTCCCAAAACGCAAAATGTCCTCCACATTACAAGCTGATTCAAGACCACCACAGCCAAAAACATGCCCTCCTTCCTTCACCTGAGAACACCCACCAATTCCACCAGATACACTACCTTTACAATCAAACCCCGTGCTTCCAGGGAACATTTGGAACCACATAGCGTTGTTCCAAATAAAGTTCAATCCAGCAAACAACTGATAACTCCCATCACCAGTCCCCGCCTGATCTCTCACATGGCAGCCATAATCAATTTCCAAATCCTCAAGCCAACCAGTAATGGCGGTGAAAGTAGTGGTTATATCCATTCCAAAAGGATCCGATGGCAAAAGATCAATAATATCATTAGAAACAGACTCCTGAGAACCATATCCATCACCACCGCTATCCCTTCCATAATCAAAACAATCTTCCATTTCATGATTTGAATGCCAAGATCTCGAACACCCATCTCCATTCCTCTCAGAGATACCTTCAACAAGGTACCCATTGGCAATTCTCATCGGGGAAACCATATTATCTTCAGTCAAATGAGCAGGAAAGATTGATGGATGGGAATAATTCAACGCCATTATTCTATATACAACGAATTTCCCAACCTTTCTTTCCTGAATATGTATAATAATTTTAACCAAAAACCCTAAATAATTTTAATGCAAACCCTAAAAATTTCTCTTCTTACTATATTTTCTTTTTTGAATTTTTTAGTTGTTTTAGTGGGTTATGAGAAAGCTGAAAGGAAAGAAAAATGAAATTAAAAAAAATAAAAGAAAAAGAAAACGAGAAAATTCTGTGGAAGATCTAATCTAACAAGTAGAAACCCTGGATTTTGGATGGCAAACTAAAACAACGCACCAAAAATTTCACAGAGTTTTTCTTGTGTTAAGATACCTAACCATCAACTACACTCCCGAAAAAGGGAAACACAAAAATGGTGGCGTAATCTAACTTCTGTATTCACAAAAAAAAAAAAGAATCAATTAAATTTCCTAATCTCAATTTTTATTTTTTTATGTTTTAAACCCCTCAAACTACCTAACAAAACAAGGGTTTGCGACGAATCAATAGTTCAAAGAAACTGATTTTTAAAAGAGAAAAGATAGATCAAAGAAAACCTGGATTGAGCGATAATCAAATCCTAAAATTACCACCAAAAAAGATTCCCTAATTTCACTCCCGCGAAACGCAATCGACAGAGATTATACCAAAAAGCCTCTCTTGGCTTCGAAATAAAAAAAAGCCTCTTTGACTTCAGAGCCAAATTGGGTAATTTCTTTCTTTTTTTTTCTTATTTTGTGGTTTGTTGGTGCTTGAGAAACTGGGAAACTCGATCCAACACAGAAAGCGAGGAAGAGGTGTGTTTTCTTTTCACTGTCGAAAGCGAGAAAACGCGAGAGAGAAAATAGAAAAGGGTGAGAGCGAGCGCGAGAGAGAGAAACGGGAATGTGTTTTTGGAAGAAGGGGCGGAAATTGGGTAACGGCAAAATCGGTGAAATTTGGCTCCTATTTTAGAAGTGTTAAAAGAAGCGCAAATTGGACAGGTGTCGAGGGTACTAAAATCCTTTTTTTTTATAGCAGAGGGTACTAAAATACTTGAGAGAATTTTTTTAGGGATTTTTATTTTTTATTTTTTTCTTCGCGTGAGAGGAGATCTGAAAAGAGGCAGGGGCGGCCGAAATTAATTTAAGTCAATTTAATTATCTGAAAATCAGTTGGATTCGGATAAAAATAATTATTTTATGCATTGTTATTAAATTTTTTTAATTTTACAAAGTAAAATTAAAATAATATCATATATCTTATTTTATTTTTTATTTTATTTTTGAGATATATTTTTTATTTTATTAATACTTTTAAAAAAATATTTGTCATAATTTTAATTTCGTTTATAGAATTAAAAAAATTTATTGATTGTGTATGAGATATTAATCCATCCGGATAATTCGAAATTAATTAAAAATGAATCTACAAAATCAGTTCAATCCATTAAATTGATTAATTTTTTGTGTTTAAAATTAGGATTTATATATGATGTACTTACAATGTATAGTTTGTATACATTATCAATTAATCAAAGGTTGACACCTCATCAATAATCCCTTATGAGCAAATTAAAAAAAATTATTTATATGTACTTTTAAGGGCTTAGCATATTTTTTAATTTGCCAATCGATGAGGTGTCAACCTTTGATGCATTGACAGTGTATAGAAATTATACATCGTCATGCATCATATACAAACCCTTAAATTATCAACCAAATCAATTGAATTAAAAGTTTATATAGTTTCCATATACTATCAATGCATCAGAGATTGACACATCATCAATATACAAACTAAAAAAATGCCAAGCCTTTTAAAAATAAATGCAAACAAATTTTTTTTCAATTTTCTCTTAAAGACTTATTGATGGAGGTATCAATCTCTTGTGTATTGACAGTGTATAGAGATTATACACTGTCAGTACATCATATATAAATCTTTAAATTAATCACACCTTTTAATATATCTTGTAAATATATTTATATAATATAAACAATTAAATATATTTAAAAGTTGCATTTTTTTTCTGAAAGAAATTCATCTTTTATTCATTCAAATTTGGTAAGTCAGCAACTAATACATTATTTAGAATAAATAGGCAATCCTCTACCTAATATAATGCTTCATCATAGCCTAGGCTATAATTTGCAAGCAAGTTAGCTACTTCATTAGTAGTACATTGCATATGCTTAAAGTCACAAACTCTAAAGTGTTGTGCTAAGTCCTTTATATCAGCAGCAACATAAACAATTGAAGAGAGAGCTTCTGAATCATTGGTAATCTGTCGTACCACTCGTAATGCATTGCCTTCAACTTGAAAGCAGCTGAACCCCATTTCCTTTGCAAACTTAATTATTTTGTAAGTTGCGATGGCTTCCAAGATAAATGAATCTCATTGCCTTGGTATCAACCTAGCATGTGCACCTATAAATCTACCCAAATCATCCCTAATGACAATACCAACGTGAGTGCTTCTAAATACAATTAAAAAAGTATTAGGTACACCCTACTTTAATAAGACTTTTTTAATACCAAAAAACTCTTAAGCAATTTACTATTTTTACCCTTATTTAAGAGTCTCACGAAAGAGAATTTCCATGAGCCTTAAGAGGCTCACAGAAAAGAATTTTTGTAAACCTCTAAAGGCTCACGAAAATTTATTTCCGTAAGCTTTCAAAAGCTCCCTTCTATGATCCTCAGACACCCATAAAAAATAAAGAATGAAGAGAGGTAGAGTTATCTTTAATTAAGAGGCTTACAAAAGATAATTTTCGTGACTCTCTTAAAGTTCACAGAAGAGAATTTCTGTGAACCTCTGAAGGCTCATAGAAATTCCCTTCCATGGGCTTTCAAAGACTCATGAAAATTTCTTTTCATGAGCCTCGGAGACCCAAAAAAAAAAGAATGAAGAGAGGGAGAGTTCGTTGTATTGTTAGAGAAAAGAGGGTATTTTGGGTAGGAAAAAAATCATTTTAGGTTGTGTGAAGTAAAAATGAAAAACAAAAAATAAAAAATAAGTTTTTTTAGTAAATAGGTTGTGTCTATTAATTCACATATTGTAAATAGAATTTCTCTACCAACACCCTTCTAGTAGTAGCAGCATTAACAGCTACATCATGGTTTACTTTCACAAGGCCAATCGAGGGCAAGTCCATCAATGCATTACTCCCTTGCATGTAAGAACTTGAGACCACAAGCTAGAGTAATTAAGTTTTGCAACATACTATTGAACATAGGAAATTGATACAGTAGAACATGGTTTCTCCGGGGAGAAGACCTCAAGTTTCTGTCATTCCAAATATTGCAGAGCATAATAAATAGCAATTGGAGTCTTTGTGAATCCCATGTCTGCAGTGTGCCAAAGAGCCAATCCTTGGTACATGAAGTAATTGATACCATGTCAGGGAAGAAAAACCTCAAATCACAACTGCTTTTGGACACTCTTTAATTGTATGTGTTAGTTCATCATACAAGCCTAACATGTTTCTACACAATATGAAACATGTTAAAACAATTATATGCGGAAGTGATAAGATCTAACCTCTAGCCATTGCACTCTGTATCTTTATTGTTGAAGCGATTTCTGAATCTGATAATCTTCTCTGTGTCAATCATAGGCCTTCCAAGCAATCAAATGCTCACTAGATGGTATATGATAGAGCAAGTGATGCTTGGGGACTAGATTCTTGCTCTCTGTTTGTGAACGCGGAGCCTCTCAAAAACTGACCAACTAAAAAAAACGATCATTCAAACCATCACAAAACATTCTTTTATGGTCAGAGAATCAATGAAATAATGGACCATTTATTTGGCATTTATTATATAGGTTATATATGGCAATAGCCAGATTTTGTCAACCTGTAATCAAGGAATATGCCAACATTCTCCCACTTGTTCCATATATTTCACTTACAGAAGAAACAAATCACATGAATCATGGTGATAGTTCCTCTAATGACGAGTATTATCTTCCATGTATTACTATGTAAAATGTCTCTAATCAACCCATTCTTACTTAATGAATAAACCCTATGTTTATTCTCGGTCCAAACAACAAAGATATTTCTCAAATAAACTTTAGTGTATACAAATCACAAGGAGAAACATCATATTATTAATAAGAGTTTCAATTACAATCAAATGTGGGACCAAGTCCCATTCTCTCTACATGATCCTTAAATTTAAACGGTGGCATGCCCTTAGTCAAAGGATCAGCTAACATCAATTCAGTGCTAACGTGTTCAATGACCACTCTTTTATCTCTAACACGTTGTCTAATGGCCAAGTACTTAATGTCGATGTACTTACTTCGACTTTCACTCTTATTGTTCTTAGTCATGAATACCGCAGCTGAATTGTCACAATATATCCTCAATGGCTTAGATATGGAGTCAACAACTCTAAGCCTACCAATGAAACTCTTAAGCCATACACCATGTGAGGTAGCCTCAAAACAGGAAACGAACTCGGCCTCCATAGTGGAAGTGGCAGTTAGTGTCTGCTTAGCACTCTTCCATGAAACAGCTCCACCGGCAAGCATGAAGATGTAACCGGATGTTGATTTACGGGTATCAATATAGCCAGCAAAGTCTGAGTCTGAGTAGCCAATCACCTCCAACTCATCGGTTCGTCTATACATAAGCATGTAATCCTTAGTGCCTTGAAGATATCTAAGCACTTTCTTCGCAACTCTCCAGTGGTCCATCCCCGGGTCACTTTGGTATCTACCCAACATTGCCACAGCAAAAGCAATATCAGGCTTGGTACAGACCTGTGCAAACATAATGCTTCCAACAGCTGAGGCATATGGAATGTTCTTCATTTGCTCCCATTCAAGATCATTTTTCGAGCACTGGTTCAAATTGAACTTGGCACCCTTCACAATAGGAGCTGGGCTTGGTGAACAATCTTTCATTCTGAATCTTTCCAAGACTTTGTTGATATAGGCTTCTTGTGACAGACCTAATATACCTCTATGTCTGTCTCTATGGATCTTAATGCCAATGACATAAGATGCATCCCCCATATCCTTCATGTTAAAGTTCTTAGAAAGAAATTGTTTCACCTCACGTAGCATCCCCTTATCATTGGTTGCAAGCAAAATATCATCCACATATAGCACAAGGAAACAAATCTTGCTCCCACTGGCCTTCTAGTATATACATTGATCCATGATGTTCTCAACGAAACCAAATGATGAGGTGACTTCATGGAATTTTAAATACCATTGATGGGAAGCTTGTTTCAACCCATATATGGATTTCTTCAGCTTACAAACCAAATGCTCACCATTACTAGAGGAAGAACCTTTGGGTTATTTCATGTAAACCTCTAACTCTAGATGACCATTGAGAAATGTCGTTTTCACATCCATTTGTTGCAACTCTAAGTCAAAATGTGCAACAAGTGCCATTATGATGCGGAGAGAATCTTTCTTAGATATAGGAGAAAAGGTCTCCTTGTAATCGATTCCCTCCTTTTGAGTGAATCCTTTAGCTATGAGTCTTGCCTTATAATGCTCAATGTTGCCTAATGAGTCAGTCTTGGTCTTAAAGACCCATTTACAGCCTATAGCCTTGGCCCTATTAGGCAACTCGACAAGATCCCATACTCCATTAGATGCCATCGAATCCATCTCATCCTTCATGGCATCGAACCAAAGTTTTGATTCTTTACTATTCATGGCTTGTGAAAACGTCTCTGAATCATTAACGGGCCTAATATTGAAATCATACTCTTGTAGATACACAATGTAATCACTAGGAATAACTCATTTCCTTTCCCTAGTAGACCTTCTTAATGTTGGTTCAACATTCTCGGAAGGATCATGTTGTTCAACTGGTTGCTCACTCAATTCTGGTGTATCCAAATGAGCCTCGTCTACTTGTAAGTTATCAACTACTTGTGGATCTTCAATGATTGGTTGTTCAATGTCCAGCTGCATTGAAGGGACATTGTTCATGATAACCAATCCTTGAATCGAGTTAGAGGGTTGATCTCTCATAGAAACTAGTTCTTGAGATTGATCGCTCCCATTAACTAGGTCATTTTCAAGAAACTTGGCGTTCCTTGATTCCACAATTCTAGTGCTATGAGATGGACAATAGAATCTGTAGCCTTTGGACCGTTCGGCATATCCAATGAAATACCCACTTATGGTCCTAGGATCCAGTTTCTTTTCTTGTGGGTTGTAAACTCTTATCTCAGAAGGGCATCCCCAAATGCGCATATGACGCAAACTCGGTTTCCAACCTTTGAATAATTCGAAAGGCATCTTTGGAACAGCCTTGGTTGGAACTCGGTTCAATATATACGCTGCCGTTTTAAGAGCTTTAATCCACAAGGACTTGGCAACTTCGAGTTGCTAAGCATACTATGCATCATTTCCATCAAAGTTCGGTTCCTTCTTTCTGCAACACTATTCTGATCCGGTGAACCAGGCATGGTATATTGGGCAACAATCCCATTTTCTCGAAGGAACTTCACAAATGGTCCAGGCACTTGTCCATCTTCGGTGTATCTACAATAATACTCTCCACCTGTATCGGTTCTTACTATCTTTATGGGTTTTCCACATTATTTCTCTACTTCAGCCTTAAAGATCTTAAAGGCATCTAATGCTTCGTTCTTGTTATGAAGCATGTAGAGATACATAAACCTTGAGTAATCATCAATAAAGGTGATGAAGTATTTCTGACCATATGCATCAATGTCTGGACAACATATGTTAGAATGTATGATCTCTAATATGGTTGAACTCCTATTGGCACCTTTCTTAGACTTGTTGGTTTGCTTACCCTTAATGCAATCCACACAAGTGTCGAAATCAGTAAAATCGAGAGTACTAAGTATTCTGTCATTTACCAATCTCTTAATTCTATTCATGGAGATATGACCTAATCTTCGGTGCCATAACGTGGAGGAGTCCTCATTCATAACACATCTTTTAGTGCCAGTTTGAACATGTAAGGTGTTATGAGCAGTGTCATTTTGCAAATCAATAGAGAAAAGACCATCACATAAGGTATCATTCCCAACAATATCAGACTTAAAATATATCAATGCTGATTTATTTGAAAATTGAAAGGAATATCAATAAGGTACCAACCTAGAAACAGAGATTAAATTTCTCGAGAAACTAGGAATATAAAAGGTTTTTTCTAATTGCAAAACAAAACCACTCCTAAGAAATAAAGTACACGTTCCAACGCCTTCAACACGCGAGTGCATCTTGTTTCCTGAATAGATGCTCTTCTCATTTCCTACTGGCTTATTTAGGTTTGTCATACCCTGTAAGGAAGTCGAAATGTGAATTGTAGATCCAGAATCAATCCACCATGTGTTATGATTAACCTCAACCATATTTGATTCAAAACAAATATATGAGAGTGGATTACCTTTCTTAACGAGCCACTGCTGAAGCTTGGCACAGTACTTCTTCATGTGTCCCTTCTTTTTACAAAAAAAATACTTGGACTCTTTCTTAATGTCAGCTTGGGCAGGGAGTTTCCCTTTTCCCTTGTTCTTAGCTCAATCCTTGGTCTTTCCTTGGCTTGCAAAAAATGCACTCTCACCCGATTCCATAAGCAGTCTTCCCTCCTCCTGAACACACATGGTCATCAATTCACTGATGGTCCACTTATCCTTATGCGTGTTGTAGGATATCTTGAATGGTCCGTACTGCTTTGGTAAAGTGTTCAATATATAGTGCACAAGAAAAGACTTAGACATTTCCACCTCTAGCTTCTTGAGTTAGGCCGCTATATCTCTCATGGCCATTATGTGCTCACGCACTCCATTGACACTGGTGAGCCTCATTGATGAGAACATCATTATTAGGATGCTGGCCAACGCTTTGTCTGAAGTGACAAACTGATCATCTATGGCCTTCAGTAAGGTCCTAACGTTGGTATGTTGTTTGACTGAACCACGTATCCCAGTAGATATTTTTGTCTTAATATACATGACACTAAGGCGATTGGATCGCTCCCAGCGTTCATGTAAAGCTACCTAAGCAGGAGTGCTGGTCTTAGTCAATACGAGCTCGTCTTTCTTTATGGCATAGTCAATATCCATGCACCCTAATTAGAGGAGAACTCTCTCCTTCCAAACCTTGTAGTTCTCTTCATCTAGCTCGGGAACTTTCAGGTTAATACTAGCCTGAGGAAACACTGCATATAAAAAAACAACATGCTTATGTATCTAGAATTTTTGAGGCAAACTTAATTATGTCTACCAATGTAAACATATTTTATTAATGAATCTCAAACATAAAACTTGCCTGTGGGCTAAAGTTCTAATTCTAATAGATTCATTTCATAATGATAAAACTATTAAATTATATCATTTCCTAATTCCTGTGGGTAAATTAAGAAACTAATTTGATATTTTATCCTAATTAGTTATAAAATTATGATAAAAATTCCTGTAGGATAAAATTTACCATAATCTTATAACTAATCACAATTTATGTCTAATATCATTATGTGATTTTACAAATATAATTTTATTTAATTAAGGTTGCTGTAGCTAAGCTCTAATCAAACAAATTATGGATCACTTAGACATATTATCAAATTTTAAGTTTATTCATATTTTTAAATTGCAATCAACACAAGGCAATTTAATTCCTAATAATATGAATAAACTCTATTACATGTGCTTAAATCAATCATAGTATGTAAATAACAAGATTATATATAATCATAATAAGCACACAATTAATTAAAAAATTTTAAATATTAAAATTATGCCAAAATGCCCTTCCATATTTTTTTTTTAAATTTCAGGCGGTCTGTATGGCGAACGGCGATCTAGTCTTAAGGAAAACAAACGTGTTCACCATTTCGCGTTCACCAAATGGCGAATATCGTGTCCACCATTTCGCCTTAACGAATGGCGAGCTGAGTGCCCGTCATTCTACTTTCAGCTGAAATGGCGAACTGTGTGCCGGCTATTCACCTTAACTTTAATGCCGAGCTGAGTGCCTGTTATGATCGCCCATTCCTTTATGGCGAACAGTGCTCGCTAGGTCTTTTTATGGCGAACTGTGCCCGCCCTTTAATAGCAAACTGTGATCGAGGAAGCAGGTCCGCCTTAAACCTAATGGCGAACTGAATGCCCGCCATTTCACCTCCTGACAAAATGGCGAATGACGAGCTCATTTTCGCCCTATCTGAATGGCGAACTGAGTACCGACCGTTTCGCCCTAGCCAAAGGGTGAGCGTGTCCATTCGCTATTAGCTTAATGGCGAACAGCGAGACCATTTTTTTGCCTAACTGAAATAGTGAACTAAGTACTCGCCATTCACCCTTAGTTGAATGGCGAACAGACACAAGTCTCCTTTTATGGCGAACAGTGTGCGCCTTCCTTTTATGGCGAACAATAATTCGAGAGAAGCAAAACTTAATAGCGAACGTACCCCGCCTTTCCTTTATGGCGAACGGCGATTAAGGAAGCAAACATGATGGCGAACGCCCTGCCTTTTCCCTTATGGCGAACGGCGATCAACATCGTTAGCTGCTTCCTTCTTTGCGAAAACACCATCTTCTTTGCCCGAATGCCTGGTTTTCAACCCAATTTGCCACCAGTTTGAAAAACAACCTTCCCTGTTTCGATGAGTGGTTCTTGGTCCCAAATCAATCAGGGGAAACGGAAAAAACAGTTTTCTCGAAAATGGTTTTGGCTGAAAATGTCTTAAAACACAATTCCAAATTTTTCAGGAATCCATTATAACCAAAACTTACAAAACAGAGGCAGACAATTTGGCAAATCAACAAGATACAGAGTATACATCTTAATGAAAGATAAAGATTAATACGGCTCTGATACCAAATGTTAATTCATCATACTAGCCTAACATGTTTAGTTCATCATACAAGCCTAACATGTTTCTACACAACATGAAACATGTTAAAACAATTAAATGCGGAAGCAATAAGATCTAACCTCCAGCCATTGCACTCTGTATCTTTATTGTTGAAGCGATTTCTAAATCTGATAATCTTCTCTGTGTCAATCACAGGCCTTTCAAGCACTCGAATGCTCACTAGATGGTGTATGATAGAGCAAGTGATGCTTGGGGATCGGATTCTTGCTCTCTGTTTGTGAACACGAAGCCTCTCAAAAATTGACCAACTCAAAAAAACGATCGTTCAAACCATCACAGAACATCCTTTTATAGTCAGAGAATCAATGAAATAATGGACCATTTATTTGGCATTTATTATCACAGGTTATATATAGCAATAGCCAAATTTTATCAACCTGTGATCAAGGAATATGCCAACAGTATGTTTCACTGTTTCTTCATGTTGTCCACATCGAATGCACAGAGGTTGTGATGGGATTTTACGAGCCACCAATCTTTTAAGAACTGGAATAACCTTTTTGCATAATCTCCAAATAAAAAGCCTTATTTTGGGAAGTACTTGCAACCTCCATATCTTCGTCCACACAACACCAGCGAACGGAGTGTAGCCAATACTCTCTACACTTTGAAGAAGCCGACAATTACTCTTAAACGAGTACTCATCTACTAGATTATTTCTCCAAACCAATATATCCTCATAAGCTACAGAACCTAGAGGAAGTGGCACTAGTGCTTTTTCCTGCACCTCATCAAATAACTTGAAAATCAAGGGCCTCTTCGAAGCACAAGTACTGTGACTACATAGTAACTCTGAAACAGTAGTAATCATATCCCAAATACCACACAATGACCGTGGGATACTAGAATCACCTGTTGGTAACCAAGGGTTTGTCCAAATATGCACCTTCCAGCCATCTCCAATCCTCCATATTAAGCCTACTTCAAGAATAGTTGTCGAGGTCTAAATATTCCTTGAAATCAAAGATTGATTAGTACCCAAGCCAGCATCTATGCATTGTTGCATTTGAACCAACAATATATGGAAATTTAAAAAGTAGAAAGCATATTTATTTGTTTAATAAAGATAAAAAATAAAATATAGAAATATAAAAAATAAAGACAAAAATTAATTTTTAATCTAATTAACCAAACTAAGTCGATTTTTTATTAAATAAAATTAAGTATTTTCAAAAATAAATTAATTAATTCGTTTTTTATTTTTTAAACAGAATAGATAATAAAAAAACGACACCATTTAGCGAGAGAGAAAAAGGACAAAATGCTAATATCACTGACGCTCTTTACCTTGCATTGAATATCTCGTTCTCACCCAAGAGCACGTAAATCAGTTGGTAGGGGATTGTTTTAGCTTAACCAAAGGTCTCGAGTTCGAGTCTCTGGGTATGCAGCTGTGTTAAAACTCTTGAGGGAGAGCTTTGCCGCCCTTTGGGTCCTGCTCGGCTCGAATCTAGATTAATCCTATACCAAAAATATGAGAATACCGAATGGTCTAGACCAAAAAAAAATATCTCGTTCTCACCTTCCCTCAATTTCCTTAACTAGAATGAGAGTTTTTGACTGTTGGATTTCAATCGAGCGATTGAGGCGAAGTCCAGAATGACAAGAGATGGGGTGTAAGTAATTGATGAAGGGTACGTCTCTCAGAAGTTTGTACGAAGGATCGAAGATTGGGATATCCACACCACACTTGGAGCCTACTTTCCAACCGCGAGAATTTAGAGTTTGAAGTTGGACTAATCTAATCTCTTCTTTCTTCTAAATTTTTCCTATTATGTTGTTTTTGGTACCATTTATAATTAACACTGGATTTACACTTGTACCATGCACTATGACAATTTTAATTTATAATAATTTTTTGAAAATAGAATAAATGTATAAAAAAAATTTTTGAAATGCATTTTGAATAAATATTTAAAATCTTCAAGGATATATAGAATACACAAATTAAATCAATAATTTGAAATTAAATACTAATTAGAAAAAATTATAGAAAAAATCAAATATAACAAATCTTAGATATTAATAAATAAATTAAATGGCTACAATCTTAATGAAAGCAATTTTTTACTACATTAGCCATTAATAGATTTTGGTTATTGTTTCATATTTGAACTTAATTTATTTTTTAAAATTTGAATTTAAATGACTCCAATCTTATAAAAATTAATTAGAGTTGAAAAGTCTATTTTTTAGGAGTAAGTGTATATTTGGCATAATTTATTGAAGAGTTTATCTACTTTAAAAGCATAAACAAGGTGTTTGGCTTTCAAAATTTTAAAAATTTAAGTTTATGCGAGAAGCGGATTTGAGCTTTTTGATAAAATTATAAATTAAAGTTTTTTTCAAAAAGTGCTAATTTTAATAACATGTATTTAGTGAAATTTTTTACATTTTCACTTTGTTTTTTAATAATTTACAAAATTAGAAAAGATGATTCATATTATTTCACAATAATTTATTTATTTTGTGTCATTTCTATATTTATTTTACTTGTTTTATTTTAATTAAAAAATTTTTATTTTGTTTTACTTATTTTTCACTTAAAAACTTGTGATTTAATTTAATATAGTTTATTATTTTATTTTTCATTTATTAATAATATACAAAATTCTACTAAATAGTTTATAACATTCTACAACACTTTTATATTAGATCTGCCAAATGCTAATCTAACTTCTCTTAACAGCACTTTTAAAAAAGCTCTACTCGAACAATATTTTTTTATGACAGCTTCAGTTAGACCTAACAAACTCTAATTCTATTCATACCCTATTATTCATTAGACACACCTTAAATACTTAAAAACCATATTTCCAAAACATCTCTCTTCATTCTTACTACCCACAGCTTAAAATACCTTAATTTATTCCAAAAATACTCTTAACCCCCTTCACTTCTACACAGTTTATCTCTCACATTCATCCTTTCTAAAGAAAACTCAAAATCTTCTAAGTTTGCAACCATTTAAGCTAAATCTATCATTAATCTTCAATTAAATTTGTATTTCTTTCCTTTGATTGCATTGAGGGTTTTTGTGAAACTTTTTGAATAAATATTCGTGAGTTTATAGAATTTTTTTTTCAGAAATTGTGTCTCACAACATGAAATTGTCGAGAGTCATTTGTAGCTCCCAAAATTCCATGTCAGGAACACTATTGGCCCCACAACAACACTAATGGTACAATTAGTGCCCTATATATTGCCCCATATATATGGGGCACATGTTGCCATGGGATTTAATAGGTCTCTCGGTAGCATGCTGCCAAGATGTAGGTTATTATTCCTAGATATTCACTTCCAGGAGTATTAAAATTTTTAATGGGTAAGGGTAAATTTGTATTTTTAATTAATAGTATTTTTTTTGATAAAAAATTCAATAATTTATGGTGTATTCAGCACTCAATAAGGTGTCAATAGAACCCCTCTCTTTAAAGGTTTTGAAAAAAACTTTTGTTTATAATAGCCTCAAACTTAAACATAAAAAATAAGTAAAGTAAAAATGCATATAAAAATAATTTATTGTTTGATTTTTTAAAATTTACATCAATTCAGAATAATTAAATACAATATTTAAGATAATATGTGTTTCAAAATAATGGATCATCCATGTGAAGAATTTTTTATTTTTTTTTTACCAAATGAAATGATTAAACAAATAAATAAATGAAAAGAAAAAAAACAAAACTGTTATATAAAAAACTGAAAAAAGAAGATAAAAAATTTAATTCAATACTAATATATATATGGATAATTATTATATACACTGACAGTGGAGTTTTTTTACTCCACAAGCAGCGTTAAGATCATGACATGTGTTTTATAAAAATATTAAAATAAATAAAACATGACACATGTCATGATCTTAACGCTGCTTGTGGAGTAAAAAAACTCCACTGTCAGTGTATGTAATAATTATCCTATATATATATATATAATTAAATACCTCGCTTTAATATTTTTGAGAAAAGATTTAAAACTTTGGGATAATTCCAGTTTGAATATATGAACAATTTTTTAAATTTAAAAATGACATAATAAGTGATAAAACAAAATCAAATTCTGAGATAATTTTTTGAATTGTTATCAATACTCTTTCAATAAAATTTTTAGACTCTAAAAGCAAGGTTAAGATAATAATATATAATTCTTTAGAAATATTTAAAAAATTAACAAAATAAAATGATTATGTGTCATTATTTTAATTTCTTTTGTAGAATCTAAAAACTTAACTAAGAATGTATTAGATAATAATTCTAATTTTTATTTGATTTGAATTAAAATAAAACTATTGAAATCTATTTTTTTCAATTTTAAATATTTTAAAATTAAATAATTATTTTAAATAGGATTATTTTATAAAAAATTAAAATTAATATATTATCTACGTGTGAAAAAGTTAAACTATCTAGATAAGAATTTTTTTAGCTAAAATTTTGGATTTGATATATATTTATTTAAAAATTATAAAGATTTCTGCTCAGAAACTCTTCCCTGTATATTAAGTCACGACTTGCGTCACGGGGAGATCTTCTAACGAAAATAAAAAGATTTGGATTTTTACATTTTTTTATTCTAAATATATCTCTTTTTTCTTAGGAAACAAAACACGTAAATACACTTTAAAAAATAATTCTGACGAGCATTTCTTTTCTAAATGTTTGTCTTGTTTTGACATTGCTTGATTAGACTGTTTTCATTTTTATATTTGTTTAATACTGCGTTATTGAATAAAATTTCAAAAAAGTCATCCGCAACATTAGCTCAAAAAGTTATTAAATAATTTTAACCATCTAGTAAAATGATTATATACTTATTATTTTTTACTGTGTAAAATTTCATCGTATCTAAAATTTGAACATTGTACTTAAATCTATTAATTTGTATATATATTTCATATTTATGTCTTATCAAGACATGCACCATACAAAAATTATCATGTCATAATTTATTCTAACATGTCAAACTCAATCTTTTTTAATTTTCTTAAATTCATATACAATTTATGTAAAAATTTTATCATTTTAATATTCATGTTGTATCATTATATGTAAAATTATCCAATCTAGTTAAATCAAACAAAGTTTTTTAAATATACATATATCTTGAAGTCAATAAAATATCACTAACAAGTGAATGAAAGAACTCTTAATGGTTGAAAGAAGTGAAAATAAACTTCTTCTTCAAATACTTAGACAGAGTTCAAGTTTTGAAGTCTCATTGTTAGAAATATTTTTCTGTTTATCACTTTTGAACTGAATAAAATTAATTTTAAATTGTAAAATAAATAAAAATATCTGTATTTATATTAAAAAATAAAACTTCAATAATCTAAAAAAGAAAATATTAGGCCTGAAAAATATTTCCAGCTTGACTATGTTTAAGAAGTAGATTGAAAACATTATTTTAGTTATGAGAAAAAGACGTTATTTTTTCATTTCAACTGAAATCATGCATTGTGGAACAAAAGGTGAAGAGGATAGAATCATGACAAGAAAAATGTCGGAGCTAAGTAATGTCTGATTTGAAATGAAATGACACCATCATTGAGAAAGTCACAGTCCGTGGCTTTCACGATTTGGGATTTAATGGCAAAAAAACCGACGTCAAAGCGTCAACAACAACCACCTAAACCTTCCATCTGCTTTCCCTTGTTGATTTCCGAGACTGGAGAAGGAATCCTCCGTGTCTTGCAGCTACGAATAAACCCTGTCCAAGGAACCCAAAGTTTGAGATGTCCATGTACTTTTAAGATCTAACACATCTAGCCATAATAATATAAATATAAAATATAAAAATAATACAAATTAAAATTAATTAAAAATTATATATGAATATAATAAAAAATTTAAAATAAAATTTTTTATTTTTCATATTAATATAAATTTTGACACTAAATTTTTATATTTTATATGACATAAATGTTATTTTATATGACACAAAAATAAATTTAAAACACAAATTGTCAAGTCTTCCTCCATTCCCCAATCGCAGCAGAAGCACTTGGTCAGTTGGTCCCCCCTGTTTTCCCTCTTCCTCAAGCCAATTAGCCAAAGCACGCGAGGAAGACGGCAGGCCACCTGCCAAGTTACCAGAGGCCTATATAATACATTAGCTTCAGCTATGGGGAAGCTAGACAAGACTCCAAGGACATGTTCTAGGTCTTTTAGGAGAGTTAAGAACAACCTTTGGCTGCCTCACAAGATACGTCAGACGCCTAGAAAATTCTTCCATTAAATTCTGGGTATCCGAATTTTGAAAGGAAAGGACACTAACATAAAGAATAATGTGTAAACCCTACCTCCAATCCATCCAACTTGAGCATTACATGCTGACAAATGACAACACACAACCTGAATCATCCTTATAAAGCAAAGAATCAATAATCCTCTTGACTGTCTCGTATCATCTTAGAAATGCCATTGTGAAGAGTAAACAGACTCAGAGGTCATAGCTCACTATCATGGAAATGATCAGCGACAAAGGTGCAATAAAGTAAAACAAAATCCAATGAAATTACGAAACAGTAACTCACCCTCCAAAAATCCCCAGGATTTGATGGGTTTTATATGAAGCCAACGTCACAAATTAGTTAAACTCTTGTCTAACAAGATACAGAATTTAAATGCAAAACAATTCAAAACTTCCTGACCCCAAAAATGTTGTTTCCTCCTAATTAATTTCTGGATTTCTTTCTTGATGACTTAGATTGAGGTTTGGATGGCGCAGCATTCTGTGAAACTCCTTTTGAACTAGTAGCTTGGTTTGATTTCAAGTTAGAACTACTAGAATTTGTAGCTGAGGCACTAGCTTCACTCTTTTCTCTAACTACTGCTCCTTGAGAGCCTCTCACCTGAGCTGCTCTCTTGTCCTTTCTCTTAGGCCTGTAACTTGACCTTTCTCTCTTGGGGAGCCATCTTTCTGGATCTGGTGGAGGACCTGGATTTGCCGGGTCAAACCCTTTAGGATACCTTGGCTTTCTCTTCCTCTTTTTCTTTGATTTCTCTTTAGTCTTACCTTCCTCTTGAGCTTCAGAAAGCCCACCATGAGGAGCACCTTCAACATGTTTTGCCCCAGAAGTATTCAACAACTCATTTACGTCAACTCCTTTCAAACCTGGTAATGGTTTCAGTTGCTTCTCGTAAGCTTCAGCCTTGTCAACGTTCACATGAGCAACTGTAGTTATCAGTCCAACTAATGCCTCTATGCTTCCATGACTTTTTACAAGCTCCTCGTATAGTTTGGCGGCATCCTCCTCCTTGCCATGCCTAAGCTTGAAGGAAGCAGCCTCTTGCATAATAACACCGAGCTGGTTGTCTTCAGTCATGGCAGTTTTCCACCATTTGATTGCAGAGTCAAGCACAGAAGCTGCACCATTTATATCTCCAGCATGCTCTTTCAAAGCAACAAGAGTGGCAACAGTGGCAGGCATATGCTGGATATCAGGCACCTTAGAAAGGGATTCAGCCGCAATTTGAGGGTGACCAGCAGCAGCAGCGACCTGTGCCCTTGCTAAGAGAATGATCTTTGACTTTTCAGGGAATTTCTCAGCATATTGACCCAACATTTCTTCAGCTTTTGCTGCCTTGTTTTCTCTCACCAAGACAGCAGCTTGAAGCAGTACTGGCATCACACTGTCGGGAAACAGCTCAGGCAACACAGCAACAAGTTCCCGAGCCTGTAGAATTTCACAAACAAATAGAAGAAATAAGGAGAACTTCCAAATTCATTAGCTGACTGTCTTTGTTCTCAAAAAAAGTGGGCTGAAAAAACAATGTAGACCAAAAGTGAAAAAGGTAAAATCCCAAAATAGAAAACCTGATCCATCTTATTTGCGTGAAGAAGTAGAAGAACACGATTCGCATATATTGTCTCCTTTTGTTTTGGTGAAAGCTTCAAGTCAATTGCATGTGAAAGCTGAAACTTCTGTGACTCTTTCTCTTTAAGCCGATCAAGTTTCCTTAAGCTACCAGATATATCTTTTGGACCTTTCACTGCAATAAGGTTGTTCACTGCCACGGCCAGCGACGGTTCATCTGCCAGATTTCGGTTTACAATATCTGTATAACCTCCAACAGCCTCCTCTGTGTGACCGAGGAGCTGATAAAACAAGCTGATTCACATTAGTGGCTGCTGTATTACCTCTCCCTTCACGGGAAGGAGAGAAAATAAGGAAGTAATGAGGACAATTCTTGCATGTTGCTGTTGTTTTACCTGCTGAACATAAGCTAATTGAACAGCAATAGGAGCCAATTCAATCTCTATATCATCATCAGCAAGGTTCTCTTCTGTCAGTGTTTCCTGACCAATTCTAACAACAAACAAATGAAAAGAAGAAAAAACACGTATATCATCAGCATTTGATGTTAGTAAATTGATGGCCTACAACCATCTGGATGCATCTGAATACCCCAGCACATAAGCTAAGCAACAGGTTATATCAATTCAGTGAAAAGCCAGAGCGGTAGACTGGAAAACCTTAATCTGAGATGAAACTAACACAAACGTCATTATGATATGAAATCAAACTTCTACATTCAATTTTCAATATTACCTCTCTTTCCATCTGAAAAAGGAAGTTTATTTAAAACCTATGTTTCATTAGACAGAGAATTTCTCAAGCATTTTATTGTTCTTCAAGAAAGGAAAGAGAAGCCTGCATGGAGATGCATAGGGCTAACCAAAGAAAACTGACTTTAAATAACTCAGCAACATCTAGAGGACAATAAAATGATAAAAGAGTAATAAAATTATTTTTGAAGGCTTAATGCCAAGAACCTTTTAGTTTAACATGACTATTTTCTTATAATAGATCAATTTGCAAGTGGAACGGTTTGTCAATTGTGTATTTTCTGAAATGAAATTAATAATGAAAATAAATAAGTGAAATTATTCAAAAACAGCTCAAACTGAAAATACGGACAGTTAGCACGCTTAGACAACTTTCATAATGGAAAATTCCAAGATACACAAAGCCCACAAACACATGCTTAATCCCTTACTCACTTTCTCTGAAGACATTGCAACATAATACCATACAAAAACAAAAGCAAACATTAATCCACCAACAATACTTTTCAAGATAATAAATTTCCAAACAAAAAAAATACTGCAGTACCTTCGGGCTGTAAGCAAGAGTTGTTCAGCATCCTTATGCTTATTTCCTTCAATTAAAGAGCAAGCAATATTATATGACAACTCAAAGCTACTAGTTGCCTTAACCTTAAGTGTGTCTAAAGTTCCTTGTACTTCAGAAGCTCTACCAGCAGAAACTAAACCAGCAACCAAATTTATTTCCAATGAATCAATCTTTGCCCTTTGGAGACTACGACAGATATCAACACAAGCATCCATTTTTCCTATACGATATAGAATCTGAGATTCTAACAACATGCTTGGATGAGTCTTATCTTGCTTCTCCAAAACCTCCATAGCTTCCTCCAACTTGTTTTGTCTGTATAGGCAATATGCCTATTTAGAGATAGCAAGATAAAAATGAATATCAATACAAATAAGTAAAACTGTAAAAGTTTTGGAACATCTGCAGCCAACATGCGGTGATCTATTATTAATCAAGTAAATTAAATATCTAGAAATCTAACAGTTAGGTGCAGCGTGATTAGTGAAACATGAATAAACAGATCAAGCTGTATAGTTGTATACACGTGAATCATTTAAAAGAGAAGAAGCAAAGAAAGAATAAGATAACACCGAAAAATAACTTTTAAAAAAAATACTTGCATACCAGTTCCAAAAGGTAAAGACTCTTTGTACAGACTATGACAGAGTGCAATCAACAAATCAATAAAATCATAAAACTCCAACTCTGATCGTGATGATTTATGAACTTCCCAAATCATTTTACTGAATCATAAACCAAAGTAAATACAATTAACTTATCCTCTGTCAGATTATTGTTTTTGCCAGGAATTAAATTGTGCTTGCGGTTGTGTTTTCCATCGCATCGTGTTTACTGCAGTGAGGGACATAACAGAGACCATCAAGGTCATTGCAATTATTGCAATCGTGAAATTTTTTTAATTTTACACAACTTACTGTAAAATGTAGTAACTATAATTATAATTATAATTATAATCATAAAAACTCTTATTTTATGATTTTTAAAGTAGTTTAAGACACCTCTTATCTTTTATTTACTTGAGAAAAAAATATTTACAATTCTTTTAGATTATAATAAAGTATTCATAATTAGAAATTATTCATAATAATTAAGAAATAACAATTGTTGAGATAAATAATACATAGGTGGAAGTACATAATAATTCCATTTAGCAGTGCACCCACGTCTTCTAATGATTTTTCAAGTAGTTTACATCTTTATGACACTACGATCTTTTATTTAATTGATTAACATTTTTATCATATATTGTTTCAATTTATGATATAGTGGATGGCATTTTCAATTGTTATTTAATTACACAAAAAAAATAATAAGAAGAATTAAGAATTAATCTAATACTAAAAAATTAACAACAATACAAATACAGCGAAAATTAACATTACTAAAATTTAAATGCAAAATCCTAAATTAATAAATAATAAAATCAATACAAAATCATTTAACTTTAATTATTTTTCATCTAAGTTATACAAAAAAAATTCCTTTTAAGTTTCCCTCTTATTAGAATTTCTAAAATTTCCTTCAACCCAAAAATTCCCCCTAAATAAAAAAAATCCAGCTACCTAAAATTTTCCCCAATCCCTAAATCTAATCCATTCCCTATCCCACCAGACCCCAATCATGCCAATCCATTTCCTTTCGACTTTAACCACATCCATCTTCTCATCTCATTTCCCTGTCTTCCTGAATTTCCTCCGTTCAACCTCACTCATCTAATATCTTCTCTTCTCACTCCCAGTCTCCACTTTCAAGTATCAACTCTCAGTTCCCTTCTTTTTCTCTGCTCTCTCTCAAGTTTCAGTGTCTCACTCTCAATTCCTTGCTTCCCGCCCTCCCCTAAGTCCCTTACAAGTCTCACCGACACAATTTCTGCGCTGCCTTCAACCCATCCATGCAGCCATGCCTCTGGCCTCTGCCTTCAACCCACCCACGCACCCAGCTCAGCATTCAACTCAGCAGCACAGCAGCCCCTGCCCCCTAGCAGCAGCAGCAGCAACACAGCACTAAGTGAGTCCCATTCAACATCAACACAGTTTTGCTAAATTTTCAACAAAAAAGGTAATTTTAAGTTTTATAGATGCTTATCTTCTTCAATTACTCGAGGTTTTGTGCTCGAACTTGATTGAGGCTGAATGTGAGTTGTGATTCTTGTAAATTGATGCCTGGTAGTGGCAGTTTAGTTTGGTTATTTGGTTTTATGTTTTTTGGGTAATATGATGTCTAACAGTGGCAATCTAAGGCCCCCGGACAAACTTTCTTCCTTTTCATTACTATTTTTGGATGATAAACGAAGTAGCGGCAATAAAAACTGTTACAGTGATTGTTGCGGCCACAACAAGCTGTCATACCTTTTTCCACCGCCATTTAAATCCCTGGTACTTTTTGCTACCTGTTTTTTGCTATTTAATTTGATGTCTCATGAATTGATAATTACAACTAAAAATGTGCAAATAACTAAAATGTAATGCACATGAAACTATAAGTTACATAACTGTTCCATAAAAATATATATAAACAATTTTATCCATTTACAATATTTAGCATTTTTTATCATTCAAGAATATTATTTACTTTTGTATTCAAATAACAGTAGCGTATTATGTTCGAATCAGAAGCCGGATTCAATTGAACTAATAGGATCAATTTGCAATATAGGTGAAAGCAAGCCACTTATTAATCGCAAAAAATTGAAACAAAGATCAGATAAAAATACAAAGGAGAATAAAAATGCGGGAATTGACCGACCTTGTAGAAACTGAAATCAAAAGAAACCTTCTGAGCAGACTGAATTGTTGAGAGAGCCTCCTCAATCCTATCGCCCTTTATCAACGCCACAACTTTGCATCGAATGGCGTCCTCATCTCCCGGCGCAACAGACAGAACTGCGTAAAATTAAAAATAACAAATAAATTTCAATTGATCAGATGTTATCGAATTTGAAAAGAAAAATAAAACTATGAATTAAATAGACCTTGATTTGCAACTTTGACGGCTTGTGTGAATTCAGATCGTTGGATGTGTCTATTGAGTGTAGTAAAAAGATCTTCGATGGGGGTAGGAGGCTGTGACGGCGATTGAGCTCCTTTTGGCTTCTCTTTGGGCTTTGGAGCCATGGTTCTCCTGCAATGGAGAAATCAGATTTCCTTTTTTTTTTCTTCTTCTCGATTACCAAACCGAAGAAAGAAAATGATAAATTGGGATTTTTCAGGTTTTTCCGGCTCTTCAGTTTTCACTTATTTTTTCTTTTTTTGATGGAAAAATGAACATTTTTAAAACACAATTAGGCCCTCCCGGGATACAATCCGTTTGGTTCGCATAAAAAGACTTTCAAAAAATAATTTTTATAAAATAATTTTTGAAATTTTGATTTTTTAGAAAAACTAATATTTTTCTGTTGTTTGGTTGATATACTTAAAAAGAATTTTTTGTTGTTTGTTCTTTTAATCCAATATAAATTATGTTGAGTTTTAGTTGGAGCTTTTTTCTTAAGAGTGATTTAGGTTTGGAAATTGTTTTCCCCTTTTGAAAATGGGAAGACAATTTCTCAAAATCTTTAAAGATTTTTAAGTTTCATTTTTCTTTGACTGAATTTCATTTTTCATTGACTAAAAATGTTTTACATGTACCAAACACTGAAAAATGTGAAAAATATTTTCGAAAAAATAAAATACGCTAACCAAACGGACTATGTCCTTTACATACAGAGACCCATACAGTCAAATAAAAACCAAGATAACACCTCACTAGGAGGGGAGTCATAATAAACAAAAGAAGAGTTAATAGTTGCCTCGTTCTTGGCAAGCACATCTATACAGCAATTTGCTTCACAAAATATGTAGTAGAGCTTGGCATTTACTATCTTCTGAAGTAATTTCTTGCAATCAGAAATAAGGGCAATGTGAGAATGTGTTTCAAGAGTGTGTCCAAGAACATACCTCAGTGCAACTTGGGAATCAGTCTCAATAAGAATATTTTTGTATCCTTTGGATGTCGCAATTTGGAGGCCATCTCTTAACCCCCATAATTCTGTGACAATTCTAAAAGTTTCTTCAAGATTCCTTGCATAACCTCGTAATTAGGTACCACAGAGTTGCGAAAGACTCCTCCAACGCCTGCTTTTCTCGGATTTCTAGAAGCCGATCCATCTCTGTTCAATTTGATGAAACCTTCCGGAAGGGAACTCCAACCAACATCAATATGTCTCTGCTCTTTAGGTTTTTGCTTTGTTCCCGTTAAGGCCCCATATTCTTTTGCTTTTGTAATTGTCTTTCTGCCCCATTCCATGATTTGTAGGCTAGCTCCCTCGAAAAAAATCTTGTTTTGATCAATCCAGATCATCCAAATTAAAAAACCAAAAATAATATTCCAAGGAATCCCTTCCCTGTTCCAGACATCTTTCACATTGATGTTCAATTGAATCTAATTATGGAAATCAAGTTGGAAGGATTGTTGCATCATTTCAGGGATGGCAAAGAGCTCCCACATATCTTTGACGATGCTACAATCTTTTAGACAATAAGCAATGGTCTCCTCTTCTATATTGCATCTTGGACAAATGGTAGAAATCTCCATTTCGCAAGCTGCCAGGATTTTTTTGGTGGCTACTTTTTGGTGAACACATTGCCATAAGAAGGTTTGAATTTTTGGCAAGATAAGCAACTTCCAAATCTGTTTCCAGATGGGATTGTTGACAGGTGAAATATCCTTAGCCAGGTTATAAGCCGACTTTAGAGAAAATTCTTCGCTCAAATTTGAATTCCATGCCATAGTGTTCTTGTTATAGCCTTCAGTCTTGAGTGGAATAGCTTTAATTTTCTATTTAAGACAATCAGGCACATAATAGCTAACTTTGTCAAATAGCCATTCTTCGTTATTATTGATCATTTCTTTCACAGTTAGCTGTTCAACTTATGGAGCCAAGGTCCAAACAAGAGAGACTTGAGAGATCCAAACCCTGTCCAATTATCTTGAATGAATGGCGTTTGAAGACCAGAGCTAACTACACATTTGATGCCTTTTTCAAACAAGGTGCTATTCTTTCTCATACTGGCCCAAATGGGGGAACATGCTTTTTTCACAAACACGCCATTTCTTGAATATTTTGATTGCAGCACCTTGCTTCACATGCTGTTAGGCTCCATGATAAGTCTCCAAATCAGTTTAGTCATACTCGCTTTATTTAGATAATGCATGTCCTTTGATTCCAAGTCCCCCTTCCTCTTTGTGGTTGGTGACTACGTCCCAGTTGATCATGTGGATCTTCTTATGATTGTCCGTGGAACCTCAAAGAAAATTGCTATTGAGTCTATTAATTTCATCGCAAATACTTCCTGGAATTACGCTACCTTGCATGTAGTACATAGGAACCGAGCTTGTAACAGTTTTGATAAGGGTCATTTGACCTGCAAAAGATAGGAGATTTGCTTTCCAGCCAACAAGCTTGTTTCTGATTTTGTCAACAATGAATGAAGCTTGTCGTCCTTTTGAGATTGGGAAACCAAGATATCTACCTAAATCATCAGTTTGAGTTATGCCTAAAATCTGACTTAACGAGTCCCTAGTGGATTCATCAACATTATTAGAAAGGAGTACTCAAGATTTGTCCAAATTGACTTTTTGGCTGGATATCTCACAGAAATCTTGTAAGATTTTCTTCATGATATTTGCAGTCCCATTTGAAGCTTTACCCAACAAAATAAGGTTATCAGCATAGAAGAGATGAGTGAGTTTCGGACCCCCTCTATTGAGCTGAATTGGAACCCATTGTTTCTCATCACAAGCCTCCATGATTTTCAGAGACAAATATTCCATGCACAGAACGAAGATATAAGGTGATAACGGATCACCTTGGCAAATACCCCTAGAAGGAGAAAAAGTTTCACTTTGTTCTCCATTGGTAAGAATGGACATAATAGGGGTTGAAATACAAGACATAATCAAATTGATCCAGTTCAAAAGGAATTGGAAGAAAGTGAGAATGTCCTTTATAAAACTCCACTTAAGCCTATCATAGGTTTTTTCAAGGTCGATCTTGACAAACATCCATCCATTCTTTTTCTTGAATGAATGAATGATCTCTTGAGCTATAATAGTATTGTCTTGGGCTCTCCTTCTAACAATAAAACTCGCTTGAAGTGGATGAATCATCCTCGAAAGCATGGGTCTGAACCTATTAACAAGGACCTTTGAAATGATTTTATAGATGGTATTGCAAAGTCCAATGGGTTGGAAATGATTTAGAGATTCTGGACTTTGAATTTTTGGATTCAAACACAAAAGACACTTGTTGATTTCTTTCGGAATATTTCCCGAGTTAAAGACTGTTTGACAAGATTGAATGTCGATATCCCACCATCTTTGGAAAAAGATAGGGTGAAAGGCATCATCACCTGGAGTCTTGTATAGCTTCATAGAGAAAGTAGCAGTGTAAACTTCTTGATAAGAGATATCTTTGTTTAATAGCTCTTTTTCCTCAATCAGATGAGGATTTCCAAGTTGGCTAAAAAGAGAATAGACTCTAACTCTAGCTTCCATCTTTGTGGAATAAAGATAATTAAAATGATTGACGATATTGGATTTTATCCCAAGAAGATCATGAGACCAATTTTCTTGAAGATCTTTTAGAGCAAGAATTTTGTTGTTCCTCCTATGTTGAATTGTGCTAAGATGATAGAACCTAGTGTTCCTATCACCATCAATGATCCAGTCGACTTTGGATTTGAGCGCCCAGAGTTCTTCCTCTTGCTTGAGAATAAATTGATATTCCTTTTCCAAGTACTAATAAACGCACACGAATTCTCCTTTCAAATGGGCCTCAAGTCCCATGAACTAAAGAAATAGTAGTAAAAGCATGTTGGACTTAGGAATAAAAGCCTTTAATTTGGTTTATTTAAATTGTTTTATTAATAATTGACTTTCAATAGATTTTAATTCAAATTCCAGCATTGGCATCTGTATTATCTTCCTCTAATATCATAAAGTGATTTTTTTTGTAGAAAAAAATCAATTTGTTAAGATTTTTTATATTTTAAATTGTTTTAAAGTCAAACTATAAATTAAAATATTATTACTTAATACATTGTTAGTAGAATTTTTAAACTTCACAAGTTGACTTAAGATAATGACACATAATTATCAAATATACTATTGGTGAAATTTTTATACTCCACAAACTGGATTAAGATGGTAACACATATCTCACTTCATTTATTTTTTATTTTTTTAATATTTTCTAATGGATATATGTCACTATATTAATCTGGTTTGTGAAATCTAAAACTCTACTATTAGTATATTAATCTTTAATAAAATAATAATTCAAATTAAGATGGGTTTGACTCGAGCTAAAAATTTCTAAACTCATTGGCAAAAAAGTCAAAAAAGGCATCGAAAACAACTGGTTTTAGCAATTGAGCCCCTAACTTTTTTTTCGCGATCAATTAAGCCTTCATATTTCAATGTTCACTCAATTGAGTCCTGTCGTAACGGCTTCGCGCTCGACGATTTTGAAAAACGTTTAAAAAACAAATGGGAGTCTCCACCAATCTTTTTTTGACTAGGTGTGATTGGCCACCTAAAATTTTTATCTTTTTAACAAAATCTCAAAATTAATTAAGTTTTATTAAAAAGATAATTTTGGTCTGCGAAAACAAAATTGGGTCCCGGAGTACGGTTACGCGTGGGGAAGGATTAGCACTCCCACGACGCCCGTTAAAAAACGGTACCATAATAATCATGTGTTATCCTTTAATTTTAATAAAATGGTCTTGAATTAATATTTAAAAATGATCACTTGTTATTCCATGTTTGAAGAATTTTATTATTTATTAAAATTATTTTTTTATTTTTTTATTTTAAAAAAGGTTAGATTTTGTTTATCGAAAGTGAGTGTAAATCCTTTTGTATTGAATAATTAAATCGAATACTCCAATACTTTTGGCAGCATTCGAAATAATTTTTCTCACCTAGAGATTTCTTAAGAATCACTACTTGTGACTTCTACAGAATCTCATCATCGTAAGGATTCACACTCATTTCGAAAATTATCATGAATGCATATGATGCAAACAAATAAAAAATGATGCAAATGAATTTTTAATTTTTAAATTTCATTATTTTTTTGTTTATTTACTTATATTTCTTTGTTTTAAAAAAGAAACTTATTCATTTTCATTTTTATTAAAAATTTAAATTATTGAAAAATCATACTAAATACCTCAATACTTTTGACAATATTTAGTAGACTCTTCTCACCTAGGGATCAGTTAAGGAATCACTACATGTGACTTCCATAACGTCCCATCATCGAAATTTTATTTAATTAAATTAAAAATTTATTATTAATTTTCTTTTAAAAACTTATTTTTATTTTTAACAAAAAATTAAATTATTGAAAAATCATACTAAATATTCCAATACTTTTGGCAACAATTAGTACGACTCTTCTCACCTAGGGATCAGCTAGGAATCACTACTTGTGACTTCCGTAATATCCCATCATCGGACTTTATTTAATTGAATTTAAATTTATTATTAATTTTCTTTTAAAAAACTTATTTTTATTTTTAACAAAAGAATTAAATTATTGAAAAATCATACTAAATATTCCAATACTTTTGGCAACATTTAGTACGACCCTTCTCACCTAGGGATCAGTTAAGAAATCACTACTTGTGACTTCCATAACGTCCTATCATTGGACTTTTATTTAATTAAATTTAAAATTTTAATATTAATTTTAAAAGAACTTATTTTATTTTCATTTTAATAAAAATTTAAATTATTGAAAAATCATAATAAATATTCCAATACTTTTGGCAACATTTAATACGACTCTTCTCACCTAGGGATCAACTAGGAATCATTACTTGTGACTTCCGTAGCATCCCATCATCGGACTTCATTTAATTTAATTTAAATTTTATTATTTATTTCCTTTTTCTATTTTCTTTTAAAAAATTATTTCTTTTTATGTTTAACAAAAAAATTAAATTATTGAAAAATCATACTAAATATTCCAATACTTTTGACAACATTTAGTACGACTCTTCTCACCTAGGGATCAGCTAGGAATCACTAATTGTGACTTCCGTAACATCCCATCATTGGAAAATTATTTAATTAAATTTAAAATTTATTTGTCTGTCTTTTATATTTTTTATATTTGTTTTATTTCATTTTATTATTATTTTTCATTATTTTTTATTTTTATTTTTTCAGTTTTTTTATTTTATAACATATATATTTTTTAATAAATGGCATGGATAAATACACAAATAAATAAATAAATAAATAAGAAGTTAATAAAATTTTAACCCAAATTCGGATTTGGGCTTGGAGCCCAAATAAGCTTTCTAAAACAGCCCAAAGAATCAAAGCCCAACATGCATTCGAATTTGGGCTGGAAAAGCAGGTCAGGAGCGGGTTGGATCGGGTCAGCACGCGGGTCGCGAGTAGCTATGGAGTCGGGTCATCAGCCGGGCGCGCGAATCCCGGGTTCCGGGTCGGGTCTGCGCGCGGATCTTCTCTAAGGGCCAAAACGACGTCGTTTTTGTTCTTCTATAAATACCCCATTTATTATTTTTTGTTTCACTTTTTCAGATTTCTCAAAAAAAAATCTCTTCCCTCTCTGCCTTTCTCTCTTCTCCTGCCCAGAATCTGGCGTCGGAGCCACCGCCGGCACCATCGTTTGCGACTGTCGGCAGCCATTCCTCGGCGACGGAAACCAAAAAAGCTCCCCCATTTCCTAAGCTTTTTACCTCCTCTACCCGAATCTGGCCTCTGTTTTACCAAAAACCCTTCCTAACCCCCTAGATCTGAACTCCCGAAAAGATCTTCCCTTTTTTTTGTTCTTTTTTTTTTTGGTTGATGGTTTGGTTGTGGCTCGTTGTTACTGGTTCTGTGTTTTGCAGGTGTCCAGGAGTCGGTTTTGGATATAGGGTTTGGGATTTTCGGGATCGTTTTAGTGGTAGTAGTGTTTTCGAGGGTTCTGTGATGGTGGTTTGGTCTCGGGTGATGGCTTGGTGATGGTTTGGGTTGGTGAAGATGGAGGCAATGGTGGATTTTCGATGAGGTGGTAGTGCTGAGGTTTGGGGTTTTCTACAGAGGCAGAGGGGCTTCTTTGGGTTTTGTGTTTTTTGGTGCTGAGATTGGTGGTCTTTTGGATGTTGTCTTCTCGGCGGTGGTGGTTTTTTGAGGTTACGTGGTTGATTTGGAGTTTAGCCGTTGGAGGCAGTGAGGTCGAAAAAATGGTGGTGCTTCTGTCTGTGTTTTTGTTGTTGTTGTGTTTTTTGCAGGTTGGGGTTCTAGGGTTTGAGGTAGTGCACGACGGTGGTTTTGTGAGGATGGGGGTCTCGGTTCTGGTTTGGGAATGGTGGCCAGAGGTGGTGCGGCAATGGAGCTTGGGATCTGGATTTTTTGGTTTTGGCTCCCCTTTGGTCGAAAATGGCGAGGTCTTTTAGAGGAGTTTGCCCTGGGGTTTGGTGTGATGGGATGGGGTAGAGTAGCTGGTGGTGGCAGCCGGCGATGGGATGGCCTGGGAAGTAGGGGACCGGCGGGGACATGGTGATGGACTGATTGGACAATAAGCAAAGAAAATGAAAATAAAAAAAAATAATAATAATATAAAACTAATAATAATAACATAAATAATAATAAAAAACAAATGAAAACAAATACAAATATATAAAAAATAAAAATAATAATAATAACAATATGAGTCTTTGCTCATTGCTGAGAATCAGGAATAGAGCAAAGACAATAGACAACAATTTTGTCCAACTCAACACCTAATCCTTCTCCTTCTCTCTCTTTTTTTTTTGTTTTTCTTCTTTCTTCTTTTTCTTTTTTTTCTTTTTCTTCTTCTTCTTCTTTTTTTTTGGTGTTTTTCTTACAACAGAGGTAGCGAAATTTTAAAATTCTTCCTAGAAATGTGCTCCTCTTGTAGCAGAGGCGATGAAACTTTAAATTCTTTTTCTGAAAATGTGCCCCTCTTGCAGCAGAGGCGATGAAACTTTAAATTTAAATCATCCATTTTTGGTTCTTTTTCTTCTCTTTTTTTTTGTTTTTAGAAATGTGCTCCTTTTGCAGCAGAGGCAGTGAAACTTTAAATTCCTCTCTTCAAAAGTGCTCCTCTTGCAGCAGAGGCGATGAAACTTTAAATTCCTTTTTGTAATTTGCTCTTGTGGCAGAAGCAATGAAACTTTAAAATTTTTCTCTTTTTTTTTAGAAAGCTGCTCTTGCAGCAGAGGCGATGAAACTTTAAATTCCTTTCTGAAAATGTGCTCCTTTTGCAGTAGAGGCGATGAAACTTTAAAAATTTTGCCCAGATGACTTGAGGTTTTGTGCCCGGAGGTCTTGAAATCCTTTTTTGAAAAGTGCTCCTCTTGCAGCAGAGGCATTGAAACTTTAAAAATTTTGCCCAGAGGACTTAGAATTTGTAGTGCCCGGAGGTCTTAAAATTTGTGCCCGGAGGACTTGAGATTTTTTTTCTGAAAAGTGCTCCTCTTGCAGCAGAGGCATTGAAACTTTAAATTTTTTCCTAAAATGTGCTCCTCTTGCAGCAGAGGCAATGAAACTTTAAATTCTTTTTCTAAAATGTGCTCCTCTTACAGCAGAGGCAATCAAACTTTAAATTTTTCTTCTGAAATGCTCCTCTTGCAGCAAAGGTGATGAAACTTTAAATTTTTTCTTGAAAATGCTCCTCTTGTAGCAGAGGCAATGAAACTTTAAAGAGATATGATTGTGCCCGGAGGACTTGAAGATCATTTCGTACCTTAAAAATCACGCATCCACTTAATTAGGTTCAAAATTTTGGTGTCAGTTGAACTGGGCTTAATATTTCATCTCATAATGTGCCGATTTTACTGGACTTAATAGCACACAACGGTGCCAACTACATCGGGCTTAGACATCATCTAGGTGCCAGGTTTACTGGGCTTAAAAATCTCCTCTAATTATGTGCCGATTTCATTGGGCTTAATATCACACAACGGTGCCAACTACATCGGGCTTAGATCTCATCTAGATGCCAGCTACGTTGGGCTTAAATTCATCTTGGGTGCCAACTTTACTGGGCTTAAACATCATCTAATAATATGCCGATTTTGTTGGGCTTAATACCACACAACGGTGCCAACTACATCGGGCTTAGACATCATCTAGGTGCCAGCTACGTTGGGCTTAAATTCATCTTGGGTGCCAACTTTATTGGGCATAACAATCTCCTCTAATTATGTGCCGATTTCATTGGACTTAATACCACACAACGGTGCCAGCTACATCGGGCTTAGACATCATCTAGGTGCCAGCTACGTTGGGCTTAAATTCATCTTGGTTGCCAACTTTACTGGGCTTAAAATCCCATCTAATTATATGCCGATTTTGTTGGGCTTAATACCACACAACGGTGCCAATTGCATCGGGCTTAGACATCATCTAGGTGCCAGCTACGTTGGGCTTAAATTCATCTTAGGTGCCAACTTTACTGGGCTTAACAATCTCCTCTAATTATGTGCCGATTTCATTGGACTTAATACCACACAATGGTGCCAGCTACATCGGGCTTAGACATCATCTAGGTGCCATCTACGTTGGGCTTAAATTCATCTTGGGTGCCAACTTTACTGGGCTTAAAATCCCATCTAATTATATGCCGATTTTGTTGGGCTTAATACCACACAACGGTGCCAACTGCATCGGGCTTAGACATCATCTAGGTGCCAGCTACGTTGGGCTTAAATTCATCTTAGGTGCCAACTTTACTGGGCTTAACAATCTCCTCTAATTATGTGCCGATTTCATTGGGCTTAATACCACACAACGGTGCCAGCTACATCGGGCTTAGACATCATCTAGGTGCCAGCAACGTTGGGCTTAAATTCATCTTGGGTGCCAACTTTACTGGGCTTAAAATCCCATTTAATTATATGCCGATTTTGTTGGGCTTAATACCACACAACGGTGCCAACTACATCGGGCTTAGACATCATCTAGGTGCCAGCTACGTTGGGCTTAAATTCATCTTGGGTGCCAACTTTACTGGGCTTAAAATCCCATCTAATTATATGCCGATTTTGTTGGGCTTAATACCATACAACGGTGCCAATTGCATCGGGCTTAGACATCATCTAGGTGCCAGCTACGTTGGGCTTAAATTCATCTTAGGTGCCAACTTTACTAGGCTTAACAATCTCCTCTAATTATGTGCCGATTTCATTGGGCTTAATACCACACAATGGTGCCAGCTACATCGGGCTTAGACATCATCTAGGTGCCAGCTACGTTGGGCTTAAATTCATCTTGGGTGCCAACTTTACTGGGCTTAAAAATTTCATCTCATAATGTGCCGATTTCATTGGGCTTAATACCACACAACGGTGCCAACTACATCGGGCTTAAACATCATCTAGGTGCCAGCTACGTTGGGCTTAAACATCTTGGGTGCCAATTTTACTGGGCTTAAAAATTTCATTTCATAATGTGCCGATTTCATTAGGCTTAACACCACACAACGGTACCAACTACATCGGGCTTAGACATCATCTAGGTGCCAGTTACGTTGGGCTTAAACTTTCAACTGTGCCAACTTTACTGGGCTTAACAATTTCATCTCACAATGTGCCGATTTTGCTGGGCTTAACACCACACAACGGTGCCAACTACATCGGGCTTAACCTCATCTAGGTGCCAGCTACGTTGGGCTTAAATTTTCATTTTGGGTGCCAACTTTACTGGGCTTAACAATCTCATCTCATAATCTGCCGATTTCATTGGGCTTAATACCACACAATGGTGCCAACTACATCGGACTTAAACTTCATCTCATGCTCACAAAAACTTTACCTTTTTTTTGTCTCTCTTTTTTTCTTCTTTTTTTTAGAACAATGTTCCTTTGTATTTGATATTTTCTTTTTTCTCACAACTCAAACTCAACTCAAACTCAAGAATCATTGACTTGTTCATTCATCTCAATGGCTCTCAATTTTCAAGTATTTTTCAAATGTTCCAAATGTGGAAACTCTCTTAATTATTTTTCATCTTCTCAAACATTCTACTTATCTTTTCTCATTTTTTTCTTCTTCTTTATTTGACTTTCTCACTTTTCAAAAGCTCTTTTTTTTTGCTTTTTCTTTTATGTGTTTACAATAAATCTCTCATTTTCTTATCAAACTACATCTTCATCACCTTATTATTTTCAACAAGAAATTTCCTTTTATCTCTTCCATCCCTTTTTTTTTAACTTTTTCTCATTTTTCCTTTTCTTTTGTAATTTTCCTTTTCAACTCACAAAACTCCTATCTTCACTCTTTTTTTTTTGTGTTTAGCAAATGCAATGATCATTGATGCAAATGCAATATCAACAATGTCAATGCAAATTTCTTTATCATTGATGTTAATGAATAGCCAACTATTATGATGCAAATACAGACAACTTTTACCATGATGCAAATGCAAATAAGTTCTATCAAGATGCAAATGCAATTATCCAAAATTTCTTTTGATTTTCAAAACTTTTTATTTCCAATTTCTGATCTTACCTTACCTTAAAGTATTTGTCTCACCACTTGAATCCATTGTTTACTTGTGCAACAAAGGTTGCCCCTAGACAATTATCACATTTTCATTTACAATTACATTTCGAAACACTATAAGAATTCATTTTACAATCAAAATTTTTCCTAACAAAATTTTTCCCCAAAATGGCACAAGAAATTCTTTACGCCACAATAATTATTAAATTCTCTCTCATTTCTGCTTGAAACACCATCAAAATTTTGATTAACAATCGAAAAATTTTCAAACAAAATTGCCTCAAGCATCCTTCCCATTTTCAGATTCAAAAGATAAACAGCTTTTATTTTTGAAAATGTTTATCTATCCAAAACTTTTTAATTTCACAAGATTGCCTCACACAACAATGATCAAAGAAAGTTAAACACAAATGCAACAAAGAATTATCATTTGAGTTTCTTGAAGATTGGTGATCACTATTTAGGTAGGTGTGGGGGGAAGGTAATTTATCCTCATCAAATGGATCAGGTGATTTCACGAATTAACGTTTTAGTTTAACAAGAAAGGCTTATAACTTGGTAGAAAAAGAGATGAATGTTCCTTCATCTAGGCTCACAAATAAAACACAAGTTTTTCAAAAATAATGAATTCCTTGAAAATCATGGTTTGCAAAATGGTTTATCTTGGAATGCAAACAAAATTTGACACTTTTTCAATTTTCAAATTATGCATTTTGATAATTGTCAAATCTAGCCAAAATGGGCTCAAGCTTTTGCTGAGTTATTTGGGAATGGAGAGAAGGTTCAAAATTTTATATCAATTCCTTTAATGGATCATCAAAATGGACACTCTTGGCTCTCTTAAAGGTTATGGATGGTCATGGTCTCATTGAAATTATTTCATAAAGTCACTTCTTGTTAGACCTTGACAATACCATGAATGACCTCAAAAGGTTTTCACTTTTGCTCTAGACTGCCCCTTTTTGGGGTTTTCACCCTAAAGCCCCATTCTCTTTTCTTTTTTTTTTTTGCCTTTTTTTGGGTAATTATTCCATCATGCACTCAAGAATTCAAAATTCATCCAGATTTGGTTATGAAGATTCTTGAAGGGTAATCCAGGCTTAGAGATGAGCTTAGTGCCTCACTGGTTATGATCATTCATCAAGGAAAAATCTCTTCGATTTAAGTATCCACGCTTGATCGAAATGGACTTTTCATGGTACGTAATGCAAGCAATGGTTCAGGATTCTAAAAGAATAGATAAAAGGCCCAAAAATGTGTTTAAGAGTGATCAACCAAGGATCATTAATATGAAACGAAGACTTATTCAAGTCATTTGTCTTCTTATTTCTTATTTCTCCACTCCTTCATTTCAACTTCTCTCTTTTTTCTTTTCTTGCAGTTTCTTTTATCTTTTTTTTTCTTTTTTTTTTTACTTTAAATGGAGTGAGATCAAAATTTTGTAAAGCTAATTCATCTCACGCTTGTCCCTCAACATGATGAACCTTTTCGATCTATAATTAGGGTTGGTCATTCGTACTCTTGGAGAAGGTTTTTGTATATGTGCCCCACAATGTGGAGGGTGATCCTTGGTTAAGGTTTATTTAAAAAGAATTTATAAGGCTCAAAGAGGGTAGCAAATGGATAAATTTTAGATTTGTGAAAAGGATGGTGAAAGATGGCCATTTGTCATTTCAAACATGGTCACTCAAATTGACGAAAATTTCCTTGAGCCAAAAAGGTCAAACATTTTATCTTTCTGGCTTTTTTTTGTCTTTCTGAATTGAATTTCTTGGATATTTTCATATTTTGGCATCTTCTTCTTCTTCTTCTTCTTCTTCTTCTTCTTCTTCTTTCTTTCTCTCTCTCTCCCTTTTCGTTGTTTGGAATCATTCGAATATCTCGGGTGCATGATGTCACAATCAATTTTTCTTTTTTTGTTTTTGTTACATTTTTTTCTCTTTTTTTTTTGCTTTTTTCTTTTTTTTTTGCTTTTTTTTCTTTCTTTCTTTTTTTTTACAACTCATGCGACAGCAAAATATTGCTACAAAACGCCCACAAGCTAGTGAAAACTGTTGGAATTGGCATATTCAGCTTTGGGTTGCTTATGGTATTTTTACCAAGAGAGGAAAAAGGTATTGCATCATTTGGGCAAGTTAAGGGTATGATTCTTTGTCCTCCTCAATCTTGGTTTCAATCACATGAATGAATCAAAGATTCAGAAATGGCCTAAGGAATCTCATGGTTTATGGTTCTTCGAACAAAATTAGGCAATTCTGACAAGTATGAATTTCTCCCATAGCTTTGATACATATCAAATTATCAAAATTCAAATTTAAAAGAGTGTCATGCTTGATTATTCAAGGAATCCAAAAATGAATTTGACCAAATTGATTATTTCATTGTTCATTGCCCAGATGAAGGTCATTACATTGTAATGGCATATTGTGATCGGATGAAAATGGATCATTTGAGTTCAAGTTTTTGCCCCTCAAATGCCTGAAGTCCTTTTAAGAATTTTAGGGCATGGAAACAATTGGAGAAGGTAGTTGATGAATTTTTCTGATAATGATCACCAATTTTTCAAAACTTTCTTCAATCTTTCTTTATTTCGTCATTTTGCTCAACTTCTTTGATCATTCGGTTTAGTCATGTGAGGCTTTATTTGAATCATTATATATATTTAAAAAAATGTGATTTCTTTACAAAAAGAATCAATCAATGCTATTTATATATATCAAATACAATGACAAATTAAAATAAAAAATGTACATAAAAAGTTTTCAAATATATTTTCAAAAAATCTATTTACAACAATTAATGACATAGCAAAGTAAAATACACAACAATTTTTGTTGAAAATTCCCTCCTGTTTGACAACTTTTCATATCAACTTGGAGAACCAAGACTGAGACATATAAAAATAACAAGTTAGAAAATCAAAGAATCATTTTATGCCCCACAAAATGTTTCAAAGAGTTTTTTTTTTTTAATAAAAATCAGAAAGAATTTCTTTATCTTTGAAATGCAATGTAAAAATGCATGAGATCTGATACAACCATGATGCATTGGTGAAAGACATGTATATACGCAATACAATCTATGCAAAATCCAATTATAAATGAAAATCAAATTCTGTTTTATTTCACTTGTATGATCCTAAAATGCACCTAACATGATCTTCAATACATGTAGACACGATAATGTCAAAATGATATGAAATTAAAATGATATATGATGCTAACATGCTTAAAAAATGAATGCTTGTAGATACAGTACCTAGACACAAATTCTATTGTTGCTGAGTCCGTATGCAAGGAGGAAAGAAGAAAAACATAATTTTTAACTAAAACTAAACACTCTTCACACATTTTTTTCATCCTTTTTTCTCCTTTTTTTTCTTTTTCTTTTTTTCTTTTTTTTTGTGTACCAGACAAAGTTTTTTTTTTATTCTCACATTTTCTATTAGATTTTTTTCAAGAATTATTTTTATTTCATTTTTATTCCCAATCAAATTATTCTTTAAATTCTTTACCAAATAAATTCAAGGACAATTTTTGTTGACATCTTTTTATTCAAGAAAAACTCAAATGTTTTTATATTTTCGTTAAATTTCCTATACAACCCAAAAATAAAATAAAAAATATTTTTTCTTTATTTTTTTCTTGTCAACTTATTCTTTAAATTATTCAGAAAAAGGGATAAAAAATCAAGGAAAGATTTTGTTGACTCTATTTTACCTTTATTTTGAAAAATGTCAACTCTCTTTTTTATTGCTTTATAAAGCGCATTTTTCTATTTATTCCCATTTTTATGTCTATATCTTTGAAAGAAATCCCTCTTCTCTTTTGTTTACCAAGAAAAATCATTCTCATTGTTTTGAAAGAAAAGTTTGTTTTATTGTTTTTCTCACACTTTCTTTTTTCATTAAAACTTAGATTTCTTTCTTTTTATTCTACAAAATCTCTTTTTCCAAAATTATTATTATTATTTTTTGAAAAATCCTTTTTTGAAAAACAAGAAAAATTTCTAAGACTTTAATTATGGACAATTCAAACCAAAATCCATAGTACCTTTATTATTGATACGAGAAATGGGGTCAAATAATGTTCCCTCTTGCGTCCTAATATCGGGATAATTTCTACAAAAATTGGACATGGCTCTACCTAAGGCTGGCCTCTTAGGCTTTTTTACACGCTAGGTTGGGATATAAAGATCTAAAGGTTCTCAAATTATACCTCACTGTCATCCACACTGGACTAGTAAGATTTGATTTGAGTGGGAGTATTTCGATTGCCATTGCGGAGGTGATTACCTTACGAGAGCAAAGGTACTCTACTCCCTCCTAAGAAGGACGGAACTCGGGTATAGAGCTCATGTTATGCAAATACAAGTGCAAAAGTGTGTATGAGAGAACACGTCAGACTCAAATTAAATTATTTTCTCTATCCTAAATGCCTCAACAATTTATTAACAACAAGTATGTACAAGTATAAAACATAGAATAAATAACATAAAATGCAAATGCAAACAAAATTATTTTCAAAATCCAAGTGAATTAAGTTTAAATATCAATCAAGACTATTAAATTAAAACTTTGGATAACACAGATTAATGAATGGCTTGACCCTCAAAAAGCATCCCTAGTGGAGTCGCCAAGCTGTCGTAACGGCTTCACGCTCGACGATTTTGAAAAACGTTTAAAAAACAAATGGGAGTCTCCACCAATCTTTTTTTGACTAGGTGTGATTGGCCACCTAAAATTTTTATCTTTTTAACAAAATCTCAAAATTAATTAAGTTTTATTAAAAAGATAATTTTGGTCTGCGAAAACAAAATTGGGTCCCGGAGTACGGTTACGCGTGGGGAAGGATTAGCACCCCCACGACGCCCGTTAAAAAACGGTACCATAATAATCATGTGTTATCCTTTAATTTTAATAAAATTGTCTTGAATTAATATTTAAAAATGATCACTTGTTATTCCATGTTTGAAGCATTTTATTATTTATTAAAATTATTTTTTTTATTTTTTTATTTTAAAAAAGGTTAGATTTTGTTTATTGAAAGTGAGTGTGAACCCTTTTGTATTGAATAATTAAATCGAATACTCCAATACTTTTGGCAGCATTCGAAATAATTTTTCTCACCTAGAGATTTCTTAAGAATCACTACTTGTGACTTCTACAGAATCTCATCATCGGAAGGATTCACACCCATTTCGAAAATTATCATGAATGCATATGATGCAAACAAATAAAAAATGATGCAAATGAATTTTTAATTTTTAAATTTCATTATTTATTTGTTTATTTACTTATATTTCTTTGTTTTAAAAAAGAAACTTATTCATTTTCATTTTTATTAAAAATTTAAATTATTAAAAATCATACTAAATACCTCAATACTTTTGACAATATTTAGTAGACTCTTCTCACCTAGGGATCAGTTAAGGAATCACTACATGTGACTTCCATAACGTCCTATCATCGGAATTTTATTTAATTAAATTTAAAATTTATTATTAATTTTCTTTTAAAAACTTATTTTTATTTTTAACAAAAAATTAAATTATTGAAAAATCATACTAAATATTCCACTACTTTTGGCAACAATTAGTACGATTCTTCTCACCTAGGGATCAGCTAGGAATCACTACTTGTGACTTCCGTAACATCCCATCATCGGACTTTATTTAATTGAATTTAAATTTATTATTAATTTTCTTTTAAAAAACTTATTTTTATTTTTAACAAAAGAATTAAATTATTGAAAAATCATACTAAATATTCCAATACTTTTGGCAACATTTAGTACGACTCTTCTCACCTAGGGATCAATTAAGGAATCACTACTTGTGACTTCCATAACGTCCCATCATCGGAATTTTATTTAATTAAATTTAAAATTTTAATATTAATTTTAAAAGAACTTATTTTATTTTCATTTTAAGAAAAATTTAAATTATTGAAAATCATACTAAATATTCCAATACTTTTGGTAACATTTAATACGACTCTTCTCACCTAGGGATCAGCTAGGAATCACTACTTGTGACTTCCGTAGCATCCCATCATCGGACTTCATTTAATTTAATTTAAATTTTATTATTTATTTCCTTTTTCTATTTTCTTTTAAAAAATTATTTCTTTTTATGTTTAACAAAAAATTAAATTATTGAAAAATCATACTAAATATTCCAATACTTTTGGCAACATTTAGTACGACTCTTCTCACCTAGGGATCGGCTAGAAATCACTAATTGTGACTTCCGTAACATCCCATCATCGGAAAATTATTTAATTAAATTTAAAATTTGTTTGTTTGTTTTTTATATTTTTTATATTTGTTTTATTTCATTTTATTATTATTTTTCATTATTTTTTATTTTTATTTTTTCAGTTTTTTTATTTTATAACATATATATTTTTTAATAAATGGCATGGATAAATACACAAATAAATATATAAATAAATAAATAAATAAATAAGAAGTTAATAAAATTTTAACCCAAATTCGGATTTGGGCTTGGAGCCCAAATAAGCTTTCTAAAACAGCCCAAAGAATTAAAGCCCAACATGCATTCGGATTTGGGCCGGAAACGCGGGTCAGGATCGGGTCGGATCGGGTCAGCACGCGAGTCACAAGCAGCTGTGGAGTCGGGTCGTCAGCCGGGGGCGCGGATCCCGGGTTCCGGGTCGGGTCTGCGCGCGGATCTTCTCCAAGGGCCAAAACGACGTCGTTTTTGTTCTTCTATAAGTGCCCCCTTTATTATTTTTTGTTTCACTTTTTTAGATTTCTCAAAAAAAAATCTCTCCCCTCTCTGCCTTTCTCTCCTCTCCTGCCCAGAATCCGGCGTCGGAGCCATCGCCGGCACCATCGTTTGCTACCGTCGGCAGCCATTCCCCGGCGACGGAAACCAAAAAAGCTCCCCCCTTTCCTAAGCTTTTTACCTCCTCTACCCGAATCTGGTATCTGTTTTACCAAAAACCCTTCCTAACCCCCTAGATCTGAACTCCCGAAAAGATCTTCCCTTTTTTTTGTTCTTTTTTTTTGGTTGATGGTTTGGTTGTGGCTCGTTGTTGCTGGTTCTGTGTTTTGCAGGTGTCCGGGAGTCGATTTTGGATCTAGAGTTTGGGATTTTCGGGATCGGTTTTAATGGTAGTAGTGTTTTCGGGGGTTCTGTGATGGTGGTTTGGTCTCGGGTGATGGCTTGGTGATGGTTTGGGTTGGTGAAGATGGAGGCAATGGTGGGTTTTCGGTGAGGTGGTAGTGCTGAGGTTTGGGGTTTTCGACATAGGCAGAGGGGCTTCTTTGGGTTTTGTGTTTTTTGGTGCTGAGATTGGTGGTCTTTTGGATGTTGTCTTCTCGACGATGGTGGTTTTTTGAGGTTACGTGGTTGATTTGGGGTTTAGCCGTTGGAGGCAGTGAGGTCGAAAAAATGATGGTGCTTCTGTCTGTGTTTTTGTTGTTGTTGTGTTTTTTGCAGGTGGGGGTTCTAGGGTTTGAGGTAGTGCACGACGGTGGTTTTGTGCAGATGGGGGTCTCAGTTCTGGTTTGGGAATGGTGGCCAAAGGTGGTGCGGCAATGGAGCTTGGGATCTGGATTTTTTGGTTTTGGCTCCCCTTTGGTCGAAAATGGCGAGGTCTTTTAGAGGAGTTTGCCCTGGGGTTTGGTGTGATGGGATAGGGTAGAGTAGCTGGTGGTGGCAGCCGGCGATGGGATGGCCTGGGAAGTAGGGGACCAACGGGGACAGGGTGATGGACTGATTGGACAATAAGCAAAGAAAATGAAAATAAAAAATAAAAACTAATAATAATAATAATAATATAAAACTAATAATAATAACATAAATAATAATAATAATAATGAAAAACAAATGAAAACAAATACAAATATATAAAAAATAAAAATAATAATAATAATAATAATAATAACAATATGAGACAAAATTAGGTGTCAACAAGCCCTTTCATGGAAGGAATTTGTTAGCTTTGTTATGTTTTTAGCCATGTATACGGTACGGATTTAACAATTTTTGTCAACAAAATGGCTCAATTGAGTAAAAATTGAAATGTAATGGCTTAATTGGTTACAAAAAAATTAAGGACTCAATTGTTAAAATCATTTTTTTTGGAGCTTTTTTGATCATTTAGCCAAACCCATTTTAAGACTAAAGGGCCAAGCTTGTGGGCTTTATCGAGTAATCAAACTTATAGATATTAGAGATGGTAATGGGAACCCTATAAACCAATACCTGACACTACCCGATCCGATCAAGTAGGGTTAGGGTAGTATATAATCGGGTTCAAGTAGGGTTCGGATAATGAAATTATTACCCGTCATGGGTTTGAGTAGTTATCTTAAGGTACCCGCTACCCGAACCCGATTATGAATAATAATTAATTAATATGTTATTTATATTTTTTATATATAAATTATTTATTACTAATGTTGTGTTTAATTAAATTAATTCATTAAATATTATAATTATGATTTTTAACTTTAATTTATTTTTATGAGTTAAATTAAATTTTTTAATTTAATTTATTAATTAAGTTATTTTAAAATTGATTTTAAATTTAAAAGTCAAACTTTGACTAAATAAATGAGTAGTTAATGGATTCGAATAGTTAAACCGGTATTTTTTATTTTATAGGGCTAGAGTTCAAGTAACACAAATAAAAATAATCGAGTAGTTAATCGAGTTCAAATGTTATAAAAAGTAATTGGGTTTAGTTTGAATAACCCAAATTTAACAAGTACCCTACCCGTTTACATTCCTAATAGGTATGTTTATTGTTGTGTAAATTCTTTTATATTCAGATATTCTACTCTTTTTTATTTAAACTTATCTCATTTTTAGAAAACTAAAATTTTTAAAAAGTGTTAGCTAGTTTAGTTAATATAAGAACGGTTATGTCATTGATTTATAGTTGAATTTGATTTCTAAATGTAACTTATTTTAGGAAAAAAATTTGAACTTTCGAATAAGAGAAAAAAAATAATATACCACCAAAATGTATCAATTATTGGCATCATGCAAAACAAAATGAGTGGTCAATTTTGATGTAAAAAGATAATGATCCTTTGACGTTTTGAGTGCCCCCTTTCACCTACTTTTAAGTTTTACTCGATTGGATGGAAAGAAAAATATAGAAACAAAAAATTGGCGGAATGAAAAACAAAAGATAAAAAAAATAGTGTGTCTGGTTTACGAAAATAAAATTATTTTTTATTTTCATTTTTACATAAAATAAAAATGTGAAAAAAAATATGTTTGGTTCAAGAAATGAAAGACTAGTTTTTGAGAAATGAGAATGAAAAAAGGCCAAAATTAGAGAAAAAAAATAATTTTGACTGTTTTTAAATAAGATACTAAAAATAATTGAAAAAAATGAAAACACATGATTTAAAAAAAAAAATTTTAAAATTGTCACAAAATACCTAAGAACTCGAGTTTGATTCACAATAGACACAAGACTTTTTTTTTTTTGTTAAAAGTTGAAACAACCATATAAATCATTACTTAACAATAATGTTATTAAAACTATTCCTTACTTGTTGCTATCTATGATTTGATCTGGTGTGAAGCATTTCTATCATACTTTATTTTTTTTATTTACGTTGGTGTATGATTGTTGTTTTCATTCGTAATCAGTTGTTGTATTGCTTGATGGGGTTAAATCTTCACTTATAATCAATTGCTTGTTATTAAAATATTTGATTATTTTTATATGTGCCTAGAACTAGTTCGATATTTGGCTTTTTTTTTTATATTCTCAAAAAAAAAATTCTCGAACCAAAAGGTTTCTTCAAAGGTTATATTGTAAGCTTAATTTGAAATACAAATCCAACTTGTTATTAATAATAGAAAACTATTTGATTTAGACTTAATATTATTAGTTTTTAAGAAAGAAAGATATTCTGGAAAAATATGATTGATAATATTTCATTGAAATATTTTGTTAAATTTTTTTGAAAAATTACTAAATATATTGAGAAATCATTTGTATTCAAAATTACATGTTGTTTAATGTTTAAGAATCATTAGAGTAATTTCAAGTGAAAAAAATGTTGTTAGGGAAGCAAAAATAGCAAATTAGAGGTTTTATACTATATGCATCATCCCTAATTTAACATAATGCTTAGCTATTGTTAGCTTTGAAACATTTAAAATTTTGATATGGCTTAGGAAAACTTAAGAGAACTAGATTTTAATCATACTAGCATATTTCTAACTTGAACCTCAATGTAAAATTAATTAAAGAAATAATGCTAGATGATTTAGACGTTCATTAAGACTCAAATGTGCACATGTCAGAGTGATTGATTGTATGAATGCATATTTAATTTGTTAAAATTATGCCTTGTATGTTCAAGGTATCGATACTAATTATTCATTGGAAGGGTATAATGCATGGTATTGATACCCAAATCATTACCCCTGGATAGAAGCTAAGCACTTTGTTCAGGTATTAATACTTTAGGGTTATGGTATGATACCTTTTGACTGTTTTGTAAGTTTCCTTCTTAAGGTATCAATACCCAAGGTAAGGTATCGATTCTCCTCTAGTTTGAAAAGTTCCAATGTCTAGATTTTTATGTCTACCAACAAAAAAATTTTTAAATCTAGCAATCCAACGGCCAAAAACACTAAAAGGGGTATAAAAAGAAGCTTCAAAAAGTTCAAGACTCAATAGCCAAATTGCAAAATCTACCATCAATCAACTATCAAGCTTCCTTTTATTCTTGAGACAAAGATTCTTTGCATATTCCTCTAGTCTCATTGTAATGTTTCTTGTGCTTAATTTGTAATCATCTAATCTATATAGAGGTTTTCTAGATTACTGTGGTTTGTATCCATAATCCACTACTTGTAAAATGGGAGTGAAACCCTTGTGAGCATGTTTGTAATGTGTATTTGGCTAGCTAGAGAGGTTTCTCCTTGAGCCATAAAAAAGGAATTTTGAAAAGATTTCTTCCTTGAGCTTTGGAAAAGTGAAGGATAAGATTTCTCCTTGAACCTAAAAAATGGAGTTGTGTGAAGGTTACTCTTGACTCTTAGAAAAGAGAGATGTAAAGTTCATTTTCATAGCGAATTTGACAAGTCTTTGTGGTGAAGCTCAAGGAAAATGACATAGACAAGGGAAGCTAAACTTCTATAAATGTATTGTGTATATTTCTCTCTACCCTATCTCTTTCACTTATTGTTCATTATCTATTTTTTTTATTTAAGTGAATTGCAATTGTGGTAATATAGAGTTGATTATGAATTAGAGTAGAGAATCGAATTTAGATTTAGAAAAACCAATTCACCCTTCTCTTATATTGAACCAACAAAAATTAACATAATTTCCAAAAAAACTAAGCAAAATAATATGAATTAATATTTTAATAGTTATATACAAAATTATCAATAATTATCAAAGCAAATTTATTTTAAATTTTGTCATATAAAAAAAGAGGAGATTGTTAGTTTTAAATTAATAAATATTTTAAAATTACAAAAATTTAAGTAAGCTTAAATGTGGTTTTATAAAGTAAATTTGCTTTTGATATTTAGGGATTTCTCAAACCAAAAGATTGCCTTAAAAGGTTATCTTGTAAACTTAATTTGAAATACACGTCCAATTTGTTATTAATAGAAAACTTCTGTTACTTAGACGTAATATATTTGATTTTTGAAAAAGAAAGATTTTGGAAATAATATAATTAGTAATATTCATTGAATTGAAAAATTACTAAGTATATTGAGAAATCATTCATGCTCAAAATTACATGTTGTTTAATGTTTAATAATCATTGAAGTAATTTTAAGCGAAAGAAATGTTGTTAGGGAAGCAAAATTAGCAAATTGGAGGTTTTTTATTGTAGGCATCAATCTATTGGGGATGACATCGATCCTTAATTAGACATAATGATCAACTTTGTTTCCCCTACATTAGGCATCTATCCCTTAAGGTATGACATCAATCCCTCTTATGTTTTGAATTGATCTCGCAACTTGAGGCATTAATCCCCGTTAGCTTGGCATCCCTCCTATGTTTTGATCCGTTGAGTTGAGGCATCGATCCCTTTCAGCACAGTATCTATCCCCTACTAGACTAGTGGACTTTCTGCATTATATTTTGAAGAACAAAGAGTGAGGCATCGATCCCCCTCATTCAAAAGTCTCCAACAACTAGTTTTGGTGGAAAACTACAACTCTTTTCTTCTCCGATTCAACACCAATGGCTTGAAACTTTTTTCTATTTAGAAAATAAGGGGTCATTTGAGATTGTTTCCTGTTTCTTGTTTTTGAAAATTTTGTTTTTGTTTTATTTTGTTTTGTTTTCAAATTCTAAAAATAGAAAACATGTTTGATTAATACTGTTACATTTTGAAAACAAATATTTAATTTGATTCAGGTAGAATAATCCAATTCACAAAATAAATTTTAAAAATTAAATAAAAATAATATATTAATTAAATATTAATATGTACATAATATTAAATAATATTATTTTATACTATTTAATACTAATATTAAATATTTTTATTTAATCATGTAAGAATTTAATATAATTTAAATAATATTATAATTAGAGGTAAATTCCATCCAACTCTCTAATGTTTGACCTTCATTTAACTTTAGTCCATTAGTTTTAAAAATGGACACTCCACCCCAAACTTTTCTATTTCGCGTTAAATAAACTGTTAAAAGCTTAATTTTGAGACCATTTTACCCCATAGGCCATTTGGAATACCTTAAATACTTGCAGCAATCAAAAATGAAAAAAGAAACACTAGGAAGAGGTACTACTGGGCTTTGAAGGTTATTTTTTTACTTTTAATTTATTTTTTGTTTATTTATTTACTTTAATCCATTAATTTATTATTTATTTATTTGTTTATTATTTACTATTTATTGCTTATAATTTTTTGAAAGGTATGTAAGAAAGGAAAGATTTTATGAAAAAGTAAAAGAACCCTATGAGAATAAAGAAATAGTGAAAAAACCTTAGGAGAAGAAAAATTCAATGAATGAGGAGAGGTTTGGATTGAAACTTTTAGGGAAGATAATGTTGTCATTTCACATATTTTATTAACTATTATTAACAATGTTAAGATTTTTGGGACAGAGTGTCTATTTTTGAAATTAATGGATTAAAGTTGGAAGTCAAACGTTAAGGAGTTTGATGAAATTTAACCTATAATTAAATATAATATTAAATAAAATAATTCAATTAAAAATAATATTAAATAATTTTTAATATTACTTCTTATTAGATAATAATTGAGATTAGTAAAAATTCTAAATTTATATATTAAACAATAATAGAATTAATAATTATAAATTATATTAATAATATTATTTAATTTAATTGTAATAATATTATATTATTAAATACAATATTTAAATAATTAATTTTTAATAAATTATATAGTTATTAAAATATGTTATATTTAATAAAAATAATATTATTTAATGTAAAGTATTCACTTTTTTGATAATATTAAATTATTTAGTAGTAGTAGTAGTGATATATAATTTAAATTTAATTGAAAGAATATAATATTAAATAACAATATTGTTTAGTAAAATAATAGTTAATTATATTAGATAATAGTACTTAGCAATAAATATCAAATTTATAATAAATGATATTATTTAAAATATATATTAAGTAAATTATTATATAAATTTAAATTAAATAGTATTATAATATTATAGTTCACTATGATTTATATTTAATTACTTTTTATTTTTTCAACTTTTCTATATTAAAATAAATCAATTTAAAATATTTATTTTTCAATTAAATAATATTTTATATTAAAGTTTAAAATTATTTTATTTTAAAATTTAATTAACTTTATTTTATATTCTTATTATGAAAAATAGTAAAATTATGTTAATATATAAACTTTGTTCACTTACTTATAAATAGTACTATAAATGAAAACAATGGAAATAAAAAATTCTTGTTTCAACAACTTTGAAAATTCTTGTTTTTATTTTCTGAAAATAAAAACATGTTACCAAACATGTTTTCTGTTGCTGTTTCAAAAAAAACTGAAAACAAAAATAATGTCAAATAACCCTTGAGTCTTCCAACAATACATACAAGTAGGAGACATAATCTTAATAGCATCAAATTAATTCTCCCACGAAAATCAAGAGTATTCAAGTGTTTAAGGCTTAATCAATTCGATGTATCCATTTTATATAATTTTGGCTTAATAGTTAAATATGACCTCAACATTTACCACAAAATGGAATTAAGTCCTTAACGTTTAAATGCATGGAAATCAGTCCTCAACGTTACAAAATAATTGAATTAAGAACATTTCAGTTAAATCCTTTAATTTTCATTATGTTTTATTACTAGTAAGGGTAACGGAAATTAAATGATTTAACGAAAATGTCCTTAACAACTATAAAAATAAGTTTCTAATAAAACTCACCAAAAACAATCAAAAAGATACCTCACCCCTTGATCAATTACAAGCTCTTAAGATTTTTTTTTGGCAAACTAAAATACCTCACAAAAGTTGTGTGTTTACCTAATAAGTACAAAGAATGACAAATGAAAAATTATAGGCTTAATAGCCAAATATGACCTCAACGTTTGCCACAAAATGGAATTAAGTCCTCAACTTTTAAATGCATGGAAATCAGTCCTCAACGTTACAAAATAATTGAATTAAGAACATTTCAGTTAAATCCTTTAATTTCCATTGTGTTTTATTACTGGTAGGGGTAACGAAAAAATAATTAAAAAAAAAGAACAGATTGCATATGAGATTTGTTGAAGAATTGCAGAACATATATCAAATTTGTTGAAGTAATTGAAGAGATTGGAAAGAAATTTGTTAAAAGAATTAAAGAATGTATTTAGGTTTGAGGAGAGAAAGAGTTAAATGAAAAAAAGCTATAATGATTTTAATGAGTAGTTTTATTTGTTTGTTTTTTTAAATAGGGTTTTTTTAATAATGAGATTGTCAAGGAAAAAAATTGGGGTTGTGAATAAAATTACTAAAAAAATTCTCCTAATATTTGTTAAAATATCAACTAAAATTAAATGTTTTTTAGTAGACTAAATTAAATGTTCTTTTTTAGTGTAAACTACATGTATCTTTATCCGTTTTAACGGTTTAAGACTAATTTTGCTTTGAGTTTCGTCACAATTAAGGCTTTTCACTTTTTCTCAAAGGTGTGTTTAGTGAGAATCGAATCCGAAAGCTCTTCTCACAAACTCAATCTGTGTTACTAATTGAGCTACAATCTATATGAGTAAATTAAATGTTATTAAATATTATATGAATGTAATTCAACCGGACTAGGGCCAAGATTTGTTTGAAGGGCCGGCCTTCTTTTTCGTGAAATGTAACGATGTAAAACGATAGCCCTGCGGTTCTGCCAAAACTCGCATCCATTTTTAAATAATTTTAAAAAATTGAAAGCAAAAATCAGTCCTCAGTCTTCAATGCGGGGCTTTAAAGAAAAGTCAAATCCAATTTTGTTTCCATTCCAATTCATCAAATTAAATTATTTAACAATTTTCCGCCCCGAATGACGCAAATTTCCCTCCCAATCTAACCTCCTCTGTTGTCGTTTTGCTCCAAAGAAACTTAAACAGCGGAAGAAGAAGAAAAAATCAAGAAGCAATGGAAAGCGAAGGAAACAGTGAGAAGAAAATGAGCAGCAAACCGAAGAAAGGAAGTAACATCGTCCCGCTCACCGGAGCTGCCGCTCTTCTCACTCTCGCTGCTAGCCTCGCTATCACCGTCATTAACAACCGAAGAAACTCCAAGAAAAAAGGTCGCTTCAATTTTCTCTTTTAAATAATTTTTACTGCCTTTCTTGCTACGCGTTTTAATGTAGTGATTAATTTATTTTTTTCTAATTTGTTAATTTTGTTTAATTTTAGATCTTCCGAGATGTGACTTTCGAGTTAATTTGTCGGCGAGTGAGATTCTAAAGTTAGGTGACCGAATTATTGCAAAATCAAAGGAAGTTCATGATGCCGTTGCTTCAGTACCGCTCGATAAGGTTTTCATAATTTCATTACCTTCTTTTTCACTGATTTTATTTTTGCCTATTTCTACATTTGAAAGACTGAGATTCATATATGTTTATATATATTTTTTGAAAAATTCTCAGGTTACGTATAAGAATGTGATATCACCACTGGCAGAATTGGAGGCACAACAGTTTCCATTGGTGCAATCATGCGTGATTCAAAAATTGGTTTCTACTTCAAGTAAAGTGCGTAATGCAAGCGCTGAAGCAGAGAAGAAAATAGATGCCCATGCCTCTTCCTGCAGGTTTAATTTACTTGTTTATGACTTAGAATCAAGTTATACTATTTATATTTTTAGTTATTTTTAATTTAGTGGGTTGTAGTTTTTTTAATCTTAACTATTTATCTAACTTAATCTAATATGCCTTTGTAAGTAGTTGTAGATATGCAAATTCTACTTTCCGATTTGTTTACTAAGCATAGAATTGAAAATTTCTAATGTTTTTATGGGGTGCTTATCAGTAAACGGGAAGATGTATACCGCGTTGTCAAAGCTTTTGCTGCAAAAGGGGAATGGAAGGGCCCAGAAGCTAGATGCTATGTCCAGTGCTTGGTAAGGGAAATATTTACACTTTCTCATGTTTGTTAATCGTATTGTGACATGGAGTTTAACATTGTAGCTAATCCCCTGCTAGAAGTGAAAATGATAACTTTAGTTTTATACAGAAGGAAAGACCAGATGAGGTTGTATAATTTTGATGTACTTTGCTTTGAAACACTAATATTTCATTGTTTTGAATCTCTTTTTGACATTTATTTAGTGGTTGAGTTCAGTTCAGTCCTAGTATTGATTCCTTTCCGACCAGTGACAGATCAGAGACTTTGAACGGAATGGATTAAATCTTACAGCAACAAAAAGGGAAGAAGTGCAACGCTTGAGAGCTCAAATTGATGAGCTAAGTTTTCAATATGTTCAGAATTTGAATGATGATAGCTCTTATCTTTTGTTCCGCGAGAATGAGCTAGCTGGACTACCAACAGAGTTCCTCAAGGTTCTACATTTTCTATATTTTCATTTACTCCGCTGTGCTGTCTTATTATTAGTTTATTTCGAAAGTTTTGACTCTATATCTGTATCTTTTAAACCAAAACATCCAAATTCATGTTATTTTCTGCATTTGATCCGTGCTTGTTTGCTGGTAATAAATCTTTGATGTTAATTTAATAAATACCGAACTCATATCCTGCTTAAGGTGTTAAACTATAACATTCTGGAGAACTGGTTTCACTGATGACGTGTTTTAAAAGTGAAATATTGCTTTTTTTAGAATAAGTTCTGTTGGAAGCTTTGACCATTGGCTGTCGTAAAAATCAAAGAAAATATGCCTCTAATATGAAGATAACAAATATCATTAAAGTGAAAATTGCATAATATGATGCTTTAATACTGTATCATAAAAACCCAGAGAGCAAAACTCTTCCATTATGCAGCACACCTATTCATAAATATTGCTATTCCTTACATGGAAATACAATTTATGAACGCAAAGTTTTAGTCCAGGAATTCCTTTATAATGTACCTTTCTTTTAATGAACTCGGATTTGTAATATAGCTTTGTAATAAATCTTGTTTCACACTGCTTCTTTTATAGACTTTAGAAAAAGTGGAAAATGGGATGTTCAAAGTCACATTGAAAAGTCATCATCTTGCAGCAGTGTTGGAGCTATGCAAGGTATGATTGTCCAAGTTGATTAAAATTCTGCTATAAATATGTTTGACAATGGCTGTGCCTTTGTTGGTGGCTGGTGGCAAAAATTTTTGCACAAACTTACAAGATGAATTATGAGATTGCAAAACTTATGGAGAACAATTATGTATTTTAAGTGTAAAATGCTTAAGGACACGTGATTCTTATTATAGGATTTTAAAGATAACTGATAATGCAACAATAGCATGACAATGAAATCCAGCAAATTTCCATGTGAAAATGCATGCATTGCATGTGGATGATCATGAGAGATGCTCAACTATGATAAACTTAATGCTATATGTTTGTCTTTATTTTAGCTTTACAGCGGATATCACATTCAGTTTTTTTTTCCTATTATTTTGGTATTGCTTGAAGAATGAGAATGACTTTTGTGGAGTTTCCTATTTTCATTCTGAGCCTTTGCAGATAGGAAAGACTCGAAAGTTAGTAGCTATGACATATGGAAAGAGATGCGCAAAAGTCAATCTCGCTGTCTTGGAAGATTTGGTAACTATCACGTTGCCCTATTGGGCTCCTCCCTTTTTCTTTAGAAAGATGTTTATACAGTATAACTCTTCTAAATTAATCTCTTTTAAATTAGTAGTCTCTCTAAATTAATAAAAAAATTATGGTTCCAAGTCGGCCACTTTAGAAAATTAATAAACCCCTTTATTGTAATAATTAATAATTTTCTTTTAAAACCTAATGTCAATTTTCGGTCCTAATTGTCGCATAAATTAATAATTTGATAAAAAAACGCAAAATATATTACTTAATATTCAAGAACTAGAAAAACACTTCAAGTTTTTTTTTTAATTTCAAGAACTAAAAAAGTATAAAATATATTACATAAGATATATTTGCAATAAGATTTTTAAGGAATTTATCAATTAAAATGAGATTTTTAAAGAAATTAAATGCTATAGAGTTATTGGAGGAGTTTAAAGAATGTAAAAAATTACACAGATAGTTTTTCTTAGACAAAACAACAATTTACAAGGTAAAACCCTTCAAATTAATACTCAATTATGAGTCCCAAGAGTATTAATTTGGAGGAGTTCTACTGTATAGGAAAGAGAAGTAGCTTATAGAAGATCCTTATTCTTAGACTTGAAGTGACATGATATTCTAAATTCAAACCAAGAGCCATGTTTGCATTGAAGCCCATCTCAACAATGGGGAAAGTCAATTTACCTCTATTGATCTGACATCTGTTATTTTGTATTGGCATAAGCTACTAAACCCTCCTTTTAGCATATCATTTTTACATTTGTGCCTTTTAAAACCCACCTGACAACGTAAGGGTTGCTTTTGCTAAACTTTGTCATTTTCTATATATTGTCCTCCATCCACATTACTTTTACAATTTATGCCATGTAAGAGGGAAAATTGTGTGCCCAAGGGGACATCCTAGAGGTTTGAGCTTAAGGCTTCATCATGGAGGTCTCGAGTTCGTATCCCAGAATGGCTGTGGTGGGATTTATTGATGGGAAAGGGCTACCTCCCATTGTGTAGCACAATATCGCATGTATCAAAGAGGGAAAACTGTAAAATCAACAAATTGACATGGGGATTTCTGTAATTTAAGTTTCTATTAAGAAGAAATCATGTTTACCATGTTTTGCAAGATTTTATAAAAATTAAAATGTTATGGCTGTATGGCTACTGACGTCATGGTTTTAACCTATCCTCATCTTTAGGTTGTTTATAGGCTAAAAGACTAAATGAGCCTTTGAATTTTCTCACTTTTCTTTGGTAAGCTCTATGCTTTTACTGTACCCAAATAAGTCTTTAACCTTCAATTTATACTCAAATAAGTTCTTATTTCAAATGTAATGTTGACTTCTGTTACAATCAACAACAACTGATTTTTTTGTCTGCATGGAAGCTGACGTGGCTTGAAGATGTGGCCTAAAACTGAAAATTGAAAAAAGAAAATTTGAAAATTATTTTTCAACTTTTTTGTTTTCTTAATTTTCAGTTTTTGTCCACACATCAAATCATCTCAGCTTCCAAGTGGGCAAAAAAATTCAGCTGGCATTGACTATAATAGGAGTCAACTTTTCACTTGGAATAACGGGCTTATTTGTGTACGAATTGAAGATTAAGAGCTTATTTAGGTATCGTAAAAGTGTGAGGGCTTACCTAAAAAAGTGACAGTTTTCAGGGGCTTTTTTTGTTATTTTAGCCATGTTTAGATTATTGCAGTCTCTGTTCTTATCTTGAGTGTCCATTTTCTGCAATGTTCCTGCATGTGGATCCAGGCAGTGAGTTTCACTTGAGCCTTAGTTTGTATTGCCGTCTGTTTGCATTTCTGACTAAAATGTGTTTGAGTAAACCAATAAGTTTTCACTTTTCTCTTGTGATATAGGTTCAAGTGCGTCATAAATTTGCTCGTTTGCTTGGCTATTCAAACTATGCTGATTATGCTTTGAATCTTAGAATGGCAAAAACGTCCTCCAAGGTTTGCATAATATCTTTGTTTTCTTGGGAATGTTTGTATATTGTTTGATGCAATAATGAAATTACGTAATTTCCACATCTTTCAGCTTTCACCTTCTTTTAATGTTCTTTTCTTTAATAGAAAGTATGCAGTCTTTTGTTGTTTTAAGTAACTGAATGAAATATTGCCACCTCTATCCCTCTTCCATTATCTTTTGTTGGTCTAGTCCATTTAGGTCTCTTTTTCATTGACAAGGTTGATCCAGATGATATTTTTCCTGAGTTTGATGAGAATTTGCAGGCTGCCTACTGTCATCTATCCTAAGTTGTTTTATGTAATAACTCCTGTAATGATTAAGATCTTATCAATGCATTTCCTGAGTTATATGAACCGAACTATGTAAAGCAAAAATATTATGTTGTAGTAACATGGGAAATAGATGAAATTAGAAAATGTAGAAAGGAACAAGTTCTGGGATTCTGCTTTGTGGAATCTAGCAATTGTACAAGAGCACATGTAAAAAACGTATTTCAAAGATGTATCTAGTTTGTTTATTTTTTGTCAATGCTTCATTAATGAATGTAATATTCTCTTCTTAGGACTTTGCATATGTTGTCAGGTATTGGAATTCTTAGAGGACATTTCCTCCAGTTTATCAAACTTAGCCGATAAAGAGCTTGCTGTGTTGAAAGAGTTAAAGGTCAGAACATATTCTCCATGTTCTGATTCCTTTTCTTTTTTCCTTTCAAATAGATGCTTTATTTACTTTTGCTGTGTCATCAGAAGCAAGAGGAAGGAGAGGTTCCATTTGGAGTTGAAGATATGCTTTACTATGTAAAGAAGGTTGAACAACAGGAATTTGATGTGGACTTTGGAGCTCTCAAACAGTACTTTCCTGTCAATTTGGTTCTATCTGGTATATTCAAAATATTCCAAGATCTTTTTGGTAAGTCACATGTGTGCATAAATGCAGTCAAGGTGAATGTTCATTGCTATTTATTGCATGTATCATATAATCTGTCCACTTGCTGCAGGTTTAAGGTTCGAGGAAATTGTAGATGCTGATGTCTGGCATAGTGATGTTCAAGTTTTTTCTGTTTTTGACTTGAGTTCTGGTGAACTTTTGGGTTATTTTTACCTGGACATGTACTCAAGGTTCACACATTACTCTGAGTTTGCTTTATATTTGTTTTTGCACTCCTCGCTCTAGTTAGAAAGAAATGGGCTCTCATTGTGGACAGGGAAGGAAAATATGGTCAGACTTGCGTGGTTGCTCTCCAAAATGGTTCGGTAGCATTCAATGGTGCACGACAGGTGATTGATATAACATAATCATTTTACTTCCTCTGCCTAAATGGCTAAACATATAAAATGTTTTCTTGACATCTTCTTTGAGCACCTAAGTTGAATTAATTTTCTCAAAACTTGTGGAGATATTCCATTCTATGCACATTATCTTGAAAACCAGAGACTGATATTAGTTTTCTTCCCTTGCTCTTTATCAGATTCCAGTGGCATTGCTGATTTCTCAGCTTCAGAAGGACACTGGCGGCATTCCAGGTTTGCTGAGATTCTCTGAAGTGGTCAGTCTCTTCCATGAATTTGGCCATGTGGTATGTTTGATTTAACTTATCTTCTTGGTTTATCTTTTATGATTTATGTAAGACATTGGCTAATAATAAATTTTTCTGGTGTAAATTATGTGTTATTGTACTTTGGTATCATTGGTAGATAATATGGATTTCACTCTCTATGAGCATTTAGGTCCAACATTTGTGCAACCGTGCACCATTTGCGAGATTGTCTGGGCTGCGTGTTGATCCTGACTTTGTGGAGATCCCTGCACGGGTGTTAGAGAATTGGTAGGTCATTGTTCTTTCTATTTCCTTGTCTTTTCGGACAGATGAAACTCCCCGATAATTGGTTTTTAACATGTAGGTGTTATGAGAGCCTCTCGTTGAAGTTGATATCTGGTTTCCATCAGGTGATGCATCTTAACAAGTCCAGTATACATGTACTCTGTGTGTATGTGTGTGTTACACTATTAGTGGAGTTTTTAGATTTCATAAGCGAGGTTAAGATGGTGACATATATCTCACTTTATTTTTTAATTAGTTTTTTTTTTAAATTTTTAAAGTATGCATCACCATCTTAATCTTGCTTGTGAAGTCCAAAAGCTCCAATGAAAGTATATTGGATAGTAATCCTCTCTGTGTGTGTGTGTGTATGTGTTACTTCAGATATTTATTTTTATATGCACAGGCTTGAACTTTTGGCTTGCTTGTCTATTTTGGTGTTTTTTTTTTGTTAATTATTTTCAGGTTTTAATGAGTGTTTATGTGCTATTATAATCTGCTTGGATTGGTCCTTTCTTTCTGAAGTGATTAAGAAGAGGAAGAATTATCGTTGTTTTTAAAGAAATGGTAGACGGTACCTTTTTTTTTCTTGGAGAAGAGTGGACAGGACAGTGCTCTAATTATCCAAAAGAAAACTAATTACTTGAAGTTATATCTGTGACATTATCATTTGCAGGATATTACAAAACCCATCAAGGATGAAATATGCAAATCACTTAAACGATGGCGATATTCCTTTTCAGCACTTAAATTGAAGCAAGAAGTTCTTTACTGTAAGCCTCTTCCTTTGTTATCAATCAGAAATATCCAATTTACTGAAACCTGTTGAGACCTTGATTTTCATGGATTAGGGAAATCCATTGCAATCTGTTCATCATTTCATTTTCTCCAATTTGATAAGTTTTTAGAATTACAGATCCCAAATAAGTGATATCTAGCCTTTTGGGATGAGATCCAATATGTGGATGTCAAGTTTAACCAGGATCCACAGACTTCTATGATTCAATAAAACATGCTGAAAACTTAAGAGAGGGAGAAAGAGGGCATCCAAATTCAATAGGATATTTGTTAAGACTTATGATAAAAATTAGAACTCAAAAGCGGAATGCTTAGTATGTTACTGTAATTGCTTATTGTTCTTGCTAGCAATAGCATGATTAAAATGCCTGGGCATGTTGGGTAATGGTTCTTAATGGCTCCTTGGTTCTTGAGTGCACTGTATAGTTTGACAAAGTAAAATGCTGTCTGTTCTTGCAAAGTTGCTTATTTTTTCAGTTAAAAATGTGTATATATGTGCTTTATGTTGATTTTTTTAATATTTTGGAATTTGTTTTAGAAGAACAATAGGCATTTCCAGTTTAGCACGTCCACATTCGTAGACAGGTCTGCTATAATACGCATTATTTCCCTCTCTTAAAATAAGCTTTAAAGATGTTTTCAACTGTCAGGTCTTTTTGATCAAATTATACATTCTGCTGAAAATGTTGACATTGTTGAGTTATTCAAGCATCTTCATCCAAAGGTAAGTGCATTTTAATGGTATTGTTCTGTACTTTGTGCATTTAGGAAGAGAATACTTATTATATACTTCTCTGCCATCTTTTTGGTATATGTAGGTAATGTTGGGATTGCCGATGTTAGAAGGAACCAATCCAGCTTCATGCTTCCCACGTTGTGCTATTGGTTATGAAGCTGCTTGTTACAGTCGTGTTTGGAGTGAGGTTTGATTGGTTCAACCCTTTCTTTCTTTCCTGTTTTACTTTTATTGTCTAGATTGTTTTGTAATGTTGTAGTTTTTAGCAACTTTATGGGGTGATGCAGTATAACTGTTACTACTTTGTTGTGGATGATCTATTTCTGTGCAATTAGTGCTCCTTACGAAATCATTTGTAATGCCTTAAATGTGTAGGTATTTGCAGCTGATATATTTACATCAAAGTTTCGTGGTGGTCTTTTGGACCAGTATGTTGGTATGCAATTTAGGACTAAGGTAATAACCGTTGGTATGGAATTTCTTAAAAACATTCTTTTATATGTTACTTGTGCTGTTTACTATTTTTGAAGTGTCCCTTTTACAATTCTTTCCGTAGTTCCCTAGCGGCTGTCGTAGAAATATTGAAATCTACCCCATTACTGTCATGCGTACAGCACATTACAATCAAAAGTTCTAATACACCTTTTTGCATGTATTCATGTGCATGAATGCATGTGTGCATATGTCCAAGATAATAAATGTAATAGTTTTTATTACTTGACTTCTTGGTAGGTATTGGCACCAGGAGCAGCTAAGGATCCAGTTGAAGCTCTGTCCGACTTTCTTGGAAGAGAACCATCGATTCAGACATTTATTGACAACAAAATTGAATGTAGCTTGTGACATTGAAAGTTTTGGTAATTTATCTTTATACCTTTTCTTACTACTCTGCAGTTCACGTAGCATCTTGTGGCATTGTAGCCTATTGCTGCAAGTTATCAGCATTACTTCTGTTTGTATATAAAATTTTGTAGATACACACTTGTTTTCGAAATGATGGCTTTATATTATTGTGAGATCTACATATCGGTTGATCGTTCCAGGCCGTGATGTCTATATTAACTTATACCCTGATGAGCAATAATTTGAATTCAGTAATGCTTGGTTTTAGATATCCAAGCATCGGATGGTGTATGTATTTGGTGCCATCTCAGGAAAGGTCTTTATCCAGTTGACATATAGGTTGGTAAAAACTACAACTTCAGATTGAACTCCCACATCGAAGCTGTTGAAATGTGGCAGGTTTAGAGGATAGAGGCGGTTGGAGAGGGAAATGTATTTTCTTGCTACAGAACTTGTTATTTACGACCACTAAGTTTGACATTTCCTGTACTTTGAAGAAAAGTTTAACAATGATGGGGCATTTTTTAGAATGATAGTTGGAGGCTTGCAGTAAATAGACATAGAATTCCCCAGTCAAAGAAAATTGTTACCCTCTTATAAAACTTCATTCAATTTCAACTCAAGACCATTAATTTCAAATCATTAGCCCATTTCAACAACAATTTGCGGTCAAAGTATCCTCATACTTTGAATCTAATTTATCTTTGAATATTTTAAAAACAATTTTTTAAATCAATTTGATACATTTAAAATTAAATTCGAGTCAGGAAAATAAATCATATTAATTGAAGTACCTGTAAAATGCTTGTGCTACATTTATGATCAGAGTAAAATAAATTATTTTACATACATTTTACAACTTTATATAATAATAACATTTTTGCAAAAGAACTTTTAGATTTAACAATTTATTCGTATATATCAAGCATGAAAACTTTTGAACCAATATGGTATTTTTATTATTTTAATTGATAATATCATTTTTAATATACATATTAATGACTAAAATTTTATCACTATAGAACAAATAATTCGACATATTTGGTTACTTTGAAATTTCACATGCTTGATAATAGAACATAAAAAGATAATTATCCAATATATCGTCAGTGTAATTTTTTTTATTTTACAAGTGGGGTTAAGATGATGACATATGTTTAATTTTATTTATTTTTATTTTTAAATATTTTTAAAGTATATGTGTTATCATTTTAACACTACTTGTAGAGTAAAATAACTTTACTGATGGTGTATTAGATATTAATCCTTAAAATAGAAAAATAATTATCCTTTTTCAAGTTTCAAAAAGATAGAAATCTTTCTCTATATGTAAATATATTAAAAATAAAAAATAAATCAATTATATTTTTAAATTAATTATTTTTAAAATTTTTAAAAGATAAAAATCCGTATCTATATTTATATCTATATATAGATTAAAATTAAATAATAATCTATCTCTACTTACATTAAGATTAAAAATATAACATCTATATTTATAGCTTTTCTCAATTAATTTTTTTATTTTAAAAACAGAAAATATCTATCTATCTATATATATATATATTAAAATAAGTTGGATAATGTAATATATAATATACAATAATATAACGATATCTTACATTTAATGATTATTAGTTAATTTTTTTTACTTTTCTAAACTATAACATATTTTTTTAATTTTTATTTTTTAAAAATTAATACGTAACATTTAATTATTTTTTTCACGTTAATATTACAAAATATAATATTTATATCTACGGTTTTTATCAATTAATTTCTTTTAATTGTCTAAAAAGTAACATCTATATATATATATATATATATATATATATATCAAAATTTTTAATTTTCTTCATTGTTATTATATAAATTGCATGTAATCATTTTTTTTTATTAATGTTTGGTACTTATGGATCTTAAGAGTAAAAAACAAATATTTCTATTACTTTTTGCATTTGGTTTATCTAAAGGAGATCCTAGCGTAGAATTTCATCGTACACCATATAAAAAGATTTGCATCGAATGAGGTTTCAACATTTATAAATAGGACATCTCCTTCGGAGATTAAAGTACTAGTCACAACGTTACTATTCAAGGAATTAGATTAACATATATTTTTTTAATGATAAAATATATAACAACATAATTTTAAAATAGGCTTAATAGCCAAATAAGCCCTCAACCTTTAACCCAAAATGTAATTCAGCCCTCAACGTTTTATCGCATGAAATTCAGTCCATAAACTTTTATTTTAGTGGAAATAGACCAAATCTGTTAAATAAACTAACTGCCGTTAGTTTTGCATACGTGGCATGCCACGTGATAGCTAACTAAGCTATCCACGTCAGCTGCCACGTATGCAAAACTAACGGTAGTTAGTGTCATTTAACAGATTTTGACTTAATTGCATAATTGTAAAAGATTGAGGGTTTGTTTCCACTGAAATAAAAGTTTATGGACTGAATTTCATGCGATAAAACGTTGAGGGCTGAATTCCATTTTGGGCTAAAGGTTGAGGGCTTATTTGACTATTAAGCCTTTTAAAATATAAATGATTTAGCATATATATTATTATTGATTATTTTTGAATTTGCGTCATTTATATATATATATATATATATATATATATATATATATATATATATATATAGGGAAAATCTTTTACCAATAGAGTAACTATCATGAAAGTTGATTCAACTTTTGGTTGATATTATATGTCATGTGGGTGCAACAAAAAAGCTGTTTGAATTTGATGGAAATTTTTATTGTTCCTTATGTTGTGTTGATGTCCCTACTCTAACTAGAAAGTAAATAATAATTATATTTACTATATTTAAAAAAATTAAACAATATTTAAAAAATTAAATAAAATTATTCCATGATGATAGTATAAGCATTTTATAATTCTAATATATATAACTTAATTATAGCATTTCGCATACCTTATAAGTACAAGTTGAATATTGAGATATGTTATGGTTTTGGAAAGCGATATTTTGTATTTTTCAACATTGAAGCTAAGAAATTAATTAATAAAGACGTTGAGAATTTTTATAAAATTTCTCTTAAGGTATTAATTTGTTAACAATTATACCTTATAGGTACGAGTTGAATGTTTGGTCATTTGATGGTTTTGGAAAAGCAATATTTGTATTTTTCAACACTAAGTGTTGAATTTAAGAAATTAATTAATAGAAACATTGACAATCTTTATAAAATTTCTCTTAAGATATTGATTAATTAACAATTATTTTAACATTGTCCAGTATTCAATTTAATTTAATGATATGTCAATGACCATGATTTAGGAAAATAGAGATTATAAAATTCTAGAGATATTTGAAGATCTTAAGGGTGAATTTTTTATGTTTGAAATAAAAGCGACAAATTATAATATTAAGACAAGAAGAACTAAGCTTACATTATCTAAAGTATATCACTTTGATCATAAACTTGAATGTTAAAAATTATTGGATTAGGTATGTATATATTTATATAATATGATTATCTTTGTTATATTTTTATATAACACACGTTATAACAGAAACATAATTTAATAAAATTGTAAATTAGTGTTTTATCGATGTCTTCTATTTTATCTATGGGATCTAGTGAATTATTAAGTAAGGTAACACATCATTCAAAGATTGATTTTAAGACGAAAAAATTTCAATTTCTTCACATCAAAGACGTGTTGCATTTTTTATACTATTTTCATTCAATAAATTATGATGCGAGTTTGATATAACTTTTATAAAATTTGCATAAATATATCCAATATATAATTATTTTATACTATTGTATTGTAACATACAAATTACAAATTAAAAAGATAAATATATATTTTTTATAAACATGATAATTTATATTATAAATTTTTAAAAAATATATTATTAATAAATTTATTTTTTTATTATATTTTCATATACCACACGAATTTAAAACTATGGTAATACAACATGCGTCGTCACTCGTCAAGCTTTCACACTTACCTACAAAACCCGCATCATAAAGTATTACTGTATAATAAATAAAAATGAATAAATGCAACAAGAAGACATAAAAAAATTGTCAAGAACGACGTCGTTAGAAAATTCTGGTTTTGGATTTTTTCGTTCCTGTTTTTGATTTGACTTTTGACTACGAAGGAAGAAGTTCCAGAAAAAATTGAAAAATGCAGAGATTGTCAGATTGACTAGTTGTCGAGGAAGAATAACTGAAATCAAGAGAAAATAAATAAAGAAAAAAAATAATCACAGTCGACAAAGAACAACGAGCAAACCAAGATGGAAAAATTTTGAAAATTATTTTCTCTGTAAGTTGTTGCAGCAGCTTTATTTTTAATTCTGAATTTGAACTCTGAATTTTCTTTGCAGGTGTGCTTAATTGTTTATTTATTTCTTTTGTTTTATTTAATGAATGAAGAGATAGGAAAAGAAACTTAATTGCTTAGAGGGCCTTGATTGTTTCAAATCATCTTAGGGATAAATTGGAATCTGGAATGCACTGAAATTTAGTTAATTTCTTCTTTTTCTTTTCTTTTTTAATTTTCTCGGTGCAAGAACAGAGAAGCTGGTGCTGATCTTTTCTTTTGTGTGAGTTTGTACTTCTGGGTTTTCCTTTTCTAATCCTGCAAGTTTGAAATTTTGTAATTGGGTACTGTTGTAGAGAAAATGGTTGTGCTGATTTTCGGACAAGTGGCTTGAAGCTGAAGAAGGGTTCCAGTTTTGGATTGTTGAGGTTATAAAATTCTGGAATTTTGACTAGTTCTCTTGTTTTAGGAGTTTGAATTTGGCTTTTCTTAGGGTAGGGGATTTTAGTTCCCCTTGGGGACAAATTTTTTGGTTTTTGTAACAAGTTATTTTGAGGTTATCCTTATGATTGCGGGTTTTTCTGTAGATATAGAACGTGGGTTTTGTTAATTTATGCATTTTTGATTAAAAGTGACTAGAATTTTGAGGGTTTCCGAGTAATCTGTTGGAATCAGCATTGTGGAATTAAGGGTGGTGAATCATGCTCAAACAGATTCTAAGTAAGCTTCCTCGGAAGTCATCCAAGACAGCTGATGGTCGTGAACATGGTGGAAAACATGCTACTTATTCTAGTGTTACTAATGGCACGAGGACCAGTGACTTAGGAACTGGGAAGGTGGGAAATTTGAGTGTTTCATCTTTTCCACTGCCTAATTGTGTGGCAGATGTTGGATGCAAAGGTGCAAATTTGAAGCCCAATGGGAATCATTTGTTCTCTGCTTATGAAGCACTGCCTGCTTTCGAAGATGCTCCAGCTTCAGACAAGCAGAACTTATTTATAAAAAAGCTTAACTTGTGTTGTGTTGTATTTGATTTCACTGACCCCACCAAGAACCTCAAAGAGAAGGAGATCAAGCGGCAGACGCTGTTAGAGCTCGTGGAGTATGTGACTTCTGCAAATGGGAAATCTTCAGATGCTGTTCTACAAGAAATTGTTAAAATGATATCAGCAAACTTGTTTAGGAGCCTTAATCCTCAACCACGTGAGAATAAAGTTGTAGAAGGCCTTGATTTGGAAGAGGAGGAACCTTCAATGGATCCTGCTTGGCCACACCTGCAAATTGTATATGAGTTTCTTTTGAGGTTTGTTGCCTCACCCGAGACTGATGCAAAATTGGCCAAAAGATATGTTGATCAATCCTTCATCATTAAGTTGCTTGACTTATTCGATTCTGAAGATCCTAGAGAAAGAGAATATTTGAAAACAATTCTTCATCGCATCTATGGAAAATTCATGGTCCATCGGCCATTCATTAGGAAAGCCATAAACAACATTTTTTTCCGTTTTATTTTTGAGACTGAGAAACATAATGGGATTGCTGAACTTCTAGAAATTTTGGGAAGTATTATTAATGGGTTTGCACTGCCACTGAAAGAAGAACATAAAGCATTCCTTGTTAGGGTGCTAATTCCCTTGCATAAACCAAAATGCTTAGCAATGTACCATCAGCAGTTATCTTACTGCATAATGCAGTTTGTTGAGAAAGACTGCAAGGTTGCTGATACTGTCATTAGGAAGTTAATAAAGTACTGGCCCATCACAAACAGTTCAAAGGAAGTCATGTTTCTAAATGAAATGGAGGAACTTTTAGAAGTAACTCAGCCACCAGAATTCCAGCGCTGCATGGTGCCCTTATTTCTCCAAATTGCTCGTTGTTTGAACAGTCTGCACTTTCAGGTTAGAAGTTTTCGAAGTTGTGTTCTTCTCTGGCTTAATTTCTTAATCTGTTTAGATGCAAAAGACACATTTTTTAAACATCTTTTAGTTAACATGGATGATACTTTAAATCTGTTTATTTCATATCTTAGACTTGGTGTGCTTATCGTCTTTGCTCAGTATTGACTGCACCATATATGCTATGATGTGAATTCAATTTGAATGTAAATTTGTGGTATTCATTAGTCCTTTTCTTCTGATTTTTTCGCTTATTGCCACTGCTTTTAACACCCCACCCCCCTCAATGTCTCTCATTTCTGTCCTCCCATGTTGCAAAATTTTCTACGATTATTTGAACTTTTCAATTTATGCCATGTTGGTGATTCAAATTCAAGTCTAGTGCCTACTAAATTTTTTAATATTGACAAACTTGGGTTTCATTGCTATTTGCTTGTAATACTCTCATTTTTGCCTAGAATGTCTAACGCAAGGATAAGTAAGCAAATGTTAGAGAATAATATGTGCTGATTGTCGTGTGATTGGTTCAAGAGGTGATTTGAATTTGTCGAATGATGTTAGAACAGCTTAAAGTTGACCATATCTAATAGAGTTATAGGTCACAAAGTGAAGCATTATTTAATGTTCATTCCATTTGGTACATTTAGTGTCATTCCCATTGGTATCAAGTTTGTATCATGGAATGTACTGTTTAGGTGGAGTACATGATTGGAGAGGCATAAATGGTTGATTGATTGCCATAATGGGATTAGCTAATGTCAAGGCCCTGTGAATTTCAACTGTATTTTCATGAGGTTCCACCGATGAAATTAACAAATAAGTGTAGTGGTATGAACAGGAATTGTAGTGTGGCTTGGGATTCTATATAGTTGCTCAACTCTATTACAAGTTTTGTGGAATTTAAAATGGTTTTTGAAGCAAAATCTTTTGGCTAATTCAAATCATTTTCATATCTGCTGTTTCTTTTTTCGAGTGCTTTAGTGTTCAATGTTCATATTGGCGCAAGTTGGAATAGCTCAAAAATGTCAAATATCTACAACTAAAACACCTTTTCCTTTGGTTGATTGAAAATTATTTTGTAGTTAGGCAGTATTGCTGGTTCTACTCTTATTTTAATGTTTATTGCTGCTATAAAGAGAGTGTGGAGTGTTAGAGCTAATGATATCTTATTATTAAATGGCACCTTTTCTTCTTTTTTTGAACTCATATCTTTAGTTAATCATGGCTTTTGACTGTAGGAGATTTTTATGTTTTTTGATCCCTCCTTAAGCTGGGCTTCATTAAACATGCAATTTTACTGATGCTGATTTTTGCCATCTGGAATATACTAAAGTATCCATATTATATAACCTGCCGTTGTTCTTCTATATGGTTGAAGTCAAAGCTTAGAACATCTTGTTTTATAATTTTTCCACATCCAGAATTTTGTTTGCTATGGAAGATATTTAAATCTTGGAATTTTCTAGTCTTCTTAAACTTGAAACAAGTTCCTTCTTGCTTTCAAAGTGTGTTTGGATAAATTGGAAGATGCAATTCGTGCTGATTGAACTATATGTGCTTTTGTACAGGGTGGCATACTGTTCAGGCAGTTGCTGCTATTGTGTAGAAAAGCCCTGTAGTATTCGTGACAAAAGGGCACAGTTAACGGAATTACTATGTGATGGTTGAGAAAGGAATTCCCAAAACACCAAATAAGTTTCTTGCTAATAGCAAACTCTATGGTGATACACATGTTAATTTCAAATTGAATAGGGTGGATGCAAGAAACAATGATAAAATCCTTAGAGATTATGTTAGAAAATTCTGGATTCTACATTAAGTATTTGCATATTTTGGACATACTTTCAGCTGGAAAAGTCTCAATGAGACTAAGAAGAGATTAAGCACACTTTCAACTGGAAATATTTATGTTAAACAAGTAGGAGCCTTATGACATAGTATCATTTTGTCATTTCATTTCTGAAATCCTTTTTATTTTGGGATGTTATTGCCTTGCCAGATGATAGATTCTATCATTGTAGTCATTCATGGACCTTACAATTTTTTCCTTGCGGTATGCAATTGTTAATTTTTTTTTCAATTTTTTCTCCTTCTCAGGTAGCTGAGCGTGCTTTGTTTTTGTGGAACAATGATCACCTTGAGAACTTAATTATTCAAAACCGCAAGGTTATACTGCCCATTATTTTCCCTGCTTTGGAGAAAAATGCTAGAAATCACTGGAATCAAGCTGTACAAAGCTTGACTCTAAATGTCCGCAAAATCTTCTGTGATCTAGATCCTGAGCTGTTCAAGGAATGCTTGCTTAAGTTTCAGGAAGACGAATCAAAAGTAGATGAGATTGAAGGGAGACGTGAAACTACATGGAAACGCTTGGAAGAACTTGCTGAAAAGAAAGCTTCTGGTAGTGAAGCAGTGCTAGTTCCCCGCAAAGCAATCGCTATTCGCTCATCAGGTTAGATACAGAGATCTGTTGGTACTTTTAAGAGTATCAGTTTTTCTATTGAGATGGCAGTTGGGTGGTGGAATATTGCCAATTTCTTGCCTACTACAGGAATCTGAGATTGCTGTATGGTACGTTCCAGCCGATTAGTGAAGCCTTATAAACATTTTTGTTAAATTAATATATTTATTCTTGTCCTTGTTCTATTCATATACTTCTTGGTTAGCACCAAATTACATATCCATAAACACATTCAATGGTAAACGGAGGAAAATAAAAAAAAGTCACAGTGATAGTCTGTATTATTAGTTAATCACTTTCGTTGCTTTCTTTCTGAGTTTCCTTATCCGCATGTACTAAAGAACATTGTGTTAAGCTTTAGTAAAAGGGAAAAAAATAAAAAGCTCTGGGTAATCACGAGCATCAGTTAGCAGCATTGTATCTCACTTTAGATGAAGCTGTGTGATCGGTGACCATAAAGAAACGAGGCGTTAAAAAGGATTGTTAACCAATTACTTGGTTTACATCAAAACCAAAGTGACAACGATTTATAGTAAATAAAGAATTGATTTAATAGTGTAAGGTCTTGAGATTTTGAAAAGACGATTAATAATGAAAAGTTTTTTGTTGGATGTCAAATTAATAATGAAAAGTCGGTAGGGGGCTGTTTTAGCTTAATCAGAGGTCTTGAGTTTGAGTTTCTGAGTATGCAGTTGTGTTAAAACTCTTGAGAGAGAGTTTTGCCGTCCTTTGGGTCTTGTCCGATTCGAATTCGGATTAGTTTTATACCAAAAGTATGAAAATATCGGATGGTTTAAACCGAAAAAAAGAAAAGCTGAGAATCCGTATCTGATGTCAGGTATGCCAAAAAGAGGGGGAGAGACTCCTTGAAAAAAAAGATATAAGTGAACGAAAATTTTTTTTTTCAAAACTTTATTTTTATTTCGAATAAAAATTTACAATAACAAAAAAGAAAATATCCAAACAACGGTAAACACATTTATGTCATCGATTTTAATTTCAACTAACTATTAAAAATTTCGGATAAATATCACATTATCAAAGTCAACAAAATTAAAAATAAAAATTTCATTCTATTAATTGAACTTATTTAACAATTCGTAAAAATGTAAGAATTATAGAAATTAAATTCACCATTACACTAAATTATACAGTTTGACCAATTTAATTTTTTTTAAATTTCTTTAACTTTGAAGAACAAAAAATAATTATTTTCTTTTAAGCTGTGGAATTTGTTGAACCTATTCAAAAAAAAAAAGGTTATGAACCGATTATTGATCCAATGCTTAAAATTGCGTGATAAAGTTGCTATGGTGGCAGAATTCGAAGAAAGCATCTATCCAAATAAAAACATTCAAAATCTTTGTTTATTTTTAATTTTAATTATATCCAAGTTATTTGTAGTTTTTTCTTTTGGCCAGAATCATTAGTGGTATTTGGGTGAACATAGAAAGAAAGAAAAAAAAATAGCCAAATATACCATTCATCTTTTGTAAAAAATAAATATAAGTGTTTACCATTTTATTATATTAAATTCAGTCTTTAAATTTTGATTTTATTATAAATAAACTATCAACTATTCGAAATCATGTAATTAAATCTAAATTTATTAAATGATATTAACTTCTGTTAATATTGTACATGTGACATGTCATATGGTAATCAATTAAACTATTTACATTAGCTCTTATATAGGATGTCTTAATAACAATTAGTGTTATTTAACAAATTTAAATTTAATTACATAAGACAATTAATGTTATGGATAATTATTACATATACTGATAGTGGAGTTTTTTTACTCCACAAGCAGCGTTAAGATCGTAACACATGTCCTGTTTTATTTATTTTAATATTTTTATAAGACACATGTCATGATCTTAACGTTGCTTGTGGATTAAAAAAACTCCACTGTCAGTGTATGTAATAATTATCCTAATGTTATTTAATAAATTTAAACTTAATTATATGATTTTAATTAAAAATTTATTTACCATTAAATATTGGATACTCAATTTCATTTTATGTTTTGACTATTAGAAAAAACAAAAAAAGACTTCTGCTCTTTTGTCGAACTTTTTTTTTTTTTTACTATTTCTAAATGTACTCAGATGCTTCATTTACGGGCAGTGAAGTGAAGTAAGGTTCTTGTATCAAGGTTCTGCCTTTCGGTCACTTTGTTCTCTTTCCTCTCTCTTTCCTTTTCTCCAATAGCTCAAAGTAAATTCAGAAGGAAAAACGAAGTTAAAAAAGGAAAATCTAAAACTTTTTTTTCCCTGTGTTCAACTCCTGTATCAAGTTATTAGCTTTCCGTAATCGTCAAAGGCTCTACTCTCTTCCGGGTTTGCTTTTGTCTTCTACGTTGTTTTGCTTAATGTTGTTGTTGTTATTGTTATGTTATATAAGCATCTTTTATTAATGAACAAAAAAAAATAAGCATCTTTTATTTATTTATTGCCTCGTACTACCTATAATGGATGCTAATTTGGTGTTCTTCTGATCAAGCCCAGATCCTGTCATCAGTTGACCCATCTGACTTTGGCCGCTGATTTTGCGAAGAAGAGTTAACAGGGAACCGCATAGAAACCAGGAGCTTCTGTTTTTCTTGTATATTTTTAATTCTTAAAATTTGTAGTTTGGCTCCCAGTTTTTAGTGGGGTTTTAGTTTTTCTTCAATTTTCAGCTTAATTTAAGTCAATAGGTGTTGTCTTTGTGTTTTATAATTGTATAGAGTAACGAAAGTTGTAAAATTTTAGTATAAGATGATTGGTAAAAGGAAGATTTTTTGCTCCGACGGATGCTCTAGGGGCTCGTCAAATTTTTATCCGGATAGGGGTTTCTACATCTGGGATAGTTTATAGGGTTGGGTCCATTTTGTTTCTTGGCTTGGAATGAACTCAGTGTGTCCGAGTTGTCTTCCCTGTTTGTGAAGTTGAAGTTCCTTTCTTTTAATGGACTGGGTTCTGCTGTAAAGGAAATTTAGAACGTGAATTTGTTTCTTTCTTTTGGTTGGAGATATGATCAAGCAGATACTGGGGAGGCTTCCTCGAAAGCCGTCTAAGTCATCTGAGAATCGTGAATTTGGGGGTTCATCCGCTCCTCTGAATAATTCTTCCAACTCAAGAAGCAGTGATATTGTGGGTAATCATAGCCTGGTAATTGACAGTGCGCCTCTTTCTGGTCCTAGTTCTACTTCTACTTTCGGATTCAGCCATGGAAGTAAACTCGCCCACGCTGTCAATCATAAACTGAATGGGGATTCAGTGACTGCTTCATATGAAGCATTGCCGGGATTTAAGGATGTACCTAGTTCTGCGAAGCAAAACTTGTTTCTTAAAAAGCTGAATTTGTGTTGTGTTGTGTTTGATTTCACTGACCCAATGAAGAACTTGAAAGAGAAAGACATCAAGCGGCAGACATTACTTGAACTTGTGGATTATGTTGGCTCCGCGAATGGAAAATTTGCTGAGACTGTCATGCAAGAAGCTGTAAAGATGGTGTCTGTCAACTTGTTTAGATCCCTTGCTTCACAGCCTCGTGAAAAAAAGGTGCTAGAAGCCTTAGATTTGGAAGAGGAAGAGCCATTGATGGACCCTGCATGGCATCACTTGCAAGTTGTATATGAATTCCTTCTGAGATTTGTGGCATCTCCTGAGACAGATGCAAAGTTGGCTAAGAGGTATATTGATCATTCTTTTGTTCTTAAATTATTGGATCTCTTTGATTCTGAAGATCCAAGGGAGAGGGAGTATCTAAAAACAATTCTCCATCGTGTCTATGGCAAGTTTATGGTGCATCGTCCATCTATCAGGAAAGCTATTAACAACATTTTCTTCTATTTTATTTTTGAAACGGAGAAGCATAATGGGATTGCTGAGCTTTTAGAGGTTTTGGGAAGTATAATCAATGGGTTTGCTCTGCCACTCAAAGAAGAACACAAGTTGTTCCTTGTCCGGGCACTAATACCTCTTCACAAACCAAAGTGCTTGCCAATGTACCATCAGCAGTTATCATATTGCATCACACAGTTTGTTGAGAAAGATTGCATACTAGCTGATGCTGTTATAAGGGGATTATTGAAGTATTGGCCAATTACTAATAGTTCAAAGGAAGTCTTGTTCCTTGGTGAGCTGGAAGAGATTTTGGAAGCTACTCAGCCTGCTGAATTTCAGAGATGTATGGGACCTTTGTTCAACCAAATTGCACGTTGCTTGAGCAGTTCACACTTTCAGGTAATAAGCTACTTACTGTTGAACTTTCTCTTCATTCCTCATTGTGTTAAATGCCCTTGTTTCATCGTTCCTGTTGCTTATTTCATGGTTCTCTATCCTGGTGAACCATGGAAAACACTCCTTGACTTATTTCAATAAATTAAATGGAGGAAAGGAGTGGTTCTTTCCTCGGTCTTTCTCTCTTTTATTTATTTGTTTGTTTATTTTTTTGGGGGAAGAAGGGTCCTTTTTGGACATCTTTCATACAAACCTGAAGGTGATGGTTCACTGCTTTCGTTTGATTGTAATTTGCACCACGCCACTCCAGTGATTTTTTTACAATCCACTTCTGAATCAGATGATTAAGAAGATGGACTATATGTTAGCAAATAAGATTTGATCACCTACAAAGTTTAGTCCATTAGGTAAGGAGCTTTTTCTTGCCAACCAGGGTTCAATCTTTGTGGGGAGAATTTCGGCAGAAAATTTTTAACTGCACTAGGCTGATGCAGGAGAGTATGTCCTTGTGATCGCGTGGGTAAGGGATTAGGCCTAAATAAAACTTGGAGACGCACCTAATTGTATTACCATATTATAAAAAATAGATTTCATTAATTCCTAAATGATATTTCTTTTCTGCTCTCTGTTGTACACAAGTCTATATGTTAGCAAATAAGATTTCATCACCTACAAAGGTTAGTCCATTTGGTAAGGAGCTTTTTCTTGCCAACCAGGGTTCAATCTTTGTGGGGAGAATTTCGGCAGAAAATTTTTAACTGCACTAGGCTGATGCAGGAGAGTATGTCCTTGTGATCGTGCGGGTAAGGGATTAGGCCTAAATAAAACTTGGAGACGCACCTGATTGTATTACCATATTATAAAAAATAGATTTCATTAATTCCTCAATGATATTTCTTTTCTGCTCTCTGTTGTACACAAGTCTATATGCTTGAGCTTATGAGAACCAATCTCATGCTGCTTGAGCTTTATCTAGTCTGGTATGGATGAAGTTGTAAATAGACAAAACTAAGTTTTCTCATGTCTCTGCCTAAGCCTGAAGATGTTAATACTCTAAAGAAAGTCTAAACTTGATATACAGTTCTCGTTGGTAGCAGCCATAAAAGTATTCTGATGGGTGATTTGACAATGGTGTTCAAATATCAACGAGCTAACTGTTGGAACTTAATGATAGATGGCTGCTTATCGGCTTAACGGTGTAAATATGTGTTGAACTGGATTATCATGCTGAGAAACCCTACCAATAATCTTTTATTGGCTTGAAGATGGAAAAAATGGTTGATGTTCTCGCTGTGCACTGAAATAGTTGATACATCTACGAACCTATCTATTCTGTGTTTCTGAACTTTCATGGGTTTGGATCAACATTCAGTGTTTTGCCTAGTGGTCCTTTTTGTTATACAATTTGAATTTGCTATCTAGCTATCTCCAACATAGACACTTGAGAATCTTACCAGAGAGCAGATAGACAGAAGCAGAGGTTTTATGGCATTGTTTTCAGACTTTTGCATTGGGTGGGCTATCCTGTAGTTGAGACTTGAGATGATGGCAGAAGAGTATTGGCGGATTGGAATAATGAGTTGAAATACTGAAAACTGAGATGGCAGCAGAATAGTAATCATGAAGAATTTGGTAGTGTGTTAGATGCTAAAGCAGCTGTGGTCTTGAGTGTGTTGGGTTAGTTGATAGTCTGCAGTTATGGCACTGTGGCCGTTGTTCCAGTTGCAGTTGTTTCTCACTTGAGTGGTGGTGGTATCATGGTAGCAAATGTGATTTTGATGACTTCTGGTGTTGGTATTGCATAAATAGTCGTTATATTGATAAATTAAATCCAAGTCAAGTTTCATATTTTGTCTTGTTAAAAAGTGTAAATTTGCTTTCTTGCCTCCCAGGTTTTAGTTCATGAGGTGAAGATTGCTTGTGCTGTGGCAGGAAAGATGCGTTTTTTGTGCCTGAATTTTGTTACATACTACTATTAAGAGGTTTAACCAGTTAGTGGGGTTGTTTCTATAACTTGGGCTGCATTTATATGCATATATATATGTATGCGTGTGTGTGTATTAAATTTCTCAGACCCATTAATTGCTAGTGATGCATGAGGGCTACGTCTCTTTAGGGCATTTTGTAGTTGGCTTCAGGGCCAATCTGTATGCATGTCTTTAGGCTATATGTGATTAGCACTTTAACCCTTGCTCTAATGAGCAATAACATGTGTGCAATGATAATATAGTTCAATGCCTACAGCTCTTAAATTATGGTGTTAGCATGTAAAAGCAATCATTTGAATGCATATGATTTTCTATTATGACTTTAGGGGAAGAAAATTGGCTATAAATACTTGATCGGTTCCATTTTTTACAATTTAATTTTAAAAAAATTGAGGTTTCCTTTGTATATGGGAATTTTTTTGGTATGGTAATGGTTTAAAATTCAAGTTTCCAGAATGAGATTTATGTCTCAGTTATGACATATCTTGATAGGATTTTATTTTGCCTCTGCTGAAATACTTGGTTTCATGTGTGGTTTTCCTGAACTTAAGATCACTAGTACTTTGCTTTTACAGGTAGCAGAGAGGGCTTTGTACTTGTGGAATAACGATCACATTGAGAACTTAATTAGACAAAACCGCAGAGTCATACTGCCTATTATATTCCCTGCCTTGGAGAAAGCTGGGCATAACCACTGGAATCAGGTGGTCCAGAGCTTGACACATAATGTTCGGAAGATATTTTCTGATGTTGATACTGAACTATTTGAGGAGTGCTTGAACAAGTTTCAAGAAGATGAAGACAAGCTAGAAGAGATCAAAAGGAAGCATGAAGCCACTTGGAAGTGCCTAGAAGAGATCGCATTATCAAAAGCTGCGAATGGTGAAGCAGTTCTTGTCTCTCATATTGTAGCCTCTCAGACATCATGAGCACCATTGTTGATTGACCTGACCCTAGCCAATCATCAAATTTATCTGGGTTGTAGCCACAAGATGCTTCAAGTGCCCAGAGAAACTAAACTCTCATGAATCGTCATCTTTTTGCGACCAAAATCTTGAGTTGGCTTGGTGTACCTAATGATCGATATCTTTTAGCTGCAATGAAGTCTCTCATTTGTGGTACTCATACAAAGCAAATAGAAGTTAGTAGCTGCTTGCTCACTTCCTTTTAGGATGAAGAAGATGTAACTAGCATCTGTCCTCTTCTTATAGTTGGGGTTTGGAGAATCATACAAAGGTCTACAGTCACAGGTAATTTATATTCTCATTTCTTTCATGCGAGTATCATCTGCTTGGTGCTCACCTTTTGTTCTTACAAACGTAAACTTTTGTTGGTGTGCCTCTGTTAATACAAATATTGATAAATTTGGATGGGATTTAATTAAAGCTTCATGCTATTTTATTGTTTTCAATTCTCTCTCGCCGTCTCACGTAACGAGTGCGAATATTTGCGAAGTGGAATGGCATCAGGGGAATATCATTTAGTGCAATTGCTTTTCGTTTTCGGCTTTAATGAACTGAAAACGATTCATTGTGTTTGAAGAAGCGGAAGCTGCTAACATCATACAATTATATTATACCTTATAATTTTCATTAACTTCACAAAAATGTGTCCTAAAATTCTTAGTCCTTCAATGGATTATACACATTTTCAAAGCTTAGAGATCGAGAGAGACGATTGAAGTTTGAAATGTTCAATTTAAAAAGTCACATTTAGAGTAGCTAAAAAGTATCCTTTTTATAATTTAAATTTTAGTATAGAGCTTAAACTTTGCTTGATAAGGTGAAAAAAATATGGAGAGATGAAAAATCGAAAGAGGGAAAATAGGAAGAGATAGAGAACAATAATTTTTTTCTTTAGGTTTTTGGTAGTAGAGGCGGTTATAGATCAGATTGGTTCAGTCTTGGGTTCGGTCAAATCGGTTTTGGCCCATAACATATGTGAATCGGGTTGAACTAGTTCACAAAGTTGGTCGAGTACGGTTGGATTACACAGTTAATAACTTTGAATTGGCCCGGCTTTGCAGCTTGGTTTAATAGTTATTGAGCTGAGTCGGATTGAATAGGGTTCGTTATTTTTTTAAATATATTTTATTTCTTTTTTAAATTTATTTATTAATTTTAATCAAAATGAATATTAATATATTTTTATGATTTAATCTAATAAATTTATTTTTATAATAAATAATGTTAATAGTTATTATAATAAATAAAGCTATTACTTATATAAAAAAGTAATTGTAATAAAGATAAAGTTTTTAATATTATCTAATAAAGTTATTGTTATAATAAAATAATAAATAATGATATTATTGTCATAACGTTTCCTAGGGCTACAACGCTAGACATTAAACAAATGTAGTCGCCACCAATCATTTTTAATCTAGGTGTGATTGGCCACCTAAATGACTCTAAGTACTGGTTTACATTTTAAGTTTTGGATTCGGGAGTTCATTTACATGTATGGAAGGTTATAGCACCCCTGCAACGCCCAAAATTGGTACCATTTTAATCTTGTGTTATTTTAACTTAGTCTTAGTTATGTGACCTTTATATTTTATTATTTGGATATTGAAGATTCTTTTAAGAATCCTCCATCATTCTGGATGAACTCTTAAAAAATTTTCTTACTTTAAGAGTATTCAAGGTGTACCATTCGACTTCCTTGAAGAGGCTCCGTCGTTGGAAGTATTTTAGAATTTTATTATTCGTTAATTTATTTTTTATTTAATTATTTTTATTATTTTTATTTTAAAATATTATTATTTTTTATATATTATTTATTAATATTTTTAGGATTGTTGGTATTTAATATTGAGAATATCTCCTAAATTTTTCATCATTCTGGATAAACTTAGAAGAACCCTCTCACCTAGGAATTCTCCAAGTGTTACTCATTTGCAATCGCTTTGAGGATTCCATCATCGGATTTAATTATATGTTTTTTATTTATTATTATCCTAAAAATTTTACTATTATGTTTATTATATATATATATATATATTTTTACGATTATGATTTTTATGTGTTATTCTATTTTAATAATTTGGAGAATAAAGTTTAACCTTCATTTTTTGAAAATACCTTTTAAATCTTCCATCGTTCTGGATAGATTTAAAAAGAATTCTCTTACCTAGGAATTCTTCGAGTGTTACTCATTCGTAATCGCCTCGAAGATTCTATCATCGGAATTATTTCAATCTCTCTCCATATTTTATAATTCTATTAAATTACTAATATTATATGCCAATCAAATTAATTATACAAATTATTCTTTATTTTACAAATTATTAGATTTTATCAAATTATTAATTAACAAATTATTATTGAATTAATATTGTTAGCATTATTAAAACAAAAATTAGCCATTATTAAAATAAATATTAACGTACAAATTGTTATCACGTTATTTATATGTTAAATTATCAACTATTAATTAAATATATAAACAATTAATGCCTAATCATATATACTAACCCAGCAGTCATGCATTATCCATTAATTAATTAAACATCTTTTTACTAACCTGTAGAGGGGCTGAAACTGAGCTTGCTTCTTGGTATTTCCCTAGTTACAGCTCACGTGGTATGATGAGGAACACGGTACAGCGATGAGCGAAATTGAAGCTTGACCGTGCAAGTGGCGGAAACTCAATCTTTGAAGCAGTGCAGAATAGAAAAAAATTGCAGCCAATAATGATGAAGATCCGGCGATACAGGGGTAAAGATACAGCAACCGTAGATGACAGCAGCGGACGGTGGTGATAAAACAAATGAAATTGGGTTCGGTGATGATATAATGTTGGACTTGGTTCGGTTTTGAGGTGAGTAAAAACGTAGAAGTGGAATAGGGTAATGATGGCAGCAAGCAAGTGACTAGTAAAGATAATAATGGATAATTAAATTTTGCTACGGTATTGGGTACAAGAAAGAGATGACGGCTAATGGCAGCAATTTGATCAATTTATTTTTTTTCTCTTCGAGGATTCTCCCCCAGACTGATATTTGAGCTTAATTTATAGTCAAATTAAGATAAAGATCAAGATTGATTCAATTTGAATCAAATTTGATCTCATCTTTTATTTAAATTTTGTAATTATCATTTTATTATCTTTTTATTTTTCATTGGTTTATCTTCTTTTTTTTAAATTAAATTATTATTTATCTGAAACAAAAGGATAAAAGATTATTTATTCAAAAATATACATATGTCTAAAGACAAGACGATATTTACAAAAAATAAAAATAAAAATAAAAATAAAAAATGAAATGAAGATTGAATAAATGGGTTAAGCTTCATAGATGGGTCAAAACAGATTTAATAAGTCCCAAACCAGCAGTCCATTAAAGCTTTTACAAAAAATCTAAATTTTGATTAAATTTAATTATAACAAAATTCTAATTATAAATTAGAACCAATTATAATCCAATTTAATTAACTTAGATTAAATTGATTAATCCATTGAATGGTCCGGATAAAATATGGTGTCTATAATTATAATAAAGTTATTATAACTTATTTAATAAAGTTATTAGTTTAAAAAATTATAATACTTTTAAAATTTTTTAATTTTGTTAAACTTATTTATTACATTTGAAATATAATTAGACTTATTATTTATCATTTAAATAAAAGTAAATTTGTCATTTTGCATTTAAAATATTTATTTATTTAGTATGTTTTTAAAATATTCATTCATTTTACATTTTCAATGTTTATTATTTTCTAAACTTATAAGTTATAACATTAATTTATTTGGTATTTAACAATATTAATAAATGAAAATAATGAAGGAGAATAGGAGAGAGTAGGAGACCAAAGTTTTTTTACGTAGAAAATCTTTTCAAAAGTTAGAAGGGTAAAAACCATATGATCGTAGTCTATAAAAAAATTTATTATGGTATATTTACAATTTTTACATACAACTTACAAAGAAAGAAAAATTAAATTGTTTCCTATTCATCATAATTTATACCAATCATGTTGGAAATTTTTTCCTCTTCTTTCGAAATATTATTGGTGAACTCATTAATCATTCAAAGTTCATTATTACAAGATTCCACTTCAAACCAATCTTTAAAGCATGATAGCATGCATAATGAATCCGAATTAAGACTAGTTCAGTGGTCTCTAATGATTATTCCACATGTCGAGAATGCGGATTTTGAAGCAACGGATAATACTTGCACAGCAAAAACATATCGGGCCATGGATGCTAAAATTGAAAATTTTCTGTGATTTTCTTTTACTTTATTAGAGAATATCAAAGTTTTTGTCTATTTGAAACTCTTGACTTAACAAAAATTCTATCTCATTAAAGCTAGAACTTTGTCGAGTTATTGATCTGAATTCGCCAGCTTTTTCTTTTAGTTTCATTCTCTTCTTTGCCGCTTCTTTAATTGCGTTCAAAATGTCTTTTCCTTTGTTTCCACCACCACTCTCGGTTTCTTTGTTTGATTTTTTTTGTCCTCGGTTGAATTACTCCCTCTCACATTCATAAAAATTAAACAATTCTCGAAAAATAATTGTTAACTGAGGACTTTTGGTCCTCAATAGAATCAAACCCAAAAAAATTTTTATAACAATAAAAAAAATCTTTATATCTACCTCACCTTGACTAAGATTTAATAAAGTTGCAATACGATAAATAGGAGGAATTCTTTTTCAATATTTTTAAAATTTTTCCTCGTCATTTACAAAAGAAGATAAAGTTTCATGATCCCTAAATTTTAAAAATTTATCAAATATTGTAAAAACAATAGGAACAAAATAAGATGTAATTTGATAATATTAAGTTGAAAATCTTTTGGTTGCATATTTAAAAGTAGATAATAAATCAACACAACATTTAATAAAAATCCAATCTTCATCATAAATTACTAAAATCGAGCTATTTGTATAAATGTTATAAAAGGAGTACTAAGGTCTTTATAAGGTAAAATAGAAACAAGCAAACGATGGAATGAGTACCATCTTATTTTCATAAGAAGTGGAAACACTTTAACATCTATATTATTTGCTTAACAAATCTGCTTCCATTCACACTTGTGATTTGGGCTGCCAATCTTTTTTGCTAAAGTTTTAATTTTATCAATAGGACGTATGCCACTACCACTACCACTACCACTACCATTAAAACCATTTTGAACTCACAAATTTATAATGTGACATGCACATTTAACATGAAAAAATACACCTTATATAATTGGGTTTAAACTTTTAATTAACCTAAGAATAGTTGTGGTATTACTCGAAGTATTATCTAAAGTAATAACAAAAACTTTATTTTCAATTCCATACAAATTACATACATTAGTAATATATTTATTAATATCATATGCATTATACAATTTTTCTATTACATCTAAGGATAAAATGTGTTTTTGTATGCACTAATATTCATCTATCCAATGACAAGTTATAACAAGTGAATAAGATTACTAAGTTTATGAATTAAAGCTTGCCTATATTCTTTAAACATATTTATGTAATTTTTTTTCAATGTATGTCTAGAAACGGATTTATATGTAGGTTGTAATTATTGACAAACAAAATCTAAAATTTTCACATATTGTGAATGGTTGTTTAGTTTTAACTACAAATCTAACTAAACTACGCCTAGCTTCAACATTTTCAAAAGTGAATTTTTTTCCACTATCATGTACATTAATTTGAGATTGTTTACCTTCCTTAATTTCTTCTTGTACCAAATTTGGATTGAATTTATGTGCACCAATTAAATGTCTTTTATGTATCTCCACCACTTCCACCGAAGTTATAAGCATAGGCCATTTTACATATTTTACAAATAGCTTAATATTCGTCCATACCTTCTTTTTAGACAATGTTGAAATACTCCTATACCTTTTTTTAGTATAGTTACTCTCGTCTTCAGTCTTGATGTTGTGGTAGCAGTGGTGGTAGCTAATGATGTGTTTGACCACTATGATGATGTATCGACGCTAAGGGCAGTTCTTCTTTCAGATGAATATTGGATTCGAATTCATTGAAAGATTTGTCACCCAAATTGGAGATTTGAATAGAACTGAAATGATGAGAAACAGAACATGAATGACGAAAAAAATTTGACATTTGGTTAATTACATCATAATGGTTAATATCATTACATCTAAATATGATTTAAAAGTTTGCAAGGATCAAAGTAACATTTCTTAACTAAATTGGTGAAATAAATGTTGTGGTCACTTAAATTACAAGTACCATTGTTTATTTTATTTTATTTTGATGAATTGACATATAATTCAAAAAATGGGCTTAAAATCAAATGGACTAATAGTAATACCAACCCTATAAAAAATTTCATTTTCATTAATCAAAATCAATTTAATATAATAATATTTTATTAAATTAAAATAATTTACATAATAAAACCCTATAAACAAAGGAACCAAATAAATAAATATGTTAAATAAATAAATAAATAAATTAACATCTTACATAAATTGTTTATTTAAGACGTTCTAACATGACAATTAAATAAATTGTTTATGCATTTTAAGGCCTTCTAACATGACCAATATAAATTTCATATAGTAATATTTTGTTAAATCAAAATATTTTACATATTAAAGACCCTATAAATAAAGGGATCAAATAAATAAACAAATATGTTAAATAATTAAATAAATAAATTAACATATTAAATAAATAAGCAATTGATTTAAATATAAATTTTATCAAGTGTTAATCATTTTGCATAACTAATAATATAGAGGGCATTATTAATAGATGTGCTTGAACTGGTGGCAGATATTGTGGATAAAAAGAGGGGTGGATGGAATATTAATTGAATTACTCAATGGATCAATAAGGAAGAGGGGGAGGCAATTGAAGAGATAAGTATTACTCAGGGAGGAGGAAATTATAAACTGATATGGCCGCATTGTTATAGTGGAATTTATGCTGTAAAGAGTAGCTACTATATCGAGGGGAGTAAAACAAGACACGAAGCAAATGGTCCCTCTACTTCACATACTGTAGATGGTTTGGTTTGGCAGATGGTATGGAAGCTAGAAGTCCCAAGTAAAATAACGAATTTCATTCGGAGATGTTGTAGCAAAGCAATTCCAGTATGATGTTTGTTATGGAAGAGGAACATTATTAAGTATCCAATTTGCAAAATTTGCCAAATGGAAGAAGAATCAGTGGAACACATGCTGTTGCTATGTAACTGGACCAAAGGGATATGGTTTGCTGCTGGATTTGTTATGAAAATTGAAAGAGGTGCTATTACCACTTTTGATAAATGGCTGATTGATAGTATTGAAGCTCTAGATGCAGAGTTCAAGATGGAAATTATGACTAGAATTGCTTTTATTTCTTAGAATGTGTGGAAGGCAAGGAGCAGTTGGTTTATGGGCAAAAACCGATAAATGAAGTGCTGGTGGTTAGAAGGATTTTTGAAGGAGTTAGTGAATGGCTTCATCGAGATGTAGAATCTGCTTTCATTTCTAGTAGATACTTAGGATGTCAGAATGAAGACTCTATTTAGTGGAAGAAACCAAATGAAGGATGGATCAATATTAATTGTGATGGTGCTTTCAATGGTAAAAAAAATGTAGCTGGGTTGGGAGTAGTTATTAGAAACCATGAAGGATGCGTAGCGAATAGTTTTAATAAGAAATTCATAGCGTGTAATGCTCTGGTTGCAGAGGCTGTAGCAGTAAGAAAATGTGTGGGATTGCAGCAGAATGGAAGTATCAGAAAGTCATTTTCGAAGTTGATTCTCTAGCCATATACGAGATAATAAAGAAGAAAAAGGTGGATATTGATTGGAGAATATGGCCTATTATGAAGGATGTGTTGATTTGGCTAGAACTTATTCCTGAATGGAAGATTGAGTGGGCAAGAAGAACAGCTAACAAGGCAGCAAACTGGATTGCTAAGCAGTCTAAGAAGAGGATGTGTCACGCTGGTTGGACCAGTTATTTTACATCCTCTTTGGTGGGTATTTTAGATAAAGATGGGCTTCCACCTTCGCCTAGATGATTTTTTTTTGCTTTCTGAGTTTAAGCTTTAGAGTTTCATATACTGTTTCACTGGTAGCTTGCTCAGTTACTATGTACTGCCTTGTAAGGTTTTGTTTCACTTTTTCAATAATAGAGGAATTTTTTACCAAAAAAAAAAAAGAATGGTCGTGTTTTAAAATCAAAATCAATAAATAATACAAAGGGCATTATAATAAAATGTCATCAAGTAATCTTATGTTTCTCCAACAAAACACAGAAATTTTACATTCACCCTATGCAATTAAATGCAAGAATCTAATATTCCCAAAAATTCATCAAATAAATTGATCTGGGATAAAATGATTCTCAAAAAGAATCTTAAAATTCATTAACCAAACGCCCCAACGTGTAAAACCTTATTCCTTTGATAATATGGATAGTCGCATAATGGGTTTTCAAGCTTCCTTTTAACAAGTAGTGTTTCTATATGTATACAGTTTTTAATGCTTTGTTTTTCATTTGCTTTTCAAACTTTGTTAATTTACATTTAGTCATTTAAATTCTAGCAAGCATTTTAATTCATTAATTGTTTGTTTCAATCTTTAAGTAATTTAAATTCAATTTCATTCACTCAAAAATTTTCTTTTTCTATTTCGGCTGTCTTAGTTCTTGAAGTTTCAATTCTATTTGTTACTGGTTTGAATTAATTACTTTTTAATTTTGTTTAGGTAATTAACTTTACGAGTGTAATGTATTATTATCGAGTCTTGAGCCTTTAATTTACATGTTCATTATCTTGGTTTAATTTATTTTGGTAAGTATTTGATTTAATGACTAAAAGGTTAAAACATAAAATTTTCCCTTTACTTTGAGTTCCAGTTCTGTCCAGTTTTGGAGTTTGTTTTCAGCCATTGTTTAGCTTTTTTATAGTTTTAATTTTTATTTCACTGATAATTTAGTCTAGTTTATTAGGGAATTAAAAGATTTAATTTAGGGTAAGGTTTTAATTGTATAAGAAATTAGTTTAGTCAAAACAGCCCAGTAGGTAGTTGGTTCTGCTGCTTACTATCAATTCAGTTCTTACTTGTTTGGTTACTGTTTTATTGTTAAAAAAATTGTAAAAACATTATAGTTAATGGTTAAGAGTCTAGTTTAATTATGTTAATCAATTTTAGTTCCCTAAAGTTCATTTTTGTCAAATTAAATGCAAAATAATATCTGGTTTTCCAGCATTTTGTCCTGTTTCGGTTTCAGTGCTGTTCGAGAATTTTTATTTCAATAGTAGAATTCTAGAATAATAAGTTATTTAAATTTCAGAAGTTTTAGTTAAGTAGTTTAATTGAAATAATTTTGGAACAAGTTTAATGCAAGTAGTAGAGTTTGGTTTTAGATAAGGAAAATGTAGGGTAAGTAGAACTTTACATGTTTGTCAACTCATAAATTAACTATCATTTTTTGCTAAAAATTATAAAGAGATTTATAAAGTCATTGTGGGAGATTTGGACCAAATACTCTAAAAGGTTTCCATGATGGACAACCAAGTGCTTATTGTTACAAAGAATGACAATGGTTCAAGCCAACAGTTGACGACCAAAGAGATTCATGAGGCAACAAAAAATCAACTGAATCGGATTCCTTTCTTGATAAATATTGGTGATCCACATTTTTTGCAAACTTAAAGTCGAAAAAAGGGTTGTCTTGAGTCTCAAAGTGGAAGACTCAAGAGGAGGTTTGAGATAGCTTTGACTCATACAACTATAAAAAGGCGATCGTGTCAAATTTGTGGAGGGTATGACCATAAAAAGTGTAGATGTAAAGGAATAGGAAAGTCTACAAATATCTCAACATCTAGTATTTTAGAGTGAAAGGTATGACTTTTGATGAGTTTATTTACAACTTTTTTATGTTATAATATGCTTCTTTAATTAATTTTTTTTGAATTTTTTTTCAGATTTTCTTTTGCTTGCAAAAGCACAATATGTGGAGATGTAAATGAAGAATAATGCTTTGAAAAAGAATTAAAGTGTACAAGTTTTTATTTTACATTTTTTCATGGATAAGATGTTATGGTATAATTTGATGAACAATTTTTATCATTTTTTAAGTACATAACTTATTATTTTATTATTAAGTAGTAATAATACCATTGAAATGCTTCAAGTATTGTCTATCTTCCAATGATATGGATAAATCTCATTGTAGCTCTTACTTTTAATTATTGATTTTTTACTTTTGAAGCTATAACATTTACTTTGCTTTGGGGTTCATGCCTGAGAACTCTTATAAAGCTTAGGTGTAGGATTTAGATGTGCATTAGCCAATGATTTTGTTTTGGCTTTACTTTCGGAATTATAACCGTTTCGAAAACTTGTGCAATTAGTGACCATATTTCAGATTTATAAGTCCTTGTTAATTTACTATCCATAGTATAGCCATATGAGTATCAATAAAATAATTAACATTCACATACTTGTATACAGTTTCTTCATGTAACACGTAAAGCTATAACATATTTAAGTTATGATCAAAAGCAATAAAGAAAGTTTGCATTGCCTGTAAATACTATGACCTCAGTCCGCTAAATTTCTAGCACTGAAAATCTCAGAAATCTCAAGAAAAGCTCACATCTTGACTTAAAACTATTAAAGTCTTTGAAATGCCATGTTACCTAAATATCAACAAAATATTGGACATAAGCACATAACTTGTTATCTAAATTATATATAAATAATAGTAATAGAAATTATAGAAAAGACAAATTAAATTGAAAAGAAAATTAGAGCTAGTTAACATTGGGAAAAAAGCTGGCTAAACTTTAATTATAATAGTGCAAGAGAATTCCAATAACGTCATAACTGTTAAGTTTGAGAGAAACAAGGCCTTCAACATGGGCATTTGGGTTTCTTTTTCTTTAATTTTCACATTTTTATTTAATTCAGAAATAAATTAAATAGTTCAAATTCTTTGTTCACAGACAAAGAAACCTTTTTTTTTTGCTCAACCAAAAATAAATTCATTGATAAAAGACATTGCAGTAGATAAATCCCTCTATAGAAGGGTCCCAAGGCAACCCAAAAATTGAAATCAGTCTATTCTAACAGAAAGACAACAGCTACAATACAACAAACTTAACAGTAAAAGCCACAGATAAAATAAACCACTCTTCCTAGAAAAAGAATTGCCAGTCACTTAGAAAACCGCCCAATGAAAAAGTAGTTGAAGCATGAAGAATCACCCACCAAAACACAAAATTCAGCACACCTTAAGCAGATACCATTCACTTTAGAAAGTCCTCCTTTGAGACCATACCAAAACAGAAATGAAAGTGCATTCAGGCTTCTCAAACCACTACTGAAGCTACAGCCAGAACACAACTGTGACAAGCATCCCGCCAATACAGCCCACAACATCCAATAGCGCCAACCTACCCCAAACATTCATCATCAAACCGCCACTCGTTGAAACCAATCATCAAACATATAGAGTGTAGCAAATCCAGACAAACAAAACCGATAACCATTCTCAAAGACTGACCCCAACATTTGCTAATAAACAAGAAACCCACATCAAAGCCGATACAACAAAATCAATTAAGCAAGTCTTTTGTAAGCAGAAATTCCCAGCTCTCGAGGTGCCATCGTTGGAGAGGAAACATAGACGCGCGAAGAGAAACAGAGACGGCAGCATAGAAGAGGGAAACATTGACGGTGGGAAGATAACACTAAAACTTTACTTGGTAGGATGGAAAGAAAAGAGGGTAGAAAAAAAATTAATTAATTAAATAATTATGTTTTATAATAATATTTTTATTTTATAATTTAATTATTTGATTAATTAAATTTTTTTATTTGTTTTTTTACTATACTAAGCAAATTTTAAAAAACAGTAAAATAATCGGAGTTAAAGTGTTTTAATTTGAGCCGTACGTTAATTTCGATCTTAAGACTAAAAAAATTGTGTAAAACACTTAAGTTTTACACCGCATAAGTAGATGCTTTCCATATATATATATATATATATATATATATATATATATATATATATATATATATATATATAAAAGACACAATAATTTTCTTTATAAGACACGAGTTTTCTCATTTAAAGAAGTTTACCGGGCATCATCCCGGTAGAGACTGAATATCTGAGCGGGAAACACTTGGATCGACAGCAGCAAATGCAAGTAGCTCTTCATTACGTTCAAAGAAGGCCATTTCCGCTTCACTCAAGGACACCCATGCTTCTATTCCCCCACCGTCCCTTGTATCCATCAATTTGAAGATATTTGGGACTGCAGGACCGGCAACGCTAACCCATATGGGTTTTCCCCATCCAAAATCAGCTTCATATAGATCGAATCTGCACCAACTGAGGCAGTTGTAGAAAGTAATATCATCTCTTTTTGACAGGTTTCCTACTTCTTTGGCAGCCTCAAAAATTGTTGAGATTGCTTCACTCCCCTGAAGTTTCTTCACGTAGTTTTCACCGAATTCTCTGATTCTGTTCCTTAATTGTTTAACCAGGCCCTGCAATTCCGTTTCACCACCCTGCGTCTGTACAGTGAAGTAAGATACAAGATAGCCGACAGAGTTCTCAGGCAGGGGAGGTTTCAACCTTTTACGCAAGTTGACAACTTGGCGCACCACAGAAGACTTCGTCAAACCACCAAGATTTGATGCCGATGCAGCCATTGCGCATTTCCAAATGAGTGCTGCCACAGCTTCAACGCGCGTAGGCTGTGGCACGGCTGTACTAGCGGATCGAGCCTTGAGCATTGAAATCTTTGAAGCATCAAATACCAACCTTCTCATAGCAGCCTTTTGACGCTTGAATTCCATGGCAGGCATTCTGAATGATAAATCAGTAGGTGGTAAAAACGATGCAGCACAACCAAATTCGGGAAACATCACCGCGTTAGAATCCCGTGTAGTGGCAGCCCAACTGTTGATAAATTTGCCCAAGGTGTATAAATCAGCGAACTTGTGTGAAATGCTTGCGCCAATTGCCATGCCACCACATTGAAAGAAGTTGACTTTAACGAGTAATATGCGTCCTGTTGCTGCTTCAGTTGATTCTGGTTGTACAGGAAGAAATTTCCTCAGCACCTCGCCATCAGGTTGTTTGAGGATGTCCTGGAGAAGGCAGTTGACTCGAGCTTCGATATAGTCGACCCCCTCATCGTTACATTCGAATAAGCTGTTGTTTATCCTGCCTGCAAAAGGGTAGAAGCGAGTTAGCGTTTCAGATAACGATTTCTTAAGCCGCCGGGATCTTTCTTTAGCCTCGAGAAAATGGTCATTAGCAGCAGCCTCTCCTGGGTACCAGAAGACTAACGGTATGTAAATCGCAGGAGTCATCTGATCAAGAAGCGATAGCTTGAAAATTTTCAGGTTAATCGGAGTTGGTGAAGAAGGTTTGATGGCGTCCGTTCGGATGGTTTCAACTTTCAATTCCATAGTCATTTTTTCCCTTGATCATGACTTCGCATCTACTTGCTGACCATAAAACTACGTAGAATTCTCTCTAGTGGAACTCTCCAAAGTCCCGCCGCTTGTGCTCTTTTTCCAAGAGAGTGTCTGCTCACGAAGATTTTGTTGGATTTTTTAATATTTTTAAAAAGAATTTTACTGTTTTTCCTTTTTATTTAAATTATTTTATTGATATTTAATTCTCATATAAAAATCGGTGTTTTGCTTTATCATTGACAAAGTTTATAATATATTTTTTTAAATTTTGTCAAAATTTTATCTTGATTTTTTTAAAATTATATACTGATTTTATTACGATTTTATTATAATTTCCTCTAGATTTTCTACATCTATTTTTTTTACTATAAATAGAGGGCTACAGAATACAGTTTCTTTACTCTAAGTAACTTTTTCTACTTCTTTACTCTTTCTTCTTTTCCTACTTCTTGTTTTCTGAGTAATCTCAAAAGAGCCTGTTAAGGACAATGCGATTGCAATATGTCTCAGGTTGTTTTACTTGCTGTTTGTTCTTTCTGACTATAACAATATTAAGGATTATCTTCTCAAAAATATTGGCAAAAATCTCAAATATGAAACATCTCAATTTTTCATAATTGCTTGTTTATTCTGATTTTTTTTGAAAAAAAAGATGAATTTCACTAGAAGCTGGAGCTGACACGTTGTAGAAGAGTTCAAAGCATTGAACGTGTTTCTTACCATAATGAATCGTACTCTAAGGACTGCTGCAACCATTGTGGTAACAAGTATAAGTAAGTATTTATATATAAATTGATGTTATGTTTATATTGTGTAATTGATAGTGAAGAAATTATATATACAGAGAATGTGTTAGTATCATGTTGTTAGTAGATTTGTTAGAATGATAAATTATGTAATATGATAGCTTTTGAGATGATTTTGGATTAGTATGGATATGTGAATTGATGCTTAGTGTATGAGATGCTTGTGGCTTGACCATGAGGCATTGGGGATGGAAATAAGAGAGGATAGCAAGTGTATATAATCTATGGTAGTGTATGGTTTGATATTAAGATTTAGATACCTGTTATGGCAAGAAATGATATTTGGCTATGATATAATGATTATATATATGTAAGTAAGAAGTATATACTATATTGGTGTTAATACCTTATCCTTGAATTAAAATGTTAGATTTATATATATTATATGCTAATCATTGGTGGAATATTAATTTAGTTGATTTTTAATGTTACGGATGAAAGCTGATTAAATAGTCTTGTGGATATTGAGTGCATTATGAATGCTATGAATTCTCACTAAAATTAATATTTGGGGATACTAAGAGCACCATAATAATGGTGAGAGTCTTAATATCGACACTTAAATGTAAATATGATTGAAATGATATTAATATCATGTGGAATGATTGTATATAGCTAGAATTGGATGATGGTACAGGTTATAAGGTCACGTGATTGTGGCATTGGGGATAATTATAATTACACTATTATAATGTCAGATTTTAGATTAGAAATCACTCTAGGCAAACTTAGGGCTAGTTAGGCCTGCATTGTATGTCAATATCATTATGCATTTCATGAATGCAACTTTGTATCGAAATCCGCTTGTGTTTTCTAATATTGTTTTACAAAAGTATAAAATCCAATCTATATGTGATGTGAAAGTGATTCCTCTATTTGTCAACTATTAAGAGCATGTTTGTACAATGTAAGCTTTGGCTATATAAACTTTGTTTTAAAGTTGTCTATGCATGGATTTTGATACTTAAGACATATGGCACTGTATTATGCCTATGAGGCATTGTGATGTGCCTATATGGCACTGTGATGTGCTTGTGTGGACTTTGTTAAGCCTATGTGGCATTTAGGCACCTGTATATGTATATACGTCATGGAATCCACTTGTGTGGCAATGGATACATATGTATGCGTATATAGATCTATGACTTGTCCGACAATTAGTCAAGACACATACCTTAGCTACTGGATGATCTATAGTGCCGGGTTGATTAATGATCATGAGACATTTGAGAGATACCATGAATTATGGTATTTTAGACAGTGGATTTTCCACTGTATTAGAAGGATACAATAATGTTAACTGGATTTCAGATTCAGATGAGACAAAATCCACTAGTGGTTATGTTTTTACCCTTGGTGGGGGTGCTATTGCATGAAGATCAGCAAAATAGACTATTATAGCTAAGCCACTATAAAATCAGAATTTGTAGCTTTGGAATTGGTTGGTAATGAGGCTGAGTGGCTGAGAAACGTAATAGCTTGTGAGAACCGCATATACTATTACTGTTACACATGTTAGACTTCTCATTGCTGCTCAATTCCTGTGTATTTCGCAGGTAATAAGAGAAATAACGTAGTGGGCCGCACCAGCTCTACAGTGCCCGGATGGAGGTGAGACAGGTCAGGCATGAAATGGGAGGCCAAAAAAACCTAAGGTAGGAATCTCGAACCCAAAATCTCTTATTTGGATTATTTTTGAGAAGTGTGTCAACAATTTAAAAAATAACGATTAAGGATATAGTCCGGTGGTATTTTTGTAAATTATGGTCAAACTAAATTGACTTTTGACCAAGTGATTAAAGAATGATAATCTACGTAAAAATAAGTCGTGGGCTATGTCAATAGATAGATCGAATTGGTAGTTAAAATAGAAATTTACACGATTAACCCGATAAGGGTAATTTCGTAATTTCACCTTTACGGTAGATCAAATTTCGATGAAACCACATTTATTCATCAAAATATGTTTAATAATAATTTTTAGTGATGAAATATGAATTTTTGAAGTTTAATTGGATAGTTATAAAAATTATGAAAACCTAAGGGCATTTTTGTCCAAAAATCTCACAACCAATGATATTTTGGTAATTTTGCCCCTTTTTAGAAGACTCTAAATTTTTTCCCCAACTTAACCTGCACTATTCATGCTTTTTCAACCTCTCTTCCTCACGCCACCATAACCAAAGAAAGAAAGAAAAGAAAAAGCTCACAAAACCTAATCAAAACAATCTTATTTCATTAAATTTCCTTTTACAAGTTTGTTCTTTTCTTCAAGCTCTATCTACTCATATCAATAGCTTCTTGTAAAAGTGACAAAATCAAGAGAAAATGGGACCTATATTTGTGAGAACCAGTTATTTTGTGCTGTATATGTACTATTATTCATTTATTAATAAATAAATGAATTATTTCCTAAAGTATAAGTAAATCAAGAAGTGGGCCCCAGTTAGCAATTTGGGCCCAGATAAAAATATGAAAGTGGAGATAGTGTATTCATAGTGTAATGAGGAAGAGGAGAAAATTTTAGAGACCTGAAATGATATTATTTTTAATAACCGGAGTTGTTGACAAACAATTCAGGAAATGACGGTTACGTTTTGAAAATTTTTCGAAAAATTATACTCAAAATAAAATGAATTGAGATGGAAAAAGAATATCAAAATATTCTATATGAAAAAGGAATTGAATATAGTGACAGCAGATTTATCGAAATCAGTGGTTAAATCGAAACTCTATGCGATTTACCCAGTAAGGGTAAAATTGTAATTTCTCACAATCTGTACACTGTGTGTAGATGAAACCACTTCTATTCATCAAAATATGATTAATATGCATTTTTGGTGAAGAAATCTGAATTTTTGGAGTATTGGAACCTAGTTTTTACGGTTACGGAATTTAAGGGCAAGAAATGTCAAAAAAGTTTATAACCATAGGTAAAATTTTAATTTCGCAAATGAGTAGAATTTTCTACATCCTTCTTTCTCTGTGGCCAGCCACTAGTCATCATCTTCATCTCATCTTCATGCCATTCTTGAAGAGAAGAGAAGAAAAAGAAAGAAAAAGAAAAGAAAGTCAATAAAAGCCACCAAATTTGACATTTTTGGCCAAAATTTCTTCGAGGAAATTTACTTACATTATTTCCTCTCTCCATTGAAGTCAATATTTCATTAAAAGAAAAAGAATACAAGGAGAAAAGAAGAGGGGAAGTTTCGGCCAAGCTTGGTAAATCACTATGCTTATGTTTTTTTTATTCTAATGGTGTAATCTTACTCCTTTAAGCATGTTAAGCATGTGTATGGTTTTAGTTTCAATTAAATTGAACTAAATTGAATTCCACCATGCATGAGGGTTTCAGCCATGGCAAGAACATGATGGATTCTTGAGCTTTCATGCATTAAATGCATGCCAAATTAGTCAATAAGCATGGTAGAACAAGGATTGACCATTGAAATGTTGAAAATCAATGAGAAATGGAAGAGGGAAGATTCGGCCATGATGAAGGGGACCCTATCCATGGCTGATTTTGATAGTTTAAGGTATATTATGATTGTAGGGATTATAAGGAGTCTGTCAGTATACTCGGATTTTAAATCCGACGCAAAACGAAGAAGTTACGTTATAATACTAGTAGAATTTATATTGCAAAAATAATTGCAGTGTCTAATAAGGCTGCACTTAGACATAAGTAATAGCTTAAAAATAAGTATTTGTTAAGCTAATAATTTTTGTGAAATTATCTGTAACTCGAGAATAACGGATTTTGAGTAGTGCACATAAAGAGACTGAATACGCTGCACAAGTAAGGGATGCAGAATGCATAATTATTATGCATAAAATATTATGAGAATATTTTTGAAATGAAATGCATTGAAATCTGTGGGATTGAGGCTGTTTGCTATATATGGAACTATGTTTAATTTGCAGGAGGGCTAGGATAATAGCAGCCGTTATGCTGCTGAAAATTTCTAGAATATTTTCTAAAAATATTAGAAAATATTTAATTACATGATTTGATGAATCCCTAGCCTTGAAAATGAGAAATTTATTATTTTTCATAAAACATGAATATACCGAAAAATATTATTTAAATATTCATGTTGCCAGATTGGCTGAAAGTGAGAATATCTTCTTACATGTTTTACACTATATGACATCGTTTATGAGATGAAAAGATAAAAAGTGAATATTTTATAAATTATTTTCCATAATATTCATTTTATGATTTAACAAAATCCTTTATGGAATGATTGAAGAATTATTGAATTTCTTTATTTCCATAAATGTGATATGATTATGAAAATATTGTTTTGAGACTAAAATGTCTCTACATGTGTTTCACAGTGAACAATATGTTTATGAAATATTATTATTATTTTTGAAAATTAAATACTTTTGTTTACACCTAATTTTGTCCCATTTTTGTTATTATTATTATTATTATTATTATTATTATTATTATTATTATTATTATTATTATATATTTGTATTTATTTTTATTATTTGGTTTGTTATTATTTATATTATTTTTATTATTATCTGTTATTATTATTATATTATTACTATTATTATTATTATTATTTTTATTTATTTATTTTATTTTTATTACTTTTATATATTATTATTTTTTTTTATTTTATTTTTTTATTTCGTTTTTTGTCCAATCTACCACCACTGCTGCCCGTCCATCAGCCACTTGCCATTGTCACTCAGCCCCTGCAACTCTCTTATCCTCGTAAAAGCCAATCCCTTATCCCTGTAATAGTCACAGGTGACTGAAGCTAATGGCAATTACCCTTTGGATTGAAAACCTAAAATCGGACCAGAGGATGATCCCAAATCAGATTAAAACTCAACTCGTCTTAGTGTGGAAAGGTGGAATCGACCACTATCCAGTGCCGGAGCCCTCATAGAGGATCTCCCACCTCCATCACCGAACCTTCTTCACTAGACTACCCACAGACACCGTTCCCACTAAGAAATCATCCGAGCCCTCCTCACTACCCGTAACCCTCACCAAACCACCATCACCGAAGCCCCTAAAACGCCATTACCCCTAAAATTGATCCCGAACCCGAGAGCCCCAAAAGTCAGATTTGAGATCTAAGCACCCCCTTTCCCCCCAAACCAGCAACCTAAACACACCCAAGACAAAACCTAACCTTAACCAGAAAACCTAAATCCGAGAGCCAAAAAACCCAGATCCCGGAACTAAGACCCCAAAACCTTAGATCTAAGCCACCACCTGCAAAAGAAAACAACAAACAAAACACAAGCCCCAAGCAACAACTACATCAACCGAAATAACCAAAACACCAAAAAAAAAGGGGGGGAAAAGGCTTTCGGGGGGCTCAGATCTAGGGGGTTAGGAACGGTTTTTGGTAAAACAGAGGCTAGATTCGGGTAGAGGAGGTAAAAAAAGCTTAGGAAAGGGGGAACCTTTTTGGTTTCTGTCGCCGACAAACGGCGCCGGCGGCGGCGAACAGTGGTCTGGCGGCTGCCGGATATCGCCTGGAGAGGGAGGTTGAGAGAGCTCTGAAATTTTTTTTGTGTGAAAAAGGAAGAAAATGAACTGAAAAAAAAGAGGGATCTTTTATAGTAAAAAAAAAGAGAGAAGAGTTGCTGCCGACCCGCGTGTAGACCCGGAGTGACCCGGGATCTGCTCGCCCGACCCAGTGGAGGAAGATCTGCGCACCGCTCCGCCAGATTTGACCCGACCCGGCTTGATCCGGCCCGTTCACAGCCAGCAGCTTGGGCCTGGCCATTTGGGCCTGTCTTTGGGCTCTTTTGAAGGTTTTTTGGACTCTTAGCCCAAATCCATTTTGGTAATTATTTTTTGTTTATTTATTTATTTATTTATTGTTTATTTATTTTGTAAAAAAAAAGAGAAAACTTTAATTGGAAAATTAAAAATAAAAAGTTAAAAAATTAAAAAACTTAAAAAAAACTAAAAAAATTAAATTATAATATTATAATTATTATTATTATTTGTGTTTTATTATTATTATTATTATTATTGTTATTGTTGTTGTTGTTGTTGTTGTTGTTGTTGTTGTTGTTGTGTTGTTATTATTATTATTATTATTATTTTTATTATTAATGCATGCTACAAAATAAAAGTTTTGAAAAATTTTCATTTACTTGTATATTCATCAATTATTGTTGATTAGAAATTGTATAAAAAATATATATAAAAAGAAAAAAAACAAAGAAAAAGGAAATAAAGTTTAAATTTAAATTAAATAAATCCCGATGATGGGATGCTACGGAAGTCACAAATAGTGATTCTTAGCTGATCCCTAGGTGAGAAGAGTCATACTAATTGTTGCCAAAAGTATTGAAATATTTAGTATGATTTTTCAATAATTTAAATTTTTATTAAAATGAAAACAAAATAAGTTCTTTTTTAAAATTAATAATTTAAATTTAAATAAAAAATGTCCGATGATGGGATGTCTGGAAGTCACAAGTAGTGATTCCTTAACTGATCCCTAGGTGATAAGAGTCCTACTAAATGTTGCCAAAAATATTGGAATATTTAGTATGATTTTTCAATAATTTAAATTTTATTAAAAAAAGAAAATGAATAAGTTTTTTTTAAAAAAAGAAATATAAATAAATAAATAAACAAATAAATAACGAAATTTAAAATCAAAAGTTCATTTGCATCATATATTATTTGTTTGCATAATTTGCATTCACTCAATTATACAAAAAATGTGAATCTTCCGAGAATGAGATTTTATAGAAGTCACAAGTAGTGATTCTTAAGAAATCTCTAGGTGAGAAAAATTATTTCAAATGCTGCCAAAAGTATTGGAGTATTCGATTTAATTATTCAAAACAAAAAGGTTCACATTTACTTTCGAAAAATAAAGTTTAACGTTTTAAAATAAACCAAAATAAATTTACAAATAAAAAAAATGATTTTGAATAAAATTGATTGCAATAAAATATGAATTGTTTTTAAATATTAAATTGAGACTATTTTATTAAACTAAAGGATAACACATGATTATTATGGTACCGTTTTTTAACGGGCGTTGTGGGGGTGCTAATCCTTCCCCACGCGTAACTGTACTCTCGAACCCGATTTTTGTTTTCGCAGACCAAAATTGTCTTTTTTATAAAACTTAATTAATTTTGAGATTTTGTTAAAAAGATAAATATTTTTAGGTGGCCAATCACACCTTACAAAAAAAGATTGGTGGCGACTCCTTTGTTTTTAAATGTTTTCAAAATCGTCGAGCACAAAACCGTTACGACAGCTTGGCGACTCCACTGGGGACGCTTTTTAAGGGTCAAGCCATTCATCAATCTAGTGTTATCCAAAATTTTAATTTAATAGTCTTGAATGATATTTAAACTTAATTCACTTGGATTTTGAAAATGATTTTGTTTGCATTTGTATTTTTATGTTATTTATTTTATGTTTTATATTTGTATATACTTGTTGTTAATAAATTGTTGAAGCATTTAGGATAGAGAAAATAATTTAATTTGAGTCTGACGTGTTTCTTCATACACACAATTGCACTTGCATTTGTATAACATGAGCTCTATACCCGGGTTCCGTCCTTCTTTGGAGGGAGTAGAGTACCTTTGCTCTCGTGAGGTAATCACCTCCGCAATGGCAAACGAAATACTCCCACTCAAATTAAATCTTACTAGTCCAGTGTGGACGACAGTGAGGTATAATTTGGGAACCTTTAGATCTTTATATCCCAGCCCAGCATATAGAAAAACCTAAGAGGCCAGCCTTAGGTAGAGCCATGTCCAATTTTTATAGAAATTATCCCAAAATTAGGACACGAGGGAACACAATTCGACCCATTTTCTCATGTTAATAATAAAGGTACAATTGATTTTGATTTGAATTGTATATAATTTAAGTCTTTGATTTTTTTTAAGAAAGAATTTTTGTAAAATGAAAATAAAAATATATTTTTTCTTTACAAAAAATTTTATCAAAAAAAAAATCCACTTATTTTTGAAAAAATAATAATGTGTGATAAAAGTAATAGAACAAATATGTAACTTTTCTTTCAAAAATGCGAATAATTCTTCATTTTTTATTTTTTTAAGGAGGATTTTTTTTTTGAAAATAGTTGCATAAAAATAGGAACTAATAAAAATATGTTCTCCAAAAAGCAAGAAGAAAATGAGGTTTCTGCATTTTTGCTATAAGAGGTTTTTGTATCTACAAGAGCAACAAGAAAGTTTTAGTTTCTTCCACCATTTAAAAAAAATGAAAATGATAAAAAAGGATCATAAACTATTCTTTTTATAAAAAATGAAATAATTTGTAAAAAAAAAAGGTTGAGAAAAATAAGATTTTTATTTCCTTCACTAAAAATAATAAGAAGAAATTTAATTAAGTCTTTTGTTTTAATTAAATTTTTTTTCATTCCTTATTATTCTTGTAAAAGTATTTCTTGAGACAAAATCAGAAAAAAGAAAAATAAAAGGGACTAAGAGAGAAAGGTATTTATTTTTTTTCTTCCAAAATAAAAGAATGGATAAAAGAAACTTTTTTATTTTTGTAGAGTCAAAACAAATAATTAAGATTGAAAGAGAGTCAACAAGATTTTTTTCTCTTTTTCCTTTGAAGAATTTTCAAATAAATTATATGATGTAAAATAAAGATGGGGAGAAAATAGTGTTGGATGGCGAGGTTAGGATAAATAAATGTGGAAAAATTTTTTTTTGAAAGGAAATTAAAAAATTAAAAATTGATAAGAATGGTCTTTTGGTTTTAATTCATGGACTCTTAATCCATTTTTTTTTACTTTCTCATTTTATGTTACATGCATAATAGAAATGTTATTGTCATGGCATTGTACAGAAAAAAAAATCATTTTTCTTAAGCACATTTGCACCTCATGATATTTTTATTTTGTATCATTCAATTCATCAGTCATCAATGTGTTTATATATTCGTTAACGTGTCATATGCATTTTGTCATCATGTAATTTAGGTGATTAAAAAAAACAATCTTCGTTTTATTTGCATTTAGCATATATTCCATTTCATGCAAATATGTTTCGTAATTCATCCCATTGTATCATATCTCATGCATTTTACATCGCATTTCAAAGTGGAAGAAATTCTTTCTATTTTTATAAAAAGAAAACTTTTTGGAACATTTTGTGGGGGCATAAAATGATTCTTTGATTTTTTAACTTATCATTTCTACATTTAGATTTGATTTTCCAAGTTGATATGTAAAGTTGTCATATAGGAGGGAATTTTCAACAAAATTTTTTTGTGTATATCACTTTGCTATGCCATTAATTGTTGTAAATAGATTTTTTGAAAATATGGTAGAAAATTTTTCATGTACATTTTTTATTTTGATTCGTCATTGTATTTGATATATATAAATGACATTGATTGATCACATTTGTTTAATATATATATAATGATTCAAATAAAGCCTCACATGACTAAACCAAATGATCAAGGAAGTTGAACAAAATGACAAAATAAAGAAATTTTGAAGAGAGTTTTGAAAAATTGGTGATCATTATCAGAAAAATCCATCAACTACCTTCTCCTATCATTTCCATGCCCCAAAATTCTTAAAAGGCCTTCAGGCATTTGAGGGGCAAAAGCTTGAACTCAAATGATCCATTTTCATCCGATCACAATATGCCATTACAGTGTAATGACCTTCACCTGGGCAATGAACAATGAAACAATCAATTTGATAAAATTCGTTTTTGGATTCCTTGAATAATCAAGCATGACACTCTTTTAAATTTGAATTTTGGTAATTTGATATGTGTCAAAACTATGCCAGAAATTCATACTTGTCAAATTGCCCAATTTTGTTTGAAAAACCACAAACCATGAGATTCCTTAGGCCATTTCTGAATCTTTGATTCATTTATGTGATTGAAACCAAGATTGAGGAGGACAAAGTACCATACCCTTAACTTGCCCAAATAATGCAATACCTTTTTCGTCTCTCGGTAAAAATACCATGAGCAACCCAAAGTTAAATATGCCAATTCCAATAGTTTTCACTAGCTTGTGGGCATTTTGTAGCAATGTTTTGTTGTCACATGAGTTGTGAAAAAAAAAGCAAAAAAAAAAACAAAAAAAAGAAAAAAAGAGAAAAAATGAAACAAAAACAAAAAAAGAAAAATTGATTGTGATATCATGCATTCAAGATATTCGAATGATTCTAAACAACAAAAAGAGAGAGAGAGAGAAAGAGAGAAGAAGAAGAAGAATAAGGAACCAAAATTTGAAAATATCCAAGAAATTTCATCTTGAAAAACCAAAAAACAACAGAAAGACAAATATTTGACTCTTTTTTTACTCAAGGAAATTTTGGTCAATTTAAGTGACCATGTTTGAAATGACGATTGGCCATCTTTCATCATCCTTTCACAAATCTGAAATTTATCCATTTGCTACCCTCTTCGAGCCTTATAAATTATTTCTAAATAAACCTTAACCAAGGATCACCCTCCACATTGGGGGGCACATATACAAAAAAAAAAACTTCTCCAAAAGTACGAATGACCAGCCCCAATTCTAAGTCAAAATGGTTTATCATGTTAAGGGGCAAATGTGAGGTGAATTAGCTTTACAAGATTTTGGTTTCACTCCATAAACCAAAAAAAAAGAGAGGAAAAAAATGAAGAAAAAAAAGAAATTGCAAGAAAGAAAAAGAAAAAAAAAGAGAGAGAAAACGAAATGAAGGAGTGGCAAAATAAGAAAGTGACTTGAATAAGTCTTCACATTATACTAAATGATCCTTGGTTGATCACCCTTAAACACATTTTTGGGCCTTATTATCCATTCTTTTAGAACCCCGAAACCTAGCCTACATTACGTACCTTGAAAAGTCCATTTCGATCAAACGTGGATACTTAAGCTGAAGAGATTTTTCCTTGATGAATTATCATAACCAATGAGGCACTTAACTCATTCTCAACCAAGATTATCCTTCAAGAATCTTCACAGTCAATTTTGGATGAATTTTGAATTCTTAAGTGCATGATGGAACAATCACAAAAAAAAAAGCAAAAAAGAAAAAAATTAAGCTTTAGGGTGAAAACCCCAAAAGGGGCGGTTTAGAGCCAAAACGAAAATATTTGTGAGGTCATTCATGGTGCTGGCAAGGTCAAACAAGAAGTGACATTGCGAAATAATTTTGAGACCCATGACCATCCATAACCCTTAAGAGAACCAAGAATGTCTATTTTGGTGATGCATTAAAGGGATTGATATAAAATTTTGAACCTTCTCTCCATCCTTAATAACTCAGCAAAAGCTTGAGCCCATTTTGGCTAGTCTTGACAACTATCAAAATACATAATTGGAAAATTAAAAGAGTATCAAATTTTGTCTACATTTCAAGATAAATCTTTTTGCAAAACCATGATTTGCAAGAAATTAATTATTTTTTGAAAAACTTGTGTTTTATTTGTGAGCCTAGATGAAGGAACATTCATCTCCTTTTCTACCAAGTTGTAAGCTTTTCTTGCCAAACCAAAACCTTGATGTGTGAAACCACCTGATCCATTTGATGAGAATAAATTACCTTCCTCCCACACCCACCTAAATAGTGATCACCAATCTTCAAGAAACTCAAATGATAATTCTTTGTTGCATTTGTGTTTAACTTTCTTTGATCATTGTTGTGTGGGGGTAATCTTGTGAAATTAAAAAGTTTTGGATAGATAAACATTTTCAAAAATAAAAACTGTTTATCTTTTGAATCTGAAAGTGGAAAGGATGCTTGAGGCAATTTTGTTTGAAAATTTTTCGATTGCTAATCAAAATTTTGATAGCGTTTCAAGCAGAAATGAGAGAGAATTCAATAATTATTGTGGCGCAAAGAATTTCTTGTGCCATTTTGGGAGAAAATTTTGTTAGGAAAAATTTTGTATGTAAAATGAATTCTTATGATGTTTTAAAAAAAATAAGGGTAAATAAAAATGTGATGATTGTCATGAGGCAACCCTTGTTACACAGTAAAAAATGGATTCAAGTGGTGAGACAAATATTTTAAGGTAAGACAGATGAGAAATCAGAAATGAAAAAGTTTTCGTCAACAAGAAGATAAAATTGAAAGAAAATTTTGGATAATTGCATTTGCATCTATACGGTGCACATTCGCATGAAATATTTGCATTTGCATCTTGATAGAATTCATTTGAATTTGCATCATGATAGAAGTTGTCTGTATTTGCATCATAATAATTGGCTATTCATTAGCATCATTGATAAAGAAATTTGCATTGACATTGTTGATATTGCATTTGCATCAGTGATCATTGCATTTGCCAAACATTGAAAAAAAGTGAAGATAGGAGTTTTGTGAATTGAAAAGGAAAATTACAAAAGAAAAAGAAAAATGAGAAAAAAGTTTAAAAAAAAAGAAGGATGGAAGAGATAAAAGGAAATTTCTTGTTGAAAATAATAAGGTGATGAAGATGTAGCTTGATAAGAAAAGGAGAGATTTATTTTAAACACATAAAAGAAAAGGCAAAAAAAAGAAAAAGAAAAAGAAAAAAAGAGAGCTTTTGGAAAGTGAGACAGTCAAATAAAGAAGAAAAAAAGTGAGAAAAGGAAGTAGAATATTTGAGAAGATGAAAAACAATAAAGAGAGTTTCCACATTTGGAACATTTGAAAAATACATGAAATTGAGAGCTTTTGAGATGAATGAATAAGTCAATGATTCTTGAATTTGAGTTTTGAGGAAAAGAAAATATCAAATACAAAGGAACATTATTCTTAAAAAAAAAGAGTTTTTGTGAGCACGAGATGAATTTAAGCCCAATGAGGTTGGCGCTTAGATGAGGTATTAAGCCCAACGTAGTTGGCAAAGTTGAAAATTTAAGCCCAATATAGCTGGCACCTAGATGAAGTTTAAGCCCGATGTAGTTGGCACTGTTGTGTGGTATTAAGCCTAATGAAATCAGCACATAATTAAAGGAGATTGTTAAGCCCAGTAAAGTTGGCACCCAAGATGAATTTAAGCCCAACGTAGCTGGCACCTAGATGATGTTTAAGCCCAATGTAGCTGGCACATAATTAGATGAAAGTTTAAGCCCAACATAGTTGGCACAGTTGAAAGTTTAAGCCTGATGTAGTTGGCACTCAAGAAGAAAATTTAAGCCTAGCGAATCGGCACATAATTAGATTAAGTTTAAGCCCAACGTAGTTGGCACCATTGAAAGTTTAAGCCCGATGTAGTTGGCACCGTTGTGTTGTATTAAGCTCAGTGAAATCAGCACATTATTGGATGAAAGTTTAAGCCCAGTAAAGTTGGCACCCAAGAGATGTTTAAGCCCAACATAGTTGGCACCTAGATGATGTTTAAGCTCGATGTAGTTGGCACCGTTGTGTGGTATTAAGCCCAGCGAAATCGGCACATTATGGGATGAAATTGTTTAAGCCCAGTAAAGTTGGCACCCAAGAGAATTTAAGCCCAATATAGCTAGCACCTAGATGAAGTTTAAGCCCGATGTAGTTGGCATCGTTGTGTGGTATTAAGCCTAATGAAATCGGCGCATAATTAAAGGAGATTGTTAGCCCAGTAAAGTTAGCACCCAAGACGAATTTAAGCCCAACGTAGCTGGCACCTAGATGATGTTTAAGCCCAATGTAGTTGGCACTATTGTGTGGTATTAAGCCTAATGAAATCGCCACATAATTAGAGGAGATTGTTAAGCCCAGTAAAGTTGGCACCCAAGATGAATTTAAGCCCAACGTAGCTGGCACCTAGATGATGTTTAAGCCCGATGTAGTTGGCACTGTTGTGTGGTATTAAGCCCAATGAAATCGGCACATAATTAGAGGAGATTGTTAAGCCCAGTAAAGTTGGCACCCAAGATGAATTTAAGCCCAACGTAGCTGGTACCTAGATGATGTTTAAGCCCGATGTAGTTGGCACCGTTGTGTGGTATTAAGCCCAGCGAAATCGGCACATTATGGGATGAAATTGTTAAGCCCAGGAAAGTTGGCACCCAAGATGAATTTAAGCCCAATGTAGCTGGCACCTAGATGATGTCTAAGCCCGATATAGTTGGCACCGTTGTGTGGTATTAAGCCCAATGAAATCGGCACATTATGAGATGAGTTTAAGCCTAGTAAAGCTGGCACTAGATGATGTCTAAGCCCGATGTAGATTGGCACCGTTGCGTGGTATTAAGCCCAATGAAATCGGCACATTATGAGCCCAATGAAATCGGCACATTATGAGAAGAGATTTAAGCCTAGTAAAGTTGGCACTAGATGATGTCTAAGCCCGTTGTAGATTGGCACCGTTGCGTGGTATTAAGCCCAATGAAATCGGCACATTATGAGATGAGATTTAAGCCTAGTAAAGTTGGCACCCAAGATAAATTTAAGCCCAATGTAGCTGGCACCTAGATGATGTTTAAGCCCGATGTAGTTGGCACTGTTGCGTGGTATTAAGCCCAATGAAATCGGCACATAATTAGAGGAGATTGTTAAGCCCAGAAAAGTTGGCACCAAGATAAATTTAAGCCCAACGTAGCTGGCACCTAGATGATGTCTAAGCCTGATGTAATTGGCACCGTTGTGTGGTATTAAGCCCAGTGAAATCGGCACATTATGAGATGAGATTTAAGCCCAGTAAAGTTGGCACCCAAGATAAATTTAAGCCCAACGTAGCTGGCACCTAGATGATGTTTAAGCCCGATGTAGTTGGCACCGTTGCGTGGTATTAAGCCCAATGAAATCGGCACATAATTAGAGGAGATTGCTAAGCTCAGTAAAGTTGGCACCAAGATAAATTTAAGCCCAACGTAGCTGGCAGCTAGATGATGTCTAAGTCTGATGTAATTGGCACTGTTGTGTGGTATTAAGCCCAGTGAAATCGGCACATTCTGAGATGAGATTTTAAGCCCAGTTCAATTGGCACCAAAATTTTGAATCTAATTAAGTGGATGCATGATTTTCAAGATAAGAAATGATTTCCAAGTCCTCCGGGCACAATCAGAATTTTAAAGTTTCATTGCCTCTGCTGCAAGAGGAGCACATTTTCAGAAAAAATTAATTAAAGTTTCAAAAAAAAAAGGGAAATTTAAAGTTTCATCGCCTTTGCTGCAAGAGGAGCACATTTTCAAGAAAAAAATTAAAGTTTCATCGCCTCTGCTGCAAGAGGAGCGCATTTTCAAGAAAAAATTTAAAGTTTCATCGCCTCTGCTGCAAGAGGAGCTTTCTCAAAAAGAATTTTAAAGTCTGATTGCCTCTGCTGCAAGAGGAGCGCATTTTGAAGAAAAAATTTAAAGTTTCATTGCCTCTACTGCAAGAGGAACACAGTTTCAAGAAAAAAATTTAAAGTTTCATTACCTCTGTTACAAGAGGAGCTTTCTCAAATTTTTTTTTTAAAGTTTCATTGCCTCTGCTGCAAGAGGAGCACTTTTCAGAAAAAGAATTCAAGTCCTCCGGGCACAAATATCAAAGTTCTAAGTCCTCCGGGCAAAATTTCAAATCCAATTTTAAGTCTTCTGGGCAAAATATTTAAACTTTCCATGCCTCTGCTGCAAGAGGAGCACTTTTCAGAAAAGGAATTTAAGTCCTCCGGACACAAATCATAAGACCTTCGGACACTAATTCTAAGTTCCTCCGAGGAATTTTTAAAGTTTCAATGCCTCTGCTACAAGAGGAGCACTTTTCAGAACACAAATCTTAAGTCCTCCGGGCACAAATCTTAAGTCCTTCGGGCAAAATTTTTAAGTTTCATTGCCTCTGTTGCAAGAGGAGCTTTCTCAGGAAGAACCTTTAAAGTTTCATCGCCTCTGCTGCAAGAGTAGCACATTTAAAAAAATATAAAAAAGAAGAAAAAAGGGGGAATTTAAAGTTTCATTGCCTCTACTGCAAGAGGAGTATATTTCAAAAAAAAAATATAAATTAAAGTTTCATTGCTTCTACTGCAATAGAAGCACATTTCAGGAAAAATTTTAAAGTTTCATAGCCTCTGCTGTAAGAGGAGCACATTCCAAAAAAAAATGAAAATGAATGAAAATGAAAAAAAAAGAAAAGAAAGAAAGAAAAAAGAAAGAGATTAGGTTATAAGCCGGACAAAATTAGTGTGTCTATTGTCTTTGCTCTATTCCTGATCCTCAGCAATGAGTAAAGAGGGGCAGCTGTTGACACTAATTTTGTCCCATTTTTGTTGTTGTTATTATTATTATTATTATTATTATTATTATTATTATATATGTTTGTATTTATTTTTATTATTTGGTTTGTTATTATTTATATTATTTATATTATTATCTGTTATTATTATTATATTATTACTATTATTATTATTATTTTTTATTTATTTTATTTTTATTACTTTTATATATTATTATTATTATTTTTATTTTGTTTTTTTATTTCGTTTTTTGTCCAATCTACCACCACTGCCCCCCGTCCATCAGCCACTTGCCATTGTCACTCAGCCCCTACAACTCTCTTATCCTCGTAAAAGCCAATCCCTCATCCCCGTAATAGTCACCTTGGTGACTGAAGCTAATGGCAATTACCCTTTGGATTGAAAACCTAAAACCGGACCAGAGGATGATCCCAAATCAGATTAAAACTCAACTCGTCCTAGTGTGGAAAGGGGGATTCGACCACTATCCAGTGCCGGAGCCCTCATAAAGGATCTCCCACCTCCATCACCGAACCCTCTTCAGCAGTCTACCCACAGACACCGTCCCCACTAAGAAATCATCTGAGCCCTCCTCACTACCCGTAACCCTCACCAAACTACCATCACCAAAGCCCCTAAAACGCCATTACCCCTAAAATCGATCTCGAACCCGAGAGCCCCAAAACTCAGATCTGAGATCTAAGCACCCCCTTTCCCCCCAAACCAGAAACCTAAACACACCCAAGACAAAACCTAACCCTAACCAGAAAACCTAAATCCGAGAGCCAAAAAACCCAAATCCTAGAACTAAGACCCCAAAACCCTAGATCTATGCTACCACCTGCAAAAGAAAACAACAAACAAAACACAAGCCCCAAGCAACAACTACATCAACCGAAATAACCAAAACACTAAAAAAAAGGGGGAAAAGGCTTTCGAGGGGCTCAGATCTAGGGGGTTATGAAAGGTTTTTTGTAAAACAGAGGATAGATTTGGGTAGAGGAGGTAAAAAAAGATTAGGAAAGGGGGAACCTTTTTGGTTTCTATCGCCGGTGAACGGCGGCCGGCGGCGACGAACGGTGGTCTGGCGGCTGCCGAAAATCGCCTGGAGAGGGAGGTTGAGAGAGCTCTGAAATTTTTTTTGTGTGAAAAAGGAAGAAAATGAACTGAAAAAAAGAGAGGGATCTTTTATAGTAAAAAAAAAAGAGAGAAGAGTTGCTGCCGACCCACGCGTGGACCCGGATCCGACCCGGGATCCGCGTGCCCGACCCAGTGGAGGAAGATCCGCGCACCGCTCCGTCAGATTTGACCCAACCCGGCTTGATCCGGCCCGTTCACAGCCAGCAGCTTGGGCCTGACCATTTGGGCCTATCTTTAGGCTCTTTTGAAGGTTTTTTGGGCTCTTAGCCCAAATCAATTTTGGTAATTATTTTTTGTTTATTTATTTATTTATTTATTTAGTGTTTATTTATTTTGTAAAAAAAAAAGAGAAAATTTTAATTATAAAATTAAAAATAAAAATTAAAAAATTAAAAAACTAAAAATAAAAAATAAAAACTAAAAAATTTAAATTATAATATTATAATTATTATTATTATTTGTGTTTTATTACTATTATTATTATTATTGTTGTTGTTGTTGTTGTTGTTGTTATTGTTGTTGTTGTTGTGTTGTTATTATTATTATTATTATTATTATTATTATTATTATTATTATTATTATTAATGCATGCTACAAAATAAAAGTTTTGAAAATTTTTTTTTCACTTGTATATTCATCAATTATTGTTGATTAGAAATTGTATAAAAAATATATATAAAAAGAAAAAAACAAAGAAAAAGGAAATAAAGTTTAAATTTAAATTAAATAAATCCCGATGATGGGATGCTACGGAAGTCACAAGTAGTGATCCCTAGCTGATCCCTAGGTGAGAAGAGTCATACTAATTGTTGCCAAAAGTATTGGAATATTTAGTATGATTTTTCAATAATTTAAATTTTTATTAAAATGAAAACAAAATAAGTTCTTTTTTAAAATTAATAATTTAAATAAAAAATGTCTGATGATGGGATGTCATGGAAGTCACAAGTAGTGATTCCTTAACTGATCCATAGGTGAGAAGAGTCCTACTAAATGTTGCCAAAAGTATTGAAATATTTAGTATGATTTTTCAATAATTTAAATTTTATTAAAAAAAGAAAATGAATAAGTTTTTTTAAAAAAAAGAAATATAAATAAATAAATAAACAAATAAATAATAAAATTTAAAATTAAAAAATTCATTTGCATCGTATATTATTTGTTTGCATCATTTGCATTCACTTAATTATACAAAAAATATGAATCTTCTGAGGATGAGATTCTATAGAAGTCACAAGTAGTGATTCTTAAGAAATCTCTAGGTGAGGAAAATTATTTCAAATGCTGTCAAAAGTATTGGAGTATTCGATTTAATTATTCAAAACAAAAAGGTTAACATTTACTTTCGAAAAATAAAGTTTAACGTTTTAAAATAAACCAAAATAAATTTACATAAAAAATGATTTTGAATAAAATTGATTGCAATAAAATAGGAATTATTTTTAAATATTAAATTGAGACTATTTTATTAAACTGAAGGATAACACATGATTATTATGGTACCGTTTTTTAACGGGCATTGTGGGGGTGCTAATCTTTCCCTACGCGTAACCGTACTCCCGAACCCGATTTTTGTTTTCACAGACCCAAATTGTCTTTTTTAATAAAACTTAATTAATTTTGAGATTTTGTTAAAAAGAAAAATATTTTTAAGTGGCCAATCACACCTTACAAAAAAAGATTGGTGGCGACTCTTTTGTTTTTAAATGTTTTCAAAATCGTCAAGCGCAAAACCGTTACGACAACTTTCATTTCCCATAAATTATGAAAATTTCCAGAAAATGATTTCCAGTAATCTTAAAAGTGAAATGTTTGAAACGAAAATGTGGAAATACGAGTATATGTGTTTACGGTGAAATAAAATATTTATGAGATTTATTACTATAGTGTAATTATTTTATAACATTGTTTTTACAGTACGAGATACTGTGATTTTATACCTTTATGGATTTTTTGAAAGATATTGTTGATTTTACTTAATTCTATAAAGGTAATGAGATTTCACATATACTATTTTGAGACTAATAGGCCCCATATCATGCCGATATGTGATATGTGATATGTGATATGTGACATGTGATATGTATTTAGTCCCGGTTGACACCTGATCAGTGTTTGACGGAGGACTACCCTAGACTATAGCCATAGATCTGATATGACTATTATTGCCCTACGGGGTACTTTTTCTCTGGCATGATATATTCTGAGTGATGCTTTTGTCTCCACTTTTATGAGATATGAAATGATATGTGATACGGAAAATGTGTTTAAATGGAAAAGTATATGAATATGTTTTCATATGAAAAGAAAAAAAAATGATTTCTAACAGTTTACTATGCTACATGGAGCACTTTACTGTTATGATTGATACAGTGACATGTGAAATGGGTTAAATGAGAACTATGATTTATTTAGACTAATACTCTTTTTAAAGAATATATGAGTATTAGTTTATTTTATATAAATGCTTTATTTTATAAAAGCACTATTCTGAAAAAGATATGAAATGAAAAGGAAGATGATTGATCCCGACAAAAATATTTACTCTCTATAGTTGCTTCTAGGTTTTGGGACAAGACAGGTATTTCAAAATACCTTCCTTACTCCATCCAGATCGCTAACCGACTATAATATCCTTCCTATAGCGGTTATTAGAGCACCTATAGGAAAATAAGGATTTTTATGCATATAGATTTCGGGATATCTAGTTTTGTATACAATTCTCTTACTGAATTGTGGTTTGCTCACCCTTTTATTTTAACATCTACAAAGTACTTCCAGGGATTGTGTGAATTAGCATCCGGGGATGGTTGGCTGCATATTTAGTATCCCGAGGTAGCGAACTTATATCCTGGAGGTATAATCACTTATTTTATATGTTCAGACATGTTTTACAGTACTACAGTGTTGTGAATTAAACAGGGGATGTAAATGATGAATAAATTCTTGATATGTAAATATTTCCTTAATTATAAATTACGATTTTTCAATGATTATGGTGTAAAGAAAAAGGAAAGTAAGGCATTGCAGATAGCACAACCATATAAAATGTGTGAAAAAACGTGAAATAATGTAGTCACAGGATGTGGCAATACCATTCAGCCAAGGTAAGCTTTCTCCATGCTTAAGGTTTTCTTGAATTTTAATTATTGAAAATGATAAATCTAAGCTTCCTAAGCATGAATTTGTCATGAATTTGAGTTGAATCCCCCTAAATCTTTTCCAAGGGTATTCGGCCATTAGAGGAACTTAGTGAAACCATGTTGTTTGATGTATAAAAATGGTGCTAAAGTGAAGGAGAAGCATGAATACACATGAAACCAAGGTTAGAATGTTGAAAAACCTAAAGAACTACACCATGTACCATTCAACCATGGCTAAGGGGAAGTGGTTTTGTGCTGCATTTGATGAATTTAGGGTTCTATTAGACTGTAAAAATTATAAGGAGACTGTTGGTGAGTTGGAATTAAAATCGAACTTAAAATGGTGAAGTTATGTTTTAGCACCGGTAGAATTTATACTGGTTTAATATTTTCAGCATACAATGTGGCTACAATTAATAGCGAAAAATGACTTAAAAATTTAAGTGAGGTGAATTAACAATGTTGGTGAAATACTTTGCAGCCCAGGAGAAATAATTTACGTGTGGTGCTATCGGGAAGATCGTTAATGCTAGACAGGTAAGAGATGAGTGTGGAAGTCGTAGAGATATTATGAATGCATGATTTTATTGAGAATAATTTTATAAAAATATTTTAGATCTTAATTGTGTTGGAATTGTGGAAATTGTGGTTTCTAACTAGTTATTGAACTGTGTTTCAAGTGTAAGAAGAAATTTTATAAAAATATTATGAAATTTTTAAGTGCATGATTTAAGTGACTTTCATAACCTTTAACACTATATTTAATATTTTTCATAAAATAATGATTTACCAAAAAACAATATTTAAATATTCATGTTATTGCCTATATGTGTTTTTCAGTGTAATAGAGTGTTTACAAAAATATCACTGAGTTACGAATATTTTATAAATTGTTTTAAGTGTACTGTTCATTGTGTTATTTTTATACTTTTATGGACTAACTGATGATTTTAACGAGATTTATTAAATTCCATAAAGGTGATTATATTGTTTATAAACTGTTTTGAGACTGTTAGGCCCCATATCATGCTCACGTGTTACTGTACTGTTACTGTTTGATACTAATCATATCATCAGCGTTCCAGTTGTCACCAGATTAGTGCACACTGTAGACACTTATAGACTATGACCATATGTCTTAGGTGTTGCTGTTATTGTTCCCTTCGGGGATTTACTGTATAGCATGATATATTTTGGGTGTTGCCTGGTCTCCATTCACGTATTATTGTTTACTGTTATTGTTTTCACTGGATTGTTACTGTTACTGACTTTTTACTGTTGCTGAATTATTTATCGTACTGTTTACCTAACTAATTATCGTACCTGTGTTTAATGATATTGATTTATTTTATTGAAAGTTGTTTTATAAATTGGTTACTTAATGAAATAATATTTTCTATTATTTTCATATCAAAATTAACAGCTACTCCCTATAGTCGCTACTAGGTTCCGGGACACGACAGGTATTCTAAAATACCTCCCATACTCCATCCGGATCCCTAGCCGACTATAGTATCTTTCCTTTATTGTCCTTAACGTGCCGACAGGAAAGTAAACTATTTTATGCATATAGACTTCATAATATCAGTCTTGCATACAATTCTCTTACTAAGCACGTTTCGCTCATTCTTTATTTTTTCACTCCACAAATTTTTTGCAGTGATTGACTTATATACTATTTCGAGGACTAGGTTGCATTTTGTTACCTTGAGGCAGCTTTAAGTGGATCTTGGAGATATATTGATTTACTTTTATATGTTTAGACGTATTTGTACAATACTATTGTTATGTATATTATATTCAGGGGATGTAAATTCTGAAAGATTAATGTTTAAGTAAATATTTTTATTTGGTAATTAAATAAATTACTTTTATTAATTATTTACTGTTTAAAGAAGTGTGTGATAAAGGCATTGCAGACAGCCTAACCATCACTTTGTGTGTGAAAATGTGACAAATACTGTTAAATTGGACTATGACATAACTAATATTCTGTTGGGTTTAAAACCAATATCTTTTGTGTCTATGTATTGTGATTGCCATGTGGCAATAGCTATCGTAAAGAACAAAACTTTTAATGGAAAAAAGTAGGCATATTTATTTGAGACATGATGTGATTAAATAGCCATTGAATAATGGAATTATATCAATCGATTATGTGAAGTCAAAAGTGAATTTAGCTAATACTCTGACTAAACATTTGGGAAGAAAGTTTTGAAACATCGAGAGAAATGAGACTTAAGCCAATTTGAGAATAATGTTGATGGTAACCCAACTTTTGTGATTGGAGATCTCATGAATAAGGTTTAATGAGGAATAACAAGTCACTGTTATTCTTGCTAGAACTAATAAATTTGTCTATTCCTATTATATGTGTAAGTGCTAGATTGCATGAATTTGAGAGGATGAGCTAAAGCTCTTAATGTTTTTCATATACTTTATTGGTGGTGTATATCATTGCAGTGTACACTTAATGAAAACACCTATGTGAGTATGGAGTGGGATCGCTTCTATGAAATTGTGGCATAATTTTTAGGGCAGCCATGAAATTTCTAGAGCACTCATAATTTTCTAGAGCACTCGTGAGTGTGGAGCGAGCATCGCCTATTAGCGCAAAATAACGTCGAACAGTAAAGAATTGTGAAAGTATAGTGTGATTAATAATACTTCTATTTTACAATAATGAGTTATTAGTTGAAGAAGCTAAAACCTTCACCAATTACTCGGTAAAATAAGTTTTATTTTCTAGGTTTGGTTTAAGTCCAAAAGACATCAGATATGAAACATTATATTTATAATTAACCTAACAAAATATTTTTTCTTTCAAAAGTCTTTTTGAAATAAGTGGGGGATTTTTGAATATTTTGATATTTCTAAAAAAACTTTTACCGTTTTTACTTTTTATTTAAATTATTTTTTTGGTATTTAATCATTTTCTGAAAACCAGTGTTTTGTTTTATCTTAAACATTGACAGATTTTATAATATTCTCTCAAATTTAGTCAAAATCTTATCTTGATTTTTTTAGATTATATGCTAATTTTATTACCATTTTCTCTAGATTTTTTGCACTTTTTTTTACTATAAATAGAAGACTACAGAACACAACTTCTTTATTCTAAGCAACTTTCTCTGCTTCTTCACTCTTTATTCTTTCCCTGTTGGATTAAAATATTATTCTTTCTTTTTTGCTTTTTCTGTTTATTGGATAATCCCATAAAAATATGTTAAATTTGGAAGATTACACTTATTAATGAAATAATTTGTTAAAATTGTTTTATTTATTTTTTGTTTCCTCTTACTTAGACCTGGTCATGGGCGGGTTCGGGCCGGGCCCATGACAGGTAAAAAGAATAATAAGCCATGCCCAAGCCCGACCTGGCCCGTAATCTGGGCAGATTTTTTTGCCCAAGCCCTATCTCGTTTTTGTGCTATAAGTCCGAGCCCGCCCAAATATAATTTTTTTATTTTTTAAAATTTTTAATTATTTAATTATTTATTTTTTTATTATTTATTTCCTTTAAATATTAATCTAATTTGTCAAAATTTATATGTCAATTTTCATATTAAATATTTATAATCATGTTTTATTAATCAATAATGTTTTTTTATATATAAAAAATTATATTTGCTAAATAAATATATAAAAAATAATATAATATATTTAATTCGGGCCGGGTCGGGCCGGGCCCGAGCTTTGAAAGTCAAGCCCGAGGCCCGGCCCGATTTTTAAACGGGCCTAAAAATTTTGTCCAAGCCCGTTTTTTCATCAAATTTTTTTGTCCAAGTCCGATCAAATTTTAAACGGATTTTCGGACTTGGACGGATAGCCCGACCCTTGAGCAGGTCTGCTCTTACTACAACAGTTTTCTCTTTCTCCCTCTTCATTTTCTGTCTTTTCTGATCAGCATTTACTCTTAGCATATACCTCCAAGCGAAGTGGTGATTTTGTATTGGTTTTTTCTTCCTTTTTTTTGGCCCGTACAGAGACAGTTTTTTTGGCCCGTACCTAGGGGCTAGGCCTGAAAAAATTAAGTCCAATGCACATGTTTTTGTATTCTCGGTACTTAATACCGCGGAAGGAATCTGATTCTGTTTTCTGATTCAAATTTATAAATTAAAATATCACTAGATATTTTATGCTCGTGATTCGTTACATAGTAATAATATATAATATTGATAAGAGTTTATATTATTATATATGATATATTGATTGTCTATAATTTTTATATACTTAATATTTTAAAGATTAATATTTTATCAATAAGTAAATTAAAAATATGTCAAACTCTTAAAAGTAAATATAAATAAAATATTTTCAATTTGCTCATAAAGACTTATTAACTAGTTGTCAACCTTTTATGCATTGATATTATATAGAGAATATATACTGTCAGTGTATTAATATAAATACTATTGATAATTACATAATCTTATATAGATTTATGTATGATATATTGATAATGTATATTCTCTGTATATTGTCACAGCACAAGATGTTGATATCTCATTAATTAGCAAACTAAAAGGAGACCAAGCCTTTCGGAGTAAATTAAAAAAAATTTATTTGTATTTATTTTTAAGGACTTGACTCTTTTTCAATTTACTCATTAATAAAATGTCGTTTTCTAATGCACTAACATTGTATAGAGATTATATACTATCAGTGTATCATATATAAATCTATTTTATATTGTATTAGATTTTATTTTTCATTTTTGTACTTATATTACCAATTATTTTTCATTTTTGTACTTATATTACCAATCCAAAAAGATATTAAACATCGCAATAAGATTCTTTTAAGCCTGAAAATATATTTGGTGGAATATGGTCTATTTATAAAGGCCCGGAAAGTTTATGAATTTGTGCCTTTGATTTTAAAATATGTGAAACAAAATAAACTTTATAGTAATTTTTAAATGTTTATAATAACAGTTTTTCAACAAAAGAGAAAAAAATACTCTTCCAACTTGCTCACTTGTTTTCTGCGCCCCATTTGCAATTTTTATTAGTTGAAGTGTTAACATAAGAATTTTATTTTATTTTTACAATGAAAGCATTTGGTTTAAAAAGAAATGCAAGTGTATTAAGATTAAAATTTTAAATTTAGATTTATAAAACTCTATTAATATTTAATGTCAATATTTCTGTCGGGTGGCGTTAGAAACTTGAATTTCAAAAGTTTTGTTTATGGACTTTTCTTTTTCTTTTGGAAACGAAGAAAAGAGTTGGGAAAGGTAATAGAGTGTTGTTGTCTACTCTTTTTTTTAGTATATGTATCATCGTCCATTTTACAATCTGAAATTAATTTTGTTTGAGCTGAGAATGGTAAACGGTAAAACTCTCTTAATAATGAAGATTTCAAGACTTGAACTTTGTCCAAATATTAAAAAAAAAGTCTATTTTTACTTTTTTTTTCAACCAATGTTATCTTGCTTTTTCTATGTCATGAAGAGATAACTTCTTTTTCTCTTTTCCTTTTTTCTGTGGGGATTGTTAGATGTTGACTTAAATTCTATTGGGAATTAATTTGGATTATAATAAAATTCTATTGGTTAGAGAATTACTTGGTGTTTAAGTTTATTTAAAGATAAATACTCTTAACAGATTAGATTCCTTAGTAAATAGGAATTCTTATTGATCAAGTAATTTGGCTCTATAAATATAGAGTTGGTCTTAACCTTTAGTAAGGGATTGAGAGAGAGATGTAATCACTATGTAATCTCTGTGTGAGAGATGGGCTTGTAGGGATTTGGGAAAGAGTTGGAGAAAACACCGTGTTGCATGGGAATTCCATGGGTTAAACACTATGGAGCAGAAACTAGGTTTATTTCGGGGCTTGAGCTTAGTATTTGTTTTAAGGTGTTGTGTACTCTTTGTAATCTCTATGTTTTATATTAGATTTTTCTCTCTCATCCGTGGATGTAGGCACTTGGGCCGAACCACGTTAAATCTTGTCTCTTGTGTGTTTGATTTAATTCTGCGTTGGTCTCATTCGTTTGTGAAATACGATTCTGCTTGAAAAAATCCCAACAAGTGGTATCAGAGCTATGGTTTAAGAATTATCATGAAGCATGATGCAGAGATGATGATTCGATTCAGAGGATTTATTATTGCAGATTGTGTTTGTAAGATCGGGAACAAGTAAGAGAAGATTGCTGCAGCAAGGTGTCAGTTGCAGGTGGAGTAATTCTCAATTTAATCCAGTGGTGCTCCGATGAATTTCAGGATCTAGGTGAGAATTAGGATTGTTGAAGGTCTGAAGTCAGCAGGTGCAGATCTTGGCTAACAGGAATGGAGCACATTTAATACCTTAGAGGTTGTCTCACTACTTAAGAGGTATCGACACTTTTCCTGTGATATTATACTCTTGCGTGAGGTGAATGATCCGCACACAATTTTTGGGTGGTGTGACATGTCCTAAAAATATGTGGAGTGTGTATAATATTAGTTTGCCAAAGAAATCACACATGGCAACGTGTGTAGAAAAGTGTGGTTATTTCGTCTGTGGGAGATTGGTAGAGAAGAAAAATTTCGATGGTGTCGGCTTTACAATCTCTGGATGAAGACGATAGTGAGAGACAATTTCTGCTGAGAGAGGTTATATCGAGGTTCCTCTTTGAAGTCAACTGGGTGGAGTTGATTTGGCTACGCGTGGGTATTGGTCGTGTTGTGTGAATCAAGAACAATCAGGATTGATTCGATTATGTGTAGCTGGGATTTCTTGAAGACCAATATTTTGATAGAATTTGTGTCAAGGTGGAGATTGTTAGATGTTGATTCAAATTCTATTGGAAATTAATTTGGATTATAATAAAATTCTAATGGTTAGAGAATTACTTGGTGGTTAAGTTTATTTAAAGATAAATACTCTTAATAGATTAGATTCCTTAGTGAATAGGAATTCTTATTGATAAAGTAATTTGGCTCTATAAATATAGAGTTGGTCTTAACCTTTAGTAAGGGATTGAGAGAGAGATGTAATCACTATGTAATCTCTGTGTGAGAGATGGGCTTGTAGGGATTTGGGAAAAGTTGGAGAAAACAACGTGTTGCATGGGAATTCCATGGGTTAAACACTATGGAGCAGAAACTAGGTTTGTTTCGGGGCTTGGGCTTAGTGTTTGTTTTAAGGTGTTTTGTACTCTTTGTAATCTCTATGTTTTATAGTGGATTTTTCTCTCTCATCCGTGGATGTAGGCACTTGGGCCGAACCACGTTAAATCTTGTCTCTTGTGTGTTTGATTTAATTCTGCGTTGGTCTCATTCGTTTGTGAAATACGATTCTGCTTGAAAAAATCCCAACAAGTGGTATCAGAGCTATGGTTTAAGAATTATCATGAAGCATGATGCAGAGATGATGATTCGATTCAGAGGATTTATTATTGCAGATTGTGTTTGTAAGATCGGGAACAAGTAAGAGAAGATTGCTGCAGCAAGGTGTCAGTTGCAGGTGGAGTAATTCTCAATTTAATCCAGTGGTGCTCCGATGAATTTCTGGATCTAGGTGAGAATTAGGATTGTTGAAGGTCTGAAGTCAGCAGGTGCAGATCTTGGCTAACAGGAATGGAGCACATTTAATACCTTAGAGGTTGTCTCACTACTTAAGAGGTATCGACACTTTTCCTGTGATATTATACTCTTGCGTGAGGTGAATGATCCGCACACAATTTTTAGGTGGTGTGACATGTCCTAAAAATATGTGGAGTGTGTATAATATTAGTTTGCCAAAGAAATCACACATGGCAACGTGTGTAGAAAAGTGTGGTTATTTCGTCTGTGGGAGATTGGTAGAGAAAAAAAATTTCGATGGTGTCGGCTTTACAATCTCTGGATGAAGACGATAGTGAGAGACAATTTCTGCTGAGAGAGGTTATATCGAGGTTCCTCTTTGAAGTCAACTGGGTGGAGTTGATTTGGCTACGCGTGGGTATTGGTCGTGTTGTGTGAATCAAGAACAATCAGGATTGATTCGATTATGTGTAGCTGGGATTTCTTGAAGACCAATATTTTGATAGAATTTGTGTCAAGGTGGAGATTGTTAGATGTTGATTCAAATTCTATTGGAAATTAATTTGGATTATAATAAAATTCTAATGGTTAGAGAATTACTTGGTGGTTAAGTTTATTTAAAGATAAATACTCTTAATAGATTAGATTCCTTAGTGAATAGGAATTCTTATTGATAAAGTAATTTGGCTCTATAAATATAGAGTTGGTCTTAACCTTTAGTAAGGGATTGAGAGAGAGATGTAATCACTATGTAATCTCTGTGTGAGAGATGGGCTTGTAGGGATTTGGGAAAAGTTGGAGAAAACAACGTGTTGCATGGGAATTCCATGGGTTAAACACTATGGAGCAGAAACTAGGTTTGTTTCGGGGCTTGGGCTTAGTGTTTGTTTTAAGGTGTTTTGTACTCTTTGTAATCTCTATGTTTTATAGTGGATTTTTCTCTCTCATCCGTGGATGTAGGCACTTGGGCCGAACCACGTTAAATCTTGTCTCTTGTGTGTTTGATTTAATTCTGTGTTGGTCTCATTCGTTTGTGGAATACTATTTTGCTTGAAAAAATCCAACAGGGATCAGGGTGGGGTGTTATAGGAGAAAATAATAAATCAAATCATTTACATAAATTCGTTAAATGTTTCCTCCCGAGTGCTATCCCTTCAATTAACCAACCAATCGCATTCTATTTTCTCTTCTACAGCCAAATGGGCACTTTTTTCTTTTGTATAGCTTATTAGAAGGAACCAAAATTGCATTAATTTCATTTATAATTTTTTTGAAGTGAATTTTGCATCCTTTATAATTAGTCTTTCAACTTATTTTTATCTTCAGTTAAGTCTAGCAAACATAAATTACCACAATTAGAGCAGTGGCTTAGTGATCTGATTTTATTGCTAAATGCTAATCTGGGATCGTCAATGAACACTGTAAGAAGAGTGAACGAAACGAAGAAAATTGCTAGGAAAAGAACTTTCCATGGAAAGTTCCAGGCATTTCCACTATAAAACATGGTCCAATTTTTCAGTTTGTTAATATTTATTTAAAAAAAATATTTGAATTCAATTTGACTATGGTGCTATTTGTTATTGAATTAATTTGTTATATCGTCCGATGCTCGGATTAATTTTAGTTATATATTAATTTTATTTATGTGTTATCATTTTAATCTCGGTGTATTAGATAACATTTCACACACATATACATATATATATATATATATATATATATAAATATATATATATATATATTTTGTTTCCATATAAATAATTTATGATGAGAAAACCAAAACGTAGATATTAACGCTTAACTAATTCTCTTATGCATTATGTTACTTTTCTTCTCCACCGGCTTTCTTTTTAATAGCTTTTCTTTTTAGTATTTTGTTTAAAATAATAATAATAAAAAAAGAAGCAGAAAATGTAACCAAAAAAAAAAAGAACAAGAAAAATTACTCAATAAATCAAGTTTGTATAATCCCAGAAAATTGAAATTTTCATTAGGATTATATGGTAAAAAAATTGTTTTGGAAAGAAAATTTTATTAAAGTTTTTAATTATGGGATTATTTTATATAGATGCACAGATGATATTTTGATCCAAATTCTGCTTTTAAATTAGCCAAATATTTTGTAAGTTTTTTAATTTCTTATATCTTTTATATTATTTTTTTATTGTATATGAAATTATCAATTATAAATGATTTAGTTTTGGTATTATACAATTTTTATTAATTTTCAGTTTAACTCCAGTATCTTTGCATTGAAACTAAAAATATTTTTTTTAAGAAAAAAAAATTAACACCCAAAGAAACTAAATTGGGTACAACTATAAACACATAAAAAATACAATTGCTTCATATAATTTTCTATCGAATAAATATCAAACATAATGAAAGTAATGAATCATTTTATTTTTACTTCATTACTCATGGCTATTTTTGCTGATGACCATTTATAGATGGTACAAACATTACCTGTTTGGTATTGTTTTTTTAATTATTGTTGTCAAAATATTTTAGGTCCATGAACCTAACCGCTAGATACAAATTCTAGGAGTCGTTATCAATTATTCTATTTAAGGTGTAATTCACCTATAAATATGGACAAAACTTAGTCTACATTTAAAAATACTTGGATTCGAGAGAGCAGTTACATGTGAGAAAAGATTAGCACCCGACAATGCCTATGAATTCGGGAGTGCAGTGTGAGAACCTTGAATTTGAAAATGTTATGCATGTAGGGATACTCACCACTGTTCAATTCCGATGTATTTTGCAGGTACGAGCCAATAAAGTAAGGTGGGCCACACAGGATCTACAGTGCCCAGATGGACGTGAGACCCAACCCATATTATTTGGAGAGTCCAATAAGTCTATGGTAAGAATTCAGACCTCAAAATCTCTTATTAGAATTATTTTTGAGAAGTATGAAAACAATTTAGAAAATGACGAAGTAGTCCATAACTTAGCGGGATTTTTGTAAATTGTGGTCAAACTAAATGGACTTTGGACTAAGTGATTGTGGAATGATATTCTATGTGAAAACAAGTTCTAGGCTATGTCAACAGATGGATTGAATTAGTGGTAGAATTAGAAATTTTCGTGATTTACTCATAGGGGTAATTTCGTAATTTCACCTTCTCAATAGGTCAAACCCGAACCAAACCATCATGATTCATCAAAATACATCCAATAAGAATTTTTGGTGATGAAATCTGAATTTTTGGAGTGCAATTACATAGTTATAAAAATTATGGAAGCTTAAGGGCATTTTTATCCAAAAATCTCAACCAAGGGCAAAATGGTTATTTTGCCATATCAAGAAGCTTCTATATTTTCTCTCAAAGTTAGCCGGCCACTACTTCCTTTTCTTCTACTCCCATTGACGTGGACTCCATAGCCAAAATAAGAGAAAAGAAAGAAAAGCTTACTAAACCTCATTAAAATCACCTTATTTCACCAAACCATTTCTTACAAACTTGTTCTCCTCACTAAGCTCCATCTATCCATAGCCATAGCTTAGTATAAAAGTGACAAAATCAAGAGGAAAGATAGCCTAAAGAATTCGGTCAAGGTAAGCTATCTTCATGCTTATGGTTTCTTTGAATTTCAATGATAGGAAATGATAGATCGAAGTTCCCTAAACTTGAATTTAGCCTTAGTTTGGATTTAATCCTTCTCAAGCACTCCCTAGGGTTGTCCGCCATGCATGGAAGTATAGGAAACCATGTTGTTTGATGTTTGAAAGAAATGCCAAACGAAAGGAAATTAAGGTTTAAACATGAATTAAGGGTTAAATGGATGAAAACCCATGAATTAAGGCACCTTGTACCATTCGGCCTTGGATAAGAGGAGATGTTGTGCTCAATTTGATGAATTTAGGATGGCATGTGAATGTAGAAATTATGAGGAGTCCATCGGTAAAAGCGGAATTAAAATCGGAGTTGTGTAGGAGAAGTTGTGTTTTACTACTGGAGTAATTTAAATTAGATTAATATTTTCTACTGATAAAGTAGTAGAATTTAATAATGCAAAAATTATTATGGTGAATAATGGTGTTTGGTATAATATTTTACGACTTAGGAGTTGTGAATTTTGAGTGGTGTTATCGGGTGCATTGATTTAGTCGGACAGGTAAGGGATGAGTGTGTAGACTGTAGGGATACTGTGAATGCATGATTTAATTCACTTTAATTTTATGAAGTGCTTTGGAAGTCAAATACTTTGAAATTGGTGAAATTATGGATACTGGTTGGTGTATAAACTGTATTTTCTGTGCAGGAAGGCTAGGTTAGAACGCAGCCGTTACTCTACCGAAAAATCATAGAAATTCTATGAAATTATTTCTAATATTTTTAAAGGATAGGAATAAGTGGAATTTCAAGTGATTTCCATGATATTTATTAAAATTACATTATATTATTAATTATTGAAAAATAATATTTAAATATTCATGTTAATGAATTTCAATTATGTGATGGTTCCAGCAGATACTTCTTACTATTCTACAGATAAATAGAACATTTTTAGAAAAGAATACTGAAGTGTGAATATTTTATGAATTTTTTTATTCATAAGTTGATTATATTTTCAATATATTTATTTATGGATTGACTGAAGATAGTATCAATGGAACTGATTTCATAAATGGTGTTTCTACTGGATATACACTGTTTTGAGACTGTTAGGCCCCGTATCATGCTCACGTGTCACGTGTTACTACTACTGTACTGTTGCTGATAGATACTGATTCTATTATCAGCGTCCCAGTGTCACCTGATCAGTGCACATTATAGACCCCGTAGACTTTGGCCATATGTCTTATGTGTTATTATTTCTCCCTTTCGGGATTTTATTATAGCATGATATACCTTGGGTGTTGCCTAGTCTCCACTATACTACTATTATTTATCATAATGTTTACTGAACTGTTTGCTGATATTGAGTTGCTTGCTGATATTGAGCTTTTATACCTACTGTTTACAAAACTGTTTACCATACTGTGTTTATCAATATTGAAATAAACAGTATCATGGAAAAAGGAATATTTATTGATTTATTAAATTAATTTGCTATGGGATTTCACTATATATTTCATGTGGTTATGATATCAATTCAACTGATTACTCCCTAGAGTTGCTTCTAGGGTCGAGACACGACAGGTATTTTAAAATACTTTTCATACTCCATTCGATTTCCTAGCCGACTATATTATCCTTCCTTGTTTGTACCTTAGTACACTATATGATCCAAATGTTTTAAGCATATAGTTTTCATAGTATTGATTTTACATACGATTCTCTTACTGAGCACGTTAGCTCACCCCTTATTTTTTCACTCCACAGATTACCTATAGTGATACCGTTCCATGGATTGTCAGCTATGCTATCAATTCCCGAGGCAGCTTGAGTGGATCCTGGAGGTATTTTGATTTACTTTTATATGTTCAGGCATTTATGTACAGTACTATTGTCATATAAATTATATTCAGGGGATGTAAACACTAACGAATTACTACTTCTGTAATTATTTTCTACTTTGCAAATAAATAAATTACCATTGTAATACGGTTACTGTTTAGAGTAAATGAGTAATAAAGGTGTAGACACCTAATTTTGTCCGAACAATTTTTTTTAAAAAAAATCAATCAAAAAAATCAAAAAAAATAAAAAATGATAAAAAGAAACAAGTCAATTTTGATCGAATCTCATGTGGAGCACATGCAAAATTCACACCTTCAAGAGTTGACTAAAGTTGACTAGTGCTCCTATTCTTGCCCTTCCCAGTGGATCCGAGGGTTTCTTTGTTTACAGTGATGCATCTGCAGTGGGATTGGGATGTGTTCTGATGCAGAATGGTCAGGTAATTGCTTATGGTTCTAGACAGTTGAAAGAGCATGAGAAGAATTATCCGACTCATGACTTGGAGTTAGCTGCTGTGGTGTTTGCATTGAAGATATGGCGGCATTATTTATACGGAGAGAGATTCCATGTATACATAGACCATAGGAGTCTGAATTATTTATTCTCGCAACGGGAGTTGAACATATTTTCAATATATTTATTTATGGACTGACTGAAGATAGTATCAATGAAATTGATTTCATAAATGGGGTTTCTACTGGATATACACTGTTTTGAGACTGTTAGGCCCCGTATCATGCTCACGTGTCACATGTTACCGCTACTATACTGTTGCTGATAGATACTGATCCTATTTTAGCGTCCCAGTGTCACCTGATCAGTGCACACTACGGACCCTATAGACTATGGCCTTATGTCTCATGTGTTATTATTTCTCCCTCTTCGGGATTTTATTATAGCATGATATACCTTGGGTGTTGCCTGGTCTCCATTATACTGCTACTGTTTATCATAATGTTTACTCAACTATTTGTTGGTACTGAGTTGCTTACTGATATCGAGCTTTAGATCTACTGTTCGTATACTTATGCGGAATTTAGAAATTTTGAGCTAACTTTTTCAAATTTTCTCTATGTTGGTTCGTCATGTGAGCAATTTCATATCATATTATCGGGTTATTATTTACCTAATATAGTTTAAGGTTGATTACTTAAGGTCCTAGTGCAATATCATATAAGTTTACATCCAAAAACTCCATAAAACAATTCCTATGTAAAAGCGGTAAATTCTTGGTTTAAAACAATTCAGACCGTAGTTAGGATTAATAGTCAAATACAGTCAATTTTTGTTCTTAATCCCCTAGCACATGCATAAACTCTTTAATCTATAATATATTCAAACTTCATTAAAAAATAAGGTCGTTTGACCCTTAAAAAATTTCCTAGCAAAATAATATAATATTTTTGTGGTTTTGGCACGGTTCGTAATAAAAATTCATTTACATCCCGATATTAATAATTTTTGTGACATAAGCATACTTTTAACCTATATATATCCTGAATTATAGTACTTTAGAAGACTGTCCAAAAATAACGTCATTTAAATGCTAAAATCTTATATCTAATATTTACTACAAAAGCTCCGTAGTTGGAAACTTACAAAGTCGAATACTATGATGCGGTAATTGCACTACCTCAGCTTAACCTATGATGGTAAATGTTGGGGAGTGAGCTAGAAGCCCAATAAGTTAACCATATAAGTGAAGAGGATAATAACGTGTTGAATACTGTTATAAATGCATCCAAGCAACAGCTCGATAAACTTTTCATATTCAATATTTATATGCTTTATCTCGTAATATCATATTACTCACTTTTCTTATTCTTTCTCAGTGTTAGGACTCGTTGATGTTATTGAGTTTTCTCGAGGTAGATTATGAAAGGATACTTTGAAGTATTTCGTTATCCTCTTAGCTTGACATCACAACTAGACAATCATATCTATGTAAGAATATAATGATTCACTGACATAAACAATGCAGTGTTCAATAAACCTATGCAATGGGACTTTGAAGTCCTAGGTTCGAGTCTCATCAAATATGAGATTTGTTTAGTTTGTTTTTATTTTTATAGTTTGTTATTGTTATTCTATTTTGTTAGCTTTAAATTGCCATATATATTTTGAAATGACAAAAACTTAAATAAGATTTAATGTTATAATTCATATTGTAAATTTGCCTTATCACACATGATTTTCTCAATCCATTTTCAAGTGATCATATCAAACATTAAGACCATGATTTAATTACATATTCTTATTGGTCTTAATACTTCATAAAATGTTTTGAATATTTTAGAAAATCACTTGATGAATTTTTGGACCATGTTTTCATCAAAGAAAGTCAAGAAAAACTCCCATAAAAATGCCAAAATGTTTTGGGTTGAATTAGGATCAAAGACCACATCATTTCTAACCCAAAAAGTGCAGGAAATAGCTTTCTGGAGGCATGGGATCGATCCCCTAAGGGAAGGGATCGATCCTTTCAAGGCAGAATGATCCTCAAGCCCAGATTTAACATCCTGGAAGCTTGGGATCGATCCCCTATGGAAAGGGATCGATCCCTTTGCCCGAAAATAGCCTGTAACGGCTAGTTTTTGTGAGACAACGGTCATATTCAAGTTTTGGCTAGAATACATCCAAGGGACTATAAATAGAGGCTTAGAAGCTAAAGAAAGAAAGAGGAACTACTCAGCAACTCCATAACACATATTCCTCAAATCCTCAAGCTTCAAACAACAAATCAAGAGCTCCAAAGTCTTCATCTTCTATCATTCACTTATCTCTTGTATTGTTTAGCACAAATATTGTATAGGCTTTTCTTTGTGCTTAATTTCTGTAATCACTTGCCTACCTAGAGGCCCTTCTTTGATTACATCTCTTGTAAACACAAACAATCCTTGTAAAAGGGGAGGTTTCTCTTTAGCCTAGAAAAAGAGAGAAAAGAGGTTTCTCTTGGGCCTAGAAAAAGAGAGAGGTTTCTATTGAGCTTTAAAAAGAGGGAGTGTAACACAAATTCAAGTTAGTGAATTTGGGGAAATCCTTGGGAGCGTCTCAAGGTAGAGGACGTAGGCAAGGTTGCTGAACCTCTATAAATCGCTTGCGTACATTTCTCTTTCCCTACTCTCTTTACTTATTTGCAATTATATTTGAGTTTATTGTATTGAATTTACATTGTATAATTGCCTAGATTAGAGAACTTAGAAAACACTCAAATAGGTTAGAGAATTTAGAAGAATCAAAAAACGGGCATAAGGTTAGCTAAGAACTGATTCACCTCCCTTTCGGTATTGCCTATAAGAGCCAACAATTGGTATCAGAGCTTGGGCTCGAGATTGATTTAGACTAACCTCTATCGAGCAAAACGATCTAAAATGACTCACTTGAATGTAGGCACACCCCTAGGAGAAGAGGGACAATCATTAGTTAGACCTCCACTCTTCAATGGTGAGAATTATTCATATTGAAAAACTAGAATGATGTTATTTGTACAATCAAATGATTATGAAGTGTGGAGAATTATAGTGAATGGTCCTAGAATTACCATGAAGAAAGTAGATGGAAAAGATGTCCCTAAGAGTGAGGATGAGTGGGACACAAATGACATGAGAGTGGCGCAATTGAATGCTGTTAGCTTTAAATTGCAATATATATTTTGAAATGACAAAAACTTAAGTAAGCTTTAATGTTTTAATTCACATTGTAAATTTGCCCATCACACATGATTTTCTCAATCCATTTTCAAGTGATCATATCAAACTTAAGACCATGATTTAATACTCTTATTGGTCTTAATACTTTGTAATGTCTTGAATATTTTAGAAAATCACTTGATGAATGTTTAGACCATGTTTTTATCTGAGAAAGTCAAGAAAAACTCCCTTAAAGCTTATAAATGTTTTGGGTTGAATTAGGATTAAAGGTCATATCATTTCTAACCCAAAAGTGCAAGAAAAATGCCCTCTGGAAGAAAAGGATCGATCCCTACTGTAGTAGGATCGATCCCTTTTTGGCAGAAAGTCTTCCCAAGGTCCCTGAAGCCCAGAATCAAGATTCTTGACAAAAGGGATCGATCCCCTATGGAAAGGGATCGATCCCTTTGCACGAAAATAGCCTATAACGGCTAGTTTTTGTGAGACAACGGTAATATCCGAGATTTGGCTCCACCCAACGGCTAGAATACATCCAAGGGACTATAAATAGAGGCTTAGAAGCTAAAGAAAGGAAGAGGAACTACTCAGCAACTCCATAACACATATTCCTTAAATTCTCAAGCCTCAAACAACAAATCAAGAGCTACAAAGTCTCCATCATCTATCATTCTCTTATTGCTTGTAGTGCTTAGCACAAATATTGTATAGGCTTTTCATTGAGCTTAATTTCTGTAGTCAATTGCCTACCTAGAGGCCTTTTCTTTGATTACATTATTTGTATCCCATCATTCCTTGTAAAGGGGAGGTTTCTCTTAAGCCTTAGAAAAAGAGGGAGGTTACTCTTTAGCCTAAGAAAAAGAGGGAGGTTTCTCTTGAGCCTAGAAAAAGAGGGAGTGTAACAAATTCAAGTATAGTGAATTTGGAGAAAATCCTTGGGAGCGTCTCAAGGTAGAGGACGTAGGCAAGGTTGCCGAACCTCTATAAATCGCTTGAGTACATTTCTCTATCCTTACTCTCTTTACTTATTTGCAAATATATTTGTGCTTATTGTATTGAATTTGAATTGCATGCTTGCCTAGCTTAGAGAACTTAGAAAATATCAAATAGGCTAGAGAATTTAGAAGAATCGAAAAACGGGCTTAAGGTTAGCTAAAAACCGATTCACCCCCCTCTCGGTATTGCCTATAAGAGCCAACAAATGCCAAGGCTATGCACACTCTCTTTTCTGCATTAGGTCCCAATGAATATAATAGAGTCTCTCTATGTGAGAATGCCAAGCAAATATGGGACAAATTAGCCATCACACATGAAAGGACCAATCAAGTGAAAGAGACCAAAGTAGGAATGCTCACACATGATTATGAGCTATTTAGGATGAAAGAAAATGAGTCCATTAGCGAAATGTTTACTAGGTTTAATGATATAATTAATGGACTTAAGGCTCTAGGCAAGGCTTATTCCAATGTTGAAATGGTAAAGAAAATTTTGAATAGCTTGCCTAAGTCTTGGGAGGCAAAGGTAACTGCAATAGAATAGTCTAAAGATCCAAATACCTTGTCTCTAGATGAACTTATGGGCTCCATACTTACATATGAGATGAAATTGAAAAGAAATGAAGAGCCTTCAAAGAAAGTAGGAGTAGCATTTAAGTCTTTCACTCATGAGGTCATTGAAGATGATAGTGATGAGAGTGGAAATGAGGAAGAAAAAGAAATGGCAATGTTTGCCAAAAGATTCAATAAGTTCATGAGAATGAATGAGAGAGAGCAAAATAGGAGACATCATAGAGGAGAGTCAAGTAGAAGAGAAAAAGACCCCTTATTGTGTTATGAGTGTAATGAACCGGGTCATACTAAGTTAGATTGCCCCTTACTTAGGAAGGAAAAAGATAGGAAACCTAAGAAGAAAGCATTTGTGGCTGCATGGAGCGATAGTGATAGCTCCGATGAGGAAAACATAGATAATGAGGTAGCCTACTCATGTTTTATGGCTATTAGTGACGATGAGGCTAGCTCTAGTTCCAGTGAAGATAATGATTTTACATTTGATGAGTTACAAAATGCTTTTAATGAATTAGCAAATGAATTTCAATGCATGAATTCTAAATATAAAAAAATCATTGCTAATTTGAAAATAGAAAAGGAAACCTTGACCAATGTTAAGCTAGAATTAGAGAAGAAACTAGAAGAGGCCAACTTAGAAATAAATGAGTTAAATAAAAAGAATACAAATTTGCATAACTCATTCTCTAGGTTCTATATGGGTCAACAAAAATTAGATCACATGCTTGAGACCCAAAGAGCTAACTTTGACAAAGATGGGTTAGGATATAGTGCAATACAAAAAGAAACTCATCTAAAGAATTTCCTAGTGAGCAAAAATACTATGCATGATTTATCTCTTACATGCTCACTATGCAATAGAATAGGACATTCTTCACAAGCATGCACTTATAGAAAAACTACATTTAGAGGAAGGGTTGTTAGAAAAATATGGGTGCCAAAGCATGCAATAAATAATGATGATTTGTGCTTGAAATGGATCCCAAAAGGATCAAAAATTGTTAACACTAACTCTCATGGACCCAAGAAAATTTGGGTACCAAAGCATGCTTGAATTTGTTTGTTGTAGGAGTGTTAGAGCATGGGAATACAATGAAACAATGGAGTTCAAATGCTCTACACATCCCTTGGAGTTTGCTTCTGCCAATGAGAGAGAGGAAGAGCTTGAGAATCCATACTTGACAAGGTCACAACAATTCTTCAAAGAATGGCACAAGGTGGATTCAACTATTCAATGCAAAGCATTCTCTAGCAAAGGAGTTTTGTAAGCTTAAATCCTATCTCTTTAAAACTCATTTTTGCTAAAATTATTTATATGTTTTATTGAGGCACTTGGTTGATGATTCTTGATGCATTGTGAGTTGAATAATTGAACAAAAAGGCATGATAAAGATTTTTGATTGTTTGATTATAGTACTTGATGCATTGAATGAAAAGCATGATTTGTGAGTTTGAAATGATTATTGGATTTCTGCATTTTGAGCAAGTTTCCTATGTGTTGATAATGTATTTACTTGTCTCAAAATACCAAATATGTGATATATGCAAAATGCCATGTCATGAGCAATAATGAAGAACTTGTATGTTGGAAATCATGGCATGTTGTTCATAAGATGTATGATTTGATGATATATATGATTAAAACCTATGTGAACAAGTTTGTTTTGACATATTTGTGGTTTCCAATGCTTTAGTTTTGTCAAAATATGCTTAACTCTCAAAATGACATCCTTTGAGGCCAAAAATGCATTTTATTGTGTAAATTCTTCCAAAATTGCAAAATCTTTTGTAAAATGGTTTTTCATTCATGTTTTCCATTCATACAAGTCCAAAATCATGTTTTACAAATGTTTAAACCCTTACTTGGACTTAAAATACTTAAAAACAAAGTTTTGGTACCTCAAAGGTTGGATTTTCTGTCAAAAACTGCAGAAACAGGATGAGGGATCTATCCCTCAACAAGCAGGATTGATCCCCCTTGAGCAGAATGCAGGAAATCTGCATTCTGGAATTAAGGGATCGATCCCTCCAAGCCAAAAGGGCTTTTCTGCACTTTTTCAACCGAATTTGAGAAGGATTTTTCACTTTTTTGATATCTTCTTTCTTCTCAACTTAAAATCCAGTATTTTCACTTCTTTTTTATGATCTTTAATCTATGAAAATTCGTTTTTCATTGATATCATGCCTCAATTCCATCAACTTGTGTTATTTCCATCAAATGGTATCACTTTCAACAATTAATATCATTTTTCTTGAGCTCACAAGTGCAAAATCATTTTTCTTGTTGAAAACTTGCATAAATCTTGAAATAATCTTGAAATATACTTTCAATGAATGCTTAAACATAATTTTGATAAATATTTCAATAATTTTTGGATATATTTGAGAATTTGATGAATTTGTGCATAATGAATATTCTTCATTCCTTTTGTTCATCTTAGTCAAGCATGCTTATAGGATTATGTTTCTTAGCTTGACTCAACTACTCCACACTTAAGTTTTATGATAATTATACATCTAGTGGAAGAATAATTAAAACTTGACCTTAAGGATTGATTTCAAATGTAAATTCAACAATTGGCATAATGTCATAATTTTCCTTGGCCTACAAAGTGTGATGATAAATGGATCCTAAATGTTCAAATGCATGAAACTTTATCATCCATGTACTTAAATTTTTCTTATGGCCAAATTAGTAAGGAACTTGGGCTTTAATGACAACACCAACAATTGATATACATGCATTGTATCTTGATTGTTTTGATGTTGAACATGCATGTTTACTTAAGTTGAATCAATAATCATGCCTATGAGATGAGAATAGTTGTTTTCATGATATTATGTGCTTAACCTCACTCATAGCTTATGGATTTTAATGATAAAATATATTTTAGCTTAATAATATTGATTCACTTCGGTGAAGCCATATTAGTTAAAATAGCATATACCCTTTAGAACGTTAAATGATGATAACAACTAGTGATATGGCTCTTAATTGATTAAAATGGTAATTTTGAATTTTTCCTTGCTCATAATTGGTTAAGGACTTGAATTGGAAAATGAGCATAGGATTTTTGTGCTTGAAACCATGGAAGAAAATGTGTTTGCTTGAATTCCTTGATTTTTTGAATCTTCCATATGGTATAAATTTGTGAATATGAATATGGATTAATACTTTATGATAGTGTGCTAATGATTAATTGATCCATATGCATATTTGATGATGTGTGTTGTGTTCTTGCATATTTAGAATGACTATTTTCTTGACATGAACACAATACACATAAATATTGGATTCATGCAAAATGCCTAAGTCAACCATTAGTAACAATTGATATTTAGATTGAAATAACAATTAGTATCATTGGCAACCATATTTTCAATAATTGGTAAGCCAAATCTAAATTGCCAATTGGTAGGAGCTTTAAATTGACAATTCTTCTCATGCTCTTTAGTTTGAAATGACAAATAGAGAAAAATTCTCTTAGGATATTTTTGCATGAAACTCTTGTGTGCTAGAATTTGTAGTTAATTGCTATATATCTTGATTCTATGCACACTCTTGCTGGAACGTGATTTATGAGCTCATGCATATGATATATCATCTAAGTTTAGCTCATAATCATGATGTATTGCCATGCACCTTAGTTGGACTTAAAAGAACAATTGATATACTTAGGTGCTTGATCGGATTGAAATAAGCAAGTCATAGACCTTAGTAAATATTTATACTCAACTTGCTTCATTTTTTACCAATTGTGAACTTTTTGCAAAATTATTTATAAACAATTGGTATAGGATCATAAGTCATGTTCTTTGCATGAATATTTCATAATCTTTATGAACAATTGACTTATTTATTTGTGCTATGAGTCCCATGTACTAACATGTTTCTTGTTGGATGGAGCATATTCTTTTATCTCTTCTCACATAGCCATGATTTTAGGGGGAGCATATTTTTTTATTATTTTTCCTTCTTTTTGCTATGACAAAAAGGGGGAGAGATAGATATTAAAAGGGAGAGATACTAAAGGGGAGAGATAATGGGGGAGAAATAGTTTGAAAATTCATTTTCAAAACCCATGCTTATATTAAGGGGGAGCTTCGTAAAATCCTGCTTTATTTGAGGGGGAGTATTTTATCAAAGAATTTTCAAAGCAAATTTACATTAAGTTTTATCATATCAAAAATGGGGAGATTGTTAGCTTTAAATTGCCATATATATTTTGAAATGACAAAAACTTAAATAAGATTTAATGTTATAATTCATATTGTAAATTTGCCTTATCACACATGATTTTCTCAATCCATTTTCAAGTGATCATATCAAACATTAAGACCATGATTTAATTACATATTCTTATTGGTCTTAATACTTCATAAAATGTTTTGAATATTTTAGAAAATCACTTGATGAATTTTTGGACCATGTTTTCATCAAAGAAAGTCAAGAAAAACTCCCATAAAAATGCCAAAATGTTTTGGGTTGAATTAGGATCAAAGACCACATCATTTCTAACCCAAAAAGTGCAGGAAATAGCTTTCTGGAGGCATGGGATCGATCCCCTAAGGGAAGGGATCGATCCTTTCAAGGCAGAATGATCCTCAAGCCCAGATTTAACATCCTGGAAGCTTGGGATCGATCCCCTATGGAAAGGGATCGATCCCTTTGCCCGAAAATAGCCTGTAACGACTAGTTTTTGTGAGACAACGGTCATGTTCAAGTTTTGGCTCCACCAAAAGGCTAGAATACATCCAAAGGACTATAAATAGAGGCTTAGAAGCTAAAGAAAGAAAGAAAGAGGAACTACTCAGCAACTCCATAACACATATTACTCAAATCCTCAAGCTTCAAACAACAAATCAAGAGCTCCAAAGTCTTCATCTTCTATCATTCACTTATCTCTTGTATTGTTTAGAAAAAATATTGTATAGGCTTTTCTTTGTGCCGAATTTCTGTAATCACTTGCCTACCTAGAGGCCCTTCTTTGATTACATCTCTTGTAAACACAAACAATCCTTGTAAAAGGGGAGGTTTCTCTTTAGCCTAGAAAAAGAGAGAGAAGAGGTTTCTCTTGAGCCTAGAAAAAGAGAGAGGTTTCTCTTGAGCCTTGAAAAGAGGGAGTGTAACACAAATTCAAGTTAGTGAATTTGGGAAAATCCTTGGGAGCGTCTCAAGGTAGAGGACATAGGCAAGGTTGCCGAACCTCTATAAATCGCTTGCGTACATTTCTCTTTCCGTACTCTTTTTACTTATTTGCAATTATATTTGAGTTTATTGTATTGAATTTACATTGTATAATTGCCTTGATTAGAGAACTTAGAAAACACTCAAATAGGTTAGAGAATTTAGAAGAATCGGAAAACGGGCATAAGGTTAGCTAAGAACCGATTCACCCCCCTCTCGGTATTGCCTATAAGAGCCAACATATTTACTAGTTTATCTAGTTATCGGTTCATAGAATGTAATATTTTGATTATGATTGTGATTTTAAATGAGAATTTACACTTCAAAAAAATAAACCCATGCAATTATGATTGTCAATAAAACAACTACTTTTCAATCAAATCAAAATCACTTCTAATAAGTTCAAAAATCAATGCTCGTAAGTTTCAAATCATATCAAATACTCATAAATCATATCAAGTTCTCATAGTTCAATTCAAATACTCATAGATTATATCAAATACTCGTAAATTCATTTCAAAGGCTCATAATTTCATTTCAAATACTTGTAAATCTGATCAAATACACGTAGTTCTGATCAAATACTCATAAATCTTGTCAAATACATGTAATTCAAATCAAATATTCGTAAATTAATATCACGCACTCATAAGTTAGTTCTGATCAAATACTCATAAATCTTGTCAAATACATGTAATTCAAATCAAATATTCGTAAATTAATATCACGCACTCATAAGTCTTATCAAATACACATAGATCAAACCAAATACTCGTAAATTCATATTAAGTACTCATAAATCTTATCAAATACATGTCACGACCCGAAGGCTATGACAGTACCTCTTTCATGTACGGATGCGTAGAAATTAAGACTAATTGTTTTTCGCTTTTCTATACTTATTTTGTCTAAGTGCAGTACAGTGAAATTTATTTAGGGATGTTAACTCCCTCCCCTGTTTTGATCATTTTACCCGGACTAAATACCTGTACAAAACTCACAATTGATGTTTAGATAAGTAATTCCCACAATAGCAATTGATTTATAATCTTGCATTATTATCTCTAGATTCACCTTATCTTTTTCACTTAATAAGTCTAAAGTTCTCCACAACATCATTTTATTTCCAGTTATTTCATTTTAGCCATATGGTTTCATATCTTTTTGCTTAACCACTTGTTCATGCCATCATATCATATATTCACACTGATGCAAGCATTAGCAGTTTCATAAGTTATCATTAACATGATCTAGATACTATTCACTGCTTTAGGTTATATTCCATCTATAATACTGAATCAAAAATAGCCTGAAATTGATATTAAGTACAAAAGAATAGTGCATACCCAAAGTACTAAAAAAATAATCTCCTTGGAGAATTGGGACTATATTTCAGGCTGAAACTATATAGGATAGCTCTGAAATACTCCTCCAACTTCGTGCTCAATTTGAAAAAGTTTAAATAACATTTAATGAGTGAGGGTTCAATAAGTTATTTATATAAGTGCAAAATTAGAATTATACTATTCTAATGCAAATGCATGATGTCACTTGATGAGAAATCACTATTAAATCACTCTCTTGTTCGTCATGTAGCATATACAGGTTATATTTTCAATTTTAATATAGTGATACTACAACTTGTCATGTGATGCTTAAACCATAATATCATATCATGTCTCTTTGCATGTAATCATATATGAGATGTATGCAATCTCAAAAATATAATACATATTCTTTCAAAACATGTTCAAAACATGTGTAATATCAAAACATCTCGATTTTACTTTTTTTAAGACATGCTTTAAAGTATGCACATTTCTCGTTTCATGTCGCATCTAATTTTTGAAGCATATTTAAAGTAATGTACAATATCAAAATACATGTCATATACTAGAAAACCATATTAAGTTTAAAGTTTATTTCCATTTAAAACCATACTCTAAACTGCATTTCATATCGTTTGAAACTAGGCTAAATCCTTAATGCACTATCAATAAAGACTTAGATCACTATAGCTAGCAGTGAAAATCATATCATCGTCCCCTGGAAACCAACTAGGGCTCTATCTATGGGCATAGATCTTATGTCTCTCAGCCCCACTGATTAGGTGTGATTGAGCCCTGTCTACGGCTATTGTCGGACAAGCTTCTCTGATAATAAGCAATCTCCAATTAGGTCGTTTCCACTATACTTTATTGAGGTTAACTCTCTTAGGGTGCCTATAATCTCATAAAACAATTAAACATTTAACTTTTCTTATAAAAATAATATAAAGTATGAAACACATTTCTTTAAGATCATTTACATATATACGTACATATGCGTATACTATAAATTCATTCTTTTCAAAACAATTTAAGCATCCAAAGTATTCATGTAAGCATGGTAAGAATGAATCCTTTCAAATCTCATGTATAGAAACAAGTAGAGGTGGCAAAAATTGACCCGAGCCCGAAAACCCGCCCGAATCCGCCCGAGACAGAACCGGGACCAGCCCGAATTGACCAAAAAAGTCAAAGGCCCGTAACCGAAAAAGCCTGTAACCGAAAAAGCCCGAAACCGAAAAAGCTCGAAACCGAAAAAGCTCGAAACCGAAAAAGCTTGAACCCGACACAACCCGAACCCGACATAACCCGAGCCCGATACGATCCGAAACCGAGACCGACCCGAACCGAAAACCGAAAAAACCGAATTTATAACCCGATAAAACCTGAATTATAATTATATAATTATTATTTAAAAATAAATAATTAATTGATACACTTTTTTAATTAAAAAGTTTAAAATTTTGAAAACAATTATTATTTATTATACAATTTTATCAATTATATATTACCAGCATAATAAATATTGAATCTTTTTAATTAAATTAAATTAATTTAAAACACCATAATATATGATATAATATATGATATCAAATAATCTTTAATATTATCCTTATTGCATTTATAATAATAAATATATTATTAATTTGACATTTGATTTTATTATAAAAATCATTTTAACATTTTATTATTTTTATTTATAATAAAATTTTAATTTTAATACAACAATAAATCAAATATATAAAAATTATATAATTTCAATATTTGTTTGAAACTTTGAATTTGATATTTTGTGCAACACATTAAAAATATTTTTAATAAAATTAAATTTAAACTATAATTTCTTAAAGTTTCAAGTATAGAAAGATATTAAATTTAGATTAAAAAAAACCTAATCTTAAAATTAAAATTCAAAGTTTTTAAAATTAGAAAAAGTTAAGTAATTAAATTAAACAATACAAGTACAATTTTTTTATACTTGGGTATCATTAAAAGAGAAAATTATAGTGGTAATTTTATTTTTAGCCTTAAAACAAAAGATATAAAAAAATCAAGCTAGTGATAATTAATTATTTATTATATTATAATAATCTTATACATGAATAAACTAATTTGGTATCTTATAATAATGATTTGTATATTATATTATAATAATCTTTTAAGAATAAATTATGTAAGCTCTTAGTGTGTAAGTATTATTTTGATAGAATTAAGTATTTATTAAAAATAATTCATTTATTATCTACTAAATGTAAAATTAAAGTGTGGATAAAAATAATAATTCTAATAGTAAATTAAAGTGTAATTTAATAATATATTAGAGTTGTATTACTATGTAAGTGGTAATTTTAATAAAATTTATTTTTTATACTTTGTTAATATTATTATTAATTATATTTAAATAACTAGCATTATATTAATTAATTTAGTAATATCTATTATTTAACATTTTAATTAGATATTCAATCAATTGGTGTATATCTAATATTATTATGTTAATCTAATATTATTATGTTAATGTGAATATGAAAAAAAATTAGTACTCAATTTGGAATAGTTTTTTTGATAGCAAATAAAATACATAATATAGTTAATAAATAACGCCTTATCATAATGATTTGTATGTTATTATAACTTTAAAAATAATATCTTATCATGTGATATATAATCAACTATACAAGCTCTTAATTATATAAAATAAATTATTAATATGTTTATCTTATCATAATGATTTGTATGTTACATTATAATAATCTCTTACCATGTAATATAGAATAAATTAAACAATCTCTTATAGCATATTATAGTTTTAATTTCAGACATTTTTCATTTCAATTTCTTATCATGCTTTTAGAATATACTTTTGTTTTTAATTTCAAACATTTAATCTCTTATGATGTATTTATGTAATTTAGTTTAACTTTGTTAGCTTTAAATTGCCATACATATTTTGAAATGACAAAAACTTAAGTGAGCTTTAATGTTTTAATTCATATTGTAAATTTGCCTTATCACACATGATTTTCTCAATACATTTTAAGTGATCATACCCAAACATTAAGACCATGATTTAATGATACATCCTTATTGGTCTTAATTCTTTATAAATGTTTTGAATATTTTAGAAAATCACTTAATGAATTTTTGGACAATGTTTTTATCAAAGAAAGTCATGAAAAACTCCCACAAAAGTGCCAATATGTTTTGGGTTGAATTAGGATCAAAGACCACATCATTTCTAACCCAAAAGTGCAGGAAAAACCCATTCTGGAGGAATGGGATCGATCCCCTAAGGAAAGGGATCGATCCCTTTTTGGCAGTGTGCCCCGGAAGGCCAAAATGAAGCATGGGATCGATCCCCTAAGGAAAGGGATCGATCCCTTTATGTCAGAAAGTCCCCAACGGCTATTTTCTGTGAGATACAACGGCTAGTTTCGGTTTTGGCTCCAACCAACGTCCACAAACCATCCAAGGGGCTATAAATAGAGGCTTAGAAGCTAAAGGAAGTAAGAGGAACAACCAAGCAACATCTTTCATCATCTTATTCATCTTCCTCAAGCCTCAAACAACAATCAAGAGCTCCAAGGTCTACATCATCTATCATTCTCATATTCTTTGTAGTGCTTAGCACAAATATTGTATAGGCTTCTCATTGAGCTTAACTTCTGTAATCACTTGCCTACCTAGAGGCTTATCTTTGATTACATTATTTGTATCTCATCAATCCTTGTAAAGGGAAGGTTTCTCTTAAGCCTAGAAAAGAGGGAGGTTTCTCTTTAGCCTTAGAAAAAGAGGGAGGTTACTCTTGATCCTAGAAAAGAGAGAGGTTTCTCTTGAGCCTTGAAAAGAGGGAGTGTAACAAATTCAAGGATAGTGAATTTGGGAAAATCCTTGGGAGCGTCTCAAGGTAGAGGACGTAGGCAAGGTTGCCGAACCTCTATAAATCACTTGTGTACATTTCTCTATCCTTTCTCTCTTTACTTTCTTGCAATTATATTTGTGTTTATTGCATTGAATTTATATTGTATAATTGCCTAGCTAAGAGAACTTAGAAAATATCAATATAGGCTAGAGAATTTAGAAGAACCGAAAAACGAACCTAAGGTTAGTGAAAAACCGATTCACCCCCCCTCTCGGTATAGCCTATAAGAGCCAACAATTGGTATCAGAGCTTGGGCTCGAGATTGAATTAGACTAACCTCTATCGAGCTAAACGATCTTAAATGGCTCATTTGAATATAGGCACACCCCTAGGAGAAGAGGGACAATCATTAGTTAGACCTCCACTCTTTAATGGTGAGAACTATTCATATTGGAAAACTAGAATGATGTTGTTTGTACAATCAAACGATTATGAAGTGTGGAGAATTATAGTGAATGGTCCTAGAATTCCCATGAAAAAAATAGATGGAATAGATGTCCCTAAGAGTGAGGATGAGTGGGACACAAATGACATGAGAGTGGCACAATTGAATGCCAAGGCCATGCACACTCTCTTTTGTGCATTAGGTCCCAATGAATATAATAGAGTGTCCCTATGTGAAAATGCTAAACAAATATGGGACAAACTAGCCATCACACATGAAGGGACCAATCAAGTTAGAGAGACTAAGGTAGGAATGCTCACACATGATTATGAGCTATTTAGGATGAAAGAAAATGAGTCCATTAGCGAAATGTTCACTAGGTTTAATGATATAATTAATGGACTTAAGGCATTAGGAAAGAGCTATTCCAATGTAGAAATGGTCAAGAAAATCTTGAATAGCTTGCCAAAATCTTGGGAGGCAAAGGTGACTGCTATAGAAGAATCTAAGGACCCTAACACCTTGTCTCTAGATGAACTCATGGGCTCCCTACTTACTTATGAAATGAAAATGAAAAGAAATGAAGTGCCTTCAAAGAAAGTAGGGGTAGCACTTAAGTCTTCCACTCATGAGATCCTTGAAGAAGATAGTGATGAGAGTGGAAATGAGGAAGAAAAGGAAATGGCAATGTTTGCCAAAAGATTTAATAGGTTCATGAGAATGAAAGAAAAAGAAAATAATAGGAGACATCATAGGGGAGAGTCAAGTAGAAGAGAAAAAGACCACTTAGTGTGTTATGAGTGTAATGAACGGGGTCATACTAAGTTAGATTGCCCTTTACTTAGGAAGGAAAAGGATAAGAAGCCTAGGAAGAAAGCATTTGTGGCTGCATGGAGCGATAGTGATAGCTCCGATGAGGAAAATGTAGATGAAGAGGTAGCCTACTCATGCTTTATGGCTATTAGTGATGATGAGGCTAGTTGTAGTTCTAGTGAAAATAATGATTATACCTTTAGTGAACTACAAAATGCCTTCGATGATTTAGCAAATGAATTTCAATGCATGAACTCCAAATATAAGAAAACCATTGCTAAATTGAAAATAGAAAATGAAATGCTATTAAATGCCAAACTTGAATTTGAGAAGAAGATAGAAGAAGCGAATCTAGAAATAAATGAGTTGAATAAAAAGAATACAAATTTGCATAACTCATTTACTAGGTTTTATATGGGTCAACAAAAGCTAGATCATATGTTAGAGACCCAAAGAGCTTTCTTTGATAAAGATGGGTTAGGATATAATGAAATACATAAAGAAACTCATCTTAGGAATTTCTTAGTGAGCAAAAATACTATGCATGATCTATCTCTTACATGCTCACTATGCAATAGAATAGGACACTCTTCACAAGCATGCACATATAGAAAAACCACATTTAGAGGAAGAGTTGTTAGAAAAATGTGGATGCCAAAGCATGCAATAAATAATGATGAATTATGCTTGAAATGGATCCCAAAAGGATCTAAAATTGTGAATACTAACTCTCATGGACCCAAGAAAGTTTGGGTACCAAAGCATGCTTGAATTTGTGTGTTGTAGGAGTGTTAGAGCATGGAGATACAAGATACAATGAAGTTTGAATGCTCAACACATCCTCATGGAGTTTGCTTGTGCCAATGAGAAAAAGGAAAAAGCTTGAGGATCCATCTTTGACAAGATCACAACAATTTTTTTTTAAAGGATAGCTCAAGGTGGACTCAACAATTCAAGGCAAAGCATACTCAAGCAAAGGAGTTTTGTAAGATTAATTCTTTACTCCTTAAAACTTTTATTTGATTATTTGTGATTTGATGAGAAATTTGGTTGATGATTAATGATGCATTGTGAATAAGCAAAAGGCATGATGAATGATTGTTGAATGCTTGATGGACTATTCTTGATGAATGAAAAGCATGATTTGTGATTTTGAAATGATTTTTGATTTTCTGCATCTTGAGCAAGTTTGATATGTCTAGATAATATATTTAGTTGCTCAAAAGATGTCAAATATGTCATATATGCAAAATGCCTTGTCATGAGCCTTAATGAAGAATATGCATGTTGACAATCATGACATGTTGTTCACAAGTATGATGATTTGATGTTATATGTGCTTAAAATCTATGTGAACAAGTTTGTTTTGGCATATTTGTGATTTCTAATGATTTGGTTTGGCCAAAGTATGCATAACTATCAAAATGACCTCCTTTGAGGCCAAAAATGCATTTTATTGTGTAAATTCTTCCAAAATTGCAAAATCTTTTGTAAAATGGTTTTTCATTCAGATTTTCATTCATACAAGTCCAAAATCATGTTTTACAAATATCTAAACCTTTACTTGGACTTAAATTACTCAAAAACGAAGTTTTGGCACCTTAAAGGTTAGATTTTCTGTCAAAAACTGCAGAAACAGGATGAGGGATCGATCCCTTAGCAAGAAGGATCGATCCCCTTGAGCAGAATGCAGGAAATTTGCATTCTGGACTTAAGGGATCGATCCCCCTCCCAAAGGGATCGATCCCCCCAGGCCAAAATGGCTATTCTGCATTTTTTTTAACTGAATTTGAGAAGGATTTTTCACTTTCTTGATATCTTCTTTCTTCTCAAGTTAAAATTCATTGTTTTAACTTCTTTTTGATGATCTTTAATGTATGAAAATTCATTTTTCATTGATATCATGCCTCAACTTCATCAATTAATATCATTTCCAACAAATGGTATCACTTTCAACAATCTATATCATTTTTCTTGAACTCACAAGTGCAAAATCAGTTTTCTCATTGAAAATGGTCATGAATTGCATAAATCTTGAAATAATCTTGAAATATACTTTAAATGAATACTTAAACATAATTTTGAGATCTATTTCAATGATTTATGGATATATTTGAGAATTTGATGAACTTGTGCATAATGAGTGTTTTTCATATCTTTTGTTCATCTTAGTCAAGCATGCTTATAGGATTATGTCTCTTGGCTTGACTTATCAATTCCACACTAGGTTTCATGATAATTTTACATCTAGTGGATTGATTTCAAATATAAATTCAACAATTGGTAATGGTCATTGGCCTATAATTTGTGATGGTAAATGGATCCTCAATGTTCAAATGCATGAAACTTTATCATCCTTGTACTTAAAGAACTAAGGTCTTAATGACAACACCAACATTCAAAGATAAATGCAAACTTGAACAAATTTAATATCCATGCATTTATTATTTGAATATTTCCTTGCTCATAATTAGTTAAGGACTTGAATTCGAAAATGAGCATAGGATTTGTGTGCTTGAAACCATGGAAGAAAATATGTTTGCTTGAATTCCTTGATGTTTTGAATCTTCCATATGGTATCAATTTGTGAATATGAATATGGATTAATCTTTTATGATTGTGTACTAGTGTTTAATTGATTCATATGCATATTTGATGATCTGTGTTGTGTTCTTGCATATTTAGAATGAGTATTTTCTTGACATGAACACACTACACATAGATATTGGATTCATGCAAAATGCCTAAGTTAACCATTAGTAACAATTGGTATTTAGATTGAAATAACAATTAGTATCATTGGAAACCATATTTTCAATAATTGGTAAGCCAAAACTAAATTACCAATTGATTTGAGCTTTAAATTGACAATTCTTCTCATGCTCTTTAAGATTGAAATGACTAATAGAGAAGAATTCTCTTAGGATATTTTTGTATGAAACTCTTGTGTGCTAGAATTTGAAGTTAATTGCTATATGATTTAATTCTAGACACAATATTTCTTGAATATGATTTATGAGCACATGCATATGATATGTTATATAATTTTAGCTCATAATCATGATGTATTACCATGCACCTTAGTCGGACCTTAGAGAACAATTGATATACTTAGGTGCTTGCTTAACTTCTTACCAATTGGAACCTTCTTGCAAAATTACTTATCAACAATTGGTATCCAAATTATTTATAAACAATTGGTATTGGATCATAAGTCATATTCATTGCATGAATATTTCATACTCTTTGAGAATATTGACTTATTTATTTGTGCTATAAGTCCCATGTACTAACATGTTTCTTGTTGGATGGAGCATTTTTATTTATTCTCACATAGCCATGATTTTAGGGGGAGCATATTTTCTATTATTTTTCCTTCTTTTTGCTATGACAAAAAGGGGGAGAGATAGAAAAAGGGAGAGATAGATATAGAGAGAGATATTAAGGGGGAGAAATAGTTTAAAAATTCATTTTCAAAACCCATGCTTATATTAAGGGGGAGCTTTATAAAATCCTGCTTTATTTGAGGGGGAGTACTTTATCAAAGAATTTTCAAAGCAAATTTACATTAAGTTTTGTCATATCAAAAAGGGGGAGATTGTTAGCTTTAAATTGCCATACATATTTTGAAATGACAAAAACTTAAGTGAGCTTTAATGTTTTAATTCATATTGTAAATTTGCCTTATCACACATGATTTTCTCAATACATTTTAAGTGATCATACCCAAACATTAAGACCATGATTTAATGATACATCCTTATTGGTCTTAATTCTTTATAAATGTTTTGAATATTTTAGAAAATCACTTAATGAATTTTTGGACAATGTTTTTATCAAAGAAAGTCATGAAAAACTCCCACAAAAGTGCCAATATGTTTTGGGTTGAATTAGGATCAAAGACCACATCATTTCTAACCCAAAAGTGCAGGAAAAACCCATTCTGGAGGAATGGGATCGATCCCCTAAGGAAAGGGATCGATCCCTTTTTGGCAGTGTGCCCCGGAAGGCCAAAATGAAGCATGGGATCGATCCCCTAAGGAAAGGGATCGATCCCTTTATGTCAGAAAGTCCCCAACGGCTATTTTCTGTGAGATACAACGGCTAGTTTCGGTTTTGGCTCCAACCAACGTCCACAAACCATCCAAGGGGCTATAAATAGAGGCTTAGAAGCTAAAGGAAGTAAGAGGAACAACCAAGCAACATCTTTCATCATCTTATTCATCTTCCTCAAGCCTCAAACAACAATCAAGAGCTCCAAGGTCTACATCATCTATCATTCTCATATTCTTTGTAGTGCTTAGCACAAATATTGTATAGGCTTCTCATTGAGCTTAACTTCTGTAATCACTTGCCTACCTAGAGGCTTATCTTTGATTACATTATTTGTATCTCATCAATCCTTGTAAAGGGGAGGTTTCTCTTAAGCCTAGAAAAGAGGGAGGTTTCTCTTTAGCCTTAGAAAAAGAGGGAGGTTACTCTTGATCCTAGAAAAGAGAGAGGTTTCTCTTGAGCCTTGAAAAGAGGGAGTGTAACAAATTCAAGGATAGTGAATTTGGGAAAATCCTTGGGAGCGTCTCAAGGTAGAGGACGTAGGCAAGGTTGCCGAACCTCTATAAATCACTTGTGTACATTTCTCTATCCTTTCTCTCTTTACTTTCTTGCAATTATATTTGTGTTTATTGCATTGAATTTATATTGTATAATTGCCTAGCTAAGAGAACTTAGAAAATATCAATATAGGCTAGAGAATTTAGAAGAACCGAAAAACGAACCTAAGGTTAGTGAAAAACCGATTCACCCCCCCTCTCGGTATAGCCTATAAGAGCCAACAAACTTGATCAATTAATAATCAAAATATTGGATGACTTCTCAACTACTTTTTTAGTCAAAAAAGTGTTTTTTTAATTTATTATAATGAGTTACAAATAAAATAATAAACATAATATACTATATATATATATATATATATATTAAGATTTACATTATAATAAAATGTCATATATGTTAAATTATCAATATCTTAAGAATTGTATCTTAACATATTATGAAATTTCTATTAATTTAATTTTAGTATTTTATGTCTAAAATTTTAAAATCTTATTATCTTAAGAATAAATTATTATTATTATTATTATTCAGTAAATTATTTTTTTGGCCAACAATGTTTCATTAAATTTTAAATTGCAAGTTGTGTTAAAATAAAAATAAAATTTACAACAAATATAACAAATTCTCAATCTAGCTCACGTGATTAAACATATAACAATAAATATAAGAGGCCATGGTTCAAATCTTTGAACAAGCATATAATTTTGATTACTTTCATATAATTGATGAACAAGTTCAGGTACCAGATACTCTTGATCAAAAGTTAATCGAGTATAGCGTACCCTAAGGGTACTACCTGAATCCGATACGGGTAATAAGAACACTATCCGAACTCATAATTATTCGATTATAGAGTCGAGTAGTGTCGGGTACCTGATTATATATTACCCATTTACATCATTATATCAAATGTTTTTTTTTGGTACATTATGTCAAATGTTATTATTTATAATATAATGTCAATTGATGTATATAACTTGTTTAATTTAACGTTCTAAATTTTTAATGAGATATTTGATTAATTAATGTGTTTGAGTATGATTATATTTAATAAAAATAATGTTATATTATGATTTATGTATAAACTAAAAACAAAATAAATATAAAATTGAGATAATTAATTGACCAATTATTCATAATATTAATTATTTTTTTAATGTATACTATAATTTTATTCAACATTATAATTGAAGAATTAGTTAACTAGTTATGCGGTTAAATTTAATTTAATAACTAATTATGTTGGTATTTAAAAGATAAAATAAATGTAAAAAAGATTCTTAAAAATTTAAAATTTTATTAAAAATATAATATAATTATTAAAAAAGCTAATTAAACAAAGTAAAAAAAAAAGAAATTTATTGAACTAAGAGTATCTAAATTATAATGACCCAATATTGACCTAAAAAAAATGACTCAATAAGTTATTGTTAAGAGTATAAAGCTATTTATATAAATGTTTAATTGTTTAGTGTGATTTATTTATAATTTGTTAGTTATTTATTTGTATAGCTAATACTTTAGGATTTTCACTTTCTTTTAGTTTTACTATATATATTTGGCTCATTTAAAAAATAAATTTTTATATAATTATTAATATATAATTATATATTTTATAACAAATGTAAATATCACAGGAAATTAAAAAAAATAAATAATAATTATCAAGTAATAAAAACATTAAAATGTAAAAATTTATATTTATATAAATTTAGTCAAAACAACAAAAGAAATTAAAAATAATGAATAATAATATTTTATTTATGAGAGTTTCGTGTGAAAAGAGATCTGTTTGATTGTCATTTTTCAATTCCCTCCAAACACGCTTTTCCCACGTTACCAAAAAATTTCAAATTCTTTGAGAATATACCTTTTCCCTCTCTTGAGAATCACATGAAAAAACTTCCAAAGCAAACTTTGAAATATCTTTATCTCAATATACTGTCATGCAATGTAGATATGATAATTAAAAAAAATGAATGTGACATTGGATCAAATTTTGATAAAAATTAGAAAAAAATTGTGTTTGGTATATCAATATAAATTTTAATACAATAATTTTTATATTTTATATGATACAAATATATTTGATGCAATACGAATACAATATATATATATATATATATACGAATTATTAAGTCTAATATAATGTAATGTCTATTATAATAGATTTAATTATAATCGAAATTCAAAGATGATTTTTTTTTATTACAAGGAAAATATTAAATAACTGAAGATAGTGTAAAGGTGATTATTAGGTCGGGGTTGAACCAGTCCGGTTCAACAATTATTTTTTTAAAAGCTGCATGCCACTGCAGGCAGTAGCCTGAAGGCTACTGCCTATGTTGATGGGCAATGGCCTTATGGCCGTTGCCCATCAACTTTTTGCAAGGGAGGGAGCGTTTCCCTCCCTTTTTTTTTTAAATTTATTTTTTAAAATTTTTTAAATTGTTTTAAATTTTCATTTTTCTTCTATAAATATCAATTTATTTTTTTTATTTTTTTAAAATTTTTTTTCATATTTTCTCTCAAATCTAAATGCTCATCCACTCTTATTCTTTTAATACTCACTTATGCTCTCTCAATAATCACTCAAACTCTCTCAAATTCACTTAAATTTTCTTATTTCAAATTTATAATATTATCATTTTATTCTCTAAATTTCATTTTTTATCATAATAATTTTATTATAATATCATATTCATAATATAATTTTATTTTATTATAACAATAGTTTTATTACATAATTTTATAGTAATTTATTTTTACATTATTGTTATATTAATTAAATAAATTATAATAACTTTATAATAAATTGTTGTTAAATTAAACTATTAACATTATTTATTATAAAAATAAATTTGTTAGATTAAATTATAAAAATATATTAATATATATTATTTTTATTAAAATAAATTAATATAAATTTAAAAAATAAAAAATTTAAATTAAAAAAGGACCGAACCGGTCCATGAACCGAGCCGGTTCACAAGTAAAAATAATGCGAACCGGCCCGGCTCGGACTAGTCCACTACCGGTTCGGACCGGTTTAAGTTCTTAGTCAACTGGAACCGGTGAGAATTGGCTCGATCCGGCCCACTAACAACTCTAGATGGGGGTGTTGGATTCAAACTCAAGACTTATAATATGCCACAACTTATCTTTAACCATTAGGCCAAGAGGTTGTTGGCAATTCAAAGATGATTTTTAGTAATTGGAGTTTGTGGATAAAAAAATTAATTAGTACAGAAATTCAGATGCTTCCAAAGCAAAAGTTTACAATAGCAGAAGTGCTTTCATTTCTTGCAAATGCAATGCAAGATTTAAAACTTTTTCAATGTCTTTTACGTCTTCGAGTATTTTACTTGTAATTCTTTTTACGATAATTAATCAATTATAATTAAAAATTATGTACTGGTCCATCATTTACAAGTGCGAACTTTATGTATTATTTTGATAGATCTCACGTGACTTTAAATTTTGATTAATTAATTATAATGTAATAATTATAGATGATATGTTCTCTTTTATTATTATAGATAACTATATTCTTCATTGATCCACTCCCAATGTTTTCACAATCATCCCAACCAAATTTCTCAATATATATATATATATTATACAATTCCCATTTATTAAATTTTAACTTTAATTTAGCATTTTTATTATATTTTTATTTAACTATATAAAATTAAATTAAATTAATTATTACATTCAAAATTATAAAATATTTATAATTTATAAAATTTTAAAATAATTTGACTAAGCCCGCCCGATTAAAACCGGACCGAACCCGAAACCGAGAAAACCGCAACCGAAAAAACCCGAAACCGAGAAAACCCGCAACCGAAAAAACCCGAGATCGAAAAAACCCGCAACTGAGAAAACCCGTAACCGAGAAAACCCGTAACCGAAAAAGCCTGTAACCGAAAAAATCCGGACCGAAACCCGCCCGAACCCGCCCGTTTGCCACCTCTAGAAACAAGGCATGCTTGAGGGTGATACAATTAAGCAAATGAAATGAAAACAGTGTAGTGCGATGCTCATGAAATGCATCAATGCATTATCATTCCACCTAGTGATGCCTATAGGTCAATACCATATTGATTCATTTCCTTTTAACACTGCATCTCTATGATACCTTATCGAGCTTAACAATGTACCTGCATTTCATTTCGTTAAATTGAGTCCCTAAATACTTAAATCATCTCGCCATTCAATTTTGACTTATACAGGATAATTCTACTTCTACGTTATATAAACGTCTTACCTAGTGCAAGCTTAGCTTGAGTGTGCAGCGAGGTTAGCTAGACTGTATTCGTTGTCCTCTCTTCGCGCTACACATTCACATTAAAATTCGACTTAATAACATCTAGCTAAATTTCTATATACTTATAAAAATTTCAATGCCAACTTAAAATTTTAACAGTAGTATAATTCCAAGTCTAAATTAAGATTCTATCGTCTTCATATGTGTGTGTGTATATATATATATATATGTATGTATGTATTCTAAACATATTACATATATATTTATGTATATATATTTCCTTTCTTTTTATTTCTTTTCTTTTCTTTCTTCCTTCCTTTCGGCACACTCTACAGGGCAAAATCCACCCCCTTGATCGGCCCTAAATACACCACCAAGTGCTACGCTAGATATGCCCAAACTTCACCCTTTGACATGGCCACAACCAGCGCCAAGAAGGTCACCAAAACAGCACCTGTTTCGGCCTTAAAAGGCCCCTGTTCAGCACTTATTTCCTTTACGTTCTCAGTGTACCAAAAGAGAATGGTTTGCCTCCCTAGTTACACCTCTGTCCCAACGTTTCTTAGCCTTTGTACCTGTTACAGCCACCTACACCCTCCTTAAACAGCCACTGTCTCCATGCCAACACCACCTGAAAACGTCCTGCTTATACCCCTGTTACTTGGCCTGTAACCGAGCCTTAAATCCCTTCTTTGCAGCCACTGTTAGGCAGCATCGGAACCATCCAAGTCGCAACTGCAAGCCAACCTTCTTCAGCCCCCAACAAGGCCACCGAATGGCCTCTGTTCCCCTCGCTTCCAGCCCTGTTCAGACTTCACAAAATGCCCCTGTTTCAGGCCCTTGAAACAGCCGACTCATATCTTGAACACGCCACACAATAGCCACTCTTTCTTATGTCTTTCTTTGCTGCACTTACTGCCCTAAGAACCACTATAGTTCCCATCTCCATGCTGCATCTTTCGGCTTTTAAAGGAAGCTCAGTCCCTTCTCTGCCGCACCCCTGCTGCCGTTTCGTGTGAATGAGAGACATCGGAGAGCTGCAAATGGTGAAAGAACGAGAATGGCGGCGGAGATGAGAGACAAGCAAGAGGAAGAATGGCGAGAGAGAGAGGATGCGGGAGAGACACATGATGAATAGGAGAGATGAATGAGAGAAAGTGAGGGTTAGTAGAGAGAAAGGTCTGTTCAAAGAGTGTGAAGAAAAATTCTAAATATTCTTTTTTTTTCTTTTTACTATTTATATCCAATTTCTAGATAATAAACAGTAACTCAATGAAAAAAAATGAGATAAAAAGAATAAAAAAGTAGGTATGTTTTGAATTTTTCGAGTTTGAAACTAAAAAAAAAGCTATATGAAGTATACTAGGAAGTGATGGGGATGATGATTTAATTGAGTACTTTGGTTTGGTGGGGTTTTTTTTCCCACCAAACCTGGTTTTATATATATATATATATATATATATATATATATGTACGTATGTATATATAAAAATCTTAATTAGATATACGTTATATTTACTTTTTTTTTATATTTAATATAATCTATATATATTTATTTAAGATATTTGTATACAAGATATATATCTTCCATAATACATATATATATATATATATATATATATATATATATATAAAAAACATACTTTCATGTTTACATTTTTATTTATTTGTATGTACATATATTTATTCTTATGGTATAAATGTAATTATATATACATACCCATTCTTTACGTATTTATTTGTATGTACCTTAATTAATTTTTCACTTCATTTGATCCTTTATATCTATATATATATATATAAAAATTTATATTCATCTATATATATATGTATGAATATTTATTTGTGTATTCATTTATATACATATGTACATTTGTTGCATTCATGCACGTTGCAGGCATACACATTGCTTGTTTTTCGTTTGGCTTACAAGTATATATAATCCTATTCAAGTATAGAATTACAACTTCTTTCATACTCATTTAGTGTACATTGCATATACTGTATTAACGTATGTTTCACGTTACTCTCAAAGACTTCATTTCTATGAGTGTAAACCCTATTTTATACTTGAAATTCCAAAAGTACATTATTTCATTATATTTACTTAAATTACACATGAAGTACATATTTAGTTAGAAAAATCACAGTTCTCACAATACATGTAGCTCGAATCAAATAGTTTGTGTGTTCCATGATGTGACAATTAATTTGCATGATTGGATTTAATAATGTGATTTGTATGGTATGGTATAATATAATAAATTAAGTTGTGAAATTAGTATGCTATGATATGAAGACTCAGAAATTATTTGGAAAGATTGGAATTCAACTCAATTTATTCTTATAATGTTTATATAGAACTGTGCTTTAGGATTATACTTCATTATAGGAAATAAGAAATAATAAATAAAAATAAATAATAAATTATAACATATGGAGATAAATCGAGATTATTCCAAGATGAAATTTTTGAGTGTCACGAATGATTATCATTTTAAAAATTTCTAGGTAAAAATATTTACCTTAAATTTTGTCAGTATGATGGAAGATTCAAGAAAAATATTCAATATTAACAATCGATGTTTATTTTTTATAATAATAATAATAATAATAATAATAATAATAATAATAATAAAGAAGTAATGATTTATAATAAAATTGAGAGTAAAAATTATTGATAATGAATTGAGAATAAATGGAGATTATCCCGATGATGGAATTACAAGATGTCACGAATGGTTGACATTTTTAAAATTCTTAGGTGATAATAACATCTTTAAATTTTGCTAGCATGATAGAAAATTTAAAGAAAATTTTCAATATGAATAATTAAATTTATTTATAGAAGTAAATAAGTTAAGATAAAATAAAGATAAAACTTAGGAAATAAAAATTGATAAAAATAACAAAAAATAGAAAAATCAAATAGAAATCAAGATAAAAATAAAGGAATAATAGATAGAAAACAAAGTTAAGTCTTTCATAAAAAAACTTAATGAATCCGACGATAGAGCCTTTTCGAGAGAAATGAATGGGATTTCTTAAATACTCTTAGGTTGTGTTTGGATGAGGAATTTCAAAATTTTGAGGAATTTAAAATGAAGGTATTTCAAAATGAAGGTATTTCAAAATTTATCATTTTAAAATACCAGCATTTATAATTGACTTGTTTGGACAAAAAAAATTTTAGAACGAATTTTTGGATACTAAAATTTGATTAAATAAAAAATAATTATAAAAAAAATAATAATATTATATATTACAAAAAGAAAAATATCAAATAAAATATGCAATATGGGTGTCATTAGATTTGTAAAAATGTATAGGTATTGTTAATAATATAAAAAATAAAGATATATATTAAATTTAAATAAAACAATATGTTTTTTGTTTTTAACTCTATATTTAATTGTGGGCTATGTCTAATAAAGTAGGAAAGAGTATAAGAAATTTTGAAAAACCACCTCTTTAGGTGGATTTTCAAAAGGGAATTTGATTATTTCAAATTCCTTTTTTAAATCCCTCATAAATTTTCAAATTCTTCAAAAAATTTTGCCAAATAAGAAATTTCCATTTTGAACTTTTAAATATCTTGATCGAAATGAATTCTCTCCTTGAAATTCCTCATCCAAACACAACCTTAAGGTAAGGATATATTTTTTAGAAATTCCACCAGAATGATGCAGAGTTTCTTAGAAATTGTCTAATATTTAATCATTTGAATTTATTAAGAATAAAGACCATTTAGTTAAGACTTCTTTAGGATATCACAAAATTAGTTAATATCATTTAAGGATCGACATTGTGGGGGTGCTAATCTTTTCCCACATGGAACTGTATTCTTGAACCCTAGATTCTTTGAACGTAGACCAAATCTTATCTTTAGTTTGAATAGGTGACCAATCACACTTTAGGTTAGAATGGTTGGTGGCGACTCTTGTTTAAATCTAGTGAGCTAGGTTTTAGGACTTAGCAGGTTATGACACATGGTGTTAAACTGAATCCATAAAAAGATTGGTTATCATGACTGGTAGGAGTGGTGTTTCTTAGAATTTAAAGAAACAAAATGTATTTTACTATTTTGTGGAATTTGAAGCATTAGATGGCAAGTAAAGAATAAAGTAAATTTATAATATGAATCCTTTAAGGCCTAAGAATGTCATATAAATATATTTTGATGTCACACTTTCAAGCTAGGAGCCAAGTATTCATTCCAATCTAGCCATATTAGTTAAAGCATAGCTATGTATTTGATATAGGGTGCGCACCATGCATTTTGTCAGGTAAGGTATTTTGTTAAGAAAATGAACTCACAAATCCTTTAACAAAAGAAAATTATAAAGAAAATGGTGTCTAGAATTTCCAGGGAGGATGGTAATCAAGCCCATTAACTTTAGTCACACAAGATGAAACCTCAAAACAAAGCTTTATTATTAGACATTAAGTTTTGAGTTTAATGAGTCTAAGTACATCATTTGAATGTGATCGCAAGCACTTAAATGTATAAATACATCCCAAGGTTGTCAAGTTCTTGAAATCATATGATAAAGGGGGAGGTTGAATTATTACTATTAATGGCCCATGACATCTAAGTATAATGTTCAAATGCTTATACGGTGCATTTTTGATAGAGTTAACCTATACGTGTAGAAGTGTTGCCACCTATAGGAGGAAAGGGCATGGCTCTTAAGCACTCATGAATAGATACAAGACACATGACCAATAACCGTATCGAGCTTTTACTAATTGACTCTTAATGGAATTCTTGATATCTTATGTGTGAATTAGTCTATGACTAATCATTATAGAATTACTAGTTTAAAAAACTAGCTCCACCATGTTGTTTTGATTTAAGGTGTAATCGAGCCGAGTCGAGGCAATACAGCGGGGTGCTTGAGCTCAAGCTTGATTGTAAAATTTGGTGCTTGATACTTGACTCGAACTCGATCGAGTTTCACTTTTAATGCCCGAGCTTGACTCGAGGTGAAAATTGGGCTACTCGAGTTTGCTCAATTAAACTCGTTTACCAAGCTCGACATCAAGCTCGATTAACTAAGCTCGAGCTCAAATTCAATTTTTTTAAAAAATTAAAATTGCATACCCAAACAAATTAGAACCAGTTTAGAATCACCTAGAAATTCATTTAAGCAATTTAGAACCATCTGGTAATTCATCTAAGTTAACACATTCTATCTCTTTTTTCAAAACTAAAATCATTTTGGAAAAAAATTGAAGCCCTAGCAAAAAAATAGATCTATAACAATCAATAGTTTCAATTGACTTGAAAAAAAATTAGAGCTCTAGCAAAAAAATAGATCTGCAACAATCAACAATTTCAAATGACTTAACGGAAACACACAATGCTTATATAAAATTTTTGTAAAAAAAAAACCATTGTTGGTAATCAAAATAGGTTCATTATAAAGGCTAATGAATTAGCCTATGGATTTAACTAATATAAAAAAGGAATGAAAAAGTATAAGGATATAAGTATCGAAAAAATGACACTTTATTAACTAAAAAAGGAAGTTCAAAACAGAAGCTATTTTTATTACTTTCTCTTTCGCTTTTCGTCTTGGTGGTCCTCTCCTTGCTAGCCTCACTAGATAACTTCATAAAATCTCATCGAGAGCTGTTCATTTTGCCTTCACTGGAGCCACGCTTTTAGGCTCGAAGGTGGTAGGCCATGGAAGCTTTAGGTGAATCCTAAAGAAACGATGGCCAAAAGAGAGAAGGGTAAGGTGGTGACAGATGAGAGAAGTAAGGGTGAAAGGGGCAATTGGGCAGATGAGAGAGGGAGAAGGTGAGCGGCTGATAAGAGAATATGAGAGAAAAGTTTTCAAGTTTTTTACGTTATGTTATATATAAGGGTATATTTGTAAATTACTAATAAAATAAATATAAAAATATATATTAAAATAAATGTCGTAACGACTTTAGGTCCTAGACCTAACCGCTAGACATAAATTTAATGGAGTCACCGCCAATCATTTTTACCATAGGTGTGATTGGCCACCTATTCTTATTTAAAGATAAGGATTGATCTTTATTTCAGTTTTAGGGTTCGGGGGTCGGTTACATGTGAGGAAGGTGTTAGCACCCTCACGATGCCCATCCTAGAATTTTACCTAATTAATCTTGTGCTATCTTAAGATGGTTTTGTTTGAATAATTTTAATTTGTCATATTTTCTATTTTATTCCAGATAATTAAATATTGGTAAACTTTCTAAGAAATTCTCCATCATTCTGGCGGAATTTCTTAAAAATTTATCTTCACCTCAGGAGTATTCAAGTAGTACCATTTGACTTCCTTGAAGAGGTTCCGTCGTCAGATCAAAATTTTCTCAACTTATTTTAAACTAATATTTTATTTATTTTATTTAATTTTATTTATATATTTTATTATTTTGTTTAATTTTATTTATTTAATTTGAGAAATAAATTTAGATTATTAATATCGAAAGTTCTCTTAGTCTTCCATCATTCTGGTGAGACTTTGAGAAAAATTCTTACCTAAAGAATTCCAAATGTCAACCATTTGTGACTCTTTGGACTCTTATCATTGGAATAATCCTTATTCATTCTCTATTAAGTTGTTATTATTTATTATTTTAACCCTTTTTATTAATAATCTTTTCTTTTAATTTCATAATTTTCACTATTAATTGTTTATTGTTGTTATTATTTAATTATTGAAAATTTTTACTTAAATCTTCCATCATTCTGGCGAGATTTAAGAAAAATCTTCTCACCTAAAGATTTCCAAATGTCAATCGTTTGTGACTCTTTGAAATCTCATCATCGGAATAATTTTTATTTAATTTTAATTTATTATTAAATATTTTGTTTCATTATTTTAAAAAAAATATTAAAAATATAGATTAATATTGAAAATTTTTGCTTAAATCTTCCATCATTCTGACGAGATTTAAGAAAAATCTTCTCACCTAGAGATTTCCAAATGTCAACCATTTTTGACTCTTTAGAATCTCATCCTCGGAACAATTCTAATTATTTTAATTTATTTACATTAAAATTTATAGTTGTTTCACTTTGGTTTTGATTTTATAAATTTGCTTTACGTTACTAATAATCACAAGCCTTGTGTGTTTATATTTAATTCCAAAACATAGGACATAATTAAACCTTTCTTAAATGTTACAATAACAAGACAAGTTGTAACAAAAATAAATAAGTAAATAAATAAACAAGACAAGGACATGACACAAACATAAAAACAAACCATTAACCAAGTAAAACTAATCATTCCATGGCACATTTTAAAACCTTCTACCAATTTTGTAAATGATTAAAAGTAAATGGCCAACATAATTCACTCACGCCACATGTTATTTGCATCATCAATCCATTAGCCCAAATAAAATAATCATTCCATATCAATCAAGTTAAAAGCAAATCAAGCAAAATGCAATAAAAGCAAAACCTGTAAACCACGTTTTCTTCCTTTGTCTTTTTCCTTTTAACCTTCACGTGTGCTCCTTTGGTTACTTTGTTATGTCTGTAGCAAGAACGAGGCAGCTTGATTGCAAGCGGTGTTGGCAGCCACAATGCAAGGTAGTTGGTGCTTGGTGACAGCAAAGGGTGGCGAGGTAAATGGGCTGGCTGGTAGCAATGCCAAATAGCAAAGGTAGGCAAACACGAGCAGCAACTGAGGATGGTGTCCGAGAAGTCTTCACGGGGGAATGGTGCAGCAGTGGAGCGGGCGAACAGTGGTCATAGGCCGAGGCGCAGGTGTGTGCGAGGACTGGCGATAGAAGCGTGGATGCAAGAATGAACTGGAGGGCGATGCAGCAAGAGTAAACCGGTGGCGATGGAGGCGAGACATAGCTGTGATCTTTTTTTTTTATTTCTTGAATCTTAATTGTGTATCTCTTCTTCACTCTGCCTCTATTCTGTCTCTCTTTTTCTTTTTCACTTTCTGTCTAAAACCTAGCAAGCCCCCTCGTTTCAAAAATCGAAAATCCTCCCCCTTTAAGAGCAATATTTCAGTCATTTAAGGTAGCAAATTCCCTCGTTATTTTCCTTGGATTTGGGCTACTTTCATGGGATATTATTTTATCATTATTATTTTGACAGCGCATTTATGATTTACTTTCCTAATTTTTCTCTTTATTTTGGCAATAATTTATTCAAGTCAAACCTTGAAAGATTTCGATTTCAAAATGGTAAGTGCAAAGGGTGATACGTGTGGTATGGTTTGGTCTTATTTTCAACTTTTTTATTTTTATTTTTAATTTTAAAATTACTCGAACAAAATTAGGTGTCTACAGCTGCCCCTCTTTGCACTTTGCTGAGAATCAGGAATAGGGCAAAGATTTTAGACGGTAATTTTGTTTGAACCTTTTTTTTTATATTTTTTAATTTTTATTTTTTGGGAAAATTCAATTTTGATTCTCGAAAATAATACCTTGACTCGATACAAAAGCTCAACCTACGAGAACAGTGGATTTGATTTGAAACCCAATACCTTGACTCCAATACCAAGGCTCGATCCATTTTAGAAAAATGAATTCGATTTTGAAACACAGTAACTTGACTCCTTACTAAGGCTCGATCCATTGTGAATAAATGAATTCGACTTTGAAACATAATACCTTGACTCCCTACCAAGGCTCGATCCACTTCGAAAAAGTGAATTCGATTTTGAAACATAATACCTTGACTCCCTACCAAGGCTCGATCCACTTCGAAAAAGTGAATTTGATATTGAAACACATGATACCTTGACTCCCTACCAAGGCTCGATCCACTTCGAAAAAGTGAATTCGATTTTGAAACACATGATACCTTGACTCCCTACCAAGACTCGATCCACTGTGAAAAGTGAATTCAATTTTGAAACACACGATACCTTGACTTCTTTCCAAGGCTCGATCCACTGTGAAAAAGTGAATTCAATTTTGAAACACATGATACCTTGACTCCCTAACAAGGCTCGATCCACTTTGAAAAAGTGAATTCGATTTTAACACAAAATACCTTGACTCCCTATTAAGGCTCGATCCACTTTGAAAAAGTGAATTCGATTTTGACACATAATACCTTGACTCCCTACCAAGGCTTGATCCACCTTGAAAAGTGTGAATTCGATTCTGAAACACAATACCTTAACTCCCTACCAAGGCTCGATCCATTTTTGAAAATAGATTCAACTTTGAAAAACAAACGTTTTCTCTTTCTTTTTTTTCTAATTTAAATCAAATGTTGAAACCAAAAGTCAAAATGAAGTGATCTGGATGAAACTGAGGTGACTCGGACGAAACCAGAAGTCAAAATGAAATGACCTGGACAAAACCAAAAGTCAAAATGAAGTGACCTGGATGAAACCAGAGGTGACTCGAACGAAACCAGAAGTCAAAATGAAATGACCTGGATGAAACTAGAAGTCAAAATGAAGTGACCTGGGTGAAACCAGAGGTCGAAATGAAGTGACCTAGATGAAATTAGAAATCAAAAGGAAATGACCTGGATGAAACCAGAGGTCGAAATGGAGTACTCGGATGAAACCAGAAGTCAGAATGAAGTGAATCGGATGAAATCAGAAGTCAAAATGAAGTGACCTGGACGAAACCAAAGGTCAAAATGAGGTGACCTGGGCGAAACCAGAAGTCAAAATGCAAAGTTATCATTCTTTTATTTCACTGGTTTTTACACCACACAACAATGCTAACTACATTTGGTTAAAAAATATCACCTAATCTCCAATTTAGCTAGACTTAAGACCACACAACGGTGCCAGCTATGTTGTATTTAGAATCCCGTGTAATATCATGATCACAATTAATTATCAAAAACTTCATATTGAAATTTTCTTGTTTAAAAGCATTATTCAAATCTTCCAACTTTGGAAACCCTTCTTATTAGTCCAAAATTTGTCATATATAAATATATATATATATATCTCATTCTCTCTCCTTTTTTCTTATGGAAGTGCAAATGTATGCCACAAAAATGTCGATGCAAGTATCTATACCAATAACAAGAGTGGTCTCCCATATGCCTCAATAGAAATGCAAACTCGTTTATCTACCTAAAGGATGCAAATGCTTCTGATGCAAACATGTAGTTGTATCTTAGCAATGCAAATGACTTTTATTTGGATGTAAATGCAAATTACCATGTAAATGATCTCCACTAAGATTTGATGCAAGTGACCTCCCTAAAGATGCAAATTTATACACTTATAGTCTCACTTAGGCTCATGAAGTTCATATCAAATCTTCAACTTTGTCTTTCTCCACCATCTCCACTTATTTTGACAGAACTTCCTTTCCAAACACAAAGTCCTCGTTTTCAACTAATATCAATGACCCTAGGGTTAAAACGATTCATCTCCAATCTTCACATTTTGCTTCTTTATTACTTTTGAAAGCAAAAATCTCTTTGCATGTTCTCATTCATTTATTCATCATCATTCAAATTCATGACAAACATAATGCATTGTGGATTTCAAAGGATGGATAGACAAATCATAGGTAAGATTGAAAGGGTGAGAAAAGGGTATGAGTTTATCCAAATTGGGAAAGAAATCAATTGCGAGTGTACTATGATAGGTCAAAAGTTTAAACACAAAGACAAGAGCACCAAAATCCAGACTTTCACATCAATTAGCCTAGAATTTCTTTTGAGCAAACTCTTGATCGGTATCCTTTATCCTTTCATGCCCCATAACTTCCGGGGGTAGCTGTTAACAATTGCCCCAAATTGTGCGGTATCCTCAACCACCTCTTTTTTTTTTTTGGATTTTCAACTTTGCTATTGCACTTTTGGTTCGAGTTGCCCTTTTGGGTTTTCAACTCAAACCTTTCTCTTTTCTTTTTTTTTTGGGGCTATTCTCATTTTTTCATAGTTTCATCATGCATTTGAATTCCAAGTTGATCTAGTAAGGGAAGGAATTGCAATCTTATTAGTCTTTAGTGATTTTACAAGAATATCAAAATCCAATGCATAATTCTCCAATTCAAATATTCACATTTGATCAGAATGGACTTTTTAAAGCACGTAATGTAGGCCAGGGTTCAAGGTTCTGAAAGAATGGATAAATAGGCCCAAAATGTGTTTAAGGGTCAAAAATCCGAAGGATCATTTCTATGATTTGAAGCACCAATGCTGGTACTTTATCTTATTCTTCGTAAGCTCCCTCCCATTTTCATTCCTTTACTTTTCTCCATTTTCCTTTTTTTTTTCATTTTTCATCTATTTTTTCATTATTTTCATTTTCACGAGAGGAACTCAAAACTTCATTTCACAGTAACTCCTCCATATCAAAAGAAATCTCCCCTTTTTTTTACCCCATCACTCACATTTCATAGCTTTTTCTTTGTCCTTGTTGAATAAATCCCTCTTTGAAATTTGCCCCCCATATGTGGAGGGTGATCCTTGGTTGGGTTTATTAAAGAAAGATCTTTGCAGGCTCAAATGGGGTGTCAAATGGTTAATTTTTTTATGAGAAAGATAGATGAAAGATGGTCATTCCTCATTTCAAATGTGAACAATTTCATTGAAGATCATGTACTGAAAATTGAAAAACTTGTGGATGATCACAAAAAGACTATAAGTTCTCCCCATTTTTTTAATCAACCAATTTCACTCACTACAAGATGTAACTATCAAGCCCACTTGTTTTTTTTTCTTTTCTTTTTTTTTCTCTTTTTGTTTTTGATAACAAAACCCTTGATCCAACTTTGTTATTGAGGAAAATTTGTCAAAAATTCCATGTACGATGATTGATAGACCTTTCTTTTTCTCGCCATCTGAAGTCCATAGATTGAGCATTTTAAGATAACATCTTGGATTTATTCATTATAAGGGTGCTCAAGAAAAGGATGAATTAGAAAAGTATATAGGTGTATGAAAAGTAATGGAAGGACAAAGGAAATATTCCAAAGTGCACTATGCTTGTCATTTTTATTTAAATGATAAAGAACAACAAAATATTCATGTATAAAAGACTGCATAACTAAAGAAAAAGAAGTCACTTCTGTCCCTCTTCATTTTTCTCAAAATCTAAGTACCCAGTCTTGATAAGTGCTTGAACTTTGTGTTTTAATGGCATGCAATTTTCTGTGGAATGGCCTCGAATCCCACAATGATAGTCACAATAAGCATTCTCATCATACCACTTAGGGTATGGCGGTTCGATAGGTGTCACCAAAACTTTAGCAAGAAGTTGATGCTCAATAAGTTAGGGAAGTAACTCAATGTAGGACATGGGAATCAGATCAAATTTTGGTTTCTCCGATTTAGCCTTCTGCCCCCTTTGATTATGGATTGAAGTGCTTGATTGATTTGCAAGTTGGGTTTGTGGTGTGAATATAGGTGTGGTTGCAGGAGTCGAGATTAGGGTTGGATAACTAGTTGAATATACTGGATATGATCCTTGGGAAATATTGTTTGCAAATGGATAATAAGGGTGGTATGTAGGGTAAAGGCAGTGAGGTGTGGGATTCGGTTTTAATTGTTTTTCAATGGTAGCAGCCTGCACTTCTCCTTCTTTCTTTTTATTGGTTCCACCCTTCTTTGGAGCTGAAGTGTCTTCAATTTTGCCACATTTAATGGCATTTTCAATCATCTCTCCCGAAATGACCATATCGGCAAAATTTTTAGTAGCACTCCCTACAAGTTTATCATAATAAGGAGATCGTAAAGTACTAACAAATATAGTTGTAGTCTCCTTTTCAGTTAAAGGAGGCTGCACCTGAGCTGCCAAATTCCTCCATCTTTGGGCGTACTCTTTGAAGCCTTCACCAAATTTCATCTCTAAGTTCTGTAGGGACAACCTGTCTGGTGCCATATCTGACATGTGCCTATACTAAGCCATGAAAGCTTTTCCCGAATCCTTCCATGTATGGACACGACTTTGATCCAACTGATTATACCACTTGGCTGCTGGCCCAATCAAACTGTCTTGAAAACAATGAATGAGCAACTTATCATTACTTATGTAGCCAGACATCTTCTAAAAAAACATAGTAATGTGGGCCGCTGGGCATGTGGTTCCATCATACTTTTCGAATTCAGGAGGTTTGAATTTTGGAGGTATAACCAAATCTGGGACCAGGCTAAGCTCATTAGCGTCTATACTCCCAAAGAAATCCATTCCTTTGATCGCCCTTAGCCTTTCTTCCAGCTGATTGTATTTCTCCCGCGATTCCCAACTCTCCTTCCTCAATTTATCTTGTTCCATGGGATCATCCAAATTGGGTACAAAAATAGGATCAATGGGGCTAGATCTCCGGCACTGTCCTTGACTTTGTGGGTGATTCACAAAAACTTAGGCTTGGGGATGAGCCCTTTGGGTAGTTTGGGCTTAAAGAGGTGTAAACCCAGGCAGGTATGGTGGGTCCTTTCTCGAAAGTTGAGGTTCTTCACTTGAGTCTTTAGCCACTCCTTTCCCTTTCATCAAATTCGTCATCATCTCCATCATTCTCGCCATTTGTTCCCAAGATTCCTCTTGGGACTTGACAAGTTCCTGTTGAGCTTTTTCCATTCTTTCAATTCTAGCTTGTTGTTCCCCTTCCATGATCTTTGTTTTGAGACGAGTATTATATGAGTGAGCTATCCTTATGCCTTTATTATCAGAATTCCCCAACATTAGGATGAGATCTTTTAAATGAATGGATGGATGCATATGCATGAAGTACACTATCCTATGCTGATGAAATGTATGCAATGCATAAAAAAAATCATATGATTGAAATGCATATGCATCCTATAGTGATGATATGTATGAAATGCAACACATATAAGTATAAAAATCTTTTTTTTTCGTGTGACAAGCCATGCAATGCAACAAGCAAGATGATTTTTTTTTATTTTGAAAAGCTTATGTAAATGAGGTAAGAAAGAAATGAATAAAGAAAACAAAGAATGCTGGGAAATGTCTATACTAATTTTCTAGACTAAACACAGAATGAAAAATGATCGAATCTCAATTTTTACATTTTATTTTTGCCCCTAAAAATATTGCACGAAGATATTCCCCCATGTGTCCTAATTTGAAGGTAACTTCTATAAAATATAGGTATGGCTCTACCTAAGGTTGGCTCCTTATGGTTCATTATATGCATGGCTAGGATTTTTAGGGATCTAAAGGTTCTCAAATTGCTCCTTACTGTCATCCACACAGGACTAGTAAGACACCACAATCCTTGCCCATCACAGGCTCCAATTGGAAATGGTTCAATTTGAGTGGGAGTATTTCGCTAGCCATTGCGGAGGTTACCACCTCACGAGAGCGTAGGTACTATACTCCCTCTTAAAAGGGACAAGCTCGGGTATAGAGCTTATGTCATGATATGCATGTGATGGTGTGTGTAAGATTTTTTTTTTAAAAATGCCATTCAACAAGCATAATAATATCAATCAAACAAAACCTAGCATAGCATCAAGATTAATTATTGGCTTGAACCTCTCATCCCCAGTGAAGTCGCCAAGCTGTCGTAACGACTTTAGGCCCTAGACCTAATCGCTAGACATAAATTTAATGGAGTCGCCACCAATCATTTTTACCTTAGGTGTGATTGGCCACCTATTCTTATTTAAAGATAAGGATTGATCTTCATTTCAGTTTTAGGGTTCGGGGGTCGGTTACATGTGAGGAAGGTGTTAGCACCCTCATGATGCCCATCCTAGAATGGTACTTAATTAATCTTGTGCTATCTTAAGATGGTTTTGTTTGAATAATTTTAATTTGTCATATTTTCTATTCTATTCCAAATAATTAAATATTGGTAAACTTTCTAAGAAATTCTCCATCATTCTGGTGGAATTTCTTAAAAATTTATCCTCACCTCAGGAGTATTCAAGTAGTACCATTTGACTTGCTTGAAGAGGCTCCGTCGTCAGATCAAAATTTTCTCGACTTATTTTAAACTAATATTTTATTTATTTTATTTAATTTTATTTATCTCTTTTATTATTTTGTTTAATTTTATTTATTTAATTTGAGAAATAAATTTAGATTATTAATATCGAAAGTTCTCTTAGTCTTCCATCATTCTGGTGAGACTTTGAGAAAAATTCTTACCTAAAGAATTCCAAATGTCAACCATTTGTGACTCTTTGGACTCTTATCATTGGAATAATCTTTATTCATTCTCTATTAAGTTGTTATTATTTATTATTTTAACCCTTTTTATTAATAATCTTTTCTTTTAATTTCATAATTTTCACTACTAATTGTTTATTGTTGGTATTATTTAATTATTGAAAATTTTTACTTAAATCTTCCATCGTTCTGGCGAGATTTAAGAAAAATCTTCTCACCTAGAGATTTTCAAATGTCAACCGTTTGTGACTCTTTAAAATCTCATCATCGGAATAATTTTTATTTAATTTTAATTTATTATTAAATATTTTGTTTCATTATTTAAAAAAATATTAAAAATATAGATTAATATTGAAAATTTTTACTTAAATCTTCAATCATTCTGGCGAGATTTAAGAAAAATCTTCTCACCTAGAGATTTTCAAATGTCAACCATTTGTGACTCTTTAGAATCTCATCCTCGGAACAATTATGATTATTTTAATTTATTTACATTAAAATTTTATAGTTGTTTCACTTTGGTTTTGATTTTATAAATTTACTTTACGTTACTAATAATCACAAGCCTTGTGTGTTTATATTTAATTCCAAAACATAAGACATAATTAAACCTTTCTTAAATGTTACAATAACAAGACAAGGTGTAACCAAAATAAATAAATAAATAAACAAGACAAAGACATGACACGCACATACAAACAAACCATTAACCAAGTAAAACTAATCATTCCATGGCACATTTTAAAACCTTCTACCAATTCTGTAAATGATTAAAAGTAAATGGCTAACATAATTCACTCACGCCACATGTTATTTGCATCATCAATCCGTTAGCCCAAATAAAATAATCATTCCATATCAATCAAGTTAAAAGCAATTCAAGCAAAATGCAATAAAAGCAAAACCTGTAAACCACGTTTTCTTCCTTTATCTTTTTCCTTTTAACCTTCACGTGTGCTCCTTTGGTTACTTTGTTGTGTCTGTAGCAAGAACGAGGCAGCTTGATTGCAAGCGGTGTTGGCAGCCACAATGCAAGGTAGCTGGTGCTTGGTGACAGCAAAGGGTGGCGAGGTAAATGGGCTGGCTGGTAGCAACGCCAAATAGCAAAGGTAGGCAAACATGAGCAGCAAGTGAGGATGGTGTCCGAGAAGTCTTCACGCGGGAATGGTGTAGCAGTGGAGCAGGCGAACAGTGGTTATAGGCCAAGGCGCAGGTGTGTGCGAGGACTGGCGACAGAAGCGTGGATGCAAGAATGGACTGGAGGGCGATGCAACAAGAGTAAAACGGTGGCGATGGAGGCGAGACACAGCTGTGATCTTTTTTTTATTTCTTGAATCTCAATTGTGTATCTTTTCTTCACTCTGCCTCTATTTTGTCTCTCTTTTTCTTTTTCACTTTCTGTCTAAAACCTAGCAAGCCCCTCCTGTTTCAAAAATCGAAAATCCTCCCCCTTTAAGAGCAATATTTCAGTCATTTAAGGTAGCAAATTCCCTTGTTATTTTCCTTGGATTTGGGCTACCTTCATGGGATATTATTTTATCATTATTATTTTGACAGCCCATTTATGATTTACTTTCCTAATTTTTCTCTTTATTTTGGCAACAATTTATTCAAGTCAAACCTTGAAAGATTTCGATTTCAAAATGGTAAGTGCAAAGGGTGATACGTGTGGTGTGATTTGGTCTTATTTTCAACTTTTTTTTTATTTTTTTATTTTTAATTTTAAAATTGCTCGGACAAAATTAGGTGTCTACAATAAAAAAGCTCGATTAGGCTCGCGAGCTACTCCGGCTGAGTATTACAATACTCAAACTCGACTCGCTCGACAACTTGAGCTACTCTAACTTGAGCTCGACTCAACAAAAATCAAGTTGAATTCGAGTTTTTTTCGAGTCGAACTCGAGTAGCTTGTGAGCACCAGTGTCTTATTTACACTCGTAGTTTTGATTAATTCAACGACACTTTTCATTAAGGTGGAGGTCAAAATTGATACCTTCATTTTACACATAGGGATACCTTAAGTATCGAATTTTCTCTATTTTGAAATTTATGGGGGATTGTTGGAAATTTTCAAAATAGTGGAAGAACAATGGATTAAACATAAAAGTCAATCAATAGATATATGAAACTAATGTTAGGGAAGCTAGACATTAGCTTTGAAAAAGTTTCCAGGATTAAAGAAGCATGACAATTGGTTAGTCAACTGCCTTATAGAGGTAATTAATTGACCACCATGAGAATGGCCTTGAGTTTGGAAAAGAACAAGGGCAATTGAATTCTCTAAGAAAGGCAGTCAATTGTCCATACACTTTGTTTGCTTTTATTTAAATATTATACTTGAGCAGTTGACTACCTTAAGAAGGCATTTGATTACCTTGCTTGGAAGTTGCATTCTATATAAAAATACACTAGGGAAGTTGACTATCTTATTCAAGCTTCCGATTGACCTAGTACAACATGCAAAAAAATGAATAGTTTCAACTCTAAACAGTTACATAATCATTCAAAAGGTGTTCTTTCACTTTTGAATTGTCAAGAAATATAACCATATTTCATTCCATAAGTTGTGATTATATTAAATAATTGTGTTTGTTGGATTAAACAACACAAATTAATAATCAAAACATTTGATTAAAGAATCACAATTCTTGGAATGAATCTTTATAAATAGAAATGTCAAGTTTAAACTTAAGACACTTGAGATACATGAAAATACTAGAATTTGTGAAATTGTTCTCTCTTCCCTTTCATTCTCAAAAGTAGAAACAAGACTCTTAAACATTGTTTATAGCAAAAAATAATGTCTAAGATAAGATACTTTTGTACAACATACTTTTGTACTTGTCAAGGGTGTTCAGCAGTTTGATGTCACAAACATAATGTAATTTCAAAAGGTGACTTCATTATATTATAAGGTTGTTCAACAAAAGCTTGTTGCATACAGTAATTAGTAGGGGTAAAATAAGCCTAAGATAGTGGCATTATAGCAGCAGTCCTTGAAGTCATTTATGCATTTGTTGGTTTTTCATCGAAGTTCAATAGAAAGTTCAAGGAATAAGGTGTTGAAAGCACTTAAAGAAGAACAAATTCATTTTCATCCACCATAAAGGAGATTTAACCAAAATCAACAGGCACTTGAGTTGAACCATGTTAAATATAGTTTTTTTATTGTGTGTGATTTAATTTCTCATTGTTCTTGTTCTGGAATACGTTTCACTCTTAAAAATCCCAACATGAAGATGTTTGGCAAAGGATGAAAACTGTAATCATTTTTTTCCACTATCCTTGGACTAATTTGTTTTGGTGTAGGTTCTTTTCTGGTGGTATATTCTACGTTACAATGTAATCTCCTCATGGATATCAAATCAGATCCATAAGACATCTATTCCATAATGTAGATGAATATTTGTTCTTCAAAAGAACTTTATTAATGATAGGAATTTAATACATCCTTTTTATTCATCTAATTTTCAATATCATCTGTGCTTCTCTCACTTACACTTATACAGATAACTTTCTTATCCACAATTTATGTTATCGGTATTGCCATCAATCACACCTTATACACATGCACTTCATTATTCTTTCATTTTCTAGAGTGGATTTCTTAAGCTTTTGGATTCTCCTAAGTTTTCCGATATAAGCTTAGAATCAGGTTTCATATTCAAAATCGAGTCAAAGTTATCCCGATTCCTCCAATTTATATAATTCTAGAAGTTCCATCGAAATTCAAATCCGATGCTTTCTTCAATCACACCTTTCTTATTAATTCGGACATTTCATCCTCATGCCATTAATAATTCCATTACTATCAATGAATTCAAGATTAACTTAATTTCCTCACTATTCAGAGCTTTGCCCAACATAGGGGCATTTTTGTCATTTCGACATTTATTTCTTTCTCCTCAGTACACATTTAGATCAATGATCTGATCATCTATATGTTGATAGTACCTCTTCTCGTACTAATATCAGCAATTTGAGATCTTATTCGATTTCGACAGAGAATTCCACTAAAATCTATAATTGAATTATTTTGTATGTAATGTAGCTTTACATCATCAATTTCTCTGTCAAATCACTCAAATCAAACTTCTGTTGGTTTATTTTAACTCCCTGTAAAATTTCAGAGGTAGGGGTATTTTGGTCATTTTTGGCCAAAAATTTTCTCTCTCTTCAAATTACCCTCAATCGGTGATCTTAAAGTCTATTTAATGATGATATGTCATTCCCCTTCTTATATCATCACTTTCAGGTCTCAGTTCGGTTCGGACCGTAAAGTACTGGTGGGGCCCTCACCGAGTCCTTTCGATTCCTTACCGAACAGGCCTTCAAATAAATTTTAAGATCACAAATTTTCTGGTAATTTCTGAGCCTATTTTCTTCTTTAACATTTTCAATTTATACTTTCTCACTCCCTTTAAATTATTTTACTCTATTTACAATCATTTATTTTCTCTATATATTCAGACAACACAGTACTACCGGGGATGTTTAACACTTTTCCTTTCAAAAGTATTCACAGACATCAGGCCAACCTTGCTCTGATACCATTAAACCAGTCACATCCCGTTACCGTATTTTTCACCTTATTTTACACGATTCCTTCGGTTGGGCTGTCTGTGATACTTCACTTTTACTAACTGTTAAACAAATGTACAGTACATTGTTTATATTATACACATCCCCTATCTTAATTAATCAGATAAGTAGTACTGCAGATATGTCTAAATACAGAAAATAAATGATCATACCTCATATAAATCAGTCGGTCTGTCACATTGTCCTTTGTGTACAGCCGTGATCGACAATCAGTTGATCTCACAATCATTAAAACCTAAAATGTTTAAAATTAAGGGGTGAGCAAACCACGGCTCAGTAAGAGAGTTATGTCACACTTGATATTCAGCTATCTATATGCTGAAAATATTTTTTTTTCTTCACTTTCTTTAAAATCTTCCTAGCTGGCTCTAGGCACACATGTAGGAAGGATACTACTGTCGGCTAGGGATCCAGATAGAATAAGGTAGGTATTTTAGAATACCATACTTGTCCCGGAACCTAGAAGCAACTGTAGAGAATATCAATTTTGTTGTTTCAAAACGATATAATTTTCGTTTTTCCACAGAGTAAACCACTTGTTCCTTTCCACTTCAGTATACTTTAAAACACTTGATAGTTCAGTAATAAAAACAGTGGTTTACTTCTCTTCTCTTCTCTTCAGTACAGTAAAAACAGTACAGTACAGTGATTTGCAAATATCAAATCATTGGATAATTACTTCTTCGATTTTCTTTATCTTAGAAATAATTCTTATGTTACTCTTTTAGAATAAACATTTATTTCTCTTTTCAAATCAATAACCGTATCATACTAAAGCCTCATAAGAAATGCATTTAAAATAGTCATAGTATCGATATATGCAGAAAACAAATGCCATAATAATGCATTTCATACTTTAAATCATTGTATGAATTCTTTAATGCATATATCTAAAATTCATACTTGTTTCAAACATGCATCATACTTTAGAAACTTAACATCATAATTAATAAAACTTTTTATACAATTCATGGAGACTAGGCAAAATCATATAGCCAGTATGCGGTCATGACACTTACTTCTTCCTCCGAAGAGGGAACATAATACCTATGGCCATGGTATGGGCTGTAGACCTGATCAGAGTCGTACAGCAAACATATACATACACCACGAAGGACCAACATACCCACAAAGGATGTAATCATACACAATGTGGGCGAGAACATGCACGACGTGGTTAAACTTATGCCACAATGTGGCAGACATGACAGGCAATAACATAAACTATAGGAAGGCCTTAGTCTCAAAACTTACTTACATACAATTGATATAAAATAGTAAGGATCGGGCGTGCCAGGGTCTAAGTTAGCCTGGGGGGTGCCACTCCGATACCTTTTTCGGAAAACATACTTATAGCATTATTGAAAAATATACATAGAAATCATAAATTTGTTTAGCTAATTATCAAAAGACTATGGAATTTAATTTCAGAACGAAATTCATGCTTCAAACATTTCTTTATAAATTGCGATGAAGACAGTTTGAAAAATCATCACTGAACATGTAAAAGGGTAAAATTGTCTTTTTTCACCATAAAACATATATGCACGTTTTTCCATGCATTAAATTGAAAACATGATTTTATAATTATCGGAATTCAAATAAATTATTTTTATACTTTATGAAAATAAAATATTTATTTTCTAACTTTAAATTCTCATCTCAATGTTTTCTTTTAAAAACAAGTGTAGGGACCTTTAGTCTCGAAATCATAATTATTCATCCTTTCTTAACCTTTATGGACTATTCATAATTAATTATTTCCATAATTAAACCACAAAGGTTTTCTGTAAAATCAAGTGAATATTTAAGAATATTTGTAAAAATATTCACTTTAGTCTCTTTTTCATTTTCATTTCGTTTCACGTGAAATATCACCTATCAGAATAAATTTAGGTGATTTCCTTTTTCACCATTTTCAAAACATGAATATTTTAAAACTAATTATCAATATATTCATGTTTTATGAAAACTAATCGATTTCTCGATTTTCATGTTAGAAATCGTTTCACGTGAAATCAAATCTTTTATTTTGGTTTTCGATGATTTTCGGTAAATTTCAGTAATTTTTTCGATAATTTTTCGGCATTATAACGGCTACCGATTTGGTTAGCCTCCTGCACGAAAATACAGTTTATATTTTCAACCGGTGTTTCATCACAATTTCATCCGATAAACCATCACACTATAAAACCGATAGTTATCAATAGCATTTATAAAATTAAATGCAATTTAAAAACGTGGCCGAATATCCTTACAGGCGGCACATGTCTCCCTTACCTGTTTCGGGTCGGCGACTGCCTCTCGAAGGTCGCGCCTGTGTTCACCTCGCCCGACTCCATTGGCTCGGTCATCGACGGAATTTTCTGGAATTTAAATTCTAAATTTTAGAATTTTTTTCATAATTATTTAAATAAATAAATTATTTAAATAATTTATCACTTTCCGGGATTTCTTACCGTTTCCCGTAATTCTCGGGTTTCTGAATTCTCGAGATTTCTCGTAATTTCCAAAATTCTCCTTTTTCTCCTTCTTTCTTCTTTTTCCTCTTTTCTTTCTTCCTTTTTCTCTTTTCTTTTCTTTCTCTTTCTTTTCTTTTTCTTTTTTTTTCTTTTCTTTTTCTTTCTCTTCCCGTCAGACCGGTTACCCCCCTTCACCGCCGGTTCTCCTCCGGCGACCGGTTCTCCGGCGGTTCAGGTGCCCTTTAGCTGGCCGACGGCACGGCGAGTCCGCTGGTGGTCTCCGTTCGGCCTGGATCGACGGTACGGCGGCGGATCTACTCGGTTTACCTTCGGTCTCTTCTCCTCCTCCGTCGGCGTTCCTCCGCCGTTCACCGCCTAAACCGTGGCCTCCATCCTCTTCCTCTTTCCCCGGTGATGCTTCGGTGGCAGTGGCGGCAACCAATTCCGCCGGTACCGCCGGTTTCCATTTTCTTTTCTCTTCCGATTTTCCGTCGGTTTTTCCTTCGTTTCCGTTTCTGTTTTCTTTCTTCTTCCGCCTCGGGTCACCGTCGTTCGCTTCTCCTCTCGCCGGCGACGTCACGCTCCTCTCCTTTCTCCCTCGATCGGCCGACCGACGGTGGCCGGCTTCCTCTGTTTTGTTTACGTTTTCTCCTCTGTTTTAACAGAGGAGAAAATAACATGGGAATCGGGTATATCCCGATTCCCTTTTTCTCTTTTTTTTATAAATAATATATATAATTATATTTATATAATTATATATAATTATTTTATGATATATATTTCATATAATACCATATATATATATATATCTATACATTTAAAATCAAATACTATATATATATTTATATATTATATATTTATATACAAAAATGTATTATAATAACATACATATGTATTTATTTAACATAAAATAGTATATATATCATTTTATAATATATACTATATTTCATATATACATATGTATTTATATAAAAACATATCAAAATATATTTATATAATCTAATCATATAAATATATAATATATGCATTTTATTTCATTTAATTTGGATTTTCTTAATATCCATTTATTTCTCCTTTTTATTTCCTATTTAATTTGGATTTCCATTATCCAAATTAAATTTCCTCTCTTCATTATTTTTCATGATTTCTTATCTTATACTTATTTCCACTTATCTGTTTTCTTTAATATTAATTTCTAATATTAATAATTTCCAATAAATGGAAAATTTGCGGTTATCACATCATGAAACACTTTAGGTGGTACACCTTTAGTAAGCAGATCCGCAATCATGGAGTTCATACTGACATATTCAATCAATATCTAAAGACTCTAAACTCTCTCCTTAACAACAAAAAACTTGATGTTAATATGCTTTGACTTCGACGAGCTTCTATTGTTCTTAGAGTATAATTCTATAGCTTTATTATCACAATAAATCTTCAATGGCCTCTTAATACTATTGACAATGCATACCCCAATGATAAAATTCTACAACCATATTACCTGGTTCAATGCCTCATAGCAAGCTATAAACTCTGCTCCCATGGTGGAAGAAGTTATGAGTGACTGCTTTACACTCTTCCAAGACACAGCTCCTCTAGCTAACATGAAAATATAACCAGAAGTGGATCTTCTGCTATCAAGGCAACCAACAAAATCGGAGTTTGAATATCCAACGATCTCTAAATGATCTAACCTCCGATATGTGACCATATAATCTTTAGTTGTCTGTAGATATCGCATAACCCTCTTTACTGCTTTCTAATGATCCATTCTAGGGTTACTTAAATATCTGCCAAGCATACCAACTATGTACTTAATATCTGGATATGTACAAACTTGAGCATACATGAGACTCCCTACTGCTGAAGCATAAGGAATCTTCTACATCTCTTCCTTTTCAATATTATTTCTTCGGCATTGAAGCAAACTGAATTTATCACCCTTAGTAATGGGCGTGTCTCCTGATGCACAATTTTTCATGTCAAATCTGCTAAGCACATTATCGATATATGCCTCTTATGATATGTGATAACCGTAAATTTTCCAATTATTGGAAATAAGTAATATTGGAAATTCAGTGAAATAAATAAATATAATTATGAGATCGGAATATCAGTGAAAATCCCAAGAATTGAGGAAGTGAAGGATCAGGAAATTCGAGTGAAGAAAATTAAATTGGAAATAAGTATAAGATGAGAAATTATGGAAAATAATGAAAAGAGAAAATTTAATTTGGATAAATTAAAATCCAAATTAAATAAGAAAAAGAGAAAAGAATAAGAAATATATTTATATAATTATATATTATATAAATGTATTCTTATACAAATACATATGTATTTAAATGCTATATATAGTATATATTATTATACAGTGGTATATATATCTATATATACTATTTTATACATTAAATAATACATATGTATACAATTAATGTATTTTACATTAAAGTTGTATATATCTATATTGTGAATACAATATGTATTGTATTATTATATTTATATAGATATAGATATATATATATATATAAATGTTATTTAAATTATTTTAAAATATATAAATATATATTAAATATATATTGTGTTAATACATAATATATATATCTATATATAAAATATATATCTATATAATATATAAAATAACATATTATATGTATAATATATAGTATATAGATATAATTATATGTAATTAAACAAAAAAAAAGGAAAGTGGAGAAGGAAAATCGGAAAGAATCCCGATTCTTCCTCCCCAGTGGTAACCGGCCACTGTTGTCGGAGAAAGAAAGAGAGACGAGGGAGGTAGTCGCCGGTGAGGGAAGAGGATAAGGAAGCTTGACCGGCGACGGAAGGAAAAACGACAGAAGAAAGGAAAGAAACAGAGGCGAAACCAGCGGAGAAAGCCGAAGAGAAAGGAGGAAGAAAACGGCGGTGACAGCCGGTCTAGGTACCGCCACTGCCACCCGAAACTTGACGGAAGTGAGGGGAAGAAGGAGGGAGCCACCGGTAAGGCCAACAGTGGTGGAGGGAGGAGGAACGAGGAGGAGAAGAAATCGAACCAAAACCCAGTAGATTCGCCGCCGTGCTGTCGATCCAGGCCGAACGGAGACCACCAGCAGGTTCGCCGTGTCGTCGGCCAACTGAGGAGCCGTCGAACTGCTAGAGAACCGACTGTCGGAGGAGAACCGGCCAAGAAGGGGTTTTACCGGTCTGGCCAGAAAAGAAAAGAAAAGAAAAGAAAAGAAAGAAAAGAAAAGGAAAGAAAAAGAGAAAAAAGAAAGAAAGAAGAAAAAGAAGAAAGAAAGAGAAAAGGAATTCTGGGAATTCGAAAATTCCCGGGAATTCGAAAATTCACAAGAATTTAGAAACTCGAAAATTACGGGAATCGGTAAGAAATCCTGGGAAGTGTTGATAAGAATTATTTAAATAATTTATTTATTTAAATAAATTCAGAAAAATTTTAAAATTTAGAATTTGGTTTCCAGAATCGTTCTCAGTGAATGAGACGATGGAACCGAGAGAGGTGAACACGGGCGCAACGAAATGAGGAGGTTGTCGACCTGGGACAGGTAAGGGAGACATGTGCAGCCTGTAGGGATATTCGGCACACATGTTTTAAATTATGCATTTAATTTTTATAAATGTTATTGATAATGATTGGTTGAAAAATTGTGGTGATTTACCGGTTGAGATTTAAACTGTATTTTTCATGCAGGAGGCTAGCCAATCGACAGTCGTTATACTGCCGAAAAATATTAGAAAATTACCGAAAATCATAATAAATGATTTTTCATCACGAGAAACGATTTCTAACATGAAAATCAAGAAATCGATTAGTTTTCATAAAACGTGAATATACTGATAATTAATTTTAAAATATTCATGTTTTGAGAATAGTGAAAAAGGAAATCACTGAAATTTATCTTGATCGGTGATATTTCACGTGAAACGAGGTGAAAAAAATGAAAAGGATCAAAGTGAATATTATAATAATATTTCTCCAAATATTCACTTGATTTTATAAAGGCTTAATAGCCAAATAAGCCCTCAACCTTTAGCCCAAAATGAAATTCAGCCCTCAACGTTTTATCGCATGAAATTCAGTCCATAAACTTTTATTGCAGTGGAAATAAACCCTTAACCTTTTACAATTATGCAATTAAGTCAAAATCTGTTAAATGACACTAACTGCCGTTAGTTTTGCATACGTGGCAGCTGACGTGGATAGCTTAAGGGTCGTTTGGTATCGTTTCCTGTTTCCTGTTTTCTGTTTTTGAAAATTTTGTTTTTGTTTTGTTTTGTTTTGTTTTCAATTTCTGAAAACAGAAAACATGTTTGTTTAATGCTGTTACGTTTTGAAAACAAATATTTAAACTGATACATATATAATAATTCAATTCACAAAACAAAATTTTAAAAATTAAATAAAAAATAATATATTTATTAAATAATAATATGTAGATAATATTAAATAATATTATTTTATATTATTTAATACTAATGTTAAATATTTTTATTTAATATTATAAAAATTTAATATAATTTAAATAATGTTATAATTAAATAAAATATTAAATAAAATAATATTATTGAATTTAATTGTAATAATCATAAATTATATTTAATAATAATTTTTATTTAATTGTAATAATAATAATATTACATTATTAAATAAAATATTTAACTAAATAATTTATAATAAATTATATAGTTATTAAAATATATTGTATTTAATATAAATAATATTATTTAATGTTAAGTATTTACTTATTTAATAATATTAACTTATTTAATAGTAGTAGTGATATATTTTAAATTTAAGATAGAATATAATATTACATAATAATATTCTTTAGTAAAATAAAAATTAATTATATTAGATAATAGTATTAATTATTAACATATCAAAATTATAATAAATGATATTATTTAAAATATTTAATATATTCAATAAATTATTATAAAAATTTAAATTAAATAATATTATAATATTATAGTTCAATGTAATATTTATTTAATTGCTTTTTATGTTTTCAACTTTTCTATATTAAAATAAATATATTAATTTTAAAATATTAAATAATATTTTATATTAAAATTTAATATTATTTTATTTAAAAAATTAATTAATTTTATTTATATTTTTATTATAAAATATTAATATTATATTAATATATAAACTTTGTTCACTTACTTATGAACAGTAACAGAAATGAAAACATGTTTCCGAAAACAATGAAAACAAGAAATTCTTGTTTCCAACAATTTTGGAAATTCTTGTTTTTGTTTTCGTTTTTTGAAAACGGAACAGAAAACAAAAACAGAAAACAGGAAACAAAAACAAAAACAAACGACCCCTTAGTTAGCTGCCACGTGGCATGCTACGTATGCAAAACTAACGGCTGTTAGTTTATTTAATAGATTTGGTCTATTTTCACCGAAATAAAAGTTTATGGACTGAATTTCATGCAATAAAACGTTGAAGGCTGAATTCCATTTTAGGCTAAAGGTTGAGGGCTTATTTGGCTATTAAGCCTTTTATAAATAACCTTTATGGGTTCAATTGTGAAAATATGTGTTTATAGAAAATTTCATAAAGGTAATTAAAGGTGGAAAACAGTATTTTTGGACTAGAAGGTCTCCGCATGTGTTTACAGAGAAAACACGGGACAAAAGTGTTGATTTGGAAAATAAATATTTTAATTTTTCATAAATCATAAAAATAATTGATTTGAATCCCGATAACTTTGAAAATCATGTTTTCGATAGAAAGCATGGAATAGCGTGCGTATATATTTTACAGTGATTATTTTATAAACTGTTTTTACTGTATGGAAAATGTGATTTATACTGGTCTATAATATTTAGAACATTTTCGGGAATGATTACCCCAGTATGAATATTTTATAAATTGTTATTCATAAGATGAAAATATTTTCCTTATGAATATTTATGGATTGATTGAACTTATAGTCAGTGAAATTGATTTCAAAAATGGGGCTTATATCACGTGTTTACTATTTTGAGACTGTTAGGCCCCATATCATGCTCACGTGTCACATGTTAGTGCTGATAGATACTGATCCTATTATCAGCGTCCCAGTGGACACTTGATCAGTGCACACTGTGGACCCCATAGACTGTGGCCATAGATCTCATGTATTTCCCCTATTTGGGATGATATTATAGCATGATATATTTAGGGTGTTGCCTGGTCTCCATGATACTGAACTGAAAGCTACCGTATACTGTTTACTGAATTGGTAGCTATTGTTTACTGATTTATTGATTTAACCGTAATAAGATACTGTTTTACTGTTTTGCAAGATACGGTTACTGTACTGAAGGAAACCACTGTTTTATTACTGAACTGTCACGTGTTTTAAATTATACTGAAGTGAAAAGAAATAAGTGGTTTATTCTATGAAAACGAAAATTATATCGTTTTGAGAACAAGGAATATAGTACTCTCTACAGTTGCTTCTAGGTTCTGGGACAAGATAGGTATTTCAAAATACCTGCCTTACTCCATCCGGATCCCTAGCCTACTGTAGTATCCTTCCTACATGTGAGCCTAGAGCCAGCTAGGAAGATTTAAAAAGAAAGTGAAAAAGTATTTTCAGCATATAGGTAGCCGAATATCAAGTGTTGCATATAACTCTCTTACTGAGCCGTGGTTTGCTCACTCCCCAATTTTAACATTTCAGATTTTCGGTGACTGTGAAATCTGACATCTGAGGATTTCGAGCTGCTCATTTGGAGACATTGCGATAGCATGATTTATAATATGAGGTATGATCATTTATTTTCTGTATTTAGACTTACTTTCAGTACTACTTTCTTGAGAATTGAGATAGGGGATGTAATTGATATTACGAATTTTATATTTAATAGTTAAATGAATATGAAAAGTGAAGTATCACAGACTGCCCAACCGGATAAGTTGTATAAAAATACGTGAAAAATATGGTCATGGGATGTGACATGATAAGCCAAGTATTCCTCGAGAACGATCTTGATGGATCTGTATGCTCAAGACAAAAGATACATTCCCAAGATCTTTCATTTCAAATTTATTTGAAAGAAATCTCTTGGTTTCATGGAATTGGTGTATAACGCTACTTGCTAGAAGGATGTCATTGACATATAACACTAGAAGAATAAACTTACTCCCCCTGATCTTGTGATATATACATTGATCAACAATGTTCTCCTTAAAACCAAAAGAGGTAATCACTTGATTAAATTTTTGATACCATTGATGAGATGCTTGCTTTAAACCATAGATGGATTTCTTTAATTTGCACACCAAATGTTTCGATTCATCAGACGTGAAATTTTCTAGTTGTACCATATAAATTGTTTCTTCAATGTAACCATTGAGAAACGCTGTCTTTACATCGATCTGATGTAGCTCCAACTTATAATGAGCTATAAGTGCCATAATTATTCTAAAAGAGTTTTTCGATGAAACCAGAGAGAAAGTCTCTTTATAATCAATACCTTCTTTTTGAGTGAAACCTTTGGTAACTAAACATGCTTTATATCTTTTGACATTGCCTTTCGAATCCCATTTGGTTTTGAAAATCCATTTGGTTTTGAAAATCCATTTACAACCAACTGGTTTCGCTCTTTTAGGTAATTTGATAAGACCCCAAATGTCATTGTCCTCCATTAATTTCATCTCATCTTTCATGGCCTCAATCCATTTATGAGAGTGAACATTTTGTTTGGCTTCACTAAAAGATTTTGGATCATCTTCTAGTTCTATATCAAACTCATGTTCTTGGAGATATACGATATAATCATCTGGAATCACTGATCTCCTCCCTCTTAAGGATCTCCTTAATAGCGCTTCCAATTTAGGTTGTTGTTGCTCTTTAATATAAGTAGAAGGTAACCCAAGAGTGTCTTGATAATTTGAATTTGCATTTTGAACAATGTCAGACATAATTGTATGATCATTTTCAATTGCAACTATAGGAATTGTAACATGTTCTTCCTCAAAGACAAAATTCTTGAGTTTGGCACCCTCATCATATTCAACATCCTTAATAAACTTAGCATTCCCCATTTTGAAAAAAGATCTATTTGAGGGATCATAAAATTTGAAACCTTTCGGTCTTTCTGAGTATCCAACAAAGTATTAGCTTTTTGTTCTTGAGTCCAATTTCTTTTCATTAGGCTTGTATGGCCTAGCCTCAGCTGGACAACCCCAAATGTGTAAATGCCTAATACTAGGCTTCTTTCCTGTCCATAATTCATATGGGATTTTAGCTACTGCTTTGCTTGGAACTTGATTAAGAATGTACACTGTGGTCTTTAAGTAGAGCTGGTTACGGGCCGGACCGGGTCGATTCCGGACCGGTTTTCACCGGTTTCGGCCCTAACCAGAGAAGAACCGGTCTAAACCGGTAGGAAACCGGTCCGATTCGGACTGGTTCTATATTATTAAAGAGGCGAACTGGCCCGGTTCACCCAAAAACCGGACCGAACCGGTTTAAACCGGTTCGGTCCATTTTTTTCATTTAAAATTTTTATTTTTTAACATTTATATTAATTTATTTTAATATATTAATATATTTTAATAATTTAATCTAATAAATTTATTTTTATACTAAATAATGTTAATAATTTAATTTAACAATAATTTATTATAAAGTTATATTATAATTTATTTAATTAATGTAATAATAATGTAAAGATAAACTACTATAAAATTATCTAATAAAATTATTGTTATAATAAAATAAAGTTATATTATGAATATAATATTATAATAAAGTTATTATGATAAAAGGATATTTGATTCAAAATACAAATAATGATATTATGAATATTATTATTATATTCATTTTGCAATATCATTTTGCATATCTTTATTTATGTTCATTTATTATATTCATTTTGCATTTAAAATAATTTATTATATTTGAAATATCATTTACTTAATTTTTATTCATTTATTTTTTATTCATTTATTTAATATGTTTTTAAAATATTAATTCATTTTGTATTTTAAATATTTATTTATTTTAAACATAGATAAGTATAACATTAATTAATTTGATATGTAATAATAATAATAATAATAATAATAATAATAATAATAATAATAATAATAACAACAACAACAACAACAACAACAACAACAACAACAAAGGAGAAAAAGGAAAGAGTAGGAGACCAAAGATTTTTTACGTGGAAAACCCCTTCAAAAGTTAGAAGGGTAAAAACCACGGGACCGTAGTCCATAAAAATATTCACTATGACTAAACTTATTTAAAATTTTACATACAATTTACAAAAAAAAAAAGATTATTCTCTACTCTTCATAATTTATACGGATTGCCTTGGAAATTTCTTCCTCCTCTTCTGAATTATTATGAGCGAATTCATTGACCATTCTAAGTTCGACATTGCGCGATTCCGCATCAAACCAATCTTTAAGGCATGTTAACATGCACAATGAATCCGGATTAAGAGTGGTTCGATGGTCTCCAATAATTCTTCCATACGTCGAGAATGCGGATTCCGAAGCAGCAGAAGAAACTTGCACCGCAAAAACATCTCGAGCCATGGAAGCTAAAACTGGAAATTGTTTTTGGTTTTCTTTCCACCATTGGAGAAGATCAAAGTTTTCATCTACAGAAAAATCTTGACTTAAGAAAAATCCTAGCTCATTGAAGCTAGAACTTCTTCGAGTTGTTGATCCCGATCCCGATCCCGATCCCGATCCGCTCGCTTTTCCTTTTAGCTTCATTCTCTTCTTTGCTGCTTCCTTAATTGTGTTAAAAATTTCTTTTCCTTTTTTGCTACTTTCGGTTTCTTCGTATGAATCTTCTTCTCCTCGATTAAAGTTGAATTGCTCCCTTTCTGTTTCATAAACATTAAACAATTCTCGAAAAAGATTGTTAATTGAGGACTTTTGGTCCTCAATAGAATCAAGACCAAGAAATTCTTTATAACAATCAAAAAAAATTTCTATATTTACCTCACCTTGACTAGGATTTAGTAAAGTTGTAATACAATAAATAAGAGGAATTATTTCCCAATATTTTTAAATTTGTCCTCCATATCATATACAAAAGAACTTAAAGTTTCATGATTCCTAAATTTTACAAATTTGTCAAACATTGTGTAGATAATAGGAACAAAATACGGTGTAGTTGGATAAAATTGAGTTGAAAATCTTTCGGTTGTGTGATAACCGCAAATTTTCCATTTATTGGAAATTATTAATATTAGAAATTAATATTAAAGAAAATAGATAAGAGGAAATAAATAAATTAAAGTAAATAAATAAAATTGTGAGAATCGGAATATTGTGGAAATTCCGAGAATGGAGGAAGTGATAAAATTTGGAAATTTAAGTGAAGGAAATTAAATAAAGAATAGGGAAATTTAATTTGGATAAATGGAAATCCAAATTAAATAAGAAAATGAGAAATGAGAATAAAATATGGTTATATAATTACAAATTATATAAATGTATTTTGATATAAATACATATGTGTTTAAATACTGTATGGTATATAGTATATATTAAAGGTACATTGGTATATATAAGAATATATATATACTATTTGATAAATTTAAATAATACATATGTATTCAAGTATGATATTTTATGTATATGTAAGTATATACATATTTGAGAAAATATAAATATTAAATTACATTAAAGTTTAAATGTATATATATTGTAAATACAATATATATGGAATTATGACATTTATATAAATATTTATATAAATGTTATTTAATTTTAAGTATATAAATATACATATATATATATACTAGATATATATTTTTGTAATGTACAATATATATAATTTATATAATATATATATATATTGTATTATATTATACATGAAATAATATTATATGTATAATATATGATAAATATTATATGTATAATATATGATATATAGTATATAATGTAGTATATACTTAATTTAGAAAGGGAACTAAAAAGAAAAGAGAAACAGAATCGGGAAGACCCCGATTCTGCCTTCCCCAGGCGAGATCGCCCCCGTCAGCGGCCGCCGGAGAAGGAAAGGGAGAGAGGAGAAGAGAAAGTCGTCGCCGGTAAAGCAAGAGGAAGCCGGAGGAAACGCCGGCGAAGCGAAACGGAGAAGGAATCGACGCGAAACGACGGAAAATCGAGGAAGAAAACGAAACTAGATCTGGCGGTTGCCGGCGGAATTGGCCGCCGCCACTACAACCGAAGCATCGGTGGAAGGAGAGGAATGGGATGGAGGCCACCGGTGAGGCCAACGACGGCGGAGGAAGGCCGACGGAGGAGGAGAAGTGACCGAAGGTAAACCGAGTAGATCCGCCGCCGTGCCGCCGATCCAGGCTGAGCTGAGGCCACCGACAGCTTCGTCTCAACGCCGGCCAGCTGCTGAGCCACCGAACCGCCGGAGAATCAGCCGCCGGAGGAGAACCGGCAGTGGAGGAAGGTTGACCGGTCTGACTGGTCTGAACCGGTCAGACCAAGGAAAAAAGAAAAAGAAAGAAAAGAAAAAAAAAGAAAAAGAAAAAGAAAAAGAAAAGAAAAGAGAAAAAGAAAGAAGGAAGAAAAAGAAGAAAAGGAGAGAAAAAAAAAAGGGAATTCCGGGAATTTGAAAAATTCCCGAGAATTCGGAAATTACGGGAAATTCTGGAAAATTCGGGAATCGGTAAGAAATCCCGAAAAGTACTAAATTATTTAAATAATTTATTTATTTAAATAATTGTAGAAAAATTCTAAATTTTAGAATTTAAATTCCAGAAAAATTCTCTCGATGATCGAGATGAGGAATCGGAACAGATGGAGTACGGGCGCGACCGGTAAGAGGCAGTCGCCAACCCGAAACAGGTAAGGGAGACATGTGCCGCCTGTAAGGATATTCGGCCATGTTTTTAAATTGCATTTAATTTTATAAATGCTATTGATAACTATCGGTTTTATAGTGTGATGGTTTATCGGATGAAATTGTGATGAAACACCGGTTGAAAATATAAACTGTATTTTCATGCAGGAGGCTAACCAAATCGGTAGCCGTTATAATGCCGAAAAATTATCGAAAAAATTACTGAAATTTACCGAAAATCACCGAAAACCAAAATAAAAGATTTGATTTCACGTGAAACGATTTCTAACATGAAAATCGAGAAATCGATTAGTTTTCATAAAACATGAATATATTGATAATTAATTTTAAAATATTCATGTTTTGAAAATGGTGAAAAAAGGAAATCACCTAAATTTATTCTGATAGGTGATATTTCACGTGAAACGAAATGAAAATGAAAAAGAGACTGAAGTGAATATTTTTACAAATATTCTTAAATATTCACTTGATTTTACAGAAAACCTTTGTGGTTTAATTATGGAAATAATTAATTATGAATATTCCATAAAGGTTAAGAAAGGATGAATAATTATGATTTCGAGACTAAAGGTCCCTACACTTGTTTTTAAAAGAAAACATTGAGATGAGAATTTAAAGTTAGAAAATAAATATTTTATTTTCATAAAGTATAAAAATAATTTATTTGAATTCCGATAATTATAAAATCATGTTTTCAATTTAATGCATGGAAAAACGTGCATATATGTTTTATGGTGAAAAAAGATAGTTTTAACCTTTTACATGTTCAGTGATGATTTTTCAAACTGTCTTCATCGCAATTTATAAAGAAATGTTTGAAGCATGAATTTCGTTCTGAAATTAAATTCCATAGTCTTTTGATAATTAGCTAAACGAATTTATGATTTCTATGTATATTTTTCAATAATGCTATAAGTATGTTTTCCGAAAAAGGTATCGGAGTGGCACACCCCAGGCTAACTTAGACCCTGGCACGCCCGGTCCTTACTATTTTATATCAGTTGTATGATTTAAGTATATGTTTTCCGAAAAAAGTATCGGAGTGGCAAACCCCAGGCTAACTTAGACCCTGGCACGTCCGGTCCTTACTATTTTATATCGATGGTATGTAAGTAAGTTTTGAGACTAAGGCTTTCCTATAGTTTATGTTATTGCCTGTCATGCTTGCCACATTGTGCATGTTTCCGTCCCTTGTGGCATATGTTTAGCCCACGTCGTGCATGTTCTCGCCCACATTGTGTATGTTTTCATCCTTTGTGGGTATGTTGGTCCTTCGTGGTGCATGTTCGCTGTACGACTCTGATCAGGTCTACAGCCCATACCATGGCCATAGGTATTCCGTTCCCTCTTCGGAGGAAGAAGTAAGTGTCATGACCGCATACTTGCTATATGATTTTGCCTAGTCTCCATGAATTGTATGAAAAGTTTTATTAATTATGATGTTAAGTTTCGAAAGTATGATGCATGTTTGAAACAAGTATGAATTTTAGATATATGCATTAAAGAATTCATACAATGATTTAAAGTATGAAATGCATTATTATGGCATTTGTTTTCTGCATATATCGATACTATGACTATTTTAAATGCATTTCTTATGAGGCTTTAGTACGATACGGTTATTGATTTGAAAAGAGAAATAAATGTTTATTCTAAAAGAGTAACATAAGAATTATTTCTAAGATAAAGAAAATCGAAGAAGTAATTATCCAATGATTTGATATTTGCAAATCATTGTACTGTACTGTTTTTACTGTACTGAAGAGAAGAGAAGAGAAGTAAACCACTGTTTTTATTACTGAACTGTCAAGGGTTTTAAAGTATACCGAAGTGGAAAGGAACAAGTGGTTTACTCTGTGGAAAAACGAAAATTATATCGTTTTGAAACAACAAAATTGATATTCTCTACAGTTGCTTCTAGGTTCCGGGACAAGTATGGTATTCTAAAATACCTACCTTATTCTATCTGGATCCCTAGCCGACTGTAGTATCCTTCCTACATGTGTGCCTAGAGCCAGCTAGGAAGATTTTAAAGAAAGTGAAGAAAAAAAAAATATATTTTCAGCATATAGATAGCTGAATATCAAGTGTGACATATAACTCTCTTACTGAGCCGTGGTTTGCTCACCCCTTAATTTTAAACATTTCAGGTTTTAATGATTGTGAGATCAATTGATTGTGAATTACGGCTGTACACAAAGGACAATGTGACAGATCGACTGATTTATATGAGGTACGATTATTTATTTTCTGTATTTAGACATATCTGCAGTACTACTTATCTGATTAATTAAGATAGGGGATGTGTATAATATAAACAATGTACTGTACATTTGTTTAACAGTTAGTAAAAGTGAAGTATCACAGACAGCCCAACCGAAGGAATCGTGTAAAATAAGGTGAAAAATACGGTAACGGGATGTGACAGGTTTAATGGTATCAGAGCATGGTTGGCCTGATGTCTGTGAATACTTTTGGAAGGAAAAGTGTTAAACATCCCCGGTAGTACTGTGTTGTCTGAATATATAGAGAAAATAAATGATTGTAAATAGAGTAAAATAATTTAAAGGGAGTGAGAAAGTATAAATTGAGAATGTTAAAGAAATAATAGGCTCAGAAATACCAGAAAATTGGTGATCTTGAAATTTATTTGAAGGCCTGTTCGGTAAGGAATCGAAAGGACTCGGTGAGGGCCCCACCAGTACTTTACGGTCCGAACCGAACTGAGACCTGAAAGTGATGATATAAGGAGGGGAATGATATATCATCATTAAATAGACTTTAAGATCATCGATTGAGGGTAATTTGAAGAGAGAGAAAATTTTTGGCCAAAAATGACCAAAATACCCCTACCTCTGAAATTTTACAGGGAGTTAAAATAAACCAACAGAAGTTTGATTTGAGTGATTTGACAGAGAAATTGATGATGTAAAGCTACATTACATACAAAATAATTCAATTATAGATTTTAGTGGAATTCTCTGTCGAAATCGAATAAGATCTCAAATCGCTGATATTAGTACGAGAAGAGGTACTATCAGCACATAGATATTAAGATCCTTGATTCAAATGTATACTGAGGAGAAAGAAATAAATGTCGAAATGACGAAATTGCCCCTATGTTGGGCAAAGCTCTGAATAGTGATGAAATCAAGTTAATCTTAAATCCATTGATAATAATGGAATTATTAATGGCATGAGGATGAAATGTCCGAATTAATAAGAAAGCTGGGATTAAAGAAAGCATCGGATTTGAATTTCGATGGAACTTCTAGAATTATATAAATTGGAGGAATCGAGATAACTTTGACTCGATTTTGAATATGAAATCTGATTCTAAGCTTCTATCGGAGAACTTAGGAGAATCCGAAAGCTTAAGAAATTCACTCTGAAAAATGAAAGAATAATGAAGTGCACGTGTATAAGGTGTGATTGATGGCAATACCGATAACATTAATTGTGGATAAGAAAGTTATCTGTATAAGTGTAAGTGAGAGAAGCACAGATGATATTGAAAATTAGATGAATAAAAAGGATGTATTAAATTCCTATCATTAATAAAGTTCTTTTGAAGAACAAATATTCATCTACATTATGGAATAGATGTCTTATGGATCTGATTCGATATGCATGAGGAGTTTATAAGACCTGTCTTGGTATAAAGTGTCCTTAGATAAAAGATTAGAGACTGATGTCCATAAGATGATGATTAGAACTCGAAGTGAATTTTACGAGTTCCTATTGAGGTTACGAGGTTAATGATTTGCCTTGTGAGGTATATAAGCCTAAAGAATGAGGCATCCATACATGAGTAAATTGATGAAATACTGATAGAGTCTAAAGTATAAATGGAAAATGAGCAGCATTGTGGTATAACCCTTAAACTCTTAAAGACTATGGAATTATGTTAAGATTGGCAACTAAGATGTTTGGCTAGACAGTATCTCTTTCTGAGATATATAATCTCGAAATGACAAAATGACAGTGAATCTGTCTATGATAGAGAGGTAATAATTGATATACGAAAGTAATGAGTCTAGCTAGATACTACTGCCAGTTTATAAAAGAGTGATGAGACTAGCTGCTCTACTAATGTGATGTAATTAAAGAAAGAAGTTAAAGTCGGTAAAAGGATAAGTGTAAAGAAATGATGGAATGCAAGATTTTAAAAGATCTTAGCAGTATAGTACCATACCAATCGAGAAAATCGACAAAAAGGATGAATATATAATATATATATATATATATGAAGAGATAAAAGTGGGAATATGAAAACCAAACATGAAAGTGGAATAAGGAAATAAGTTATATGATGAGAAGGGAACATCAATATGAAATAGTTCCCGAAGGTAAGACTGAAAGTGATTTGTATTGGTTATCACATAACTGTGTCGAGATGTAAAATTAAGTCAGATTTGATAAATGAAATTAATGATACTCCAAGGAGTAAGATAATTGATATGTTTACTGCCAATATGTAAATGAAAAATGATTATACATATAACCATCGTAACATGATAGAAACGGTAGAAGTATATAGATGATGTGGTGATTAAATGTATAAATTGAGGATTCAATTTTGGAATCTAGATTATGAAAAGAGATTTAAAGACTATACTACATGAAGAGAATATGATTGTCTCATGATTAGTAATTGTAAGAGATAATCCATAATAAAGTTTGCAAGTGAAATGTCGTTTTGATAAAAGTGAAAATGAATATTGTGAGCAATAAAGAGTCCAAAAGAGAAATGATGATATGGAAGTGATTAAAGACTGATGATCTAAATAGAATCACTTTCCATTATCAGACTCTTAGATTCTCTAGTGCTGTAGTCGAAGTATTAGTGTTAAACGGTGTGAATGTGTATGTACAGTTCCAGTGAGCCTTACATGTGATGGGAGTCTCTGAGTTGTCATATGCTTAATGAGAAATAGCAAAAGGCTTTGAGATCCCAAGTGTATTGATAGCACCGCTCCATATTGATATATATACATATATGAGCGTAAGATGTAAACGCTCCATGATATTGAGAGAGCGTGTGCATGAGATGTGAAAGCTACTGGGACACTTACATACAACTGATTGACATGTGTAATTGATAGTTTTAAACTATATCGACTTGGCACTAAGTGAGAAAAATGGAGGATGAACAGCATGGATCAGCTACGATATGAAAAATACTGTGCATGGACTCTTATGTGAAAAGAGTGGAAATGAAAACTCCCGATTTAATTAATGAACTTACGGGAGTATAGACATATATGATGAAATACAGCATGTAGTGGTCTAAAGTATTCTTGATGTTGAAAGTGTACTGGCAGTATTACTTGGAGGATGACCTAGAGGTTAAAAGTCGTAAGTATACGGCATATACCACCTTCTGAATTAAGCCAAATTCGGAGGACCGAATTTCTTAAGGTGGGGAGAATGTGATAACCGCAAATTTTCCATTTATTGGAAATTATTAATATTAGAAATTAATATTAAAGAAAATAGATAAGAGGAAATAAATAAATTAAAGTAAATAAATAAAATTGTGAGAATCGGAATATTGTGGAAATTCCGAGAATGGAGGAAGTGATAAAATTTGGAAATTTAAGTGAAGGAAATTAAATAAAGAATAGGGAAATTTAATTTGGATAAATGGAAATCCAAATTAAATAAGAAAATGAGAAATGAGAATAAAATATGGTTATATAATTACAAATTATATAAATGTATTTTGATATAAATACATATGTGTTTAAATACTGTATGGTATATAGTATATATTAAAGGTACATTGGTATATATAAGAATATATATATACTATTTGATAAATTTAAATAATACATATGTATTCAAGTATGATATTTTATGTATATGTAAGTATATACATATTTGAGAAAATATAAATATTAAATTACATTAAAGTTTAAATGTATATATATTGTAAATACAATATATATGGAATTATGACATTTATATAAATATTTATATAAATGTTATTTAATTTTAAGTATATAAATATACATATATATATATACTAGATATATATTTTTGTAATGTACAATATATATAATTTATATAATATATATATATATTGTATTATATTATACATGAAATAATATTATATGTATAATATATGATAAATATTATATGTATAATATATGATATATAGTATATAATGTAGTATATACTTAATTTAGAAAGGGAACTAAAAAGAAAAGAGAAACAGAATCGGGAAGACCCCGATTCTGCCTTCCCCAGGCGAGATCGCCCCCGTCAGCGGCCGCCGGAGAAGGAAAGGGAGAGAGGAGAAGAGAAAGTCGTCGCCGGTAAAGCAAGAGGAAGCCGGAGGAAACGCCGGCGAAGCGAAACGGAGAAGGAATCGACGCGAAACGACGGAAAATCGAGGAAGAAAACGAAACTAGATCTGGCGGTTGCCGGCGGAATTGGCCGCCGCCACTACAACCGAAGCATCGGTGGAAGGAGAGGAATGGGATGGAGGCCACCGGTGAGGCCAACGACGGCGGAGGAAGGCCGACGGAGGAGGAGAAGTGACCGAAGGTAAACCGAGTAGATCCGCCGCCGTGCCGCCGATCCAGGCTGAGCTGAGGCCACCGACAGCTTCGTCTCAACGCCGGCCAGCTGCTGAGCCACCGAACCGCCGGAGAATCAGCCGCCGGAGGAGAACCGGCAGTGGAGGAAGGTTGACCGGTCTGACTGGTCTGAACCGGTCAGACCAAGGAAAAAAGAAAAAGAAAGAAAAGAAAAAAAAAGAAAAAGAAAAAGAAAAAGAAAAGAAAAGAGAAAAAGAAAGAAGGAAGAAAAAGAAGAAAAGGAGAGAAAAAAAAAAGGGAATTCCGGGAATTTGAAAAATTCCCGAGAATTCGGAAATTACGGGAAATTCTGGAAAATTCGGGAATCGGTAAGAAATCCCGAAAAGTACTAAATTATTTAAATAATTTATTTATTTAAATAATTGTAGAAAAATTCTAAATTTTAGAATTTAAATTCCAGAAAAATTCTCTCGATGATCGAGATGAGGAATCGGAACAGATGGAGTACGGGCGCGACCGGTAAGAGGCAGTCGCCAACCCGAAACAGGTAAGGGAGACATGTGCCGCCTGTAAGGATATTCGGCCATGTTTTTAAATTGCATTTAATTTTATAAATGCTATTGATAACTATCGGTTTTATAGTGTGATGGTTTATCGGATGAAATTGTGATGAAACACCGGTTGAAAATATAAACTGTATTTTCATGCAGGAGGCTAACCAAATCGGTAGCCGTTATAATGCCGAAAAATTATCGAAAAAATTACTGAAATTTACCGAAAATCACCGAAAACCAAAATAAAAGATTTGATTTCACGTGAAACGATTTCTAACATGAAAATCGAGAAATCGATTAGTTTTCATAAAACATGAATATATTGATAATTAATTTTAAAATATTCATGTTTTGAAAATGGTGAAAAAAGGAAATCACCTAAATTTATTCTGATAGGTGATATTTCACGTGAAACGAAATGAAAATGAAAAAGAGACTGAAGTGAATATTTTTACAAATATTCTTAAATATTCACTTGATTTTACAGAAAACCTTTGTGGTTTAATTATGGAAATAATTAATTATGAATATTCCATAAAGGTTAAGAAAGGATGAATAATTATGATTTCGAGACTAAAGGTCCCTACACTTGTTTTTAAAAGAAAACATTGAGATGAGAATTTAAAGTTAGAAAATAAATATTTTATTTTCATAAAGTATAAAAATAATTTATTTGAATTCCGATAATTATAAAATCATGTTTTCAATTTAATGCATGGAAAAACGTGCATATATGTTTTATGGTGAAAAAAGATAGTTTTAACCTTTTACATGTTCAGTGATGATTTTTCAAACTGTCTTCATCGCAATTTATAAAGAAATGTTTGAAGCATGAATTTCGTTCTGAAATTAAATTCCATAGTCTTTTGATAATTAGCTAAACGAATTTATGATTTCTATGTATATTTTTCAATAATGCTATAAGTATGTTTTCCGAAAAAGGTATCGGAGTGGCACACCCCAGGCTAACTTAGACCCTGGCACGCCCGGTCCTTACTATTTTATATCAGTTGTATGATTTAAGTATATGTTTTCCGAAAAAAGTATCGGAGTGGCAAACCCCAGGCTAACTTAGACCCTGGCACGTCCGGTCCTTACTATTTTATATCGATGGTATGTAAGTAAGTTTTGAGACTAAGGCTTTCCTATAGTTTATGTTATTGCCTGTCATGCTTGCCACATTGTGCATGTTTCCGTCCCTTGTGGCATATGTTTAGCCCACGTCGTGCATGTTCTCGCCCACATTGTGTATGTTTTCATCCTTTGTGGGTATGTTGGTCCTTCGTGGTGCATGTTCGCTGTACGACTCTGATCAGGTCTACAGCCCATACCATGGCCATAGGTATTCCGTTCCCTCTTCGGAGGAAGAAGTAAGTGTCATGACCGCATACTTGCTATATGATTTTGCCTAGTCTCCATGAATTGTATGAAAAGTTTTATTAATTATGATGTTAAGTTTCGAAAGTATGATGCATGTTTGAAACAAGTATGAATTTTAGATATATGCATTAAAGAATTCATACAATGATTTAAAGTATGAAATGCATTATTATGGCATTTGTTTTCTGCATATATCGATACTATGACTATTTTAAATGCATTTCTTATGAGGCTTTAGTACGATACGGTTATTGATTTGAAAAGAGAAATAAATGTTTATTCTAAATGAGTAACATAAGAATTATTTCTAAGATAAAGAAAATCGAAGAAGTAATTATCCAATGATTTGATATTTGCAAATCATTGTACTGTACTGTTTTTACTGTACTGAAGAGAAGAGAAGAGAAGTAAACCACTGTTTTTATTACTGAACTGTCAAGGGTTTTAAAGTATACCGAAGTGGAAAGGAACAAGTGGTTTACTCTGTGGAAAAACGAAAATTATATCGTTTTGAAACAACAAAATTGATATTCTCTACAGTTGCTTCTAGGTTCCGGGACAAGTATGGTATTCTAAAATACCTACCTTATTCTATCTGGATCCCTAGCCGACTGTAGTATCCTTCCTACATGTGTGCCTAGAGCCAGCTAGGAAGATTTTAAAGAAAGTGAAGAAAAAAAAAATATATTTTCAGCATATAGATAGCTGAATATCAAGTGTGACATATAACTCTCTTACTGAGCCGTGGTTTGCTCACCCCTTAATTTTAAACATTTCAGGTTTTAATGATTGTGAGATCAATTGATTGTGAATTACGGCTGTACACAAAGGACAATGTGACAGATCGACTGATTTATATGAGGTACGATTATTTATTTTCTGTATTTAGACATATCTGCAGTACTACTTATCTGATTAATTAAGATAGGGGATGTGTATAATATAAACAATGTACTGTACATTTGTTTAACAGTTAGTAAAAGTGAAGTATCACAGACAGCCCAACCGAAGGAATCGTGTAAAATAAGGTGAAAAATACGGTAACGGGATGTGACAGGTTGCATCTTTAAAAGTAGATAATAAATCAACATAATATTCAATAAAAGTCCAATCTTCTTCAAAAAGTACTAAATGTGTGCTACTTGTATAATTATTATAAAAAGGAGTAACAAGTTCTTTATAAGGTAAAATAAAAGAAAGCAAACGATGAAGTGAATTCCATCTTGTTTCTACGGGAAGTGGAAACGCTTTAACATGTATATTATTTGTTATACAAATTTGCTTCCATTCATGTTTATTACTTGGTGTGCGAATCCATTTTGCTAAAATTTTAATTTTATCAATTGGACCTATGCCAGTACCAGTACCATTAGAACTAAAACCACTTTGAACACATAAATTTATAATATGACATGCACATCTTGCATGAAAAAATATGTCTTGCATAACAGGGTTTAAACTTTTAATTATATCACTAGTTAAACTAACCCTAGATGAAATATTACTAAGTTTATCAATTAAAGCTTGTCTATATTCTTTAAACATATCCATGCAATCTCTTTTTAATGTATATCTAGAAATAGATTTATATGCGGGTTGTAAATAGTTACGAACAAATTCTAAATATCCTGTTTTTTCACAAATTGTGAATGGTTGTTCAGTCCTAATTACAAATCTAACTAAGCCATGTCTAGCTTGAACATTATCAAAAATAAAATTTTTTCTACCATCACGTGCATTAATTTGAGATTGTTTACCTTCTAAAATTTCATTTTCTTCGGCATCAGGATTAATTTTATTAGCAGTAATTAAATGTCTTTTATACGTACCTGTACCACCAGCACCTCCACCGGACTTATAAGAGTAAACGCCTTGGCACAATTTACAGATAACACAATATTTATTCGTCTCACCTTCTTTTGCTACAATATCGAAATACTCCCATACCCTGCTCTTTTTTTTTGACTAAACTTCGGCCTTGATGATGTAGCAGCAGTGGTGGCAGCTGATGATTGTGTTTGAGCATGACCACGTCGATCACGACCAACCGATGGCGCTGCCAAAGGAAGCTCCTCCTCTGGATGAATATCGGTTCGATTTCATTAAATGATTTGTCACCCAAATTAGGAATTTCAATGGAACCAAAAGGTCGAGAAACAGAGCATGAACGATGAAAGAAATTTGACATTTTTATATTTTTTTTGAAAATAAATATATGTTAAGAATTAAAAAAAATAGATGTATGATATATATAATATATTGGAATTTGGAAATTGAAACTTGAAAATTAAAAGTAAAATTTTCAAAATTATAAAATAAAAAGAAAAATGAAATTTAGAAAGAAAATGATGAGATTATAAATTTGGAATAAGAGATATATATAATATATTAGAATTTGAAAATTAAAAGTAAAATTTTCAAAATTATAAAATAAAAAGAAAAATAAAATTTAGAAAGAAAATGATGAAATTATAAATTTGGAATAAAAGAATTTAAGTGAATTTGAGAGAGTTTGAGTGAATATTGAGAGAGTATGTGAGTGAAGAGAATAAGAGTAGATAAATATAGATAGTAGGTAGATTTGAGAGAAAATATAGAAGAAATGTAAAGAAAAATAGAAGATAGAAGAAGTATTTATAGAAAAAAAATTAGAATAAAAAAATTTAAAAAAATTAAAAAAAAAGATTGATGTTTGGCCGTTGCCCATCAAAGAGGTGACTTGCCTACTGAAAATCTGAAACAAGGCTGTGCAGTGGCAGCCCATTTTTTTAATTTTTTTTGAACTGAACCGATTCAACCTAAACCGGTTCGGTTCTGGATCGGAACCGGACGGTTCTGGACCAGAACCATGGATCGAGCCCTTAGCGGGCCCGGTCCTAATAATCTAAAACCAGCCCAGCCCGGTAATATACCAGGCTGGGCCGATTCCGAACCGGTACTGTACCAGTTCAAATTATGGGCTGGATTAGTCCAATCCGATTGCGAATCGGGTTGGGCTAACTCGGCCGATTAAGCAGCTCTACCTTTAAGGCTTTTTCCTAAAGTGACTTTGGCAAAGAAGAATGACTAATCATACTTCTAAACTATATCCTTTAAGGTCCGATTTCATCTCTTAGCTACACCATTTTGACTTGGAGACCCTGGCATGGTGTATTGAGGAATGATGCCACATTCTGCTAAATACTTTGCAAAAGGGCCTGGACGTTGTTCACTTGATCTATTGTATCTACTATTATATTCATCGCCACAAACAGATTTAACGGCTTTAATTTTCCTACCAAATTGATTTTCAACTTCAGCTTTATATGTTTTGAAAGCATCCAATGCCTGAGAGTTCTCATGAATTAAGAATAGGTACCCATAACGAGAATAATCGTCTATGAAAGTAATAAAATACTATTGACCATTCTAAGAGGCTGTAAGGAATGGACCACAAATATCAGTATGAATTAAATCCAAGATGTTTAAACTCCTGTTAGTACCAGTTTTCTTGATATTTGTTTGTTTTCCCTTAATACACTCAATATAGATTTTGAAATCTGAAAAATCAAGGGAATCGAGAATTCCTTCTGTAGACACCATTTTTGTCTGGTTCTTTTTCAAACATTTTTAATTAATTAGTTTATATTTGATTTTTAATTTTTTATTTATTTAGATTTAGAAATAAATTTTGGATTTTGATTTTGATTTTTTATAGAATAATAAAAAAAAGAGGGAAGGAAATCTAAATTAATTTTGATAGGAAAGTAGAATTAAATGAAACCATTAAAAGATTGAAAATTAATTTGGATTTGGAATTGATATCAAATTTAAGATTCGATTTTTAGAATATAAAATTTCCTAAAAAAATTGATTCTTGATTTCTAATTATTACCAAAAATAAAAAATAAAAAAATAAAAAAATAAAAAAAGGAAAAAACCCTAGGTCTATAAAAGGAGAGAGCACAATACACAAAAAGGAAGGGGAGAAAACCCTAGAAAAAAAAAAGAACAACACAGAAAAAAAACCTAAAGAGAAAAAGCCCTAGAAAAACCCTAGAAAAAAACCCTAGAAAAAAAAAGAGCTAGAAAAAGAAAAAAACCTAGAAAGAAAAGGCTGGCTGTTGCACATCGTCTCGGGCTTGGCTGCTGCACCACCGTCTTCTTCTATTGTATCATCATCCTCATCTGCTACTGCCACTATACCAAAGCCAAGTTTCCCTTCACCTTGCCCACGGTTCATGCGGCTGCTTCATCACCATCACTGCCCAGCTTGTTGCAAAACCACCATCGTTCCTTGCCGCTGCCTGCTGCCTCAAACCAGAAAACCATCGCTACCCTGCTGTGCCCTAACTCCTGAACTGAACCACTACCTTGCACTCTATCGCATTCAAGTCTTCAAAGCTGAGCCCCTGTCCTGCTAGCATCTTTACGTCGTCATTATCATCGCACTTCACCTCAACTCCTCGCAATTCTCTGCACCGGTCACTTGCATTGGCTTCATCGCTGCTCATCTTCATCTCCGTTGCCAGGATCATCATCAAGTTTGAGTGCCACAATAGCCACTTCCTTGGCGCCGTATTACACAGATACACTTCTGCACCGTTCAGCCATCACCACTGCACCACTGAAATCTGCCCATCCCCGTTGTTGCTACTATACCACTGTCACCATAGCTTTTTGCTGCAACGTGAAACAGAAACAGAAATGAAAAGAGGAAAGCACTATTCTTGCCCAACGTTCCTTCCTTGCTCGAGCTGCTGTTCCACCTTACCCCCCGATCCTATTGCCCACTGATGTATAAACGGGCCATTGCTGCATTGATGTCCTAGGTGGCTACGTGAAGAATAAAAAACAAAAGGTAAAGCCACGTGATCATCATTGAAATCTTGTTTTTCAATACTTCTGTTTTATTCATTCAATACGTTTAAGTATATTAATATTTTAGTTTAATTTATATAGATATTTGGGTAAGAATAATTTAGGTAATCCAATTGGAATTAGAATATTTGATTAGGTATATTGGGTATTTGTTGATATATTGTTTGATTTCATATATTATTTGCCTAGAATTAAAACTAAAATAAAATTAAGAATAGATTAGAAATCACAAAAATTTAATTACGAATTTTGTATTCCGACGACGGAACTCTAAAAGGACTACGCTTAAGTAATACCTTTAGAGATCTTAAGGTGAGAAAAATTCTATCCAAAGCCTCACCAGCTTAATGGAGGGTCTAAATAGGATTTCAATAACAAATAATTTATATTCATTTTAAAAATAAATTTATTACAATTAAAACAATTAATTACAAAATAAAAAAAAGATATTAATGGTTCGTAAATAGCAAAATAAGAGAGGAAATAAATAAAGTAACTAAAATTACATATTAAAATAATAATGAATGCGAATATGAATTACTCTAATGATGAAATATCAAGGAAATTACGCTTAAGTATTTTTCTTGAAAATTTCTAGGTTACAAAATTCTCTCAAGGCCTCACCAGCTTAATGGATGGTCTAAAGAGGGTTTTCGATAACTAATGGCTTATATTAGTCTAAAAATAAAATAAGACATATTATGAAACTTAAATAATTAGTAACAAAGATAACTAATAAATATAAGGAAATAATAATAATAACAATAATAAATGATAGAATAGGATGATGATAGTTAATAATAATTATCGAGATTGAGTATTAATTATTCCGATGATAGGATTCCAAAAGAGATTACGCTTAAGTAATACTTTTGAAATCTTTAGGTCAAGCAATTTCTTTCAAGATCTTACCAGCTTAATGGAAGATCTAAAAAGAATTTTTTTTTGAGAAAAATAATGCATATTCATTCTCTAATAAAATAAGTTAATAAAATTAAAGATTAATAAAATAATAGAAAATAATAGAAGTAATAAAAATGATAAGATAGCAAGAATAAATTAGATAGGAATCAAAATGGAATTTTTCATAAAATATTAAAATGAATACGACGACGGAGCCTCTTCAAGCAAGTTGCATAGTACTACTTGAATACTCTTGAGGTGAGGAGAATTTTTTAAGCTGTCCCACCAGCTTAATGGAGGATGCTTAGAAATATTTTCCAATATTTAATTATTGAACTTAAGATTAACTAAGGCAAATCTGAGATAACCTAACGCTAGTTGGTACCATTTTAGGATGGGCATTGTGAGGGTGCTAATCCTTCCTCACACGTAACCGTACTCCCGAACCTTAAATTTGAGATGTAGACCAGTCTTTATCCATAGTTTGAATAGGTGACCAATCACACCTAGTAGAATGGTTGGTGGCGACTCCATAGATTTTGTGTCTAGCTATTAGGTTTTCTCCAAAACTTAATACGTTATGACAGTTTGGAGACTCCACTGGGGACTTTAGAGAGTCAAGCCAACGATTGGTTTTAGGTTATTTTAGGTTTGCCTTAGGTATGTTAATTTTGATAAAATAATAAGACATTAATAACTACATGTTTCTTCGACACATACTTCATGTGCATGTGCATGCATTAGCCCTCTACCTGGGTTCTATCCTTTTAGGAGGAAGTAAAGTAACTACGCTCTCGTGAGGTAATACCTCCGCAATGGCTAGCGAAATACTCCCACTCAAATTGAACCTTTCCATTTGTAACCTGTAATGGGTGAGGATTGGGTGCCTTACTAGTCTTGTGTGGACGACAGTGAGGAACAATTTGGGAACCTTTAGCCCTTTTATCTAAAGCCATACATATAGTGAAATTAAGAAGACCAACTATAAGATAGAGCCACATCAACCCATGCTCTAGAAAATACCCATTACTCAGGACATATGCTTGATCAAGTTTGTTTGATTTTGGTTTACACATGAGACATAAAGAGGGTACCATGAGTCTTTTACCCAAACATTTCATGCATTTACATGACAACTTTTTACCACACCATTCCATTCATACACATCATCTTGTTTTGTTCATCTTCAATCATTGTTTTTAAACAAAGCATTTTCAAACTTTTTCAAGCATCACCACATGAAAAATGATGAACTCTAATTGTGGTAATAAAGGTTCAAAGATAGCTCGACCAAAAGTCCATTCGTATCACACTCATTATTAAGCTACAATTATGGAAGAAGAACAAAGCATTTGCATGGAGAAGATAGAAAAAGCTCAAGAAGATATAAGGAGGCAATTGGCCCAAATTATTGAGTTGTTTAAAAACTTGAGTAAGGGAAAGGGAATAATAGAATAAGTTGTAGTTCAAAAAGAGATTTGTCTTATGGGGGCATGAAAGGTTCTAGCCATGCGATTTTGAGGGTTTGTAAATTCTAGTTTTTGTTTTCTTTTATTTCTTTAAGTAATGCAAGACAATTTTCTAAAGTGCTTAGCCCATAAGCACGAAATAAATGGGCTAACTATTATTTAGTTTCTTTTCAATAAAGCGACTAGTGTGATGCACTGTCATTTTCTCTGTTCATTTACCATTTCCCACATACTACCTCACCATATCTTTCATTCACAAGTATCCAAATAATGAACATGTTGATAATGATGTCAATAAATCTAAGGTTCAATTTTGAAAGAACAACTACTATTGATGAATTAATAGTATGCCAATCTTGCAAATGTTGCTCACCATCCGCACTTGATAGACAGTACGAGAAGGGTGAATCTTTTTCGAAATTATGGAGAGAGAGAGAGTTAGAGAGAGAAAGAGAGAGCGAGAGAGTAACGTTCATGGACGGGATTATGGAAGAGTTTCTACAGCAGATTTTGGTTCTTCTTCGCGCTGGAACAGAGAGATGGATATTTGGAGGAGGAAGCTTATTACAGTTTATGTGGGAAACATAAACCCTCAAGGAAGAGAGGCTGAGTTAAGAGATCTACTCATGCAATACGGCAGGGTTGTTGACTTTTACATCCCACTGAACTGGAGGAATCGTAAGAACAAATTTGGTTTCTTTAGATTTAAAGATTTGCGTGAGGCGTTGTCCGTTATCAAAGCGCTTGACGGTAGGATTTGGAACAATTGGAGGCTCAAGGTTAATCTTGCAAAGTATGAATGGAACAGGAGAAATGAATACAAAGAGAAAAAAGCCAACTCAGAGGATCGAATGAATTTTAACAGAAATTTGAGGGGTCACCAGGCGACTGTTAGAAAGGCTTCAGATCGAACTGGGATGATTACTCGTAGAGCTAACGACAATGATACTGCTACCTATGCAGAAGTAGTCAAGAAGAATATCTCCGACCTGAAAGAAAAGGAGGAAGACCTTAAAGTGATTAAGGACAAGACAGATCAGTCTGCATATCGCACGGAGACAATAAAAATCGAAGACGAAGAAGTGGATACGCAGTAGCTTGAAAAATCGGCGGTGGCTAGTGTTAAAAACCCTCATGCTATCCAGTCGCTTCACCACCGTTTTTCACAGGAAGGTATAATGGACTTCTCTATAACCTTAATGGGAGGAAGCTGGGTTCTCCTCTCGTTTGGATCAAGGGAGGAGATGAATGGTATGCTTGAGGATGGAAAAGTGTGGTTGAGTGAATGGTTTCACTGGGTCAAACCATGGTGTCCTGATCTGATAAGCGATGAAAGATTCGTCTGGATCAAGATTGACAATCTTCCATTACATGCATGGAACCATTCTGTTTTCAAGAAAATCGGTGACAGCTGGGGAGAGTTCATAACGGTAGACGACAGTATAAGGAGGAAAAAACGACTAGACTCGGCGAGAGTTCTTTCATTAGTCAGTAAAGATATTTCAATTCCAAGGTCCGTTTCAATCTTTTTGTATGGGAAGTCTTTTCCAATTGATCTGTGGATTGAAGAGGGGCCAGATTTTTTTTGGAATCAATATGTTAAAACTGTCAACAAGCCAAGCCCCGTCCGTTCCACTTCGTCCGATTCATCCTCTTCCGAAGATCAAGCACTCTCGCCGTCCCATGCTTTTGGAGACGAAGATGAACAGTGTCCAGCCATGGATGAAATTGACGGTGAACATGAAGAGTCACCTGCAGTGGCAAAAAGTATGAGCAGACATGTTTTTAATGAGTTGCAATCAGAACGAGGAGAATTGTCAGGTGAAAATGACTCTCAGCCACCAAGGAGTAAAGCTCACGACTTCCAAGAGAATGCAATCGAGACAGAGTATTTACCTAGAAAGATGCCTGATGACGTCGTGCCAGAAAATTTTCTTTCTGCAACTGACGAAGCTCTTTGGGCCGAGGCTAGAGGTTCTCCCCAAAATGGCCCACCCAGTCAACAACCATTACTTGAGTTAGGCTCTCCTGAGAATGCTAATGGGCTCATCCGGGAGGTTGAATCTAGGAGTGAGAAAAGTGAAGACAGCAGCCCAATCAACTTAGGTGTTTCTGGACCTGATCATTCAACACCTGAATTTGTTAATGATGTGAACTCTGAACAACAGCGAACAACCTCTGTCTTTGCAGGTAAAACCAAGAAAGGAAAGAAATCTAGAAAGTTTGTCTCAATGGCTACCAATGAGATTTTCTGTCCGGAATCATCCGAAGTAGTGGGTGACGAATTCATTCAAAAGGCCCCTCAAACAAGAAAGTTAGCCAGTAAAGCCAAAAAGAGAGAATTATTGAAGACCCAAATTCTAGAAGAGGCAAGTCTAACGGACGAAGACATAATGAATCGCAACAGAGTTATTAGATCTGAAATCAAAGAAACAATGGAAGTGGCACAATTATTAGGCTTATCTGCAAACGTGGTGGAAGAAGAAGTTTTTCAAAGACTTGCTGAGCTGGAAAGAGAAGAAAGGTGCGTTGAAGAATTTTAGTAATGTTTCTTCTTGTTTTTTTGTTGGGGTTAGAGCATTGAAAAATAAAGATTATATCATACAACATAAGAGGACTTGGATCGAAGGAGAAAAGGAACTCTTTGAAAAGGTTTTTGAATAAGGAAAAACCCAGTATGATTTTCATTCAAGAATCAAAGCTGGAAAATGTCTCGGACAGGATTATTAAACAACTTTGGGGAGTCCATGACTTAAACTATGTTCACAAGGATGCAGTGGGATCAGCGGGAGGTCTTATTTGTTTGTGGCCGAAGGGTGCTTTCACTTTATCATGTTCTGTGGTTAGTGACAGATTTATCTGGCTCCAAGGGAAATTTCAAAATTATTCAGTGGAGCTTAACTTAGTCAATATTTATGCCCCAAATAATGTCAGTGACAGGAGAAGTTTTTGGGAGGAAATCATAGCTCTGAAAAACAATAACCCAGGTTTATGGATTCTCGCAGGAGATTTCAACGCTGTACTCAACGAAGAAGAAAGGATCGGTATCTCTGACAACTCAAGATCTCAGCTTGATTTTATTGATTTTCTTCATTGCTCTGAACTCATTGATCTACCTTTGATCGGAAGAAAATTCACCTGGCAGTCCAGAGGTAAGATGAGCAGGTTGGACAGATTCCTGATTACTCCTAATTGGTTGTCTGTTTTTTCAAAGATTAATCAATGGGCTTTAGAAAGTTCACTTTCAGATCATGCTGCCATCTGTTTGGGTCTGGATGTTGAAGATTGGGGGCCAAAACCATTCAAAGTTTTCAACCATTGGCTGGACGACAAGGAATTCAACGATATGGTAGAAAAGAATTGGAATTCTTATCAAGTAAAAGGTTTTGCTGGGTTTAGACTTTTGCAGAAGTTTAAAATGTTGAAAGCTGACATCAGAAAGTGGAAAGGTTACCAAAAGGGTGGTGTTTCGGATAGTATTGAAACTTTAAACAAAGAAATTTCTGAATTGGAAAAAGTTTATGAGTCAAACCCTGGGGATGCAGATGCCTTTGACCTCATATGTTCAAAAAAAAGAAATATGTGGCAGCTCCAACAAATTGAAGAAAGATCCTGGAGACAGAAAGCCAGACTTAAATGGATTCAAGAAGGTGATAAAAACTCGAAGTTTTTCCATTGTAGTGCAAATAGCAGGTGGAGAAACAACTTCTTGGGCCACATTACTCTCAGAGGCAAACAACTTCATTCTCCTAAAGAAATTAGGAATGCTGTGGAATCCTATTTCAGAGAGCAATTCAAGGTGGACCCAGCCCCTCTTTTCAGTTTTTGTTATTCTGATTTTAGAAAACTGAATGAGCACCAAAGCAAGGATCTTGAAGTTCCTTTCTCGATGGAAGAAATTTTCGAAGCAGTCAATGGGTGTGATGGGGACAAATCTCTTGGCCCTGATGGATTCAACTTTTTGTTCATTAAAAAGAATTGGGCATTGATTAAGTCTGATATTTTTGAATTCTTCCAGGACTTTTACAACAACAGCAAGATGCCGAAAGGTATAAATAGCTCTTTCATTGCTTTAATTGCAAAAAAGCAATGTGCTGAATCTCTAAAGGACTTTCGTCCAATTTCACTTATCGGTTGCATATACAAAATTCTTGCAAAGGTTCTTGCAAATAGACTTAAGAAGGTGATGAATTTGCTTATCAGCCAAACTCAATCAGCTTTTGTGGAAGGGAGACAAATAATGGACAGCTGTCTTATTGCAAATGAGATTATTGACTCTATGAAAAAGTCCAAGAATGGTGGCCTTGTGCTCAAACTCGATTTTGAGAAAGCTTTCGACAGGGTCAACTGGTCCTTTCTCCTCGAGATTATGAGCTTCATGGGTTTTGGTCAAAGATGGATTTCATGGATTCAATGTTGTATATCTACAGCTTCAGTTTCAGTTCTGATAAATGGATCACCCTCTTGTCCAATTAAGACCTTTAGAGGTCTTCGTCAAGGAGACCCCCTCTCTCCTTTTTTATTCATTATGATCACTGAAGGATTGAGTGTGCTTCTATCAAAAGCCTCCTCAATAGGATTACTATCTGGCACTTCAGTTGGAAAGGAAAATTTTAAAATCTCTCATCTGCAATTTGCTGACGACACAATGATTTTTTGTCAGGCTGATGTGAACCAACTTTTAGCTATTAAAAGAATCCTCAGGTGCTTCCAAGCGTCCTCTGGGCTGAAGGTTAACTATCAAAAAACATCACTGTTTGGGGTTAAAGTGGATCAAAGTAAAATTGACGATTGTGCTGCAGGAATTAACTGTAAAGTGGGATCTCTCCCCTGCACTTATCTTGGTCTTCCTCTTGGTTCGAATCCAAGATCTTTGTCTACATGGCAGCCGATGATCAATGCTTTTAAAAGTAAACTTAATCTTTGGAAGGGCAAACTCCTCTCTACTGCAGGAAGATTGGCACTCATCAAGTCCACCTTGGCAAATCTTCCTATATACTATTTGTCTTTGTTTAAAATCCCAAGTGGCGTAAAGCAGCAACTTGACAAAATCCAAAAGCAATTCTTGTGGGGAGATACGGAGGATAAAAGAAAGATGAGGTTGGTGAATTGGGACACTATCTGTAAAAGCAAGAAAAATGGGGGATGGGGTGTCATTAACATTTCCACTTGCAATCAAGCTCTTCTGTTGAAATGGCCATGGAGGTTTAGCAACGAAAATCAAGCTTTATGGAAGGAAGTGATTTGCAATAAGTACCATATCCCTGCAAATGAACTCTGGCCTTCTCCTCGTCCATTTAGAACTCTCTCAAGAGTATGGAGTGATATTCAAAATAATTGGCAGAGAGGGGATTTAGCTAACTTTATTTTGTCTAGTTTTTTTTCATGTGCAGGAAACGGTGCCAAGATTAAATTCTGGACCGACAATTGGATTCAAGGTATTTCATTAAAAAATGCTTTTGGAAGAATTTTTGCCTTGGCTGTTCTCAAAGACGGTTCCTTAAAAGATTATGGTTACTGGAATGGCTCAAAATGGGTTTGGGATATCAGACTAAGGAGGAACCCCTTCGACTGGGAACAAGAATCATGGAACAACCTTCAAAATCTTCTCATGTCTGTCATCATCACACCAGAAACGCCTGACAGATTGGTTTGGGTTCATTCTTCAAATGGAATTTTTAGCTCTAAATCTTTTAGGAAGGAAGTTGAGAACTCTATGGAGCCCGAGCCTCCCATTGAAAGTTTGATTTGGAAAGGATTAGCTCCCCCCAAAGTGGAGCTATTTTGTTGGAATGCTATTCGAGGTTCTATTCCAGTTATTGATGTTCTTCAAAACAGGAGATGTCTCACCAACCAGGAAAATAAATGTGCATTTTGCAAAGAAAGGGAAACTGTTGATCATCTTTTACTTCTCTGTAATTTTGCTTGGAAGATTTGGTGTTGGATCATTAGAAGATGGAATCTGCAGTGGGTTACCCCGAGTAGTTTTAAATCTCTGTTTTTAGGTTGGAATAACCTTATTTCTAACAGAAGTCAGCAAAGTATTTGGAGTACTATCTTCTATGCAGTCACGTGGTCAATATGGCTATCGAGGAATGAATTGATCTTCAACAAACAAGAGAGTAGCTTTGATCAAGTTTGCAATTTAATATCTGTTAGAATTTGCTGGTGGCTGAAGGCAAAGTACCCCAATCTTGACATGTTGTCTCTCATTACCAACATCCAAGATATTTTCATCACACCACCAACAAAGAAAACGAGATCTGGCATTGAATGGACTCCTCCTCACCAAGGTGCTTGGAAGATTAACATTGATGGTTCTGCTTTTGGGAAACCGGGACCTGCTGGTATTGGTGGAGTTATTCGTAATAATAAAGGGCATGTTCTTCTGATCTTTTCAAAAAATATTGGGATAGCGGACTCAAATATGGCTGAATTATGTGCTGTCATTGAAGCGATGTCCATCATCATTGAAGCAAAGATTTCACCACTTCCTCAATTGATTTTTGAAAGTGATTCAAAAGTGGTTATCTCTTGGATTAAGAAGATCTCGGACAGTCCATGGAGATATAACAACTTATTCAACAGATTTAGGAACCTCTCGCTTCAATTGGGAAATATTTTGTTTGTTCATACTCTTAGAGAGGCAAACTTTTTTGCTGATTCTCTAGCTAAAGCTGGGGCTTTTAGAAACTCTGACTTGATTGCTTGGATGTAATCTTATTTATTAATAAATCTTAAATTTTCAAAAAAAAAACGAGAAGGGTGAATCTCTTACAAAAGCTTCTAACAAGTGTGTCATTGTTCAATAAATAATCTTTAATGAGAGCACTTGCATTTGAAATGATAAATGGCCTTCTTTCACTATCCTTCAGGCATGAGTAAAATTATCCTTTGATTACCCCTTTTGAGCTTATTATATTTTTGTAATATAACCTACCAAGGATCACCCTCCACACTGGGGGCAAGGAAGATGAAAGTCATTTATAAATAAATTTTAGGGGCAAAGATGAAAGTGTTCATGATGACTCGAGGGGCAAAAAAAATTAGCCCAATTTTGTGAAAAAAAAAGAAAAAAAGAAAAAGGGTTTGAATTCAAAAAGAAAACCCAAAAAAAAGCAAGAAAAGAAATGAGTGAATTAGAAAAGGGCAAAATGCCTAAATGTTTTACTTGATAAAAAGTGATCCCTTGGTTTATAAACCTTGAAACACATTTTGGGCATACTATATCCTTCTCTTTCATAAGCCCTCACCCGAGCCTACATTATGTGCCTTTAAAAGCCCATTTTGATCAAATGTAAATGCTTAAATTGAAGAATTATGCATTGAATGAAAACATACTTGTACAATGAGATAATGATCCTTTGAAGGAAGTAGATCAAGTTGAATGAAGAAACCCATGAGCTTTGGAAGATATCTTGGATCGAAATCAAGAACGCCTATTAAGGGCATGAATTTGGATTGAGCACTGAAGGTCGAAGTTTGTCAAAGCCAATGAAGTTGAAGATGAAGAAAAAAAAGAAGAAAAAAAAACAAGAAAAAAAGAAAAAGGAGGATTCAAAGTGAAAACTCGGAAAGGGCAGTTTGAATCAAATAAGGGGGCACCTAAGTTGAAAACCTGAAAGGGCGGCTTAGGAAAAAGGTCAGCATCAAAAAGTTTTGATACGAGGGCAAGATTGGCAGACACTACATGAAAGAACATATCAACATAAGAGCAGGCTTTTGGAAAAGAATTTTAGATTGACTTGATTGAAATTGTCAGAATGTTCATTAAATGGATACTGAAAACCTTATTCCAAATAGACTGTCCCATTGATTTTTTTTGATTTCATGTTCATTTTCTAAGAATGAATATTTATATCTCTCTTGATCATTTTAAATTTATACTACCCATATAAAAAATTGAGAATATGCATAAGTGCATTACATTGGTGGTCGAGTTGGAAGGAAAATAAATAAATGTTGGTAACCTTTTTTGGGTAAATTTTTGAAAAAAATATTCTTTTGAGAAATCTTGCATTACTAAAAGAGAGAAATAAACCAAAATAAAAAATGATGAAAACATAAATTTGAAAGCATGGTGGCAAGTCTTTAAGCATAATGAGACCAAGACTCATTAGAAGGTGGGATGAGAAGTGAAGATAGAAGATTTAAATGAGAAGAATCCAACAAATTGAGTAGACCTGAGAAAGACAAGATGAGCTTGAGAATCTTGTTACCACAATTGAGATTGCATTTACATACATTCATGGAATAATTCAGTAGGCATGACATTAACATAACATTCATAGCATCTATGGTATTCATGGCATTCATTATATCCATGACATGCATGACATTTCATTAGTGCATTTTGACATTGAACTATTTAAGATATCGGGATAAGAAATTTTGAATGATGAAAAATTTTGAAAAAAAAGAGACAGTGTAAAAACACAATGGATAGGATGAATATGTATGAGATGGAAATTTGAAAAAAATAATAAAGTATGAGAAGATGATGAGGAAAATACTTTTTTTGGAAAAAACCTTAGATGAGAGCAAAAGTCCAGTTTAACTGACACCTTAGAGGAGGATGAAGTCCAATTTTGTTGGTATCAAAATGAAAGTTAAGCCCAGTCAAACCCATGTTAACTGGCATTCTGAAATGAAAGGTTATTTTTCAAAAAGTCTCATTGCCTCTGTTGAGAGGAGCTCTTTGTTTTCAAAGTCTCATTGCCTCTGTTGAGAGGAGCTCTTGTTTTCAAAGTTCCAATGCCTTTGGTGAGAGGAACACAAGATTATTTTTCGAAGTTCCAATGCCTCTGGTGAGAGGAGCACAAGGTTATTTTTCAAAAGTCTCAATGCCTCTGGTGAGAGGAGCACAAGGTTATTTTTCAAAGTTCCAATGCCTCTGGTGAGAGGAGCACAAGATTATTTTTCGAAGTTCCAATGCCTCTGGTGAGAGGAGCACAAGATTATTTTTTCGAAGTTCCAATGCCTCTGGTGAGAGGAGCACAAGATTATTTTTCAAAGTTCCAATGCCTCTGTTGAGAGGAGCTTTTTGTTTTCAAAGTCTCATTGCCTCTGGTGAGAGGAGCTTTTTGCTTCAAAAGTTTCATTGCCTCTGTTGAGAGGAGCTTTTTGTTTCAAAGTCTCATTGCCTCTGTTGAGAGGAGCTCTATGTTTTCAAAGTCTCATTGCCTCTGTTGAGAGGAACTTTGTTTTCAATGGTCCTATAGCCTCTGGTGAGAGGAGCTTTTATTTCATGATCTTTTTGCATTCCTTAGTCTTATGATAGGAAAGACTAGGAATTTCATTTCACAGTCCTTAGTCTTATGATAGGAGAGACTAGCAAAACTTTATTTTTTGCATTCCTTAATCTTATGATAGAAAAGATTAGGAAATTGCATTCCTTAGTCTTATGATAGGAGAGACTAGGAAAACTTCATTTTTTTGCATTCCTTAATCTTATGATAGAAAAAATTAGGAAATTGCATTCCTTAGTCTTATGATAGGAGAGACTAGAAAATTTCATCTTGCATTCCTTAGTCTTATGATAGGAAAGACTAGGAATTTCACTTTGCATTCCTTAATCTTGTGATAGAAAAGATTAGGAAATTTCATTTTTCTTTTGCATTTTCTTAGTCTTATGATAAGAGAGACTAGGAAAACTTCATCCCGCATTCCTTAGTCTTATGATAGGAGAGACTCGGAAATTTTGTCTTGCATTCCTTAGTCGTATGATAGGAGAGACTAGGAATTTCACTTTGCATTCCTTAATCTTATGATGGAAAAAGATCAGGAAATCTTATTCTACATTCATTTCCTTAGTCTTATGATAGGAAAGACTAGGAAAATTCATGTTCTTGCATTCCTTAATCTTATGATTAGGAAACTTCATTCTTTAGTCTCATGATAGAAAAGACTAAAAAAATTCCATTTTGCATTCATTTCCTTAGTTTTATGAGAGAAGAGGCTAGGAAACTTCATTTTGCATTCATTCCCCAATCTTTATAAGAGAAGAAGGATAGGAAATTTCATTTAACATTTGTTCCTTAGCCTTATGTGAGAGATGGCTAGGAAATATCATATTTAAAAAAAAAACAAAAAAAATTTCATTGATTGGTCTTGCATTCGGACAAAATGGTTGTCTATGTCTTTGCGCCATTATTGTTTCACAGCAAAGTGCAAAGAAGGGCAACTGTAGACACCATTTTTGTCCGGTTCTTTTTCAAACATTTTTAATTAATTAGTTTATATTTGATTTTTAATTTTTTATTTATTTAGATTTAGAAATAAATTTTGGATTTTGAATTTGATTTTTTATAGAATAATAAAAAAAAGAGGGAAGGAAATCTAAATTAATTTTGATAGGAAAGTAGAATTAAATGAAACCATTAAAAGATTGAAAATTAATTTGGATTTGGAATTGATATCAAATTTAAGATTCGATTTTTAGAATATAAAATTTCCTAAAAAAATTGATTCTTGATTTCTAATTATTACCAAAAATAAAAAATAAAAAAATAAAAAAATAAAAAAGGAAAAAACCCTAGGTCTATAAAAGGAGAGAGCACAATACACAAAAAGGAAGGAGAGAAAACCCTAGAAAAAAAAAAGAACAACACAGAAAAAAAACCTAAAGAGAAAAAGCCCTAGAAAAACCCTAGAAAAAAAAAGAGCTAGAAAAAGAAAAAAAACCTAGAAAGAAAAGGCTGGCTGTTGCACATCGTCTCGGGCTTGGCTGCTGCACCACCGTCTTCTTCTATTGTATCATCATCCTCATCTGCTACTGCCACTATACCAAAGCCAAGTTTCCCTTCACCTTGCCCACGGTTCATGCGGCTGCTTCATCACCATCACTGCCCAGCTTGTTGCAAAACCACCATCGTTCCTTGCCGCTGCCTGCTGCCTCAAACCAGAAAACCATCGCTACCCTGCTGTGCCCTAACTCCTGAACTGAACCACTACCTTGCACTCTATCGCATTCAAGTCTTCAAAGCTGAGCCCCTATCCTGCTAGCATCTTTATGTCGTCATTATCATCGCACTTCACCTCAACTCCTCGCAATTCTTTGCACCGGTCACTTGCATTGGCTTCATCGCTGCTCATTTTCATCTCCGTTGCCAGGATCATCATCAAGTTTGAGTGCCACAATAGCCACTTCCTTGGCGCCGTATTACACAGATACACTTTTGCACCGTTCAGCCATCACCACTGCACCACCGAAATCTGCCCATCCCCGTTGCTGCTACTATACCACTGTCACCATAGCTTTTTGCTGCAACGTGAAACAGAAACAGAAAAGAAAAGAGGAAAGCACTATTCTTGCCCAACGTTCCTTCCTTGCTCGAGCTGCTGTTCCACCTTACTCCCCGATCCTGTTGCCCACTGATGTATAAACGGGCCATTGCTGCATTGATGTCCTAGGTGGCTACGTGAAGAATAAAAAACAAAAGGTAAAGCCACGCGATCATCATTGAAATCTTGTTTTTCAATACTTCTGTTTTATTCATTCAATACGTTTAAGTATATTAATATTTTAGTTTAATTTATATAGATATTTGGGTAAGAATAATTTAGGTAATCCAATTGGAATTAGAATATTTGATTAGGTATATTGGGTATTTGTTGATATATTGTTTGATTTCGTATATTATTTGTCTAGAATTAAAACTAAAATAAAATTAAGAATAGATTAGAAATCACAAAAATTTAATTACGAATTTTGTAATCCGACAACGGAACTCTAAAAGGACTACGCTTAAGTAATACCTTTAGAGATCTTAAGGTGAGAAAAATTCTATCCAAAGCCTCACCAGCTCAATGGAGGGTCTAAATAGGATTTTCAATAACAAATAATTTATATTCATTTTAAAAATAAATTTATTACAATTAAAACAATTAATTACAAAATAAAAAAAGATATTAATGGTTCGTAAATAACAAAATAAGAGAGGAAATAAATAAAGTTACTAAAATTACATATTAAAATAATAATGAATGCGAATATGAATTACTCTAATGATGAAATATCAAGGAAATTACGCTTAAGTATTTTTCTTGAAAATTTCTAAGTTACAAAATTCTCTCAAGGCCTCACCAGCTTAATGGATGGTCTAAAGAGGGTTTTCGATAACTAATGGCTTATATTAGTCTAAAAATAAAATAAGACATATTATGAAACTTAAATAATTAGTAACAAAGATAACTAATACATATAAGGAAATAATAATAATAATAATAATAATAATAATAATAATAATAATAATAATAATAATAATAAATGATAGAATAGGATGATGATAGTTAATAATAATTATCGAGATTGAGTATTGATTATTCCGATGATAGGATTCCAAAAGAGATTACGCTTAAGTAATACTTTTGAAATCTTTAGGTCAAGCAATTTCTTTCAAGATCTTACCAGCTTAATGGAAGATCTAAAAGGAATTTTTTTTGAGAAAAATAATGCATATTCATTCTCTAATAAAATAAGTTAATAAAATTAAAGATTAATAAAATAATAGAAAACAATAGAAGTAATAAAAATGGTAAGATAGCAAGAATAAATTAGATAGGAATCAAAATGGAATTTTTCATAAAATATTAAAATGAATCTGACGACGGAGCCTCTTCAAGCAACTCGCATAGTACTACTTGAATACTCTTGAGGTGAAGAGAATTTTCTAAGCTGTCCCACCAGCTTAATGGAGGATGCTTAGAAATATTTTTCAATATTTAATTATTGAACTTAAGATTAACTAAGGCAAATCTGAGATAACCTAATGCTAGTTGGTACCATTTTAGGATGGGCATTGTGAGGGTGCTAATCCTTCCTCACACGTAACCGTACTCCCGAACCCTAAATTTGAGATGTAGACCGGTCTTTATCCATAGTTTGAATAGGTGACCAATCACACCTAGTAGAATGGTTGGTGGCGACTCCATAGATTTTGTGTCTAGCTATTAGGTTTTCTCCAAAACTTAATACGTTATGACAGTTTAAGTTTTGTATAAAATTTCTTGAAAATAAAATAAGACGTATTATGAAACTTAAATAATTAGTAACAAAGATAACTAATAAATATAAGGAAATAATAATAATAATAAATGATAGAATAGGATGATGATAGTTAATTATCGAGATTGAATATTGATTATTCCGATGATAGGATTCCAAAAGAGATTACGCTTAAGTAATACTTTTGAAATCTTTAGGTCAAGCAATTTCTTTCAAGATCTTACCAGCTTAATGGAAGATCTAAAAGGAATTTTTTTTCTTGAAAATTTTTAGGTTACAAAATTCTCTCAAGGCCTCACCAGCTTAATGGATGGTCTAAAGAGGGTTTTCGATAACTAATGGCTTATATTAGTCTAAAAATAAAATAAGACGTATTATGAAACTTAAATAATTAGTAACAAAGATAACTAATAAATATATCTTCCTTGTCAAAAGAGCATTTTCATGATGAAAACCAATTTCTTTTAGAATAAGTAAATATCCAAAAAAAAAAACAAACAAAAAAAATTTTTGAAAAAGGAAAAAATAATAAAATGGATGCGGACAAAATGGATGTCTATGTCTTTGCGCAATTACTATTTCATAGCAAATGTACAAAGAGGGGTAACTGTAGACACCCCATTTTGTCCGGGGTCTTTTAATGTTATTGGGCCTATTGGGTTTGATAATTTGACGATGAATCTAATTTTTGTATTACTATCTTATTTATTATTTAAAAAATAAAAAAAATAAAATGAAAAGAAAATAAAAAATAGAAAAAATAATAACAAAAAAAATAAAGTGATCAAAGAAGGGAAACTTGAAAAAAATAAAAAATAAAAAAAATCAGAATTTTAAAACAAAAACAAAGTCAAAAATTTAAAAATCTTGGAAAGAAAATCAAAATCAATGAGTGAATCAAGTGAGAATCAATAAAGATACAAGTCAAACTCAAATTTGTGTATGGATGGAAAGGAAATAAAATGGGTTTTAATACCCGTATCAAGGAAAGGAAAGAAAATTAAATAAAAAGAGCCAAACACCTATATTAAAGGGGAGAACTAGGGTCTTGAAATGAAAAAAAAGGAGAACTAGGGTTTTGAAAAAATAGAAAGGAGGGACACAAAAGAGAAAGGGCGACGGAGGCAGAAAAGAAGAAAACCATAGAGAATTTTCTACTGCTTTGATCTGTTTGCTGGAAAAGAGAGAAGGAGGAAAAAGAAAAAAAAGGAGAAAAGGAGGGTTATAGGGGGCCGACGAGGTTTAGAGGAAGAGGAGAGATACGGGTAAAAAAAAAAGCAAAAAGAAAGGGGAGAAAGCTTTCAGGGGGGCTCTTTTTGGAGGATTGGAAGAAGCAGATGGCCACCTCTTAGCAACGCCTCTAGCTGCTGACCACGAAGCTCCACCGCCAACGTTGCTGCCTTGTCCATTTTGCTGCACTAGCGGCTGCCACTGAGACCAACAGTTACATGTCATCGTTGTCGCTCTTGTCAGCATCCTCACTGCTTCTTCAAGCGTCCCTGTTCTGCAATTCATTCAACCGAGCCGATCACCATTCGTTTCTGTCTCGCTGCTGCATCTCACCTTGGTTTGTCATCATCGTTGCATCTGTTGTTTCCTCAAGACTAGGCCTAAACAACAAGGAAACAAAGGAAACGTGTGAGCTGTTTCAAGATTACTGGAACCAAGAACTGCTGTGAGCATAACGTGAAGGAAGAGGCTGCGGTTTGCAGAATCTTGAAGAAGCAGAACCAATCGTGACTTGCTGCAAAACCGTGCCATTGAGAGTTGCTGTTAGAAGCAGTAGAAGCCAGAGGTGGAAGGCAGATTGAGGTTGAAGTCTTAGGGGCTGCCATTGACGTGAAAGGAGAAAGAGTGAAGAAACAAAGTAAAGGGAAAGAAAGTGACGTTGGTCACTTACAAGTTGGCAAAGGTGTAGAGGATGTGGTTCCTGCTGACTGAGTTTCGGTCTGAAGCTGCTTGCTGCTCGCGTCTGTTGGCTGAAGGTGCTGCGTGTGTGCTGCCGCAGGTGCATGAATTGCTGTAGCTGAGGAAGAAGCAAGATGCTACGTTCGTGATGGCCCGTGCAGGATATGGCGTGTTGCATTTGGTTGCATGGTGAAGCTTAGCAACTGAAGCTTTGCTGGCTGTGTGCATGGCGTGTGTTGAGTGCTGAAGCAGAATATGGTGCGGTTTGTTAAAGAAGTTGCTGGCTACGTGAAATAGGGTAGTGTGCTGCCTTCTTGTTTGATTGTTGTAGTAGATGTGCTAAAGACAAAAGAGTAAGAAAGAGAGAAGAAAGTCTGCAGCAAAGGTAAAAGAATTGATATTTAATTCTTCTTCATTAACATGTGGCCATCATGATAAAAGAGAGGTATCTTTTTTTATTCATTCACGTGCATAATTAATTGCAATTGGTACGATTAATATTTTATATTTCTAATTTATGTTTTTAGAGTAATTATGACTTTTTCTTGTTGTGATGTTATTTTATTTTATTTTTGTTTTCTAATTTATTCATTTTAGTCTATAAGTTTGTTTAATTTATTTAGTTCATTATTTTTAGCATATGGTGTTCTTTGTCTTAAGGTCAAACTTATTATTAGTTAGAAACTTAGTTGAATGATCAAAATTATGTATAAGAGTTGTGATATTTAAAAAAAATATAATAATAAATAAATAAAAATAAATGGAGGAAATAAACATGCATTCACCGATGATGACATTTTGAGAAAGTCAATTGAGACATCTTAAAATGTTTAGGTGAGGAAATTCTTTCTTAAGTTGAGCCAAATCGATGGAATACTTTTGAAAGAATTTTCAATAAATGATAATACATGTTTATTCTTAGTAAATTAAATATGAATAAAATATAAATAAATATAGATAAATAAATATAAATACAAGAACATAAATTAGATGAAAAAATTAAATAAATAGAATGAAATAGCTTAGATTGAAAGTAATTAGTAATTAATAAGATTAGATAATAAAGAAATAAATGTGAATTATACCAAGGATGAAATTCCAAGAAAGTCAATTGGGACTCTTTGGATATTTCTAGGTGAGATGATTCTTTCTTAAGTTGAGCCAAATTGATGGAATACTTTTGAAAGAATTTCAATAAATTGTAATTCATGTTTATTTATAATAAAAGAAATTTAAATAAAATTCGATAAATAAATAAATGAACTAAATAGCTTAGAATAAAAATTATAAGAAATAAAAATAGAAAAATATGAATTATACCAATGATGAAATCTCAAGAAAGTCAATCGAGACTCCTTGAAATTTCTAGGTGAGAGGATTCTTCCTTAAGTTGAGCCAAATTGATGGGATACTTTTGGGAGAATTTTCAATAAAATATAATTCATATTTATTTTAAGATTAAATAGAGATAAAATAAATGAAACGAATAAAAATTAATTAGTAAAGACTAAAATTGAATGAGCATAAATAAAATAATAGATAAATAAAAAGGATAATAAATTAGAAATAAGAATTAGATTGAGAATTAGATTTTATAGAATAAGTGTGAATTGTACCGATGATGAAATTTCAAGAAAGTCAATCTAGACTCTTTGAAATTTTTAGGTGAGAGGATTCTTCCTTAAGTTGAGCCAAATTGATGGAATACTTTTTGGAGAATTCTCAATAAAATGTAGTTCATATTTATTTTAAGCTTAAATAAATATAAATAAATAAAATGAACAAAATATGAATTAGATAAAGACTATGCTTAAATAAATATGAATAAAAATAAATAAACGAATGAATAAATAAATAAATAAATAAATGTGACAATAGTACAATAAAAATAAAATAAGAAGTAAGTATGAATTATGCCGATGATAAAATTTCAAGAAAGTCAATTGAGACTACTTGAAAATTTCTAGGTGAAGAGGTTCTTTTTAAGCCGAGCCAAATTGATGGGACGCTTAAGAGTGGATTTTTAATAAAACATAATTCATGTTTATCTCTTAAAATAAGATGAATAAGAATATAAAATAATTAAAATAAATAAACAAAATAAGAAATTTATAAAATGAATATAGAGTCAAAATTAGAGATAAGATTAAAAAAGGGGAACCTCATAAAATATTAGAATTTATCCGACGATGGAGTTCAAGAAAGTCAATCGAGACTCCTTGAATATCTTGAGGTGAGGGGAATTTCTAAGGTTGGAGCCAAATTGATGGAAAAATCTTAGAAAATTTCCAAATACATAAGTATATCGAAATTAATATGAACTCAAAGCAAATTGTAAAGATAACCTAAATCTAGTTGGTACCATTTTAAGATGGGCGTTGTGGGGGTGCTAATCCTTCCCTACACGTAACCGTACTCCCGAACCTTAGTGTCTTTGAACGTAGACCAAGCCTTATCCTTAGTTTGAATAGGTGACCAATCACACCTAGGTTAGAATGGTTGGTGGCGACTGGAGTCGCCAAACTGTCATAACGTATTAAGTTTTGGAGAAAACATAATAGCTAGACACAAAATCTATGGAGTCGCCACCAACCATTCTACTAGGTGTGATTGGTCACCTATTCAAACTATGGATAAAGACATGGTCTACATCTCAAATTTAGGGTTCAGGAGTACGGTTACGTGTGAGGAAGGATTAGCACCCTCACAACGCCCATCCTAAAATGGTACCAACTAGTTTTAGGTTATCTCAGATTTGCCTTAGTTAATCTTAAGTTCAATAATTAAATATTGGAAAATATTTCTAAGCATCCTCCATTAAGCTGGTGGGCTAACTTAAAAAATTCTCCTCACCTCAAGAGTATTCAAGTAGTACTATGCGACTTGCTTGAAGAGGCTCCGTCGTCGGATTCATTTTAATATTTTATGAAAAATTCCATTTTGATTCCTATCTAATTTATTCTTGCTATCTTATCATTTTTATTACTTCTATTGTTTTCTATTATTTTATTAATATTTAATTTTATTAGCTTATTTTATTAGAGAATGAATATGCATTATTTTTCTCAAAAAAAAAAATCCTTTTAGATCTTCCATTAAGCTGGTAAGATCTTGAAAGAAATTACTTGACCTAAAGATTTCAAAAGTATTACTTAAGCGTAATCTCTTTTGGAATCCTATCATCGGAATAATCAATATTCAATCTCGATAATTAACTATCATCATCCTATTCTATCATTTATTATTATTATTATTTCCTTATATTTATTAGTTATCTTTGTTACTAATTATTTAAGTTTCATTTTATTTTTAGACTAATATAAGCCATTAGTTATCGAAAACTCTCTTTAGACCATCCATTAAGCTGGTGAGGCCTTGAGAGAATTTTGTAACCTAGAAATTTTCAAGAAAAATACTTAAACGTAATTTTCTTGATATTTCATCATTAGAGTAATTCATATTCACATTCATTATTATTTTAATATGTAATTTTAGTTACTTTATTTATTTCCTCTCTTATTTTGTTATTTACGAACCATTAATATCTTTTTTTATTTTGTAATTAATTGTTTTTATTGTAATAAATTTATTTTTAAAATGAATATAAATTATTTGTTATTGAAAATCCTATTTAGACCCTCCATTGAGCTGGTGAGGCCTTGGATAGAATTTTTCTCACCTCAAGATCTCTAAAGGTATTACTTAAGCGTAGTCCTTTTAGAGTTCCGTCGTCGGATAATTTGTATTTTCTATTTATCCCTTATTCTAATTTCAGTTAATTTATTTTAATATTTTTAATTTATAAATTCACCTTCCCGCTCACTAATTGTCATACTCTACAATATTGATTTACAAATCTTTTAGTTTCCTAGGAATTTTAATTTACATATAATTATAAACTCATAAATAATTTTAACTATTTCTAATTTCCAAACATATAATTAACTATTTTATACAGAAAAAAAAACTTGTGTAAAAATATAAAAAAAAAATTGAGTAACAAAACCATTGACCAAACCAAACAATGTTAAGCATAATCATTAATTCATAAGTAACTGACATATTCCACTAACTACTTCAAGTAAAATATTATGAAACAAAGTAATCTATACCTTTATGCCTTCTCTCACCGTACTGCTTTCTTTGTTTATTTTTTCCTTTCTTTCTTGTCTGCCTTTATGCTCTTAGTTGCAGTATTGGTTGGGTCTTTCCACGTCTCATGCTTCAGTTGATCTCTTTAAGGTTTAGCTCTCTTCTTGTCTTTACGCTTTAGTTTCCTTAAGCAACCAACAAGCAGGTTGCAACCAAGACAGCGCGGCCACAAAGCAGGAGAACACGCGCAAGACAACAGCGAAAAAAACAATCCTGTGGCAGCAAAAAACCAATGCAACCCAGATAAAATAGCTCCCGCACACAGTACAAAAGACCTCACCTTACGCAACCCTTTTTTTCTTTTTTTTTATTGCCCGTGTAGATGGTACTGATGGCAAGGATGGTGCTGTTTTTTTTTTTTGAAATACAGTACAAGAAGCAAGTGATCGATGCAAGAGCAGCCTTGGAATGTTGAGCAAGTAGGCGATGCAGGAAGTGGCGTTGGTCTTGGTTCAGCGAAAAACAGAGGAGGACAGCAGGGTAGCAGCAATGGTGATGAAACCGAATAAAAACGCAGCAGCAAGGAGAATGTGCAGGGCAGGGCAACAAGCAAGGGAGTCAGGCAAGGTTACAGCAAGCGGCGGCTAGCGATGGAGATGGCAGGAACGGAAGATGACGATGCATGGCCAGAAACGATGGTAGCAGCAAGCGAAGATAGGTTGTTCCCGTGGAAAAGAAAAACAGTAGCCAAAACTCCTTTTTTCGCTTTTTCCTCCCTTTTTTTCTTTCGTCTTTCTAGGCTTTTTTTTAGGTTTTTTTCCTAGGGTTTTCTCTCTAGGGTTCCTCTCTAGGTTTTTTTCTCTAGGGTTTTTTTCTTTTTCTTCTGCCTCCTCCTCTTCAACATGTTGTTCCTCCCCTTTATATCCTTTTTTTCATCATTATATCTTTATTGATTACTATTTTTTTAAAAAGGAAAACAAAATCAAAGGCCCTTTATTGATCCCATGATCATGGGATTTTTCATTTATTTTCTTTGACTTTCCTCCTTTTTAATTTATTTCCATTTCATTTTTTTATTTTTGGTAATCAATCTTCAGATTTTATTTCACTATGATTACTTCTTTATTATTACTATCTTTCTTATGACAAAAATCATTGAAGTCAACTTCCTTTCTTTTTATCATTTTTTATTTTTTTATTTTTTTATATTTTTTTAATTAAAAAAATGTTCGGACAAAATTAGGAGTCTACACCTTCTGACACAAGCCTCTTTATTCTTTGTTCAAAAATATGTGCCAAACGCCTGTGCCATAATATGGAAGAATTCTCAGTAATTAATTTGCTCTTTGTACCACAATTGTTTATATGCAAGGATTCATTAATGTATGAGGCATAAAGTTCCAATTTATATAGATTATTAACTAAAGAACATGTGCCAATAAGATTTAAATACTGAAAAAGACTAAATTTTTCGTTTCAAATGAATAAGAATATCCTAATTTGTTCAAATAAGAAACAGAAATTAAATTTTGTCTAAATGATTGTACATAAAAAGTCTTTTTGAAATCTAAATAGCAGCCAAATTCTAACTTTAATCTAAATAGACAAATAGCCTTAACAGAAGCCCTTTTCCCCATTTTCTACATAGATGAATCTTTCAGCATCAGTTGGCTTTCTGCTTCTTAGACAACCTTGCATAGTCACACTTATGTAAGTAGTTACACTCGTATCTATCCACCAACTGTGATTAGGAATTAAAGCCAAATTAACTTCAGAACAAATAAAGTTGAAAAGTTTAACCTTTTTGGCAAGCCATTTTCCATACTTGGAATAATCATGATTCACATGACCACCTTTACGGCAAAAGAAATAGGTTATCACCTTATCATGTTTCTACTGCCCCTTAAGCTATAAAGTTCCAGTATTTGTAGTGTCTTTTTCTATGTCCCTTTTTCTCTTTCTGTTGGCAGCATTGTCATTGGAAGAAGATGCTGAGTGAGCAGTTTCTCTCTTCTCTTGTTTCAACCTCTCTTCCTCTTGCACACACTAAGCAATGAGCTCATTAAGAGTCAATTTCTCCTTTTGAGTATTATAACTTATCTTAGAAGGACTGAATTGTGCAGGAAGAGATATTAAAACTAAGTGCATGCGAATGTCTTCAAAAAAACTCTAACTTTAGTGCTTTTAGTCTTGTAATAAGAGTAGACATTTCCATAATATATTGTTTCCTTTGCCACTATACCGCATTGAAACAAGCTTAGACAGAATGGTGCTTATTTCGACCTTTTCATTTGTAGCGAATCTATCTGCAATCTATTGTAGAAAACTCTTAGCATTTTCGTCCTCAAGCATTGCACCCTTGATGGTATCCAGAATTGAGTGCCTTCATGATCATCAGACTCATGCGGTTTGAACACTCTCATTTTTCATAAAATGCCCTTTCCGTAGCTGTACTATTATCAGCAGGGGTGAGAGATTTGTCATACCTGATCGCATAGTCTAGATCCATACACCTAAGCACAATGGTAGTGTGCTCCTTCGATTTCTTAAAGTTAGTGTCATTAAGCACTGGAATATTATTTAAATTGGCAGTTATAGTAGAAGCATTTACTGAAAGCAGAAAATAAAAATAATAAGCTCACAATTAACAAACAATAATTTTGGGCCATATAAGATACCAAGCACAACATTAAAATTTAGTTTTTGGACATAAATTTCAATTTGTAAGCAGCTCTTAAACTTGATTAGTAAATATTGATAATCAAAACTTGCCAACAACATGCATTCCTTTGGGCCGACATATTGCGTGCATGGTAAAAAAAAACTTTTATCACATATTTACTACCTTATTGTGTTTGTAATCCCGCAAAAAAATAAACTTTCTTTGGGCCAATTATCTTCTGCAGTGATTAAAAACACAGTCATTTAAATTCTTAAATGACAACCTTAATTTTCAAAATAAATAAATTAACATAAAAGAGGTCACTTTGGTGGTATTTTATATTAATTTAATTTATTTTGAACTTTATTTTCAACAATTATGCACATATACAAAACATTGAGAGTACACAAATTTATTCACATAAATAGGGAGAGTGAGTACTGTCAATCAACTTAGAATATCATGAAATAAAATTTTAGAAAAAATGTGTATAATACATCAAAACACTTAAATTACCGTTAATATTAAATAATAAATATTTAACTGTGTCAAAAAGTTTCAGAAAAATTACCAAAAAATTGGAAATAAAAAACTCTGTCGGACTGGAAAAGACGATGACCTGAAGCATGGCACATGGACCCCACACACCATCCATGCGCATGGGGAAGATCCCATGCTCGATTTCATCATCTTCTTCCTCTAGCCGAGCCAACCGACTCGGCTAGAACTTCAACAGGCCAGTCAGGTTTGTTCTTTAATTTCTTTGGTTTTAACCCTTTTAATTGGCTACTTTGTCAAAATTAAGCTTACAATTATGTAATTAACACCTTGTTTTACAAAACCCATGTGAAAAACAGATCAAGACAACGAAGAATTGTGATGAATTTGATCAAGAAAAGTTCAAGAAAAATTCCATGAAAGAACTCAACCCCTTTTCTTGATTTCTTTCAACCAAAACCAAAATTTACCGAAATTGTGACTTTGATTCAACTATATAAGTCACAAGAAACAATTATCATTTATTAATTTTAATTAAAACATGCAAAAAATAATTGTTTTGGTTGAATATTTAACTCAAGATTTAAAAAAAATTAAAGAATAAATTACTTAAATCATGAAACAAATCTCAAAAAATTGTTTACATGATTTTAATCTTTATTTTAGAGGGAATAAAAGCCCTAAGGTTTTAAACAAAAATTTTTAATTCTCAATGATCAAACATGAACACACTTTTGATACCACTTGTAGGAAATTCATACAAACAAATACACAGGATCTCATGCTCAATCATCAAGAAAAGAGTAATATGAAAGTGTATCTGAATTCATTGGAATTGATTTCTTGGAGTTATAGTCTTTCACGCCTAAACCTTTGAGAGAATCTGTATCTCACTCAATGATTGGATTTGAAAATGAAAATTATGTTATGTTTAGACTAGGAACCATAACATATTTATGCTTGAAGTATATGATGGGCCAAAATAAAATAAAATGTTGGGTTTCTGCACATTGCAAAGCCCATACTAAATGAGATGCCTTAAAATCCAATAACTTAAATTTTATTTAATCACTTTTAAATAAACTAAACAAATTAGATAGCCTGTAATGTACAATTAATTGATATATGTAGGCTCACTTAAAGAATTTCTCAACAATCTTACGACAATAAACAAAAGAGGAACACATAGGTGGGGCAGAGGATTTGCATTCTTTATCTACCGTAAATGTTAACATAATATTTTACACTTATAATATTAAGGTAGCATATAATTATTTAATATTTTTCTTGTAACACAAAAAAAAAAGATAATTAATTTTTCTTGTTTTGAAATTAACCCCACGTAAAGAAATTATTACATTTAAAACAACTGCTAACGAACTTGTGATTATTATTCTTTATCACGGTAACTTCCCTTTTCTTAATAGAAAATGCAAGAAAATAAAAATCAGATTTATGCTCTAACTCGAGAATGGGAGCATTTTACCTACAATCTGTTTTATCAGGCATTCTGTGAAACAGCACATGTAAGCAATATCTCGTCACTTTCAAATGTAGCCATGTCTTCCTCCCCTAGGCTGATCCAAGCCTCTATTCCGTCTCCAGACACAGTATCCATAAAAACAACTAGATTCTTGAAATTCAGGCTCGCCGAAGCCACCCAAATGGGTTTTCCCCAACCAAAATCAGCTTTATACAGAGGAAACCTGCATAAACTAGTGAAGTTTAAGGAAACCATCTCTCCTCTAATGAAACTTTCAGTGCTCTCTTTGATGAAGTCAAAGTGACTCTGCCCATCTTGGAGTTGCCTCACGTAATTCGCGTCAATTTTTCTAATAGATTCTCCAATCTGGTTAGCTAGATTATAGTAATCTTCTCCAGAGTTTCTCGATGGAACTGTCATCGCAATTCGGTAAAAGTTCCCGAAAGAATGATCTGGCAGTGGCGGGTCCAACCTCGTGCGTAAGTTTACTGCATGGACAATTGTGTAGAAGCTGCTTTCAGGGATTGTTTTTGCTTTGGTGGAAGCAACAAAACGGCTCCATATGAAAGCTGATAATGCCTCGATGCGTGATGGGACTTTTTCGTTCCCGGTGCTTGCAGTACTCGTAGCACATTTAGCTTTGATTTCCTGTATTTTAGAGGCACTGAGCACAAATCTCTTTGTCACAATTCTTTCTCTTGATATGCCAATTCTCGCGTCATACCCTGCTATGCTCTTCGGAGGGAAGAGTTTGGCTGATACAAATTCTGAAGGCACAATGCAACTCTGGTCTCCACGAGAGATGGCTGCCCAAGTATTCAAAAATGTGAAAAAAGATAGGGCATCCGCAATTTTGTGAGAGATACACGCACCAATGCCTATCCCTCCACAGCAAAACACGTTGAATTGGACTCTCAGGGGCAATTCGTCGGCCTCATCAAGTACAAATGGAAGCAATTTGTTGAGTTCACTAGGATCAGGGTTTTCTAAAACATCTGAAAGTTTACACATGACTTGGGCTTCCAGAAAGGGTATGCCCTCATCATTGCAGTCTACAAACAGGTTATCCTTAATCCGTCCGGCTAGTGGATAGTAATAGGTTAAGGCGTTGGACAAGGATTGTTTAAGCTGGTCAATAACCTTGACTTTGTTGACATGGATATTGGATTCGGTAATCCGGTAGAATAGAACCAAAGGGTTGTAAACTGGAGGAGATATTTGATCAAGAAAAGAGAGTTGGTAATGGCGAAGCTGATCAGGGGTTGGGGATGATGGCTGGATAATCTCTTTGGACGCTACTTCAACCTTGAGCTTCATTTTCTCCTTGAGCTTCATTTTCTCCCTGAGCTAGCTTTGTGAACAAAGCATTATGTATATATGCTTTTCTGATATGTACGTCCTCTAATTCTGCTTAATGCAGTCCGATTTGATACTTATATTTATAGAGATGTTAATGAGAGAAAACAAAATCCCTTCAAATAGGCCTAAAACATTGGTCAGCTAGGCCGAAATTCCAATGGACGGTAATATCAGTTTAACGTGTATATTTCAACAAAGAGCCAAAAAGTTTGAATTAATATATCAGTTGTCCACTTGAGCAACATTTTCAGCTTGTCGGAGAAGCTTAACTTTCTCACCAGCCACGAATATCTTGGATTAAACTTGTTTTTTTCGTGCACGAAAATTAACCCTTTGTTCTTCAATTGCGTAGCAACTTCGTTATTCCAGAAAAGCCTTAAAGTTTCCAATCGTTTTCTTTTTCTTGGAAAAGAACGATGCATAGCTTGTATGTGGTTATCTAAACATGGAAGATTCTTATTGGGGTAGCGTGTACTCGGAATTGCCCTCAAGATACAATCACTGCATAATGTAGATTATAGTATTATATCTTCCATGACAAGATTAATTTGCTTGCCTACAAGACATAGATAGGAAATAAAAATTAAGTTTAATCGCTGATTGTTGGAGCCATCACCCTTACACGTATTCATTTTTATGTGGTCAGAGTGTTGAGTAAATTAAATGTATATTTTTTACTTAATATCTCAATCAGTGGTCTTGTGGCGGTAGATTGTTGCAGGAACCCAAAGAAAAAGTAGAGGGTGAGAGAGGGTGAGAGAGTGAACATACATACAGACTTGGAAGAGACAGCTTCAGAAGAATATAACTGGGAACGGCGCACGGAAAGGGTCAATAAAGAGAAAGTGTTGAATTAGAGCTTAAACTCTTTGGATAGATGAGAAATTTTTACGTTTAGTTATAATATATACTAGATAGTACCCGCCCGTTGGGGCGGGTAGCTGAATCAAAAAGATAGATTCTGATATGAGTAAGATAGCATGGATAACTTGGAAAGAGAAAACATAAAGAAATTGTGAAAGATGAGGAGTCAACTCGAAATGCAAAAGGAAAAAAAGCAGAAAAGAGAGCTATATTTATTTTCCAACCCTGCATCTATAAATCTTGACTCTTTTGTGCTTCTAAGGGGTAAAAATCGGTGTTGTTGTAAGATTTTGAACATTTAAGGTCAAACTTGGTTAAATTGTAATTTAAAAGAATGGAAAAATGCAAATGAAATTTATGCATTTAGATGTCAAAATGGAGCATGCATTGTCATACTTTGTGTTGCAGGATTAGTTCTGGACTTTCTCAGATGAAAGCCATTTATCAATTTCTTGATCTAATTTGCGTGAAGGTAAGTCAATAAGATCTTGTTCATTATCGATGCAGATCCAACCATAATATGGTTTGTGTTTTTTGCTTGTTTCAGAGTCTACAAAGGATTGGTCATGCCATGATGTTACATTATTGTGTAGTTGTTGATAAAGAAAACACTAAGATACTTGTTAACAGATATAACATGATAGAGCATTGAAAGTACAAAGTTCTCTCTCTTAGTTTATCACATGGATAGCAAGCAAATGGGAAAAAAGTGTTATTGGTGGTTATATATAATTGAAAAATGGTATGTATATGTTTTGCATGAAATATTTGAAATGGAACATGCTGAAGATACAGTTTTATTTGAATTATATCCAAACGAAAAAGCTGTGAATTTTGTTTGTGTGTGCCCATGAGAATGAGAAGAAACAAAATGTTGCATTTACTGCTAATTTAATTGATATCAATATAATGTCAATTCTATGTCCTAATTGGTTAAAACTAAACAATTCGATACTTCTGACCATATATAAACTGCAGCTGGAACATCAATGAAACACTATGCAGCTGCAACTTTCTGTCAGATTTAATGTTGTCAGTATCTATTTACAAGATGAATTAAAAGGAAAAGCTTTTTCAACAGATGAGGTCCAATCATCTAACTCACTCTGTCACAAAGTTCTAATGCTCGTTGCTGGAAGATAACATATGAAAGTACCTGTTAGTGTGCAAATTGATTAAAACTTGATAACATGAATTGCCACACAAATTAAAATTAGAAGTAACTCTATACAAAGAGTAAAAGTGGAATGTAATAATTCCAAGAGTCTCTCCTAAAGTATTGAAAGGTTTTGATATTTAGAGTAACCATGGATGGTTCATAGTCTTGCCTAACACATAAGTGGTAGCATAAGAAGTTAGTATTAGTTTCAAAACAACCAAGCACCCATATTGCATCATTCCAAGTAGCTACTACTATAGAAAATGACTAAGAACACTGCAAAAGTGCTTTCCCTTTCTCCTCCTGCACCAACAATATAGAAGTCATCCCCCTAACACAGAGAATGAAGCTAGCCATTGTGTATTTGTTTTGTCATACAAGCAGTAGATGGTTTTAACAGGATACAAAAAGGACTGTTCTCGACAAAGGATAACAAAGAAAGAGACAGGGCAGAAAATGGAAAAGAGAAATGATACATACATGGCTTGTTCTACCCAACACATACAAAAAAGTCAAAACAACATAGCAAAAGCCTAATAAGAAGCCAAACAAATGCAGCAAAGTTCATGTTTAGCATTCATCAAAAGCTAGATTGGACAATGGCAAAGCTGCAAACATAACTTTGAAATATAGGCTTGGACAAACGAGACATGCTAGACTGCGAAGGCAGTGTTTCAATCATTTTTTTTTTCCTTTAGCCCTGCATGGAGAAAAGAAAGTGAAAGTGTGATAGTAAAAAAAAAGGCAGAAAAGATAAAAATAGGCAACTATTTGATTTTCTTTTTGGGAAAAAGATGTGCATTTGCAACAAAAAAGTTAGCAATATATAGTTAAATCTGTTCACCACTGACAAAAGAGCATGGGTCTTTTATTTGCATGGAGAAAAGAATTTGAGACTTGAGAGGAAAATGTTTGTCAAGTTTTTGGATATGAGAATTAACTTTTAAATATAAGGTAAGAAAAGTAAAAAAGGAAAAAAGCAAGAGGCGAACCAGAAGCAACTTTTTTTGGATATGAGAATTAACTTTTTTTTTTGTAAAAAAGCTTTAAAAACAATTTTGAATAGGATATGTCAATCATCATAGTGGCTAAGGAAGAAGCAAGAAGCAAGCACAATTGAATGTGGTTGTAAGTATATAATAGTATTAATATGAGTTAAGGAGGTGATTAAATATAATAATCTTTTAAAAAAGGTGCATAACTATTTATACATGCTTCTTAGCTTTTTGAGCAGAATATTTTCTTGTAAAGGGTTTTTATCGGTTGGATAAGATACTTTAGATATACCTTTTTCTTTGTCACCACTAGTAAGAATGATGGCAAGAGAAAATCAAGTAAAGTGCAACACATATAAGGGTTGGTAAAGAAAATTTGTGAGAAGAAGCAAAGAAGAGTAGGAAATAAATGCACGAAGAGAGGAATGTTTGGTAACATTTGAGCAAGATATAATTTACCTGAAAAGCTTTCTTTTAGTGGGTTGAGTTAGGTCATGTTTACTATGTTGCATATGTTGCTCACTCGGTTCTCGAATACTGAAAGAGAAAAGTAAGAGTGAAGTAATGGAAATATAATCCAAAAAGACAAATTAGTTATAAGTGCATAAAAGAAAATGCAAGGTCAATTGTAATACCTGATTCCTTTTTGTGACAAAACAGAGGGAGGAGTAAACTACTCAAACGGAATACTCAGAGTAGTTTTTGATGACATTACTTGTTCAAAGCTATGTGAAGTTGCTTCAGCTGATGCTTGTGTAGCTGGTGTGGATGGAGAAAGCAAGATTAATTCTTCAACAACAGCAACAACGTCTTCTTCATAGGCGAAAGTTTTGTTAACAACAAAAGTGGGGACTCCTGTATCAAGTGATTGTTTTGCGAGGAGGACTTTAAAAATTTTGACTTGACCAATCAATGCTTTAATAGCTTCAGGCAAAACTTGCTAGTCAAGTTGTTATTCCTTATAGATAACATCAAGCGTTTTACCCATTAGTTGTTCAGCAGTTGATCCGAACATGATGAAATCTATTTCGTTTGTGGAATCTTCAACATTCATTAATATTTTACAGCTACAAAAAAGAAAAGGAAATGGGAATGAGAGGATAAATAGGATGTTATGAAAAAGGAGAAGTTATTTGATTACTGATAATCAGCAGCCAGGTTCAGATTGAGATAAGCATTTGTGATTTACGCTTTTTTTGTGATTTAGTCTTTGTGCTTAAGGCTGGGGCAGCTGAGTTTGCTGTCAATCAATCTCAAGCTTTTGTTGCAGATTCCACAACAATCATAGAACCATCCTTCAGAAATATCAAGGCTTGCAATCTTTGCTTGACATGTGAAAAAAATGTTCTACACCAAATAGTCATGTAGAGCAAATGTTATTCCAGAACAAAACATTATAGAGGGAAAAGGCAGAAGACAAGATTAATTGATGTAGGATTTAATAAGAATATGAAACCTTTGAACGTGGAATGTCTATCTTGAGAAGCTCTTTGATCGTCTTTTTGTTTTTGTTGGGATTATTAGTGCCTTCCTGTCTTAGTAGTTGCTGTTCATCCATTCTGTCTACAATCAATGGATGACTTGCAAATCTGATAAAGAACAATAGGAATGATTGAGTCATAAAAGGAAAAAGTAGTACATGGTTTGTTCATAACATTGTTAAAGCGGCAAACAAATTTGGTATAACTATTGTTTTGCTGTAATACTTTTGTTTGAGAAACCTTGCTGCTGGTATATCAAAATCAAGATATATTTTTGTTGTAGATGAACTTGATAGACCAAGCATACCTGGGAAAAAGAAAAGGTAAAAACAAATAGCAGATGTTTTGTATTTGTTAAACGCAAAGAATGGACGTTTAGTCTGAGTTATCAAAACTACAGTCATTTACCAAGAAATCTTTGCACAGTCATCCCAGCAAGGATAATAATAACATTTGTGCGGGAATAAATGGTATCATGTTGGTCAAATGTGTGAGCAGAGTCAGACGACAAAGTGACATTAAGAGTATTTTCACTGAGAAAGAAAGATAGAACAAAGCAATAATAAGAAAACCAAGTAAGCAAGTTGCATCTTTAAAATGAAGAACAACATTGAATTGATCAGAATGGAAACAAAAAAAAAAGTGCGCTCACAACTCATTTTGGATTCTAAGGTTTAGTATGTCCACTGGATCAATGCTTGTTTTTATGAATCCTTGTCCTATAGTTCCAACCGTAGTTAGTACTCCAATAAAATCTGGCAAAGACAACCAAGGAAAAAGAAAATATTATGCTGCAAATGGAAGTAAGAATTATGCTGTTTGCAATCTTAAAAGAAAAGGGTTGCACAAAGAAATTAATAACTATTCAGGGAAAAAGGAGATGAAAGGTTGATACCTGTTAGGTAGGTGTTTTCGTTGACACGTGGTTCAAAGGAGTCAAATGGTTGAAATTCAAAATGATATGGTGGTGGGTTAATCACAGGATTAGATATCTCTGTCACTTTTGTGGAGCGAGTAACATTAATCACACATGGACTTAATATAGCATTGTAGGAACTCTTTGGTTTTTCGACAAAGAAGTCTGTAATTTCACATATGTACCCTTCCTTTAACAAATGGCTGAAAAAATGTTCATCTTTTTTTGGGATGGAAGCTTGCAGCGCATTTCCTTTTGTGAGTAAAAAAGGAAAAGTTAGCATCCAAAGATTTAAGGGAAAATTTCGTGGCAGGGGGAAATTAACTATTTACTTACCTTTTCATCAAGAACAAGCATATCAAGAGATTTGAATTTCTTCTCAGATGGCAAAATTGTTTTCCAAATTCTAACAACACAAACTTGGATTTTAAATCCATGTTCTAGTGGTGTTAAATCAGTCAATAGCTGGCAGTTCATCTTGTATGCTGCAAAAGATCGAATATAGTACAGAGGAGAGAAGAGTGAAATAATAAGAGCATATAAATATGTGACAATCGCAGACAAATTTAATACTACAACGAAATGAAATAAGCCAACAAAGTTTGCATGAATAGAGAAAAAAATTTGTAAGAAATAACATCTAACGTTGCAAGTAGTACAATATAGCAATCATTACAAAGAATTTGGAAGCAATTTAGAGCAAATGTGCACAGCATGACAGCGAATGAAAGTAGAAGGATATTGAGAACCAAACAAAGCATAACAAAAAGGAAATAATGTAGCAAAGCATAGATAATTCATTGTCTCTTGTGAGTATGCATGTTACACAAATAAGCTTGCAAACAACAAATAACAAAACAGCAAAAAACAAACAGCACAGATACAATATAAGCAAGGTAAATAAAGTAATTAGCGGACTGAAGTTACAAGCTTTGGTGAAGACAATGATGGCTAATAGTAAATTACAAAAGAAAAAAAAGAAACTTACAAATAGTTAGCTCTCGTTACCTTTTGTCTTATAAGTGTTAGTCAAAGTATAATAATTGAAAATGATTACACAATTGATGCTGTAAGAAATGAGTACAAAGCAAGCAAATGCGGACAAAGTAAGTATGATAAAGGAAATAGACGTTCAGTGATAAATGTCAACATAAAGGTATTTAGTGTCACACCCCGGAAACATGGAAGTTTTGGGCTAAATTTTTTTTATATATATACATTTAATCTTAATTTCTTACATGGGTTGCATTCCTGCCAGTATCTCATCACACTTTTTCAACCACAGAAGCATCATAATATTTTCATAAAATATTTCCTTCACATTATATGGACCTATTCCTCAGAATAACGTTTACATTCATATGATATCAACTACATCCTAAAAGTATTATTTATATACAAATATCTGTGCTACACAGGATGTCTGGTATCAAAATATGAGTATACCTTACGTAAGTACAAAAAGTAGCCGGAGGAGAGACGTATCCCTCAGTCTACATCAGATGCGCAACAGGCAAAGTGATGATCACTGCAAATAATCTGGTAGAGTAGGGGGTGAGCTTTTTGGAAAGCCCTGTAAGAAATGCATTTAAAATAATCATAGCATCGATATATGCAGAAAACAAATACCATAATAATGCATTTCATACTTTAAAACATTATATAAATTCTTTAATGCATATATCAAAATTCATACTTGTTCAAACATGCATCATACTTTAAAAATTTATATCAAAATTAATAAAACTTATCATACAGTTCTTGGAGACTAGGCAAAATCATATAGCCAGTATGCGGGTCATGACACTTACTTCATCCTCCGAAGAGGGAACGGAATACCTATGGCCATGGTATGGGCTGTAAACCTGATCAGAGTCGTACAGCGAACATGCACCACGAAGGACCAACATACCCACAAAGGATGGGAACATACACAATGTGGGCGAGAACATGCACGATGTGGGTAAACATATGCCACAAGGGATGAAAACATACACAATGTGGCAAGCATGACAGGCAATAACATAAACTATAGAAAGGCCTTAGTCTCAAATCTCACTTGCTTTTGTAACTTTTTAAATTATACGATTGGTATAAAATAATAAGGACCAGGCGTGCCAGGATCTAAGTTAGACTGGAGTTTGCCACTCTGATACTTTTTTCGGAAAACATATTTATTTACTGTCATACTCAAAACATTATGGAAAAATATGCATATAAGTTATAAGGTTCGTTTAGCTAATTAACAAAAAATTATGAAAATTAACTTTGGAATAAAATTCATGCTTTAAACATTTCTTTATAATTTGAGATAAAAGTAAGGGACACTATCACAACTTTAAATTACATCCCTTACCTCAGTACACTGTAGAGCAACGCCTTATGTTGCACCCTTATGCTTCTTATCTCTCCGAATTATAAACTGCCAAGTCAAAATTTGATATAATTAATTTTCAGTATAAAATTCCCTCCTTGTCTAATTTTTAGTTAAATTCTCATTACTTAGAATATTATAATTTCTTAAAATTTCACATTGTGGCCGAATGGTCTTGAATAACTTAAGTGACTTATTCCTCCATAAAATATATATATTCAACTATGATGCCACTTAAATTTTTTTCCAAACCAATTAGGTCAACTTAAGTATTTCTTTCTTTTATTTTCCTATTATTTGTTGACCCCAAAACGTGAACTTTCTTTCCCTTTAATCAAGTTCACGTTGGCTTCCTTTTGTCACTATATCATGGTCATATCTATTATGTCTTAGGTTGTTAAAATCCTAGCATTCACACGTATAAGTCAAGGGATATCAATCTTTACTTCTCTCATTTGTTCCTTATTCTGATTATCTTCACCAGCCACAATTTCTTCTCTCCCACGTACAACACTTCTTCTTCATCTATTCTAGCTTCTACTTGATCATTATAGCACTACCCTATATGTTATCATTTTAGGCTATTAATTTTGTGTTATTTTTACACTTAAAAGTCAACAAAAGTCAGCTCAATCACCCTTATTTTTCATCTTTTTCGGCTGCACCAACAGTCATATCTTTCACCTCTATTCTCGGTTGTACAAGTATAAATTTTGTTTTCTTTCCTTCAGCCCTTTTTGTTGACTAAACTCACCTCTTTTCTTTTCTTTTATTTTCCCCTTAGCTCACGTAACTTCATTCAAAGTTAAACTCCATCAAACTTCTTCAACCAGACTTTAATTATTTTCTGTTTCATTGCTGTCCAAACCGACAGCTTCTTCCCTTTTTCTTCATGGTTCACGTGGCCTTCATTTCATAACAACTCATCCTTTCTTAACCTATTCAACCCTAGTATATAACTTATAGCTTTACTTCCTTATTATTTTTCTTGACTGTTTCGGTTCATGTCTCACTGGTTTTCCCATCTTCACGTAAATCATCATCTACATCATCTTATTTTCATTCTAAATCCTTCCAACTAAACTAGGGTTTTTATTCTATATATGTTTACTTCAAACAAAGCTATAACCGATACATTCTTGCTCACTAAAGCTACAATTTAAAGAACAATCATCTTAAAAACTGATGCTGGAAATTACCTGTATAGAGAAGCAATCTGTGCACGTGAATCCCTTCCTGTTTTGAAGGTTTTTGTGCTAGCTTCTTTGAGGTTTTGGAAGCTTAATTTCCAAGGTTTATTTTTCTTCCAAAAGCTTGATTTATTTATTAAAGGTTAAGCATGGTTCTACTATGGAGGTGAACTTACACGGTTTGTAAGAAATAGAACTCTTTCGGTGATGATGTTGGCTGGAGAGGAGTTCACGATGGAAGAATATAAAGCACAAAAAAGTATATTTTTTGAACTTTTACCAGCTTCATTAAAAGCCCTACTTTATTTCCTATTTCTTCTCTTTTGTTTTATACTTCTTATCCTCCAAGCCGAGACCACACTTTCTGTTTTTTGTTACAATTTTTCTTCATGCATTCCCATGTTTTTTTTTTTTTTACTTTCTAGTTAAAGTCTTGCAATCTCATAAATTTTCCCATCTTTTCCTTGCTTTTGTTCCCTTTTTGTCTTGTTATTACTTACTCTTCGGTGGAGCAAAGAAGTGAACCAAAGTTATTGTTACAGCTTCTGCCAACCTAGGACAAAAACGTGAGGAAGACTTTCTTGTGTCTTCCTTTATTGTTTATTTTATCCTTTCTTTTTCTCTTGTTTTTCTACTAACCATTTGCTCAACCGAACTTCATTTCCTTTCTTCTACTCTTTTATTTCTTTATGCCGTCCCCACCTTGATTTTCCAAATTAATGTTTTACAAGTTTATTTATCTTCTTTTTATTCCATTCCTTTATGTAATATTTTCCCATCTAGAATTAAAATTTTCTATGTGAGAAACACTATTCTTTTATATTTAATTCCTCTAAATATTTTCAATAATTTCTTTATCGATAATTAGTTCATATAAATGTACATCTACAATATAAAATAACGAGTTCTCACATTCTCCTCACCTTATAAGAATTTGGTCCTCCAAATTCAGGCTGGTCCGTTAAACAAATGCGGGTACTTTTCTCTCATGAGGCTTTCTAATTCCCACGTAGCTTCCTCTGTTGTGTGGTGTTGCCAGAGAATTTTAACCAGTGGAATAGTTTTAGATCGAAGTACCCTTTCTTTTCTGTCAAGGATCCAGATTGGCTGCTCAACATAGCTCATATCTCCCTAAATATCCAATGGTGTGTACTCGATAACATGGGAGGGATCCGGATGATACTTCCTTAACATAGAGACATGGAAGACGTTATGTATCCCAGAAAGCTGTGGTGGCAAAGCTAACCGGTAAGCAACATCCCCAACTCTCTCCAATATCTCAAATGGACCAATGAAACGAGGACTCAATTTTTCTTTCTTTCCGAAGCGCATGATACCCTTGCTCGGAGATATTTTTACAAATACAGAGTCCCCAACCTGAAACTCAAGTGGCCGTCTACGTACATCAGCATAACTTTTCTGTCTACTTTGGGCAACCTTGAGTTTATCACAAATAATCCAAACACCCTTAGCTGCCTCTTCAACAAGATCAGGGGCTAAAATCTTACGGTCACCCACTTCTTCCCAAGCCACTGGGGATCTACATTTCCTGCCATATAGAGCTTCGTATGGTGCCATTCCGATGCTAGCATGATAACTATTATTATAGGCAAACTCTGCGAGAGGCAAATGGTCATCTCATGAACCCTTAAAATCTAGTACACACGCCCTCAACATATCCTCTAAGGTCTGAATAGTCTGCTCGGACTGACCGTCTGTCTGAGGATGGTAAGCGGTGCTCAAATGTAATTGAGATCCCATGGCTTCCTGAAAATGAGTCCAAAATCGAGAGGTGACCTGGAATATCTATCAGAAGTGATGCTCATGGGAGCCCCATGTAATCTAGCAACCTCGCTAACATACAAGTTTGCCAATGTACTCAGTGAATCTGTGCTCTTAATGGCAAGAAAATGGGCACTCTTAGTCAATCGATCGACAATAACCCATATCGCATCATGACCTCTCCGGGTACTCGGTAAGCCCATAATAAAATCCATCGTAATGTGCTCCCATTTCTAGGTAGGCACCGGTAAAGACTTAAGTAGTCCTGCTGGCTTCTGGTGCTCAGCCTTTATCTGCTGACAGATCAAACATTTGGCCATAAACTCTACTACGTCTCGTTTCATACCAATCCACCAATACACCTTACGCAAGTCATGGTACATCTTAGTACTGCCTGGGTGCATAGTGTAACGAGAACAATGGGACTCTTTCAAAATCCTTTGTCTTAGGGTATCATCGCTTGGAACACATATACGGTCCTTAAATCTCAATAACCCATCATCACTGACCGTAAAATCTGACTGCAAATCTTGCTCTGCTTGGCTAGCCATGTCCAATAGCCTCTGATCATTTCTCTGCCCTGATCGGATCTGATCTAAGATACTTGGCTTAATCTGAAGGCTAGCTATAAACCCAACATCAACTGTTTCAACACTAACATTGAGCTCAGCGAACTCCTCCATAAATTCCCATTCTCTAACCATCATAACAGAAACCATACTCTTTCTGCTTAGAGCATCAGCAACTACGTTCGCCTTGCCCGGATGGTACAGAATCTCGCAATCATAATCCTTAAGAAGCTCTATCCAACGTCTCTGCCTCATGTTAAGTTCCTTCTGATCGAATAGATACTTCAAACTCTTATGGTCAGTGAAGATCTGGAACTTCTCACCATACAGATAATGCCACCATATCTTTAGAGCAAAAACGACTGCGGCCAACTCTAAATCATGCGTAGGGTAGTTACGCTCATGGTCCCTAAGCTGACGTGAACCATATGCGACTACTCTACCATGTTGCATTAGCACACAACTTAAACCCTGACTGGAAGCATCACTGTATACAACGAAGCCTCCAAATCCATTCGGAATGGTCAGGATTGGTGCTGTAGTTAATCTTTGCTTAAGCTCCTGAAAACACTGCTCACACTGACTTGACCATTCAAACGGAACTCCTTTGCGTGTAAGCTTAGTCATCGGAGCTGCAATCTGAGAAAAACTCTCCACAAATCTTCGGTAGTATCTTGCCAATCCTAAGAAACTCCGAATATCAGTCACTGTCTTCGGTCTCTCCCACTGGAGTACTGCCTCAACCTTGGACGGATCAACTGACACCCCGTCCTTAGATACTACATGGCCAAGGAAAGCTATCCGATCCAACCAAAATTCACACTTACTAAGCTTCCCATAAAGCTGCTTATCTCGGAGAGTCTGGAGCACAATCCTCAGATGCTGCTCGTGCTCCTCCCGGGACTTAGAATATACTAGAATATCATCTATAAAAACAATCACAAATTTATCCAGATACTCCCGAAACACATCATTCATCAAGTTCATAAATGTGGTAGGGGCATTAGTCAAACCGAAAGGCATCACCAGAAACTCGAAATGGCCATATCGGGTTCTAAAGGCTGTCTTCGGTACATCTTCCTTCCCAATTCTCAACTGATGATAGCCTGATCTCAGATCAATCTTAGAAAACACTGAAGCCCCTTTCAGTTGGTCAAACAAATCATCTATTCTTGGCAGGGGATACTTATTCTTAACTGTAGCCTTATTTAGTAACCTATAGTCGATGCATAACCGGAGACTACCATCTTTCTTTCTCACAAACAGTACCGGAGCACCCCATGGAGACACGCTTGGTCTAATAAAACCCTTATCCAGCAACTCTTGTAACTGTTTCTTTAATTCTTCTAATTCAACTAGTGCCATTCGATAGGGAGGTTTAGAGATAGGCTCGGTATCCGGCACTAAATCAATAGTGAACTCCAGCTCTCTTTCTAGTGGTAATCCTGGTAATTCATCCGGAAACACATCGAAAAACTCACATACCACTGGTATATCTGATATACGTGGAGATTCCCGACTCGTATCGGAGATAAAGGCAATATAACCTTCACACAAATAAATTTATTTGAAATTTCAAACATATAAACATTATGCAACTTTACCGAACATAACATCGTATATTTTATTTATTTCTTAATAGCAAAACATACATCAAATTTGTCAAGTAAAGAGAAAATTATAGTCTTAGTGTAGCAATCTGGACTTGCACGATTGATTTCTAACCAATCCATGCCTAAGATTACATCGAAACTATGCATGTTTAACAAAACTAGATCTGCTAACATTATCCTATCTCCAACCTTAATTTCACAATTCCTACACACCATATCTGTCATTTAAGATTCATACATGGGTGTGCAAATATGCAATAGGTGACTTAGAGGTTCAGGTTCTAAATGGAGATTGTGTGCAAACTGTGGTGATATAAATGAGTGCGTGGACCCTGGGTCAAATAAAACATGTGCCTCATGATTACAAACAAGAAGATTACCTCTAATAGTCGCGGAGGAGTTATCAGCAGTCTCCCTGTCTAAAGCAAATACACGCCCCTGAGTAATAGGCTTCTTACCCTTCTCAGCTCCTGTAGCTCGTTTCTGTTGGGCTTGTCTCTGTGGAGCCCGTGTCTCTGACTGCTGTCGTAGTGGCTCCTGAGGCTGTGGGGTCTTATCTTGCATTTGTGGGCAATCCCTGATCAAATGACCTTTTTCCCCACACTTAAAACAATTTCCAGTGACCTAGCGGCATGGCCTACCATGTGTCTTACCACAATCTCTGGACCGTTTAAAAACCCTTTGGGAGCCTCTGATGATCTCTACTGTATCAGTAGGAGTCTTGGGCTTGCCAGTCCTTGATCGAAACTCTTCTGTCCTCGACCTCTTAAATGAACTCCAGCTTTACTCGGATCGGGAACTATCTGTCCTCTTATCTTTACCCTTACTCTTACTTCTGGACCCATACTGTATCTGCGTAACATCTAGACCACTCTCTATATCCTGAGCCCGTCCAAGAGCATCCTCAAACTCAGTAATTTCTCAGATAGCGGGTCTCAATCCAAACAAAAACCTCTCGGTACGACGCTCTTGATCTCTAACTGTCTTGGGGTCATATCTCATCAGCATCGTAAATTGATTCTCATACTCATCAACCGACATACTGCCTTGTACTAAATTCAAAAAATCTGTCTGCATTTTCTTCTGGGCAGTATTGGGGACATATTGGGTCCTGAAGGCTGACAAAAAAGTATCCCAACTAATCACTGTATGTTGAGTAGTCAACTGTCTCTTAGTGGCTCTCCACCAGTGTCCTGCCTGACCTTTCAACATATAAGAACCCATACTGACTTTCTCAACATCTGTGCACCCCAAGTAATCAAAAGCTAGTTCCAATTCTAATAACCACTCCTCGGCCTTAACTGGATCCTTAATCCCCTTAAATTCTAGGGGATTCATCTTAAGAAAGTCCCGTAATCTGCCTGTATCTCTATCATCTCTAGGCGGTGGGATTGAAGGTTGAGGAGCGGAGGGTGCCTGAGGAACCTGTGGAGGAGGAGGTGGTGAAGTAGGTGTGGGTACTATAGCACCTATAGCTGAGGTGTTTGCCCCGAAATGTTGAGCAAACATAGCAGCAATGCTATCAAACCCCTCTTTCATACTGTGTTCTAGCCTGTTTATTCTAGCATCTGGGCTCTCTGGTTGAGGAGTAGGTGGTAGAGGTGGTTGAGCCTGCCTTCGGGAGCGACCTCGTCTCCCACTCATAGTGAGTGATCAAATACCTGCGCATAAACCCTGTGTTTTAATCAAAACTTTAACAGATATACTCAATTTTATAACCAAACAAGCACAGATACTTGGGATGTAATCTTATCCTAACTATCGACATTAACAGTACTAGACAACCCTTGCTCTGATACCAAGAAAAATTGTCACACCTTGGAAACGTGGAAGTTTTGGGCTAAATTTTTTTTTATATATACATTTAATCTTAATTTCTTACTTGGGTTGCATTCCTGCCAGTATCTCATCACACTTTTTCAACCACAGAAACATCATAATATTTTCATAAAATATTTCATTCACATTATATGGACCTATTCCTCATAATAACGTTTACATTCATACGATATCGACTACATCCCAAAAGTATTATTTATATACAAATATCTGTGCTACACAGGATGTCTGGTATCAAAATATGAGTATACCTTACGTAAGTACAAAAAGTAGCCGGAGGAGAGACGTATCCCTCAGTCTACATCAGATGCGCAACAGGCAAAGTGATGATCACTACAAATAATCTGGTAGAGTAGGGGGGTGAGCTTTTTGGAAAGCCCCGTAAGAAATGCATTTAAAATAATCATAGCATCGATATATGCAGAAAACAAATACCATAATAATGCATTTCATACTTTAAAACATTATATAAATTCTTTAATACATATATCAAAATTCATACTTGTTCAAACATGCATCATACTTTAAAAATTTATATCAAAATTAATAAAACTTATCATACAGTTCTTGGAGACTAGGCAGAATCATATAGCCAGTATGCGGGTCATGACACTTACTTCATCCTCCGAAGAGAGAACGGAATACCTATGGCCATGGTATGGGCTATAGACCTAATCAGAGTCGTACAGCGAACATGCACCACGAAGGACCAACATACCCACAAAGGATGGGAACATACACAATGTGGGCGAGAACATGCACGATGTGGGCTAAACATATGCCACAAGGGATGAAAACATACACAATGTGGCAAGCATGATAGGCAATAACATAAACTATAGAAAGGCCTTAGTCTCAAATCTCACTTACTTATGTAACTTCTTAAATTATACGATTGGTATAAAATAATAAGGATCGGGCGTGCCGGGATCTAAGTTAGCCTGGGGTTTGCCACTCCGATACCTTTTTCGGAAAACATATTTATTTATAGTCATACTCAAAACATTATGGAAAAATATGCATATAAGTTATAAGGTTCGTTTAGCTAATTAACAAAAAATTATGAAAATTAACTTCGGAATAAAATTCATGCTTCAAACATTTCTTTATAATTTGAGATGAAAGTAAGGGACACTATCACAACTTTAAATTACATCCCTTACCTCAGTACACTGTAGAGCAACGCCTTATGTTGCACCCTTATGCTTCTTATCTCTCCGAATTATAAACTGCCAAGTCAAAATTTGATATAATTAATTTTCGGTATAAAATTCCCTCCTTGTCTAATTCTTAGTTAAATTCTCATTACTTAGAATATTATAATTTCTTAAAATTTCACATTGTGGCCGAATGGTCTTGAATAACTTAGGTGACTTATTCCTCCATAATATATATATATATATATATATATATATATATATATTCAACTATGATGCCACTTAATTTTTTTTCCAATCCAATTAGGTCAACTTAAGTATTTCTTTCTTTTATTTTCCTATTATTTGTTGACCCCAAAACGTGAACTTTCTTTCCCTTTAATCCAGTTCACGTTGGCTTCCTTTTGTCTCTATATCATGGCCATATCTATTATGTCTTAGGTTGTTAAAATCCTAGCATTCACACGTATAAGTCAAGGGATATCAATCTTTACTTCTCTCATTTGTTCCTTATTCTGATTGTCTTCACCAGCCACAATTTCTTCTCTTCCACGTACAGCACTTCTTCTTCATCTATTCTAGCTTCTACTTGATTATTATAGCACTACCCTATATGTTATCATTTTAGGCTATTAATTTTGTGTTATTTTTACACTTAAAAGTCAACAAAAGTCAGCTCAATCACCCTTATTTTTCATCTTTTTCGGCTGCACCAACAGCCATATCTTTCACCCCTATTCTCGGTTGTACAAGTATAAATTTTGTTTTCTTTTCTTTAGCCCTTTTTGTTGACTAAACTCACCTCTTTTCTTTTCTTTTATTTTCCCCTTAGCTCACGTAACTTCATTCAAAGTTAAACTCCATCAAACTTCTTCAACCAGACTTTAATTATTTTCTGTTTCATTGCTGTCCAAACCGACAGCTTCTTCCCTTTTTCTTCATGGTTCACGTGGCCCTCATTTCATAACAACTCATCCTTTCTTAACCTATTCAACCCTAGTATATAACTTATAGCTTTACTTCCTTATTATTTTTTTTGTCTGTTTCGGTTCATGTCTCACTGGTTTTCCCATCTTCACGTAAATCATCATCTACATCATCTTATTTTCATTCTAAATCCTCCTAACTGAACTAGGGTTTTTATTCTATATATGTTTACTTCAAACAAAGCTATAACCGATACATTCTTGCTCACTAAAGCTACAATTTAAAGAACAATCATCTTAAAAACTGATGCTGGAAATTACCTGTACAGAGAAGCAATCTGTGCACTTGAATCCCTTCCTGTTTTGAAGGTTTTTGTGCTAGCTTCTTTGAGGTTTTGGAAGCTTAATATCCAAGGTTTATTTTTCTTCCAAAAGCTTGATTTATTTACTAAAGGTTAAGCATGGTTCTGCTATGGAGGTGAACTTACACGGTTTGTAAGAAATAGAACTCTTTCGGTGATGATGTTGGCTGGAGAGGAGTTCATGATGGAAGAATATAAAGCACAAAAAAATATATTATTTGGACTTTTACCAGCTTCATTAAAAGCCCTACTTTATTTCCTATTTCTTCTCTTTTGTTTTATACTTCTTATCCTTTAAGCCGAGACCACACTTTCTGTTTTCTGTTACAATTTTTCTTCATGCATTCCCACATTTTTTTTTGACTTTCCAGTTAAAGTCTTGCAATCTCATAAATTTTCCCATCTTTTCCTTGCTTTTGTTCCCTTTTTGTCTTGTTATTACTTACTTTTCGGTGGAGCAAAGAAGTGAACCAAAGTTATTGTTACAGCTTCTGCCAACCTAGGACAAAAACGTGAGGAAGACTTTCTTGTGTCTTTTTTTATTGTTTATTTCATCCTTTCTTTTTCTCTTGTTTTTCTACTAACCATTTGCTCAACCGAACTTCATTTCCTTTCTTCTACTCTTTTATTTCTTTATGCCATCCCCACCTTGATTTTCCAAATTAATGTTTTATAAGTTTATTTATCTTCTTTTTATTCCATTCCTTTATGTAATATTTTCCCATCTAGAATTAAAATTTTCTATGTGAGAAACACTATTCTTTTATATTTAATTCCTCCAAATATTTTCAATAATTTCTTTATCGATAATTAGTTCATATAAATGTACATCTACAGTATAAAATAACGAGTTCTCACATTTAGTGAAGATGATTGACCAGCACAAACTAAGGGTCAGTAAGAGTTACGACAAAATAAAATTAAGAACAAAAATAGAGAACCTGCTGGTAAATCATCAAAAATTTTAGAGTAAACAATGTTTTTTGTCAAAGAATGAAATTGAGAATTAGAATTATGAATTAAAATTTTTAGGCCAACTTTATTTGTCACTCTTGATATAGCAACATATATTTATCCATGTGTAAAAACAGGTTTTGGCAAATTTAAGCCAACACATTCAAGTGTTTGGCCTTGACTTTTGTTGATTGTCATTGCATATGATAACCGTAAAGGAAATTGTTTTCTTTTGAGCACAAAAGGCCACTTAGCATCTTTAATAACAAAACATATTCTGGGAATAAAGACTTTGTCACCAACATGGTTACCAGTAATGATCTAAGCTTCTATTCCATTTTGAGCTAATTAAGTGACGATGATTCTTGTACTATTACATAAACCGACTGTTTGGTTTATGTTTCTGAGAAGCATTACAACACAACCTAGCTTGAGTGTGAGCTAATGATTAGGTGCATTGGCAAATTTGAGCGAATTTAAGAATTCTAGAAGGTACAACATTTCTTGTTCTGAATGATTATTTTCAGCATTTGATATTGTCACAGCTCGTGACCACATTTTTCACATTTTTCTATACAATTTATACGGTTGGGCTGTCTGTGATACTTTACTTTTCATATTCATCAAACTATTACATTTAAAAATTAGTTATCATTTACATCCCATATCTTAATTTACAAGAAAGTAGTACTGTAGATAAGTCTAAATACGGAAAATAAATTATCGTACCTCATGTAATAAATCAAGCTGTCGCATCGTCTCCAAATGCACAGTCGAAATCCTTAGATATCAGACTCTCAGTCCTCGAAAATCTGAAATGTTAAAATTAAGGGGTGAGCAAAACCACGGCTCAGTAAGAGTTATATGCAACACTTGATATTCAGCTATCTATATGTTGAAAAACTTTCACTTTCTTTAAATTTTCTTAGAAGTGTTCTAGGCTCACATGTAGGAAGGATACTACAGTGGGCTAAAGGTCCGGATGAAGTAAGGCAGGTATTTTGAAATACCTGTCTTGTCTCAGAACCTAGAAGCAACTGTAAAGAGTAATAAATCAATTGTTCTATTTCAAAACAATTTCCTTCTCTTTTCTCATGATTATAAAAATGGTATAAACCATTTTATTATATCCCTTCTGTACAGTTTAAAACACGTGACAGCATAGTAGTAAAACCATAGTTTACTTTTCTTTTCTTCAGTACAGTTAAAACAAACACGTGACAGTACAGTGGTTTGTAAATATCCAAGTTATTGGATAAACAATTCTGTAATTATTTCTATCTTAGAAATAATTTTCATGTTATTCTTTTTGAATAAACATTAATTTCTCTTTAGTTCAGTAACCGTATCTTACAGTTCAGTAAAATAGTAATATTCAGTACAGTACCATTCGGTAAAATAGTATCTTGCATATAAGTAGAACAGTATCTTGATACAATTCAGTCAGTAAACAGTAAACAACAGCTACCAATTCAGTAAATAGTATACGGTAGCTTTTAGTTCAGTATCATGGAAACCAGGCAACACCTTAAATATATCATGCTATAATAATATCCCGAATAGGGAAGTAATAACACATGAGATCTATGACCATAATCTATAGGGTCCACAGTATGCACTGATCAGGTGTCCACTGGGATGTTGATAATAGGATCAGTATCTATCAGCACTAACACGTGACACGTGAGCATGATATGGGGCTGAACAGTCTCAAAATAGTAAACACGTGATATAAATCCCATTTATGAAATCAATTTCACTGAATATAAGTTCAATCAATCCATAAATATTCATAAGGAAAATATTTTCATCTTATGAATAACAATTTATAAAATATTCATACTGTGGTAATCATTCCCGAAAATGTTCTAAATATTATAGAATAGTATAAATCACATTTTCCATACAGTGAAAACAATTTATAAAATAATCACTGTAAAATAAATCTCATGACTGTTTCTTTTTCACCGTAAAACATATATATATATATATATATATATATATATGCAAGTTTTTCCGTACTTTCTTTTCAAAACATGGCTTTCAAAATTATCAGAATTCAATTCAAATATTTTCATAATTTATAGAAAAATAAAATATTTATTTTCCAAATTCAATAATCCCGTCACCATGTTTTCCTTTATAAACACGTGTAGAGACCTCATAGTCTCAAAATAATAGTTTTCATCATTATTTAACCTTTATGGAATTTATATAATTAATTATTTTCATAATTAAAACCATAAAGGTTTTATATGAAATCATGTGAATATTTAAGAAATATTTATAAAATATTCACTTCGGTCCTTTTCATTTTCCATCTCGTTTCACGTGAAATATCACATGTCGGAGAATTTTCGGTGATTTCATTTTCACAATCCTCGAAAACATGAATATTTTAAAATTAAACATCAGTATATTCATGTTTTATGAAAACTAATCGATTTCTCGATTTTTGAGAATGGAAATCGTTCCTCGTGATATAAAATCATTTATTATGATTTTTGGTAATTTTCTAAGATTTTTCGACAGTATAGCGGCTGCCAATTGGCTAGCCTCCTGCACGAAAATTACAGTTTATAATTTCAACCGGTAAATCACCACAATTTTCCAACCAATCATTATCAACAGCATTTATAAAATTAAATGCATATTTAAAACATGTGTGCCGAATATCCTTACAGGCTGCACATGTCTCCCTTACTTGTCCCAGGTCGACGACTGCCTCATTACGTCGCGCCCGTGTTCACCTCTCTCGATTCCATCGTCTCAGTCATCGAGGGTTATTTTCTGAAAATAAAATTCTATATTTTAGAATTTTTTTCATAATTTATTAAAAATTACTCGAAATTAATTTTCGAAAAATTTCTTACCGAATTTCAGTAAATTTTCGAATTTCCAAAATTTTCGAATTTCTGGAAATTTCCTTTTCTCTCTTTTTCTTTTTCTTTTCTTTTTCTTTCTTCCTTTTTTCTTTTTCCTTTCTTTTCTTTTCTTTTTTTTCTTTTCTTTTATTTATTTATTTTATATCTATTATAATTATATATAATATACTTATAACTATATATTATACATATAATATCATTATCTTATATATATAGTATGGGTACTATATATATATATATTATATAAAGATGTATATTGTGTATTAACAAAATATTTATCTAATATATATGTATATTTATATACTTTAAATTAAATAACATTTATATATTTATATAAATGTAATAATAAAATATACATATATATATATATATATATATATATATATATACAAACTTTAATGTAAAATAACATTTACATTTCTTATATATATATTTATATATACATAAAATGTTATATTTGTATACATATGTACTCTTTAAATTTATAAAATAGTATATATACATATATACCAATGTATAATAATATATACTATATAGCATTTAAATACAGATGTATTTGTATAAAAATACATTTATATGATATATAATTATATAAATATATATCATGTTCATTTCTCATTTTCTTATTTAATTTTGTTAGCTTTAAATTGACATATATATTTTGAAATGACAAAACCTTAAGTAAGCTTTAATGTTTTAATTCATATTGGAAATTTGCTTTCTCAAACCATCTTAAGTGTTCATATTAAACATTAAGTCCATGATTTAATGATACATTCTTATTGGTCTTAATACTTTATGAAATGGTTTTGAATATTAAGTAGTTTTCTAAAAAATATAATGATACAAGTTTAGAAAATTACTTATAAGTTTTTGGACAATATTTTCATTTGAGAAAGTCAAGAAAAACTCCCTTAAAGCTTATAAATATTTTGGGTTGAATTAAAATCAAATGCCATATCATTTCTAACCCAAAAAATGCAGGAAATCGCTCTCTGGAAGCATGGGATCGATCCCCTAAGGGAAGGGATCGATCCCTTCATGGCAGAATGGCTTCCCAACGCTGAAAAGGTCCCTCAAGCCAAGAATCAAGATTCTAGACTAAAGGATCGATCCCTTTGGGCATGGGATCGATCCGTCGGGACGAAAAAGTGCTGTAACGGCTAGTTTTGTGAGACACAACGGCTATATTCGTTTTTGGCTCCAACGAACGTCCACAAACCATTCAAGGGACTATAAATAGAGGCTTAGAAGCTAAACGAAGTAAGAGGAAGAGCTCAGCACATTCTATTCTTCATTTTCCTCAAATCCTCAAGCCTCAACAATATTTCAAGAGCTACAAAGTCTTCATCTTCCATCATTCACACATTCCTTGTATTGGATAGCACAATTCTTGTATAGGCTTTTACTTGTGCTTAATCTTTGTAATCACTTGCCTATCTAGAGGTCCATCTCTTGTAAACCAACTCATTCCTTGTAAAAGGGGAGGTTTCTCTTTAGCCTAAGAAAAAGAGGGAGGTTTCTCTTTAGCCTAGAAAAAGAGGGAGAGTAGGTTTCTCTTTAGCCTAGAAAAAGAGGGAGAGTAGGTTTCTCTTGAGCCTAGAAAAAGAGAGAGAGAGAGAGGTTTCTCTTAAGCTTTGAAAAAGAGGGATTGTAAAGACAAATTCAAAGTTAGTGAATTTGGGGAAAATTCTTGGGAGCGTCTCAAGGTAGAAGACATAGGCAAGGTTGCTGAACCTCTATAAATCGCTTGCGTACATTTCTCTATCCTTACTCTCTTTACTTATTTGCAATTATATTTGTGTTTATTGTATTGAATTTATATTGCATTATTGAGTAGCCTAGAGAACTTTAGAAAAGTTCAATATAGGCTAGAGAATTTAGAAGAATCGAAAAACGACCTTAAGGCTAGTTAAAAACCGATTCACCCCCTTTTCGATATAGCCTATAGAGCCAACAAATTTGGATTTCAATTTATCCAAATTAAATTTGCTCCTTTCATTATTTTCCATAATTCCATCCTTATCCTTATTTCCAATTTAAATTTCCTTCACACGAATTTCCTAATTCGTCACTTCCTCAATTCACGGAATTTTCACTAATATTCCGATTTCATAATTACATTTATTTATTTCAACTTATCTATTTTTTTAATATTAATTTCCAATATTAAACAATGGAAATTTTGTGGTTATCACAGATATAGAGTCAAAACTAAGATAAACTTTTTCTTCTCCTGGAATTAATGACAACACCTCAGAGTTGATAAGGTCAACATTTTCATTAAAAGGTGTTATAATGGCACGATCTTTCAAATATAATCGATCAGCAAAACAGTTTTCAAAATGTTCATAAAATGCTTCTGTGATTCTAGAAATAGGATTGCTTGTGTCAAAAAGCAATAAATTAGCAGATATTTAAATCCAAGCCTCATCACTATCAACATTGATATGAGAAAGAGGTATCTTGCCATTGCCAACATCAAGAATCCAACAAGCAAACTGTTCTATTTCAATCCTTGTTTGGGAATCAGGAAAATGATGCCTTAATCTCATGTTGATTTTAAGTGTGTAGACAAGGCAATGTCTCTATAGGGGTGATTTGCTTATTGACGCATTGATAATTTGAGATCTTGTGCCTGCAGTAATGACAGGCAGAATCTGTCTAAAATCACCACCCAAAAGAATTGTTTTCTTGCCAAAAGGCCATTCAAGCTACCTATCAAGACTTGAAAGCATAATGTCACGAAGGGTTCTCTCAAAAGCTTCAAAGCAATATCTATGGACCATTGGAGCCTCATCCCAAACAATCAAACTTGCCATAGAAATTAACCTTCCAAGTTGACTACCGCGTTTGATTTGGCAAGTTGAAATTTCGTCTACATTTAATGGAATCTTGAATTGTGAGTGTGCAGTTCGGCCACTAGGCAAAAGTAAAGATGCAACCCTAGAAGAACTTACGGTAAGAACAATTTTTCTTATTGATTGAAGTGCAGCAATGATAGTTTTCCAAAGGAAAGTTTTGCCGGTTCCACCGTGGCCGTAAACAAAGATCATTTTACCTTGATCATGGCAAACAGATTCGAGTACAGCATCATAAACAATTCTTTGTTCATAATTGAGCATGGAAAGGGAAGATGGATGCTAGCTTTGTAGTTCATACAGATTATAATCCATTTCTTCCCTAATCAATCTACCTTCTAGCACATACATTGAGCTAGCTAAGGGTAAAGGAAGACCATAATTGGACAGAGATAATCCATTTTTGTTGAATGCCTCTTCGAGGGAGAGCAATACTTCATTTTTGAGTTCTTTCTCTGATAGGCTGAAATTGGTTCAACCAAATCTTCTTGTGTATGTATACTGGATATCTTCTGCAAGGAGCATCCAAAGTTTGAGCCACAAAGCCATAGGATCTTGAACTTCACAAAAAATGACAATAGTTACAAATAATTGCCTCAATTCATAACCTATTACCCACAAAGAAGCTTACTCAAGTGCATGATTCCATTCCTTATCATCTCCAAGTAAGCCCAAAGCTTGACATGCAGATTGAGTTGAAGGATGAACAACACCATTAATTTTTTTTAGATCATCAAATGTTGTTGCACCAGCTATTACATTCAATAGCATACGCAAAAAATATAATTCACCTGTAGCTAGATGTATATAAGTAATTCATCCAACAGCTTTACTTATTTCTCTTTGTGTCAACACGTATTAAGTTTTAGAGAAAACCTAATAGCTAGACACAAAATCTATGGGAGTCGCCACCAACCATTCTACTAGGTGTGATTGGTCATCTATTCAAACTATGGATAAGAACTGGTCTGCATCTCAAATTTAGGGTTCGGGAGTACGGTTACGTGTGAGGAAGGATTAGCACCCTCACAATGCCCATCTTAAAATGGTACCAACTAGCTTTAGGTTCTCTCAAATTTGCCTTAGTTAATCTTAAGTTCAATAATTAAATATTGAAAAATATTTCTAAGCATCCTCCATTAAGCTGGTCGGACAACTTAAAAAATTCTCCTCACCTCAAGAGTATTCAAGCAGTACTATATGACTTGCTTGAAGAGGCTCTGTCGTCAGATTCATTTTAATATTTTATGAAATATCCTAGCGTTGACTCGTTCTATCTAATTTATTCTTATTCTTATATTGTTTTTATTATTTTTATTGGTTTTCTATTATTTTATTAATGTTTAATTTTGTTAATTTATTTTATTAGAAAATGAATATGAATTATTTTTCTCAAAAATTCCTTTTAGATCTTTCATTAAGCTGGTAAGATCTTGAAAGAAATTGCTTGACCTAAAGATTTCCAAAGTATTACTTAAGCGTAATCTCGTTGGGAATCTTATCATCGGAATAATCAATATTCAATCTCAATAATTATTATTAACTATTATAATCCTATTTTATCATTTCTTATCATTATTATTATTTGTTATTGTTATTGAATTATTAATATTTCTTTATATTTATTATTTTATCTTTGTAATTAATTATTTTAATTTTTGTTTTTAATACATCCTATTTCATTTTTAGACTAAATATAAATCACTTGTTATCGAAAACCCTCTTTAGATCATCCATTAATCTGACGAGGCCTTGAGAGAACTTTTTAACCTAGAAATTCTCAAGAAAGTTACTTAAGCATAATTCTCTTGATATTTCATCATTGGAGTAATTCATATTCACATTCTTTGTTATTTTAATATTTAATTTTGGTTATTTTATTTATTTCCTTCCTTGTCTTGTCACCTACCAATATTATTTTTATTATATTATTACGAACCATTGATATCTTTTCTAATTTTGTAACTAATTGTTTTTATTATAATTTTATAATAAATTTGTTTTTAAAATGAATATAAATTATTTGTTATTGAAAATCCTATTTAGACCCTCCATTGAGCTGGTGAGGCCTTGAATAGAATTTTTCTCACCTCAAGATCTCTAAAGGTATTACTTAAACGTAGTCCTTTTAGAGTTCCGTCGTCGGATAATTTTTGTCAAAACTTAATCTAACGACTCATAATTGTTAAAATTTCTAAGATTATAAAGTAGTGAAAATTTTATTGTTTTAATATTTTATTAATATTCTATTTTTTTTAGTTACTTCATTAATAACGAAATTTTTATTATGTTTAATTTTAACTACTTAAATATGAATTTAATTTGGTTTAAACTAATTAGATCTAATTTTAAATCTCAATTTTATAAATCCAAATTTATACGTTTAACTTCCTAATGCAATTCCTAACATTAGCACAACTTTTCACAAATTTCCAAGTTTAGTTTAACTTCTTTGACTTAAATTACTTTAAACAACAAACAAGTAAATAAAGTATCGTAAGTATACTGACATACTTTTTGACTTAAGTCACTTTAAAGAGCAAACAAGTAAATAAAGAAATATGAGTACACGGACATGCTTTATGAAAATGGCACTGTTCCTCTTTCTTTCTTTGTCTCTGTTTCTTATTCCTCTTTCAACGCTCCTCGTGTTTTCTTTTGCAGGCAATGACTGAGTGTGGAGCGGCTTGATGGTGCGTATATGAGCAGCGATGGACACTGGTTGCGGTGTGATAATGAGCTTCAAACAGGGGCCAATTACAGGGGATAGTTTGAAGGCAGGGCACGGAGCAGGGGTGTGTAGTAGAGGAACTGTTCAGTAACGTACAGGCAGCAAGGATCAGACTTTTTCAAGTGACTTGGCAGCAAAACAGGTGAGTGTTGATCAGTGGCGTGGCAGAGATTGGTGCCGGCGTTAAAGGAAGAAGCTAGTGATGCAGAACCAGTGCAAGAGCGGTGGAAATGTATCGCACAACAACAACGTGAAGCTGCAGAGATAGAGATGAAGAGTAGGACGGCGTTGTGTCCAGTCACGGTGGGGACCAGTGGTTTAGATATGGCAGAAAAAGGCTTCTTTAGCTTTCTTTCTTTTTTGCTATCCGTTCTTTCTCCCCCCTTTTTGGTTGAACATTCGGGTTTTTATAGGAGGAGCGTGCTTGGCTGGCATAGATGGGATCAAAATGGGTCAATGCTCATGGGGAAGAGATGTTGAGCAGTGGCTGGCATCAATGCTCATGGGAAAGGGGTACTGAGCAGTGGTTGGCGTCAATGCTCATGGGAAAGGGGTACTGAGCAGTGGCTGGTGTCAATGCTCATGAGGAAGGGATCGGCCATGGATATGGGGAACAGTAACCCATTGAAAGTTGGTCAGATAAAATTAAGTAAAGGTAAAAATAAAAGTAAAATTAAAAATAAAGAAAATTAAAATAAAATAGAAAAGTAAAATAATAAAAGCATGCCCTTGGGCCCTGAAGGATTCGGGATTTTAAAATATCAAATGAACTCATTCAACTGAGCTTTTCAAACTTAATAGCCCAATTCTCGGTGTTTGGATAAACTTTGTAACACAGAATTTATCTCGTAAATCAAATTGTTCAAGTTATATTGGATTCCAACAAATTTATTCAGTTCATTTTAGAGAACAAGATTAGGCTATCAATCTCGAGCCTAACAGTTCAATTTTTTTAAATTAAAAAAATAAAAATAAATCCAGATCCATTTGTTGATCTGGACAAAATTAAGTGTCTACAGTTGCGCCTCTTTGCTCATTGCTGAAAATCAGGAATTGGGCAAAGATAATAGACCACAATTTTGTCCGGCTCTTGACTTACTTCTCTTTTGTTGATTGATCTTCTTTTTTCTTTTTTTCTTTTTTTTTTTTTACGAAATGCACTTGAATCTTTGAAAATCTTTATTGTTATTATTTTTAAAAAAAAAAAGCTCCTTCGATCAAGAAGGCCCTAAAAAAGTCTCGTCTTAAAAACACTCTTCTGACTAGGGAGGCCCTAAAACTTTAAAAATTCTCATCTTGAAAAGTGCTCCTTCGACGAGGGAGGCCCTAAAACTTTAAAATTATCGTCTTAAAAATGCTCCTTCGACCAGGGAGGCCCTGAAACTTTAAAAATTCTCGTCTTGAAAAGTGCTCCTCCGACCAGGGAGGCCCTGAAACTTAAAAAATTTTCATCTTGAAAAGTGCTCCTCCGACGAGGGAGGCCCTAAAACTTTAAAAATTATCATCTTAAAAATGCTCTTCCGACTAGGGAGGCTCTGAAACTTTAAAAATTCTCATCTTAAAAAGTGCTCCTCCGATGAGGGAGACCCTGAAAGTTTAAAATTATCGTCTTAAAAATGCTCCTCCGACCATGGAGGCCCTGAAACTTATAAATTATCGTCTTAAAAATGCTCCTCCGATGAGGGAGGCCCTGAAACTTAAAAAATTCTCGTCTTGAAAAGTGCTCATTCGACCAGGGAGGCCCTGAAACTTAAAAAATTCTCATCTTGAAAAGTGCTCCTCTGACGAGGGAGGCCCTGAAACTTAAAAAATTCTCATCTTGAAAATGCTCCTCCGACCAGGGAGGCTCTGAAACTTTAAAAATTCTTATCTTGAAAAGTGCTCGTCCGACGAGGGAGGCCCTGAAACTTTATAATTATCGTCTTAAAAATGCTCCTTCGACTAGGGAGGTCCTGAAACTTTAAAAATTCTCGTCTTGAAAAGTGCTCCTCTGACCAGGGAGGCCCTAAAACTTTAAAAATTATCATCTTGAAAATGCTCCTCCGACCAGGGAGGCTCTAAAACTCTAAAAAATCCTCATCTTGAAAAGTGCTCCTCCGACCAGGGAGGCCCTGAAACTTTAAAAATTCTCATCTCGTATAGTACTCTGAGGTTTTAAAGGTTTCACCGGATTAAAAATATTCTATTTGTTCATTTCTTCATCATTTTTTTCTTCTTTTCTTTCTTCTTTCTCTCTTTTTCTAAATGGATGAAATGCATGCAAAAAATAATTTCATCTTAATTGTGACAACAAAGGTTTCCAAAATCACCATTTTTCCTTTTCTTCTTACTCCATTTTTTGAATTGTTCGTGCTTTAAAGAAAACGATGGACTTTCTTCAATTTAAACCCTTATTCGAGCTTTAAATCATTGTTGTTGTTTTTTTTTCTTTCATACTTCCGTTATCTTCCTATTTCTTTTCTTTCTTTTATTTCCTTTTCCTTTCTGAGTAATGCAAGGATTTTCTTCTTTTAGTCATTGTATTGTCAATCATTTATAAGTCATCATTCTAGAATTATGATTCACAAAATGCACATCTCATATTTCCTCAATTCGAAATAAGAAGGTAAAATGAAGGTAAGTACAAAATAAGAAATGGTGTTTTATTAAGAGAATCATGACAATCTGGAAGTTTGAACAAAAGATAACTGTTTAAATAGGAAGTAAATATTCAGTGCTAAACATTTTGACAATTCTGATCAAATTAATCCATATTTCTTTTTCGAAGAACCTGCTCCATCGATTTATCTGATCTAGTAGAGTTCATCGGACTGAATATTTGCCCCATATACCATGAATTTCTCAATGCCGATCCATTCTTATTCCTAAGCCGCCTTTTCAGGTTTTCAATTTGAATCCTTTTTCTCTTTTCTTTTTTTTATTTTTTTCTTTTTCTTCTCTCTTTTTTTTCTTTTTTTTTGTTTCTTTTTCTTCTCCTTTTTTTAAGCATAATATTTCTTCACAACATCTGAGTTGACTGGATTTGGCAAGTCATCACCATCCATGTTTGCCAACATTAATGTGCCCCCAGAGAAAGATCTCTTCACCACATATGGGCCTTCCCAATTTGGTGCCCATTTTCCATGACTATCTGGTTGGTTTGGGAGAATTTTCTTTAAAACCAAATCCCCTTCTCGAAATTGCCTAAGCCAAACTTTTTTATCATGTGCTCTCATCATCCTCTTTTGATATAATTGGCCATGACAGAGTGCCGCTAACCTCTTCTCCTCAATAAGATTAAGCTGTTCATAGCGCACTTGCACCCACTCTACTTCTTCTAACCGCGTCTCCATTAAGATTCTTAAAGAAGGGATTTCTACCTCAATTGGTAACACAGCCTCCATCCCATATACTAGCGAGAATGGAGTGGCCCCAGTAGAAGTACGCATTGAGGTTCTATAGGCATGTAAGGCAAATGGCAACTTTTCATGCCAATCTTTATAGGTCTCTACCATCTTCTCTACTATCCTTTTGATGTTTTTGTTAGCAGCTTCCACTGCCCCATTCATCTTTGGATGATACCGTGCCGAATTATGATGCTTGATTTTGAATTAGGCACAAACTCCTTCTATCATCATGTTGTTCAAGTTGCGAGCATTGTCCGAAATGATCCTCCCAGGAAGCCCAAATAGACATATGATCTCCCTTTTTATAAACTTGCACACTACTGCTCGTGTTACACTAGCATATGATGTTGCTTCAACCCACTTGGTAAAATAATCAATCATTACGAAGATGAATCGATGTCCATTTGAAGCCTTTGGCGTGATGAGCTCGATTACATCCATGCCCCACATAGAGAAAGGCCATGGAGGTGCTAAGACATGAAGAGCATTTGGCGGGGCATGATTTTTATCAGCGTAAATTTGACACTTATGGCATTTTCGGACATAATTAATACAATCACTTTCCATTGTCGACCAATAGTAACCTGCCTCATAATTTGCCTTGCCATCATGTGACCACTAGCATGTGCTCCACAAGATCCTTCATGTACTTCTTCTAGTATCTGCTTGGATTCCGCTGTATTCACGCACCTTAGAAGCACATGATCCAATTTTTCTTGTACAGAACTTCTCCATCTAGAAAGAATCCTGCAGCCAGCCTCCTAATGATTCTTTTATCATTCTCTGATGCGTGTTCCGGGTATTGTTGATTCTTGATGTATTGCCAGATATCATGGTACCAAGGCTTCCCATCAACTTCTTCTTCGATACTAGCATAGTATGCTGGTGAACTCTTCATTTCCAACTTTATCGATCAAATTTCAGCATTAGCATCTAATTTGAACATGGTAGCTAAAGTAGCTAATGCATCTGTCATCTGGTTTTCCTCTTGAGGAAGATGTTCAAATTGGATACTTTTGAATTGATTAATCAAACCAACTATGTACTTCTGATATTGGACTAACTTTGGATCCTTTGTCTCCCATTCTCCTCACAGTTGATAGATGACTAGAGCCGAATCTCCATATACCTTTAACACATCAATCTTCTTTTCAATAGCAACTTGTAAGCCCATAACACATGCTTCATATTCGGCCACATTGTTTGTACATCTGAAATCCAACCTTGTCGTGATTGGATAATGGCTTCCTCTTGGGGCGATTAGGACCACCCCTATTCCATGTCCCAATGCATTAGATGCCCCATCGAAGAACATCTTCCATGATTTTTCAGTAGGCTCCTCTTCTACTCGGAACACAGCCATTAAATCCTCATCTGGAAAATCAAGCTTTATGGGTATATAATCATCTGCGACACGGTCTGCTAAAAACTTAGTGATCACACTCCCTTTTATGGACTTCTGAGATACATAAACAATATCATATTCTGAGAGCATAACCTGCCACCTTGCAATTCTCCCAGATAGAGATGGCTTCTCAAAGAGATACTTCAATGGGTCGAGCTTAGCAACCAGCCAAGTTGTATGATATAACATGTATTGTCTAAGCCTATGAGCTGTCCAAGCCAAAGCACAACACATCTTTTCTAACTGAGAATACTTGGCTTCATAATCAGTAAACTTCTTACTCAAGTAGTAGATGGCTTGTTCTTTCTTACCAGTCTCATCTCGTTATCCCAATATGCATCCCATTGAATTCTCGCAAACTGTCAAGTAGAGAATCAAGGGCTTACCAGGAACCGGTGGAACTAATATTGGAGGGTTCGATAAATACCTTTTCACTTGATCGAAAGCCTTTTGGCACTCCTCATTCCATTCTCCTCGGTCGTGCTTGCGAAGAAGCTTAAAGATGGGATCACATTTGAAAGTGAGCTGAGAAATGAAACGAGATATGTAATTCAGCCTCCCTAAGAAACCCTTTACTTCTTTTACTGTCTATGGAGGTGATAATTCTTGAATAGCACATATCTTATCAGGATCAATTTCTATGCCCTTTTCATTAACCACAAAGCCTATCAATTTCCCTGATTTTACCCCAAATATGCATTTCGTTGGATTTAATTTCAACTGATACTTCTTAATCTCTCAAATAACTTTTTAAGGTTAACCACATGATCTTCCCCTTCATGAGACTTTGCGATCATATCATCTACATACACCTCAATTTCTTTATGCATCATATCATGAAAAAAGGTTACCATCGCTCTCTGGTAAGTAGCTCTTGCATTTTTCAAACCAAAAGGCATAACCTTATAGTAGAATGTCCCCCATAACGTCATGAAAGTGGTCTTCTCCATATCCTCTTGAGCCATTTTGATTTGATTATAGCTCGAGAAACCATCCATGAACGAAAACATGGAGTGCTTTGCAGTATTGTCCACAAGAGTATCAATGTGAGAAGTGGAAAGTTATCTTTTGGGCTTGCCCTGTTTAAATCCCGATAATCCACACACATTCGTACTTTTCCATCTTTCTTAGGGACTGGGACTATGTTTGCTACCCATTCTGGGTATTTGGCTACTTCTAGAAAGCCTGCATCAAATTGTTTTTTTACTTCTTCTTTAATCTTCAGTAACATCTCAGGTTTCAAGCGCCTCAACTTCTGCTTTACTGGCTTGCATTTCGGCTTTAAAGGTAACTTGTGTTCCATAATGTCAGTGTCAAGTCCGGGCATATCTTGGTATGACCAAGCAAACACGTATGCATACTCACGGTGTAACTTTTCCAACCTTTTCCTTTCATCAAGTTGCAATGATGTACCAATTTTGATCTCCTTTCTATTGTCTAAATCTCCCAAATTGATCGTTTTAGTACTTTCCCAATAGGGCTCAATTAACTTATTTTCTTCTTCCGCTAATCTCACTAAATCATGAGGTACTGTATCATCTTCTGAAACTTCCACATTATCAGATTCGTCGATTTGAGCAATGTTTTCGAAATTGATTTCTAAGGCATTCTCATTATTATCATGATGTTTATTATTGAGATACCTGAAATAGGGGTGAAAAAAATATGGGTATTTGGTATTGACAAGCAATGAATGAGAACAAATCAAATGAGGAAAACAAATTTGCATTTCATTAATCATTTTTCAAAAGTTGACCCATACATGTGAAATACATTTAGTACCCTTGGGGTTAAATACAAAAGCTTTAACTTGCATTTTCAAAAAAGAAAAGAAAATAAAACATAAACAAGTGATTCCTTACTTTGAAAGAAAGCCATAGGAAACTCCACGATCTCCCAATTCTTCAGCTTTGTGCCTGGAGGAGTTGGGTACACAAAACGACTAGCCTTTTGATCTTCTGAAGTCTCTACACCAACCATGCAAACTGACTGATCAAAAAAGACTTCTCCAAAATGTTTTATGAGCTCTTCCACTTCATTCCCCATTGAGTCTGAGTGGATGCACTCGCCATAATGTATCATAGAGATAGGGAATGGCCAATTTTTCATAATCAAATTCATGCCCTTTTAGCCTTGCTATTCGTTTCTCTTTCTTTTCTTCCATCATCTTTATCCTATCCTTCCAGGTCGGCTCATACCCTAGCCCAAATCTGTCTTTATTTTCTCGAATGAACGGTGGCTTTTTAATCCCTTGTAAGTTTCTTCCTAATACAACCCCAGGATGCCAGCCTTTATTTAATGTTTGCCTTATCACCATTTTTGTGGCTGATGATAGACAAGGAGTGTACAACTTAGACCCTTCACCTACATAAGTTTCATTGACAAATTCAAAGGATCGGTACGAGCCGTCCAACACATCCTCCATTGCTTTGACATATGGGGTATTGGGAGATTGTGTGACAAAAATGTCTTCTTCCCCAGCAACAAAGACTTGTTGATTTTCTAAGAAGAATTTCACCTTTTGATGAAGAGTAGATGGGACCGCTCTTGCCATGTAAATCCATGGTCTCCCCAATAGGCAGCTATATGAAGGCGTGATATCCATGACTTGGAACTGTATATTGAAGGTGCCTGGACCAATTTGTATTGGTATTTCTATATCGCTGATCACATCTTGGCGAGCCCCGTCGAAGGCCTTGACTACCATATTGCTATTCTTCATGTGCGATTGGTCCACGGGCAACCTTAACAATGTGGACATGGGCATTACATTAAGAGCAGAGCCGTTATCGATAAGAACATTGCTGATTATATGACTCTTGCACCTGGTCGTAATATGAAGGGCCTTAGTACTACCACGCCCATCTGCGGGGATCTCATCATCGCTAAAAGATATGTAATTTGGAGCCATCAAATTTCCCACCAAATGATCCATACTATCTACTGATATATCATGATCCACATACGACTGGTTTAACACTTTCAACAAAGCATTTCGATGTGATTCAGAATTCAAGAGTAGTGATAAAATTGAAATTCGTGCTGGCATCTTGTTTAGCTGTTCAACCACACTATATTCACTATGTTTGATCAGCTTCAAAAATTTGCATGCATCCTTTTCTGTTACAGGCTTTTGATACTCATCATCTTACACATCAACCGGATTAGCCTTGTCCCCCTCAACAATATCTTCTTTAGCCTTCTCTTTCCTAGCCTTTGCTAACATCTCAGGAGTATAACAACGTCCACTTCGTGTCATTCCCCTAACCCCTGTGATATTTGCGGCATCAAAGCTGCTTTAAGATGACTCCTTTTCGCCTTTAATCACCACATCACAATCGTAATTCCACGGTACTGCTTTGTCATCTTTATATGGAAATGGAGTGGGAACTCTAATTATGAAAGGAGTTGGTTTTGCACTCACAGGACCGCACTTCTGGTTAACAAAAATTGTCAACGGCTTTGGTTTTGACTCATCATCAATCATATTAATTGTATTCTCTTCTTCTCCCTCCCAAAACTCAACTTGGGACGAATTCATTAATTCTTGTAGTTTGCGATGAAAACTCTTGCACATTTGGATAGAATGTCCTCTAGCACTGTTGTGGTACTTGCAGATCAAGCTAGGGTCGTGGATATCTTGACAAATGTTTGGAGTCAGAGTTATCGAGTGCAACATATCCGCTTTTACCAATGCATCAAAAACCCAACCCAACGGGGTTTTTACTTCAGCAACAAACCTTTTGATACACCTCTTTCTTTCTTCACTCACCGCATTAATTGTTGCTCCACCATGGTTTAGCAACGGGTTCCCATTTATAGCCGGTTCTCCCTTGGCTTCAAAGCTTAAAAGTCCTACTCTAATCAATCCTTGCACCTTATACTTCAACCCTAAGCAGTTTTCTATAGAGCGACCTATATTATCATTGTGGTATGCACACTTAGCATTCGGGTCATACCACTTGGGATAAGGAGGCCTTAGGGGTTCTATGTATACGGGCGCAATTAGGCAATTTTGAAGTAAACAAGGATACAGCTTCGTGTAAGTCATTGGGATTGGTTCAATCGGTGTTCTTTCTTGGTTATTACGCACCCGTTTTTGATTATTCCCTTGGTTTATGGTTGGAGTGGTAGGCTGAATCGGCATGGGAACTTGTGGACGGAAAGTAGGTTGTACATTTGTTCGAGGATTTGATTGATATGGATAAGGTGAGACATAATTGATAGCAGGTGGGTACAATTGATTTGGGACATAGGGACGATGGTGGGTATGACCTCCATAAGATTATGCCTAGACATCTCCCTCTTTCTTCTTAGGGAGCCCACTCCTCTTCACCTCTGTGACCTCAATCCTACCATTTTTTATGGCATTTTCTATAATTTCCCTAGAAAGCACCATATCAGCAAAGTTCTTACTGATGTTTCCAATCATCTTTTCATAATAAGGGGCTTTGAGAGTGTTCAAGAATAAAATTGTCAACTCTTTCTCTATCAAAGGAGGTTGAACTTCGGCAGCTATGTCTCTCCACCTCTGAGCGTATTCTTTGAAAGTCTCATTATTCCTTTTTTCCATGCTCTGGAGGGAAATGCGATCCGGTGCCATATCAGTTACATGGTAATATTGAGCAATGAATGCCCTTGCTAAGTCCTTCCAAGAGTGGATACGATTTCTATCTAGTTGAACATACCACCTAGCAGCTAACCCTGTAAGACTATCTTGGAAGCAATGAATTAACAACTTTTCATTACGGGCATAGCCTGCCATCGTCCTGCAAAACATTGTGATAAGGGCCGATGGACATTTAGTTCGATCATACTTTTCAAATTCAGGAACTTTGAATTTTGACAGTAATACCAAATCCGGAACCAAACTCAACTCCTCTACATCAAAGCTTCCATAAATATCGGTTCCTTCAATAGCCCTTAACCTCTCTTCTAGCATATCATACTTATGCTGTACACCCAGGCTAGTATTTGGTTCAACCACTTCTCTTCTCAAATTTTCTTGTTCAGTAGGGTCATCCAAATTTGGAATAAATATGGCATCAACAGGGCATGACCCTACTTTAGTACTAGGTTGGCCTTGGTGAGGTTATGGATTCATGGCACGAATTGGTTCTCCCGTTAGGGACGCTACTTGGCGAGGAATTCTCTGAGATGTTTAAACATAAGGGGGAGTATATCCTGGTGGGTATGTTGGGTCTTCCCCTTGAGGTTCTTCCTTCGCATTGATATCCTGAGCAACTCCTTTTCCTTTTGCCATGCTCATCATTAGTTCCATCATTTTAGCCATTTGTTCTCGAGACACTTCTTGGGCCCTTATGATTTCTTGTTGTACCCTTTCCATTCTCTCCATCCGTGCTAATTGTTCGTCTTCCATTGCTTTAGCTTGCAAACGGGTACGATATGGATTATTTGCAAGGGCTATTGTGTACCTTTTATACCATAATTAAGATAAAAATTATTTTCATGCAATGCCCCCTTTTAAAAAAAATTAAAAAACTTTAATAAAATGATTATTTCATAAAAAAAATGAAAAAGAAACACTTGTTCAATAACAACCATTTGATAACATTGAAACTTCATTACATCCATGGAGAAAACCTAAGGCTTCCACCTAAAACTCTTAATCATATTATAATGGCTCTGCACTTCCTCTAGTAACTGATGCAGACTCTCTCCATGATCCGTAATTGGGTTGATCCCTGGTTTCAATTCGTTTATCCAATCTGCAATCTCTCTTGCTCTATGGGCAATGAAATCAACTCGATCAAACATAGTCAATAGGAGTTGCGAATCTCGTGCTTTCTTTAACATGGTGTTTTCGCTCCTTAAGGTATTCATTTCAGTTGCCACATCTTTTAAGTCCTGCCAATACCCTTGAGCTCTGGTGAGTGCACCTCGCAATTGCACTTATATGCGTATGATCTCCCTTTGAAGTTCTTCATATTTTAGCTCCCTCTTTTGTGCTTCCTCCTTGAGTTGCTCATTTTCTTTCTTCAGTCGGCTACTCTCAGACCTCAAAAGCTTTTTCTTCAAATCACTAATCTGATCATTCAACACATTCTTCTCTTGATGAACCCTCAAATAAGCTTCCTCTTGACATGCTAATTTTCCTTCTATTTCCATTTTCAATCTTTTGTTGTCATATTCCAACTTCTTGTTTTCTTCTTCAAGCCTCCTTCTAGCAATCTCTAAGTCTATCATGGGGTCTCATGCAATCGTTTCTGAAGTAGCCTCATAATCTTCTGGTGGGAGCTTGATATCTTTGACTCTTCTTGTGTGCCATACTGAGTACTTTGGAGTTACCTTTTCAATAAAGATTCCTTGGTTCACCCTTAGGGTGGTTTTCCATGCTTTGACATCTTCCTCTATCTTCTTCAAAGTTCCTTCTTCAATACAAGTATATTCCCATTGGTTAAGGCCATAAGTCATTGGGATGAACTGCTCATAACCAAGTTGCCTACGCACCATGAGAGGAGCATATGTAACAGTTCCCCATATGCCTAAAAGGATTACCCATGATTGGCCTCCACAACTGTATAACATCGACTGCCACGACATCCATGGTGCCACCCACACTACATCTTGGTGAGTGATCTTTCGTAGAAATGACACCCATTCCCCTTTTGTCTTAGGCTTAGGCCATTTACTTACACAAAACTCCCTGATAGGAATTTTACTACTAAGAAAAGCAGACCGAAATTCAGGTTTCTCACATCGGAAGTGGCTTTTCATCCAAATATACAACAGTGGCAAGCAGCCTATGTAACGTCCTCCCCCAGTTCGACGACAGTAGTTTAAAGACATAATTGTCTTGGCCAAGATGGCTGGAACCACAACCACTTTATGATCAATTTGCTTGATGAAATCCACCAATGCGACCTCGATGTATTGTAAGGACTTGGGGAAGATAACCAACCCATATATTGCCAAAGCCATTATTTTTATGCCATAGTCGTCTTCTCGATGTTTGTTGAGGCAACTTAGCAAAAACTCTGAAGATATATAAGAACATTTTCCTTTATTCTTTATCTGACAATCAATCTCCTGCACATCAGTACATGTCATGATGGCTAATTTCTTGCGATAACTCACTTTCTTCCTTCGCCAATAAATCTTATCAAACTCTTCAGGGTCGAATCGGAGCAAGACTGAATATTCTTCTATGGTAGGCACCATGTCTACCTCATTAAACACGAAGCACCTATATGAGGGATCCCAAAAGTGTATCATGGCTCTAATTAGGTTTATGTCCACGGGTACAATCATAAGTCGTGCTATATCCTCGTATTTCTCCTGAAAGGCCTCTCTCCTGGTTCCATCCCAACCTTTCCAAATACTAAGCAATTGACCAAATTCATTTTGCTTGAGATCGATATGAGCCTTTTCCGGAAGTTCTGAGACGTAGCCTATGGGTAGACAATCACCATTCTTACGTTGTTCTTCTTCAGACATAGCTTTCACTTTAACAGATGACTCATAGACCAAGGGCTTGGTTTGAGATATCTTCTCCATGGATGTAATGAGTCCCAACCCTATCATCAATTGTTATGAGATGAAAACATGGTGATGCGGTAAAAAGAGATAAAGAAGAAAGTTTTATAATAAGGTTTGTTCCTTCATGTGTCCTACAATTGGTTTTTCTCTATAGTACGAGTTGACCTGGTTCTATCTTAAGTTGGGCTTCTTAAGTTTTCTTTACGTGCAAGGCTTGAAAAATTTGAAGTTCTAAAAGTTCTCAAACTGCTCCTCACTGTCGTCCATATGGACTAGTAAGGCACCCAATCCTCACCCATTACAAGTTACAAATGAAATGGTTCAATTTGAGTGGGAGTATTTCGCTAGCCATTGCGGAGGTATTACCTCACGAGAGCGTAGGTACTATACTCCCTCCTAGAAGGGATAAAGCTCGGGTCGAGGGCTAATGCATGTAGTGCAAGTGATATGTGTGCATGAAGGAACAATTTTTATTATTGTCAAGAAATTAATATCCCTAAGATAAACATAAGATAACCTAAAACTATCTGTTGGCCTAACTCTCAAAGTCCCCAGTGGAGTCGCCAAGCTGTCAGCACGTATTAAGTTTTAAAGAAAACCTAATAGCTAGACACAAAATCTATGGGAGTCGCCACCAACCATTCTACTAGGTGTGATTGGTCACCTATTCAAACTATGGATAAGAACTGGTCTGCATCTCAAATTTAGGGTTCGGAGTACGGTTACGTGTGAGAAAGGATTAGCACCCTCACAACGCCCATCCTAAAATGGTACCAACTGGCTTTAGGTTATCTCAAATTTGCCTTAGTTAATCTTAAGTTCAATAATTAAATATTGGAAAATATTTCTAAGCATCCTCCATTAAGCTGGTCGGACAACTTAAAAAATTCTCCTCACCTCAAGAGTATTCAAGTAGTACTATGTGACTTGCTTGAAGAGGCTTTGTCGTCGGATTCATTTTAATATTTTATGAAATATCCTAACGTTGACTCCTTCTATCTAATTTATTCTTATTCTTATATTGTTTTTATTATTTTTATTTTTTTTCTATTATTTTATTAATGTTTAATTTTGTTAATTTATTTTATTAAAAAATGAATATGAATTATTTTTCTCAAAAATTCCTTTTAGATCTTCCATTAAGCTGGTAAGATCTTGAAAGAAATTGGTTGACCTAAAGATTTTCAAAGTATTACTTAAGCGTAATCTCTTTTGGAATCTTATCATCGGAATAATCAATATTCAATCTCAATAATTATTATTAACTATTATAATCCTATTTTATCATTTATTATCATTATTATTATTATTATTATTATTTATTGTTATTGAATTATTAATATTTGTTTATATTTATTATTTTATCTTTGTAATTAATTATTTTAATTTTTGTTTTTAATACATCTTACTTCATTTTTAGACTGAATATAAATCACTTGTTATCGAAAACCCTCTTTAGACCATCCATTCAGCTGGCGAGGCCTTGAGAGAACTTTTTAACCTAGAAATTCTCAAGAAAGTTACTTAAGCATAATTCTCTTGATATTTCATCATTGGAGTAATTCATATTCACATTCTTTGTTATTTTAATATTTAATTTTGGTTATTTTATTTATTTCCTTCCTTGTCTTGTCACCTACTAATATTATTTTTATTATATTATTACGAACCATTGATATCTTTTCTAATTTTGTAACTAATTGTTTTTATTGTAATTTTATAATAAATTTATTTTTAAAATGAATATAAATTATTTGTTATTGAAAATCCTATTTAGACCCTCCATTGAGCTGGTGAGGCCTTGAATAGAATTTTTCTCACCTCAAGATCTCTAAAGGTATTACTTAAGCGTAGCCCTTTTAGAGTTCCGTTGTCGGATAATTTTTATCAAAACTTAATCTAATGACTCATAATTGTTAAAATTTCTAAGACTATAAAGTAGTGGAAATTTTATTGATTTAATATTTTATTAATATTCTATTTTTTTAATTACTTCATTAATAATGGATTTTTATTATTTTTAATTTTAACTACTTAAATACGAATTTAATTTAGTTTAAACTAATTAGATCTAATTTTAAACCTCAATTTTATAAATCCAAATTTATACGTTTAACTTCCTGATGCAATTCCTAACATTAGCATTACTTTTCACAAATTTCCAAGTTTAGTTTAACTTACTTTGACTTAAATTACTTTAAACAACAAACAAGTAAATAAAGTATCATAAGTATACTGACATACTTTTTGACTTAAGTCACTTTAAAGAGCAAACAAGTAAATAAAGAAATATGAGTACATGGACATACTTTATGAAAATGGCACTGTTCCTCTTTCTTTCTTTGTCTCTGTTTCTTATTCCTCTTTCAACGCTCCTCGTGTTTTCTTTTGCAGGCAACGGCTGAGTGTGGAGCGACTTGATGGTGCGTATAGGAGCAGCGATGGACACTGGTTACGGTGTGATAATGAGCTTCAGACAGGAGTCAATTACAGGGGATAGTTTGAAGGCAGGGCACGAAGCAGGGGCTGTGTAGTAGAGGAACTGTTCGGTAACGTACAGGTAGCAAGGATCAGACTTGTTCAAGTGACTTGGCAGCAAAATAGGTGAGTGTTGATCAGTGGTGTGGCAGAGATTGGTGCCGGCGTTGAAGCAAGAAGCTGGTGATGCAGAACCAGTGCAAGAGCGGTGGAAATGTATCGCACAACAACAACGTGAAGCTACAGAGATGGAGATGAAGAGTAGGACGGCGTTGTGTCCAGTCACAGTGGGGACCAGTGGTTTAGATATGGTAGAAAAAAGCTTCTTGAGCTTTCTTTCTTTTTTGCTATCCATTCTTTCTCCCCCCTTTTTGGTTGAACAGTCGGGTTTTTATAGAAGGAGCGTGCTTGGCTGGCATAGATGGGGTCAGAATGGGTCAATGCTCATGGGGAAGAAACGCTGAGCAGTGGCTGGCATCAATGCTCATGGGAAAGGGGTACTGAGTAGTGGTTGGCGTCAATGCTCATGGGAAAGGGGTACTGAGCAGTGGCTGGTGTCAATGCTCGTGGGGAAGGGATCGGCCATGGATATGGGGAACAGTAACCCATTGAAAGTTGGTCAGATAAAATTAAGTAAAGGTAAAAATAAAAGTAAAATTAAAAATAAAGAAAATTAAAATAAAATAGAAAATTAAAATAATACAAGCATGCCTTTGGGCCCTGAAGGATTCGGAATTTTAAAATATCAAATGAACTTATTCAACTGGGCTTTTCAAACTTAATAGCCCAATTCTCGGTGTTTGGATAAAATTTGTAACACAGAATTTATCTCTTAAATCATATTGTTCAAGTTATATTGGATTCCAACAAATTTATTCAATTCATTTTAGAGAACAAGATTAGGCTATCAATCTCGAGCCTAACAGTTCAATTTTTTTTAAATTAAAAAAATAAAAATAAATCCAGATCCATTTGTTGACCTGGACAAAATTGAGTGTCTACACTTTGCTTCCAAGTTTTTTCTTTTTGATTCCAAACCCATTGAGTAAGGAAGTCAAGATATTTTAAGTTTCGAGCATGTGGATAAATTTTGTTTGCTTCTATCCATTCTGTAAACATGGTTCTATCTAGCAATGGTTGGTGGAGTATAACAAACAAATCTGAATTTTCCTGGAAAGTAATATTATGTTGATTTGAGAGGTGCACAGGTAGACAGATAACTGAAGGATCTCTATAATGAACATCAAAGCCATATATCCTCCAGCAAGCTTCATGAGATGATATATATCTACAATTGTCATATCCTGTATATACAGTATTACACACTTTTCCACACACTTTATATGGTTGGGTTGTCTGTGATGCCTTACCTTTCTTTTTCTTTACACCGTAATCATTTAAAAACGGTAATTTATAACTAAGGAAATATTTACATATTGAGAATTTATTCATCACTTACATCTCTTGTTTAATTCGCAACATTGTAGTACTATAAAACATGTATGAACATATAAAATAAGTGATTATACCTCCATGATATAAGCTCACTGCCTCGGGGCACTAAATGCGCAGCCAACAATCCCCGGATGCTAATGACACAATCATTGGAAATACTCTGTAGATGTTAAAATAAAAGGGTGAGAAAACCACGGCTCAGTAAGAGAATTGTATGTAAAACTAGATATTCCGAAATTTATATACAATAAAAATCCTTGTTTTCCTATAATTGCTTTAAGAATCGAATTGGGAAGGATACTATAGTCGACTAGGGATCCAGATGGAGTAAGGAAGATATTTTGAAATACTTGCCTTGTCACGAAGCCTAGAAGCGACTATAGGGAGTAAATATTGTTATTGAGATCAATCGTTTTCCATATCATTTCATATCCTTTTCAAAATAATGCTTTTATAAAATAAAGGCATTTAAATAAAATAAATTAATACTTATATATTCTTTAAAAAGAATATTAGTTTAAATATCTCATAATTCTCCTTTAACTCATTTCACATGTCACTGTATAAATCATAAATAATACAATACTCTATGTAGTACAGTAAACTGTTTGAAAACATTTTTTTCCTTTTTCTGTAAAAACATAGTCATATGCTTTTGCATTTAAACACACTTTCCATATCACATATCATTTCATATCTCATAAAAGTGCAGACTAAAGCATCACCCATTATATATCATGCTAGAGAGAAAGTACCCCGTAGTGCAATAATAACCATGTCAGATTTATGGCCATAGTCTAGGGTAATCCTTAGTCAAACACTAATCAGGTGTTGACCGAGACTGAATACATATCACATGTCACATATCACATATCACATATCACATATCCGCATGATATGAGGCCTAGCAGTCTCAAAACAGTATTTTCATAATCATATCACCTTTATGGAAATAAATAAGGTTGTAATTCTTTAATCAGTCCATAAATGATTTTATTAAATCATAAAGTGAATATTTATGGAAAATAATTTATAAAATATTCACTTTTCATTTTTTTTCATCTTATAAACCATATCATATGATGTAAAACATGTAAGAGAATTATTCTGTATTCTCACTTTCAGTAAAATTGGTAACATGAATATTTAAACAATATTTTTAGGTATATTCATGTTTTATGAAAGATAATAAATTTCTCATTTTCAAGGCTAAGAAATTAGCAAATCATGTAATTAAATATTTTCTAATATTTTTAGAAAATATTCTAGAAATTTTTAGTAGTATAACGGCTTCTATTATCCTAGCCCTCCTGCAATTTAAACATAGTTCCAATTTTTACCTACAGCCTCAATTCCACATATTTCCATGCAACTCGTTTCAAGAATATTCATAATAAATTATTTGCATAATAAATATGCATTCGAAATATCGTTATAGCTTACATATGCATCCCTTACCTGTGTAGCGTATTCGGTCTTTTTATGCGCATCACATGAAATCCGTTAATCCCGGGCTGCAGATAATTCCACCAAAATTATTAGCTTAATAAATACTTATATTTAAGCTATTGTTCATGTCTATATGTGGCCACATTATATACTGCAAATATTTTTGCCGTATCATTTTTACTGATAGTATAACGTAACTTCTTCGTTTTGCGTCGAATTTTAAATCCGAACATACCGGCAGATTCTTTGTAATTCCTACTATCTAAAGCTACTCTCAAATCATCAAAAACTAACCACGGATCCTAGTCCCCTTTATCAGGCCGAATCCTTCTTTAAAATTCATTCTTTTCAAATTTATTTCCACCAACAAGTTCTTCAACCTTTATATTTTATTCACTAATTCTCAACTCATAAAAATTCATGTTGAATCCCATTACCCAATTTAATCCATACTCTCCTTCTTATATATAATTTATTTTCTTTCTAATTTACTTCCACTAACACCCTTATTAATTTTGCTATAGTATCCCTTATTCATTAACCATTAAAATTCAATATTTCATATTATGAAATACATTCCCATTAACCTCTAAAATAATTCATTCTTCTCCCACCTTCAATTCCATGAATAATTTAATTAACCTTTTAACAATTATTCTTTAACTATTAAGTCACAAAATTCACTCATTCATCTTTTGCTTTATACCTTACCTAAATTTCTTATGATCTCTTTATTTTTCTTCCATTTCTTTCTCAATTTATTTAGGAGTTATTTTCTACTTCCTTTATATATTTATTTTATTTACATATTACATCAAAATTACACAATTTTTGCTGTTCAAACAGCCATGACCGTATGTCTCTATAGTCTCCTTTTTGTTGATTATTTCATGAATTATTTCTTCACCCAACTCCTCTTTTCTTTCAATTTTTAATTTAACAAATAATCATTATTAAAATTTATATTAATATTTTCCTGTTTTCCTTTCTTTTTCTTTTCTTTTCTGATTTTTCTTTGTTATGGCCGGCAACAGTCCACATTTTTCTTTCTTTATTCCAGCCGCATGGTCTCTGTAGCTATATCTTTCTTGTATTTCATTTATTCTCTTTTCAATCTAACTTATAAGTATCTTCTATTTCACTAGGTACATCTATCATATAACTTCAACATCATAAAATTTCCTCACAATTTTTCAGCCAAGTCATGATCGAATGGTATCATCCCCTTCACGCCACTTTGTTGCACTTTACTGTTTTGTAATTCACCCATACAACCAAGTTCCAATCAGGTTTATTTCATAACCCACAACTAATTCCTTCCTAAAACTCATTAAATTTACAATAATTTCTTTAATCCAACACCATGGCCAAACACCCAAAGAACTCTCTAACACATTTTTATTTCAATCATAGTAACAAACACCATCTGCTCATCTCATATTCACATAAACACTAAGCAAGATCAATTGAAACTATTTATTTTCTTATTACCTGTAGAAGACCGAATCTGCCAGCAGCAGGGGAGGTTACTTCCGTTTTGTTTTGGCTGGAAGATAGGGTTGGTTAGGGAGCTCATATGGTGAGGAATCATTTTTATGAAGAGACCTAAGTTAAAGGATAAAGAAGAGATAGGGTTTTCCTAGGTAGAACACAAAAATACTTAGGACAAGGATGAAGAAGACGTTGGCTGAAGGGGGAGGAAGACTACTGCTGCAAACAGACTTTCTTAGCTAAATAATACAGATTTTTAACTAAATTTAATATCAATTTCATGTACAAAATCAGCCATGTGTCTATATTATTATTTACACCTTAAAATTCAATATTTACTAATCTACCACAACCAACATCTTAATATTTTATAGTTTCAGATTTTAATTCCTATTTTTATTAAATTATATTTATTTAAGTAATTTTTTGGGTCAAATATCAACTTGTTTAACCATCTCTTATATAAATGATCATTTTACCCTTAGTTATAGAGATCTTAGATAAAAGTGCCCTTAAGCTTATGTAAATTCTCTAACTATACAATTGAATTCCAAAAATTCACATTTCATCACCAAAAATTCTTATTGGGTGTATTTTGAAGAATCATAGTGGTTTCTTCGATGCGTGGTTCACCGATTGCATGAAATTACGATTTTATCCTTAGTGGACCACTAACGAAAATTTTCGATTAAACCACTGATTCGATAATTCTTATGGCACTATCTTACTCTCCTTTTCATATAAAATATCATGATATTTTTCCTTTATGCCAAATCTTTTTAGTTTAGGCACAATTTACGAAAATACCCTCGAGACGTATCCATCATTTTCTAATTTGTTTTCTACACTTCACAAAAATTCAAAATAATTAAAAATAATAATATAATTAAATGATCTTAAACCTTAAGATCATCATATTATATTTGTTACACCACTTTACACTTTATTATTGGTCTCAAGCCTAACAGAACACATTAAAAATAAGTAGAGCCCACATACACTTTCACTTATAATCACATAATACAGTGCAGTAGAAACGGGTCTCACAACAATCAAGAAATTGCTTGATTTCATCAATTTGATCCATGCTTGTTTGATGGTTGTTTGAATTTGCAGTAGAAGTTTCTTCAATCACAGCTCTTGCTTTGTCAGGCCCTTTGTTTACATACTTGAACAAATATTTGATGGATTTGCTTTTTGCACAAATTTCAACATTGATATGAGCTTGGTGCCTTACAAGTAAGTCAGTGTTATAAGAAACAACATATCTTGAATCAAAAGAGACACCACTCCTTTCAACAACCATTGTATTTGTCAAAGGCGATCTCCAGCTATAAGTGACAATCAAATCTTCACCCCCAATAGTATGTAATCCATATGGTTTGGAAAGAACTTTGAGCATCTCCCATCTTTCATGCATGGAGAATGAATATGCATAGGTCCACATGGTCCATGTATCATAAAGTTCGAAAACAGCTTCATATGCAACATGAACTTCATTTTTATCAGGTATTTCGGCAGATATGATTTTATCAATATCTCCGGTGTAGAAGGCTTGTGTAGACACCCTATTTTGTCCGGGGTCTTAATTTGTAAAAATAATTAATTTAACAATTTAGAATTAGGTTAAAATTAAATTAGTATTTTTAAGATTAGAATTAACACTAAAATTAGGATTTAGGAAGAATTAATAAATAAAATAAGAAAAACAAAAAATGAAATAAGAAATGAAAAAATAAAAATAAAACTAAGTTTAGGATTAGGATAATTATTTTTTTTGGATTAATATTAAATTTGGTAGAGTTAGATTAGGATTAAAATAAGAATTAGATAAATAAAGTATTAAAAATAAGAGATAATTATAAGAATAAATATAGTTGTATTATGACTCTACCAAATTTGTGGCTATAAAAGGGGATTAATGCTTATGACTAAGGGGACCAGAGCCTTTCACCAAGCATCTTCATCACACATCTGTGCCAACATCATCACCTCTACGCCACCACTTTGTATCGACAATTTCCTATTGCAACCACCTTGCATCGCGTGAACTACTGTGCCAGCTACAGACTGATACTTCATCATCGAAATTGCTGCTCTATTCCTCATCACGCCTCTGCTGCGACGCGTTTGCCTGCTGTCTCACCGTCTCTCTACTGCTACCCGACACCATCTGTCTCGCTTCCAGCCGCTGCCCCTGGTCCGCATGAGCCTTGCTTTTCCCCCACTGCCACTCTCGCTCATTAACATAGCCTTGTCTTACGTTGTTGGCTGTTGAGAAAGAAAGGAAAGAGGGAGTTTAGGGAAGAATAAAAAACAAAGCCAATAAAGCTCGGTTACTTCTCTCTTCCAGGTTCCTTAACTTTCTTTCTTTAATTGTTTATTTAATTAACTAATGTTTAATCAATTCAAAATATTATGTGGTATAATAACTAATTAGTATTTTATTAGTATTTGTGTGTTAATGATTTGCAAGTGATTGAATGAATTGACAAATTAATATTAGTTTAGTAATTTGATAATTTGATTTTTTTTGTACATTAAATTATGGATTATTAATTTGATTTGATAATTACTGCTTCATTTAATTTGTATGCTAATTGATTTGAATTAGTTAATGACTTGTATATTTAATTAGAGTAATTTGCATGATAAATATGATCAAGATTTAATTAGATGATATAAATAAAGTTATAAATAAAGAAGATGAATTATTCCGACGATGGAATTCTAAAGGGACTGCGCTTGAGTAGTGCTTTTAGATATCTTGAGGTGAGGGAAGTCCTCTTAAGTCTCACCAGCTTGATGGAAGATTTGAGAGGATATTTTCAATATTTAATAATTCATCGTTAAAATTAAAATAAAATTAAAGTTAATAAATTTAAATTAAAATAATTAATAGAACAAAAATAAGATAAATATACGATTAAAAAATTAAGTAATGTTAAATAACTTGGATAAATGTGAATTAATCCGATGATGGAATTTAAAAGAAAATTGCGCTTGAGTAGTTTTCTTTAAAATTCCTAGGTGAGGAGATTTCTTCCAAGGTCTCACCAGCTGGATGGAAGGTCTAGAGGAAATTTTCAATATTAAATAATTCATATTTATAAAAAGTAAAATAAAAATAATTATAAGATTAAAAATAGAAAAACAATTAATAATTTTTATAAATTGGGATAGGAGTCAAAAATAAGTATTTCATAATATAGTTAAATTATCCGACGACGGAGCCTCTTCAAGAAAGGCGATTGGTCCTACTTGAATACTCTTGAGGTGAGAAGAACTTTTAAGTTGTCCAACCAGCTTGATGGAGGAGACTTAGAAGATTTTTCAATATTTAATCATATCGAAATTAAAGCAAACATATAGGCAAAATTAAGATAACTTTAGACTATTTGGTACCATCTTAAGATGGGCGTTGTAGGGGTGCTAATCCTTCCCCACACTTAACCGTACTCCTAAACTTTAGAATTTTTTAGTGTAGACCAAGCCTTATCTTTAGACAAGAATAGGTGACCAATCACACCTAGGATTGAATGGTTGGTGGCGACTCCTTGATTTTAAAGTCTAGCGGTTAGGTTCAAAGACCTAGACGTTATGACAGTTTGGCGACTCCACCGGGGATCATTTAGAGAGTCAGGCCATTAGATAGTTTAAGTTTATCAAATTTTGCCTAAAAAGCTTGAAATTGCATGAAATATCAAATACACACACTTCACTTGCATGAGCATGCATTAGCCCTCGACCCGGGCTTGTCCTTTTTAGGAGGGAGTGTAGTACCTTTGCCTTCGTGAGGTGGTAACCTCCACATAAGCCAGACTCCCACTCAAATTGAACCTTTCCATTTGTAGCCTATCATGGGTGAGGATTGGGTGCCTTACTAGTCCTGTGTGGATGATAGTGAGGAGCAATTTGGGAACCTTTAGAACCTTGAATTATCCAAACCCAGCATGTAATGGAACATAAGGCTTAGCCTTAAGGTAGAACCATACTAGATTGAAGTGTAGACTCAAACCTAAGATAGGACACATGAAGGAATAAGTTTTACTTCCTCCTTTTACATTATTTTGACAAAAAAAAAAAGAAAAATCAAAAAAATATAGTTTTTCTTTCTTTCATTTTTCAAAAAAAAAAAGGAGTTTGTATGTATCATTGAGTTATCTATAGTTGTGTTGATTTTGCATCACATAACAACTCATTCACATAACTTTGCACTTGTCTTATCAGGAGCATGAACATACTTTTGATTGTGAAGAGAGATTGGTAGACCTAAGTGCATTCCATGTGCGTTCATTTTTGTACATAAACATATCACCACATGAAATAATTTCAACTTAATTGTGGCAATCAAGGTATCAAAATTGCATCCACTAGATGATCTGCCCTACACAGATATCATACAAGGTATTAAGCACGCATAATGGAAGAGGATCAAAATATTAGGATAGAAAAGTTGGAAAGGGAAAATACAGAGATAAGGGGGCAATTGAGTGAAATTACCCAGTTGTTGAAAGCCATTATTAAAGGAAAGGAGAATATGGGTAATCAAGAGGAGTCTATCCAAGAAACTCAACAAAGCATGCGAGACAACCCTGTTTTTGTCCCTGAAGGAAGTACTGTCAAAGCCCCAATGCCTTTATAGGTGCAAGGAGGAACTCTTCAAGGAAATTCACCAACACAAGCTCAAAACTCAGTCGAAGTACCAAATTTAGATGACCCTAAAGAGTTGGAAAAGCTAAGACATAAGGAGAAAGATGGTGATACTAAAACTCAACTGAGCTTGATAGAGGAAAGACTAAGTGCCGTAGAAGGAGTTGACTATTTTGGACCAGTTGGTGCTGAAAGGTTGTGCTTGGTTCCTGGTGTGGTACTTGCACCAAAATTCAAGGTGCCTGAATTTGAAAAGTTCAATGGAACTTCGTGCCCCAAAGACCATATTACCATGTACTGTAGAAAGATGGCAGCATATGCATGGGATGACAAGCTACTAATTCATGTTTTTCAAGATAGCTTAACTGGGTCAGCTGCTAAATGGTACAATCAATTGGAAAGGAGTAAAGTTTCTTCTTGGTCTGAGTTGACAAGAGTTTTTATAGCTCAATACAAACATGTGTCTGATGTAGCTCCTGATCGCTTATCCCTCCAAGGTATGGAAAAGAAGAAAAATGAGAGTTTCAAAGAATATGCCCAGCGATGGAAAGATATGGCGTCACAAGTTCAGCCTCCTTTGACTGAGAAGGAGGTCACCATGTTCTTTTTGAACACTCTCAAGGCACCCTACTATGAACGTATGCTTAGCAATGTAACTAAGAACTTTGCAGACATGATGTTAACTGGTGAAGCCATTGAGAATGCCATCAAGAGTGGAAAGATCGAAGCACCAGTGAATGATAGTAGGAAGGGTGGATTCTCGAAGAAGGAAGGAGATGCACAAGCTGTCTCAAATAATTCGCGTCACCCTTATACCCCTTACCCACCTTCAGTGAATTACATCTATTCCCCATCTTACCCACAAACTCATCCCCAAAACACATATCAACCTGTTTTCCTTCGACAAACTCCTACAGCCTCAACAAACCGTACTTTTCCACCTAATGACCAAAGAAACACCCGACTTAGCCGAAATGTCACCATAGACCCTATACCAATGACATACACAGAGTTGTTCCCACAGTTGGTAAGGGGTCACCTTATTGCCCTTATTTATATAGAACCCTTGAAACCTCCTTACCCAAAGTGGTATGATCCTAATGCAAAGTCTGCTTATCATAATGACAATGTTGGACACTCTATTGAGAATTGTATGGGCTTGAAGAGGAAAGTCTAGGCACTTGTTAATGCTGGAATTTTGAGTTTTGGGACAAAGAATGATCCAAATGTGAATGATAATCCTCTACCAGATCACACAAAGGGTAGCGGTTGATGCTATGGAAGAAAGTGGATGATATTGATTGATTCACTGAATTTGAAGATAATGCTTGTTTCTTTGTGTCTAACTTCATTCATCTTAGAACATTTCTTAGGTAATATAGGAGTGCTTAAGCCGAAAGGCATTAAGAATTAGTGTATTGGGCCAGCTTTCATTCATTTTCATTTTCAATAAAGGATTAGTGTGATGCATATTTCTCAATTCCTCATTCCAATCTTGTCCTTTAATGCAAAACACCACTACCCATATTCTCTACTTTGTTACCAAGCTTAAAAGTATCCAAATAATGAACATGATAATGATGATGGCAATGAGCATGAAATTCAGTTCTGAAAGAGCTGCTTTGTTTGGTTTAATGGATTTTTAGTTTGCCAAGATTGTTCAAGCAAGAAGAGAATGGAATATATTTGTCTAAAATCTTCAACTATTGAATATTACGAGTAAAGGTGAATCTCTACCTAAAATTCTAATGAGTTTGCCTTTGTTCAATAAATGACCTTTAATGTGAGTACTTGTATTGAGATGAGAAATGGCCTTCTTTCACTACCTTTCAAGCGTGAGTAAAATTATCCATTGATTACCCCTTTTGAGCCTATTATATTCTTTTTGATATAACCTACCAAGAATCACCCTCCACACTGGGGGGCAAAGAGAATAGAAGATGAAAGATCAATGGGGCAAAGAAAAAAAACCTTTTGTGAAAAAAAAGAAACAAGAAAGAAAAAGAGAATGAAGAAGGAAAGAGGGTTTGAATCAAGAAAGTGAAAACCCTAGTCACATTTGAATAAAAAAGGAGAGAGAAAGCAAATTAGAGTGGGGCAAAAGTCAAATGCCTAAGTGATTCATGAAAAATGATTCTTGGTTTGATGAACCCTGAAACACTTATTTTGGGCCTATATTATCCTTTTCTTTCATGAACCCTCACCTGAGCCTACATTACGTGCCTTAAAAGTCCATTTTGATCAAATATGAGTACTCCTATTGAAGAATCATGTGTTGAATAAAGGCATACTTACACTATGAGATGATGATCCTTTGCATGGAATTAGGACAAGCAGATCAAGATAAGCAAAAAGATTTCGTCTAGATGGAAGAAGTGGCATTCCAAAGACTCTCTTGGATCCATGTGAGCATTAAATTGGATGAAGAAATATTTGATGTTGGGGCATGAATCAGAATAGAGAACAGATAAAGGAAGCTTCATCAAGGACAATGAAGTTGAAAATGAAGAGAAATGAATAAAAAAAAGAGAAGAAAGAAAAGAAAATGAAAAAGAAAAAAAAAGAAAAGAGAAAAAATTGAGAGAAGGATTCAGATCGAAAACCCAAAAAGGGCAATTTGGATCAATGGAGTGCATCTAAGTTGAAAACCTGAAAAGGCGGCTTAGATACCAGAAAAACTGGATGTCAATGATACTAAGGCAAGAGGATATTTTGATGAATTCAACATGATCGGACAAGATGGACTTTTGAAGGGAATTTTGTATTCGTTGATCAGAATTGTTTGAATTGTCGTTATTTGGATACTATTACTTAATCCTAAAAATTCTTACTTTTCATTCAAGCCTACTTTCCTCTTAAGCCTAACAATTTCTTGTTAAATCTTTCCAAATGTTGAATAATACCACTCTCTTCATTTCACTTATCATTTCTTTGCTATATCCTTACCTTGAGGGATTGAGAAATTGTATTGCATTGATTTTGAAATTGGAATGATAATGAATGTTTGCTTGGCAAAATATGTGAAAGACTCCTATATTATTTAGGAAAATGAAAGAAAAGGAAACTTGTGAATGAATGAAAATGGAAATTAAGAAAAAACAATGAAAAAGAAAGAGTGAATGAAGGTGAAAGAAGAAGCAAAGGATAAGATAAGATAAAGAGGGGATGAAGACAAGAGATTCATTGGGAAAGAAAATGGAAAAAAGGAAAATGAGAAGAGAAATAGGAAATATAAGGACAGGATGACAAATGAAAAGAGAAGAATGCATGAGATGGACTGATACAGAAAAACCTTGTTATTGCCATAGTTAAAGTTGAAATACTTTTCAAAGAAAACATTGCATGAATAGAATAGAGTGTGTGAGTAATATTGCATGAATGGCATTACACAAATGACATTGCATAGATAGGATAGAATGCATGCGTAGTTGCATACAAGATGCATTGCATGAGAAAAACTACAGACAAGGTTCCTTGACTACAATCTATAAGACCTTCGGGCATGATTCCTCCAAATTTTGGACAAGATTTTAAAGTTTGACTGCTTACCTGTTTAGGGGGAGCTTTTTGGATAAGATTTTAAAGTTTGACTGCCTGCCTATTTAGGAGGAGCTTTTATACAAGGTTTTAAAGTTTAACTGCCTGCCTGTTTAGGAGGAGCTTTTGGACAAGATTTTAAAGTTTGACTGCCTGCCTGTTTAGGCTGTTTAGGAGGGGCTTTTGGACAAGATTTTAAAGTTTGACTGCCTGCCTGTTTAGGAGGAACTTTTGGACAAGATTTTTAAAATTTGACTGTCTGCCTGTTTAGAGGGAGCTTTTTGGACAAGATTTTAAAGTTTGACTGCCTTTTTGTTTAGAGTGAGCTTTTTCAAAAAAAAAAAGAAGAAGAAAGAAAGAAGAAGTCAGACAAAATAGGTGTCTATGTCTTTGTGCAATTACTGTTTCACAGCAAATGCACAAAGAGGGGCAGCTGTAGACACCCTATTTTGTCCGGGGTCTTAATTTGTAAAAATAATTAATTTAACAATTTAGAATTAGGTTAAAATTAAATTAGTATTTTTAAGATTATAATTAACACTAAAATTAGGATTTAGGAAGAATTAATAAATAAAATAAGAAAAACAAAAAATGAAATAAGAAATGAAAAAATAAAAATAAAACTAAGTTTAGGATTAGGATAATTATTTTTTTTTGATTAATATTAAATTTAGTAGAGTTAGATTAGGATTAATATAAGAATTAGATAAATAAATTATTAAAAATAAGAGATAATTATAAGAATAAGTATAGTTGTATTATGACTCTAACAAATTGGTGGCTATAAAAGGGGATTAATGCTTATGACTAAGGGGACCAGAGCCTTTCACCAAGCATCTTCATCACACATCTGTGCCAACATCATCACCTCTACGCCACCACTTTGTATCGACAATTTCCTATTGCAACCACCTTGCATCGCGTGAACTACTGTGCCAGCTACAGACTAATACTTCACCGTCGAAATTGCTGCTCTATTCCTCATCACGCCTTTGCTGCGACGCGTTTGCCTGCTGTCTCACCGTCTCTCTACTGCTACCCGACACCATCTGTCTCGCTTCCAGCCGCTGCCCCTGGTCCGCATGAGCCTTGCTTTTCCCCCACTGCCACTCTCGCTCATTAACATAGCCTTGTCTTACGTTGTTGGCTGTTGAGAAAGAAAGGAAAGAGGGAGTTTAGGGAAGAATAAAAAACAAAGCCAACAAAGCTCGATTACTTCTCTCTTCCAGGTTCCTTAACTTTCTTTCTTTAATTGTTTATTTAATTAACTAAAGTTAAATCGATTCAAACAATTATGTGGTATAATAACTAATTAGTATTTTATTAGTATTTGTGTGTTAATGATTTGCAAGTGATTGAATGAATTGACAAATTAATATTAGTTTAGTAATTTGATAATTTGATTTTTTTTTGTACATTAAATTATGGATTATTAATTTGATTTGATAATTACTGCTTCATTTAATTTGTATGATAATTTATTTGAATTAGTTAATGACTTGTATATTTAATTTGAGTAATTTGCATGATAAATATGATCAAGATTTAATTAGATGATATAAATAAAGTTATAAATAAAGAAGATGAATTATTCCGACGATGGAATTCTAAAGGGACTGCGCTTGAGTAGTGCTTTTAGATATCTTGAGGTGAGGGAAGTCCTCTTAAGTCTCACCAGCTTGATGGAAGATTTGAGAGGATATTTTCAATATTTAATAATTCATCTTTAAAATTAAAATAAAATTAAAGTTAATAAATTCAAATTAAAATAATTAATAGAACAAAAAAAAGAAAAATATACGATTAAAAAATTAAGTAATGTTAAATAACTTGGATAAATTTGGATTAATCCGATGATGGAATTTAAAAGGAAATTGCGCTTGAGTAGTTTTCTTTAAAATTCCTAGGTGAGGAGATTTCTTCCAAGGTCTCACCAGCTGGATGGAAGGTCTAGACGAAATTTTCAATATTAAATAATTCATATTTATAAAAAAGTAAAATAAAAATAATTATAAGATTAAAAATAGAAAAACAATTAATAATTTTTATAAATTGGGATAGGAGTCAAAAATAAGTATTTCATAATATATTTAAATTATCCGACGACGGAGCCTCTTCAAGAAAGGCGATTGGTCCTACTTGAATACTCTTGAGGTGAGAAGAACTTTTAAGTTGTCCAACCAGCTTGATGGAGGAGACTTAGAAGATTTTTCAATATTTAATCATATCGAAATTAAAGCAAACATATAGGCAAAATTAAGATAACTTTAGACTATTTGGTACCATCTTAAGATGGGTGTTGTAGGGGTGCTAATCCTTCCCCACACATAACCGTACTCCTGAACTTTAGAATTTTTGAGTGTAGACCAAGCCTTCTCTTTAGATAAGAATAGGTGACCAATCACACCTAGGATTGAATGGTTGGTGGCGACTCCTTGATTTTAAAGTCTAGCGGTTAGGTTCACAGACCTAGACGTTATGACAGTTTGGTGACTCCACCGGGGATCATTTAGAGAGTCAGGCCATTAGATAGTTTAAGTTTATCAAATTTTGCCTAAAAAGCTTGAAATTGCACGAAATATCAAATGCACACACTTCACTTGCATGAGCATGCATTAGCCCTCGACCCGGGCTTGTCCTTTTTAGGAGGGAGTGTAGTACCTTTGCCTTCGGGAGGTGGTAACCTCCATATAGGCCAGTGAAACACTCCCACTCAAATTGTCCACATAGGCCAGTGAAACACTCCCACTCAAATTGAACATTTCCATTTGTAGCCTATCATGGGTGAGGATTGGGTGCCTTACTAGTCCTGTGTGGATGATAGTGAAGAGCAATTTGGGAACCTTTAGAACCTTGAATTATCCAAACCCAGCATGTAATGGAACATAAGGCTTAGCCTTAAGGTAGAACCATACTAGATTGAAGTGTAGACTCAAACCTAAGATAGGACACATGAAGGAATAAGTTTTACTTCCTCCTTTTACATTATTTTGACAAAAAAAAAAGAAAAATCAAAATAATATAGTTTTTCTTTCTTTCATTTTTCCAAAAAAAAAAGGAGTTTGTCTGTATCATTGAGTTATCTATAGTTGTGTTGATTTTGCATCACATAACAACTCATTCACATAACTTTGCACTTGTCTTATCAGGAGCATGAACATACTTTTGATTGTGAAGAGAGATTGGTATACCTAAGTGCATTCCATGTGCGTTCATTTTTGTACATAAACATACCACCACATGAAATAATTTCAACTTAATTGTGGCACTCAAGGTATCAAAATTGCATCCACTAGACGATCTGCCCTACACAGATATCATACAAGGTATCAAGCACGCATAATGGAAGAGGATCAAAATATTAGGATAGAAAAGTTGGAAAGGGAAAATACAGAGATAAGGGGGCAATTGAGTGAAATTACCCAGTTGTTGAAAGCCATTATTAAAGGAAAGGAGAATATGGGTAATCAAGAGGAGTCTATCCAAGAAACTCAACAAAGCATGCGAGACAACCCTGTTTTTGTCCCTGAAGGAAGTACTGTCAAAGCCCCAATGCCTTTACAGGTGCAAGGAGGAACTCTTCAAGGAAATTCACCAACACAAGCTCAAAACTCAGTCGAAGTACCAAATTTAGATGACCCTAAAGAGTTGGAAAAGCTAAGACATAAGGAGAAAGATGGTGATACTAAAACTCAACTGAGCTTGATAGAGGAAAGGCTAAGTGCCGTAGAAGGAGTTGACTATTTTGGACCAGTTGGTGCTGAAAGGTTGTGCTTGGTTCCTGGTGTGGTACTTCCACCAAAATTCAATGTGCCTGAATTTGAAAAGTTCAATGGAACTTCGTGCCCCAAAGACCATATTACCATGTACTGTAGAAAGATGGCAGCATATGCATGGGATGACAAGCTACTAATTCATGTTTTTCAAGATAGCTTAACTGGGTCAGCTGCTAAATGGTACAATCAATTGGAAAGGAGCAAAGTTTCTTCTTGGTCTGAGTTGGCAAGAGTTTTTATAGCTCAATACAAACATGTGTCTGATGTAGCTCCTGATCGCTTATCCCTCCAAGGTATGGAAAAGAAGAAAAATGAGAGTTTCAAAGAATATGCCCAGCGATGGAGAGATATGGCGTCACAAGTTCAGCCTCCTTTGACTGAGAAAGAGGTCACCATGTTCTTTTTGAACACTCTCAAGGCACCCTACTATGAACGTATGCTTAGCAGTGTAACTAAGAACTTTGCAGACATGATATTAACTGGTGAAGCCATTGAGAATGCCATCAAGAGTGGAAAGATCGAAGCACCAGTGAATGATAGTAGGAAGGGTGGATTCTCGAAGAAGGAAGGAGATGCACAAGCTGTCTCAAATAATTCGCGTCACCCTTATACCCCTTACCCACCTTCAGTGAATTACGCCTATTCCCCATCTTACCCACAAACTCATCCCCAAAACACATATCAACCTATTTTCCTTCGACAAACTCCTACAGCCTCAACAAACCGCACTTTTCCACCTAATGACCAAAGAAACACCCGACTTAGCCGAAATGTCACCATAGACCCTATACCAATGACATACACAGAGTTGTTCCCACAGTTGGTAAGGGGTCACCTTATTGCCCCTATTTATATAGAACCCTTGAAACCTCCTTACCCAAAGTGGTATGATCTTAATACAAAGTCTGCTTATCATAATGACAATGTTGGACACTTTATTGAGAATTGTATGGGCTTGAAGAGGAAAGTCCAGGCACTTGTCAATGCTGAAATTTTGAGTTTTGGGACAAAGAATGATCCAAATGTGAATGATAATCCTTTACCAGATCACACAAAGGGTAGCGGTTGATGCTATGGAAAAAAGTGGATGATATTGATTGATTCACTGAATTTGAAGATAATGGTTGTTTCTTTGTGTCTAACTTCATTCATCTTAGAACATTTCTTAGGTAATATAGGAGTGCTTAAGCCGAAAGGCATTAAGAATTCTTTTATGTATTGGGCCAGCTTTCATTAATTTTCATTTTCAATAAAGGATTAGTGTGATGCATATTTCTCAATTCCTCATTCCAATCTTGTCCTTTAATGCAAAACACCACTACTCATATTCTCTACTTTGTTACCAAGCATGAAGGTGTGTTTGAGAGAGTAAGAACGGTTCAAAAGCATGTGAATCTTGAAGCATGGTTTCAGCACTAATAGGGCAACTTTGACTGTAAGAACCAACATCATAGCTAGAATACACAGGATCATATTAACTTTTGGTTTTGTACAAAGAAGAGACAGAAATAGTCTCTGCATCACCATCAAAATTAGCTCTAGACCAAACAGTGATTGAATGAATCATATTGAGATGGTTCAAATGTGCTGGTTGAAATAAAAAAAATTGAATTAATCACAACAGTCGCTCAATTCTAAACATAAATCACATTGAATAAGTTAAGTTATGACCTGCTCAGAACCAAGAAGTCGACCTCCATCAAATCTTTCAAGCGCAGTTGATGTAGCCAGAAAACCATCAGAACACATAGACTAAAGGAAAAAAAAGGCTTTCTCATGCAAAAGTTGTACAAAAGGAAAAAGGTTAATAATTTATTGCAGACAATATGATCACATGAAAAACAGTCTGATTGAAAAGATTCAAAGATGGCAAACAATGAAGACAGGAATAAAAGAAAAGAAACACAGAGCGAAAAATCTTTCTCACCATCCAAGTGCGAGGAACCTGGCTAATGAATCTCAACACCAGCTACGAAACACGAAATCAAGCAAAAGGAGATAACCCAAAGTTGGTAAAATAGAAGCAAACAAAATAGGGGAAAATGAATCAAAAGAAACAAAGTATCTAGTTTTGATCACTCACTGCACAATATCAAACACGCAAAAATCAAAGAGTAAACATAAAGAGAAGACAAAGAAGGGGTAGAATAAGTACCAGGCACAGACGAATGGTCAAACTCCAAAGAAGAATCTTTGACAGCAAGAGAAACAGTTTGGGAATAATGATCCAAGTCAGGCATAAGAGAAACCTTGCCTCTATTAGGCAGGACATCACCCATCATGTTTAAAGACTGCATTTCCATTCGATTGCACGACAAGGAAGAGGCAGGTAACAACGAAATATCAAGTTCACTCAAATACTTTGAACGTTTGATTCTTTTATTGCTAAGTTATTATTTCTGTTTTAATCTATTAAGCTGGCTTGTTCTTTCACCTAATTTATACAAAAATATAAGTTCAAAAAAGAATAAAAAATTAAAAACAAACACGTGAATAAAACATGGCTAAAATAAATAGCCTTTTCTTAATCAAGCAAATAAAGCAAGGCAAGAAGCAAAAATTGTGAGATGAAAAAGAACATCAATCACGTTGCATAAAACAGAGTAAAAAGGAACAATATAGCAACATAATGGGGAACAATATTACCTCTAAGAAGGCTAACAGGTAAAGCAAAAAGGCAGGATGTCACGACCCGTGACCACATTTCTTATCTTATTGTACACAACTTAACCGGTTGGGCTGTCTGTGATACTTCACTTGTACTGACTGTTAAACAATTTTACATAACATTATTTATATTATACACATCCCCTATCGAAATTAATCAGATAAGTAGTACTGTTGACATGTCTAAATACAGAAAATAAATGATCATACCTCAATTAACTCAGTCGGTCTATCATATTGTCCTTCGCGCATAGCCAGGATCCACAAATCACTGAACTCACAATCATAAAAACCTGAAATGTTTAAAATTAAGGGGTGAGCAAAACCACGGCTCAGTAAGAGAATTATATGCCTCACTTGATACTCAGCTTCCTATATGCTGAAAATCTTTTTTTTCATTTTTCCTATGGGCTCTAGGCGCGCATGTAGGAAGAATACTACAGTCGGCTAGGGATCCGAATGGAGTAAGATAGGTATTTTAGAATACCATAGTTGTTATGGAACCTAGAAGCAACTATAGAGAGAAATTTTCATTTCTTTTTGAATTAATAAATCCTTTTTTCCTTTTTAAACTTTCATAACCTTTTTCATATTCTTTTCAAAATAATGCTTCTACGAAATAAAGCATTTAAATAAAATAATTAATATTCGTATATTCCTTGAAAAGAATAATAGTTAAATCATCATCTTATTTCTTTAAAACTCATTTCATGTTTTAATGTACTCTCTTATTTAGTACCGTACTTTAAAGAGCAAAATAAGCTATTAAAATCTATTTCAATATAACCGATTACTTAATCACTTTAGGCGTAAGACCCAATTCACTGATTCAGTTACGACATCCATCCTAACTAACAATGGAGTTAAGTGTCATATCGAGGAACTCGTGTAGCACTTAGTGCTCAAAGGATTCTAGAGGTGGCTCCCACGATCCAACTGGTATCCGTGTAGCACGTAGGTCCCTTGAGTCTGCTAGAGGTGGCTCACACGGTACAGAAGCTTCTTACTAACACATCGGAACTCGTGTAGCACTTAGTTCCCTCTAGAGGTGGCTCACACGATATAGAAATTTCTTACTAACACATCGAAACTCGTGTAGCACTTAGTTCTCGAAAGACTCTAGAGGTGGCTCACACGGTACAGAAATTTCTTACTAACACATCGAAACTCGTGTAGCACTTAGTTCCCGAAGGACTCTAGAGGTGGCTCACACGGTACAGAAATTTCTTACTAACACATCGAAACTCATGTAGCACTTAGTTCCCGAAGGTCTCTAGAGGTGGCTCACACGGTACTGAAATTTCTTACTAACACATCGAAACTTGTGTAGCACTTAGTTCCCCAAGGACTCTAGAGGTGGCTCACACGGTACAGAAATTTCTTACTAACACATCGAAACTCGTGTAGCACTTAGTTCCTCAAGGACTCTAGAGGTGGCTCACACGGTTCGGAACTCGAGTCTTTGCTCGGTTTGGCCTTTATGCCATATACTTCCCACTATCTTATCAGAACTTGTGAAACACTTATAATCTAATGTTCCATTTAAATTCATGGTAAGAATGTCAGATCTATCAATTCTTCCTTTTTCAAAACATATTACATATTCGTATCACATGTCTTAGGAAAGTCATCCCACAATACTATAATCAGTACCGAAACGAGCATTTTGTAAAAATACTATAAATCAATTGATTTTCTCCTCATATCATATAAACATATTCTTCTCACATGTCACGCATCATATTTCACATTTTCCGTTTGACATATTCCACATCATGTAAAACGCTTTCCTTTTTAACATGTCACCTATCATTTATGGAGTCTAAGATAGACATCAATCTTATCATACTATAACCCCGGAGAGTAAAGTAATAAACCGGTCAAATCTATGACCATAATCTATATTGTCCTCGGTGGATCACGGATCAAGTGTCGACCGAGACTAAACATATCACATATCATGCATCAGCAGGATAGGAATGCCAACCAATCTCAAAACCGTAGTTTTCATCATAAAATAAACCTTTATGGAATTTATATTAATATATAATTCCATAATTTAAAACCATAAAGGTTAAAATCTTTTAGTGAATATTTATAAAAATATTCATAAAAATATTTATTGTATTTCATTTCATCTTTCATCTCGTATTACGTGTAATTTATCTATTCCGAGAATTTTCAGTGGTTTCATTATCACCATTCTCGAATACATGAATATTTTAAAATTTCATCTCATTATATTCATGTTTTATGAAATTTAGTAATTTCCTAATGTTTCGTGATTTAATATCGATTTTCGAAAATAAAATCATTTAATATGATTTTATAAAGTTTTTCTAAAATTTTCGGCAGCATAACGGCTGCCGATTTACTAACCTCCTGCACAGAAAATACAGTTTTAAATTTCCAGCCAGTACTTTAACCCAAAATTTTCAGCCAATCATGCATCATAATAATTTTCATAAAATATTTGCATAAAATATTTCAAATTAAAATATGCATACTGAATATCCTTACAGTGCTGCACATGCATCCCTTACCTTTTTCTGGGTCAGCGACTTCCTCTTATCGATCGCGCCCGTACTCCATCTCTCCCGATTCCTTATCCCGATCGCTGAAAATAATTTCTGGAATTAAAATTCTAAATTTTAGAATTTTTCATAATTTATTAAATTTTTCTGAAATTAAATTTTCGGGAAATTTCTTACCGAATTTTCGTAAATTTCCGGGTTGTCGAATTTTCGGGAATCTCCGAATTCTCGAAATTCTCCTTTTTCCTCTTTTTCTTCCTTTTTCCTCTTTTCTTTTTCTTTCTTTCTTTCTCTTTTCTTTCTCTTTCTTTTCTTTTTCTTTTTCTTTTTCCTTTTTTTTATGGCCGGACCGGTTCAGACCGGTTTGTGCCTCATCCTGCCGGTTCGGCAAATTTGGCCGCCGGCAGTCCTCCTTTCAGCCGGTTCGCACCTCCCATAGCTGGCCGACGTTGCGGGGATGCCGAATCTGGCCTTCGTTTCACCCCATCACCGGCGACGGCGCCGGATCTGGGTCGGTGGGTTTCGGCCTCTTCCTCCTCCGTTTCTTCCTTCCTCCGCCGTTTCCTTCGCCGCCGGTGGCTTCCTTCTCCTTCGTTGGTCCTCGCTGGTGGTGTTGGTGGCGGTGACAGTGCCCGGATCGGCCAGCACAGCCGATCTCTCCTCCCTTTTTCCTTTCAGTTTTCGCCTCTGTTTTCCTTTTCGTTTCTTCCTCTGCGTCCGTCGTCACCGGCCCTTCCTCTTCCTTCTCTCGCCGACAGTTGTCACTCTCTCTCCCTTCTCTTTCCTGGCCGCCGGCGCCAACCGGCCTCCTTGCCATTTCTGTTGAAAAACAGGAATCGGATGTCCCGATTCCCTTTTTCTATTCTCTCTTTTTTTTTCATTTGTTTCTTTCCTCTTTTGGTTTTTATTTCCTTTTCCTTTTTAGTATAGAGTATACTATATATTATACACTATAAATTATATTTTATACATATAATTTATACTATATATTATACATATATTATTTCATATATAATGTAATACAATATACATTATATATGAATTATATATTTTGTATATTACAAAAACATATATCTAGTATATATATGTATATATGTATATTTATATACTTTAAAGTAAATAACATTTATATATATAAATTATATAAATGTTATAATACAATATATATACCTATAAACTTTAATATAAAATAATATTTACATTTTCTATATATGTATGTATATATATTTATATATACATAAAATATTATGTTTATATACATATGTATTATTTAAATTCATGAAATAGTATATATTTCCACATATATACCAACGTATATTAAAATATACTATATAGTATTTTAAATACATACGTATTTGTATAAAATACATTTATAATTTTTGTAATTATATAAACATACTTTATTTTCATTTCTCGTTTTCTATTAAATTTGGATTTTTAATTTATCCAATTTAATTCTTTTTTTTCCTCTCTATTATTTTTATTTTCACTTCCAATTTAATTTCCTTTATACCAATTTCCTGATTCTTTCACTTTCTTACTTTTCGGGATTTTCACCCATATCCCGTTCTTGCAAAATTTTATTTATTTCCTCTGATTTATTTTCTCTAATATTTATTTTCAATATTTCTAATTTCCAATAAATGGAAAATTTACGGTTATCACATCCTCCTCACCTTAAGAAATTCGGTCCTCCGAATTTAACTTAAGTCCAAAAGGGGGTACATGCCGTATACTTACGGCTTCTGACCTCTAGTTCATCCTCCAAATAATACTGCCAGTACACTTTCAACATCAATAGTACTTTAGACCACTACATGCTGTCTTTCATCATATATGTCTATGCTCATGTAATTTCATTTTCTCAAATCGAAAGTTATTCACTTTCTCTTTTCATATAAGAGCTATACATAATATTTTTAATATTACAGCTAATCTATGTTGTTCATCATCCATTCTTCTCACTTAGTGCCGAGTCGACATAATTTGGTACTATCATGTACTCATGTCAATCAATTATATGTAAGTGTCCCAGTAGCTTTCACATCTCATGCACATGCTCTCTCAATATCATAAAGCGGTTACATCTCACGCTCATATATATAAATATATATCAGTATGGAGCAGTGCTATCAATACACTTGGGATCTCAAAGCCTTTTGCTATCTCTCATTAGCATATGGCAACACAGAGACTCCCATCACATGTAAGGCTCACTGGAACTGTACATACACATTCACACCGTTTAACACTTATACTGCGACTAAGGCACTAGAGAATCTAGAAGTCTGATAATGGAAAGTGATTCTATTTAAATCATCAGCCTTTAATCACTTCCATATTATCATTTCTCTTTTGGACTCTTTATTGTCCACAATATTCTTTTTCACACTTATTCATTTGCTGACTTTACTATAGATCATCTCTCACAATCATATTTCATGAGATTATCATATTCTCTTCATGTAGTATGGTCTTTAAATCCCCTTTCATAATTTAGATTCTATGATTGAATCCTCGAATTATCCATTTAAGCACCACATTATCTATACAATTCCACCATTTCTATCATTTCGAGGTGGTTATATGTACAAACATTTCTTATTTAGATACTAGCAGTAAACATATCAATTATCTTACTCCTTTGAGTATCATTAATTGTACTTATCAAAGTTGGCTTGCTTTTACATCTTGCCACAGTTATGTGATAACCAACACAAATCACCCTCAGTCTTAACTTCGGGAACTGTTTTATATTGATGTTCCCTTCTCATCGTGCAATTTATTTCCTTATTCCACTTTTATTTTCGTTTTCATATTTCCACTATTTATCTCTTCATATATATATATACATATATATTTTTAATTGGCATGGTACTATACTGCTAAGATCTTTTAAAATCTTGCATACCATCTTTTTCTTTACACTTGCCATCTGCTGACTTTAATTTCTTTAATTAGATCTCATCTATAGAGCAGCTAGTCTCATCACTCTTTTATAGGCTAGCAATAATATTTAGCTAGACTCATTACTTTCGTATCTTAATCATTATCTTTATATCATAGACAGGTTCACTGTCATCCTGTCGTCTCGAGATCTTATATCTCAAGAGGAGATACTGTCTAGCCAAATCTTTAGTTGCAAATCTTAGCACAATTCCACAGTCTTTAAGAGTTTAAGGATCATATCACAATGCTGCTCATGTTCCATTTATACTTTGGACTCAATCAGTATTTCATCAATTTACTCATGTAAGGATGCCTCGTTCTTTAGGCTTATCTACTTTACAAGGCAACTCATTACCCTTGTAACTTCAATAGGAACTCGTAAAATTCACTCCGAGTTCAAATCATCATCTTATGGACACCAATCTTTAATCTTTTATCTAAGGACTCTTTATACTGAGGCTAGTCTTATTAACTCCTCACACATCCCTAATCAGCTCTATAAAGCGTCTGTTTTCATGTAGATGAATACTTGTTCTTCACCAGAACTTTATCAATGATAGGAAATTAATACATCCTTTTTAATTCATCTACAACTCAATATCATTTGTATTTCTCTCATTTATACTTATACAGACAATTTCATTATTCTCAATTTTTTCATTATCTGTATTTTCGTCATCCAGACCTTTACACGTGAATTTCATTATTCACACAATTTCAAGAGTTATTTTCTTACGCTTTTCGGATTCTTTCTACATTCTCCGATATAAACTTAGAATTTAACTTCATATTCAAAATCGAGTCAATGTTATCTCGATTCCTCTAATTTATATAACTCAGGAAGTTCTATCGGAAATCAAATCTGATATTTTCTTTAATCATACATTTCTTATCATCTTGTGATCATCGTTCTTCAACTTTTCATCTGATGATGCCTTTTACAAAGATTGCTCTTATAAGCTCCTTATACATCTCCAATTAAATCATATTTAAGGCATCACTTCCATATGATATTTATTTGTTCTTCATAAGAACTTTAGGGTATAACAAAAATTTTAATACATCATTTAATTCATCCTCAAATCATATCATTTGTATTTCCATCCTTTACATCGATACTTGTGAATTTCATCATCCATAATATTTTCCAAAAAATTATTTTCTTAAGCTTGTCGGATTTCTTCTATATTCTTCGATACAAGCTTAAGAATAAATTTCAAATCCACGATCGAGTCAACATTAACCTGATTTCTCAATCTATGTTACTCTGAAATTTATCGGGATTCTCATCCGGTAATTTCTTTAACCACACTTCTTTTATCATTTTGGACCTTCATCATTGTGTCCCATCATTTCACAGTGTATTCTCAAGGCAGAGACATTCAATATTCAAATCATTTTGATACATACTCTACCTTGATTTCATTATCTAGTCATACTTTACAGCGTTACGAATCTCATTCTGGTAAGCTGTATCAAGTACAATGGTTCTCAACACACTTTATAGCTACCCATTTCAATTCAGTTATTCACTTTAAAACCATTTTCCATTTACTGAATTCAGGCTTAATTCCCTTGAGTATATTATCCACGAGGTTCGAACCTTGGCACCCTTACGTACCTAGTTCCTTACACTCGTGTTATCACTAAGCTTCTTGTAAGAGTCTCGCTCGTTCGAATCGGCCGTCGGCGAGCATCTCCTATGCAATCCTTTCGCCCCAGGTTTACCTTTACTAGTGAGTCGGCGATAATATTGTTCGCCTGTATCTCACAACACATGATCCACTACGGGTCGCCTATCAATGGATCGCCCATCACAGTTCTGTCTCAAGGGTCCTGAAGAACTTATTTTAGCTGTGATCTTCTTTTTATCACTTCACTATTCTTATAATTATTCTCTAATTCACAGTACTCCACACAATACCTCATTCTGTGGCACATATTTCAAGATATGTCGGTTCTATATAAGATTATCTGTTTGATATTTCAAAGTAGTAAAAATGTATAGAACCATAAGTAACCACACCAGTATGTATTTCATTCTGTACTATTCACCTCATCAGTCAATTCCTGTAATCATTTCACTTTTCATAGTATTCAACGATCCCGTTCAATACACTCTTAATTTTTTGACCCTTACAGTCAATAACCGGGCCAAACATCTCCACTACACTCTTTGGATCGCATCACATAAGGTCCCGGCCCGTCCGTCGTCCGCCTGTACACATCTGTACTGTCCGCTCTGGGTTCTAGAGGTGGCTCCCATCACACAGACGTGGCACTTAGCCCCTCACGGATTTCTTTCGTGTCCGTAATCTAAGTGTTAGTGGAATCAGTAATAGGGATCGTTAGATTCATATGACATCTTCTATGCCATTAATAATTCCATTACTATCAATGGATTCCAATTCAGCTCGGTTTTATCACTGTTCCGAACATCGCCCAACATAAGGGCATTTTCATCATTTCGACATTTATTTCTTTCTCCTCAATATACATTCAAATCAACGAACTGATCATCTATGTGTTGATAGTATTCTTTCTAATACTTATAACAGTAATTTAGATCTCATTCGATTTTCGACAGAAAAGTTTACTAAAATCCATAATGGGATTATTTTGCTTGTAATTCAGTTTTATACCTTTAATTTCTCTGTCAAATCGGTCAATTCTAACTTCTGGTGATCTATTTTGACTCCCGGTAAAATTTTGGGGTAGGGGTATTTTGGTCATTTTTGGCTAAAAGTTTCTCTCTCTTCAAATTATCCTCAATCAGTGATCTCAAAGTCTATTTAATGATGATATTTTATTCTCCTTCTTTATACCATCACTTTCAGGTCTCAATTCGGCTCGGACAGAAAGTACTGTGGGGCCCTCACCGAGTCCTTTCGTTTCCTTACCGAACAGGCCTTCATTTAGATTAGAAGAATCACCAATATTTCGGTAATTTCTGAGCCTATTTTCTTCTTTAACATTCTAAGTTTATACTTTCTCACTCTCTTTAAATCATTTTTCTCCATTTACAATCATTTATTTTCTCTATGTATTCAGACGACACAGTACTATAGGGATGTTTAACTCTTTTCTTTCCAAAAGTATCTACAAACATCAGGCCAACTATTGCTCTGATACCATTAAATCTGTCATGACCTGTGACCACATTTCTTATCTTATTGTACACAACTTAACCGGTTGGGCTGTCTGTGATACTTCACTTGTACTGACTGTTAAACAATTTTACATAACATTATTTATATTATACACATCCCCTATCGAAATTAATCAGATAAGTAGTACTGTTGACATGTCTAAATATAGAAAATAAATGATCATACCTTAATTAACTCAGTCGGTCTATCATATTGTCCTTCGCGTACAGCCAAGATCCACAAATCACTGAACTCACAATCATAAAAACCTGAAATGTTTAAAATTAAGGGGTGAGCAAAACCACGGCTCAGTAAGAGAATTATATGCCTCACTTGATACTCAGCTTCCTATATGCTGAAAATCTTTTTTTTCATTTTTCCTATGGGCTCTAGGCTCGCATGTAGGAAGGATACTACAGTCGACTAGGGATCTGAATGGAGTAAGGTAGGTATTTTAGAATACAATACTTGTTACGAAACCTAGAAGCAACTGTAGAGAGAAATTTTCATTTCTTTTTGAATTAATAAATCCTTTTTTCCTTTTTAAACTTTCATAACCTTTTTCATATTCTTTTCAAAATAATGCTTCTACGAAATAAAGCATTTAAATAAAATAATTAATATTCGTATATTCCTTGAAAAGAATATTAGTTAAATCACCATCTTATTTCTTTAAAACTCATTTCATGTTTTAATGTACTCTCTTAATTAGTACCGTACTTTAAAGAGCAAAATAAACTATTAAAATCTATTTCAATATAACCGATTACTTAATCACTTTAGGCGTAAGACCCAATTCACTGATTCAGTTACGACATCCATTCTAACTAACAATGGAGTTAAGTGACATATCGAGGAACTCGTGTAGCACTTAGTGCTCAAAGGATTCTAGAGGTGGCTCCCACGGTCCAACTGGTATCCGTGTAGCACGTAGGTCCCTTGAGTCTTCTAGATGTGGCTCACACGGTACAGAAGCTTCTTACTAACACATTGGAACTCGTGTAGCACTTAGTTCCCTCTAGAGGTGGCTCACACGGTACAAAAATTTCTTACTAACACATCGAAACTCATGTAGCACTTAGTTCCCGAAGGACTCTAGAGGTGGCTCCCACGGTACAGAAATTTCTTACTAACACATCGAAACTCGTGTAGCACTTAGTTCCCGAAGGACTCTAGAGGTGGCTCACACGGTACAGAAATTTCTTACTAACACATCGAAACTCGTGTAGCACTTAGTTCCCGAAGGACTCTAGAGGTGGCTCACACGGTACAGAAATTTCTTACTAACACATCGAAACTCGTGTAGCACTTAGTTCCCGAAGGACTATAGAGGTGGCTCACACGATATAGAAATTTCTTACTAACACATCGAAACTCGTGTAGCACTTAGTTCCCGAAGGACTCTAGAGGTGGCTCACACGGTTCGGAACTCGAGTCTTTGCTCGGTTTGGCCTTTATGCCATATACTTCCCACTATCTTATCAGAACTCGTGAAACACTTATAATCTAATGTTCCATTTAAATTCATGGTAAGAATGTCATATCTATCAATTCTTCCTTTTTCGAAACATATTACATATTCGTATCACATGTCTTAGAAAAGTCATCCCACAGTACTATAATCAGTACCGAAACGAGCATTTTGTAAAAATGCTATAAATCAATTGATTTTCTCCTCATATCATATAAACATATGCTTTTCACATGTCACGCATCATATTTCACATTTTTCGTTTGACATATTCCACATCATGTAAAACGCTTTCCTTTTTAACATGTCACCTATCATTTATGGAGTTTAAGATAGACATCAATCTTATCATACTATAACCCCGGAGAGTAAAGTAATAAACCGGTCAAATCTATGACTATAATCTATATTGTCCTCGGTGGATCACGGATCAAGTGTCGACCGAGACTAAACATATCACATATCATGCATCAGCAGGATAGGAATGCCAACCAATCTTAAAACCGTAGTTTTCATCATAAAATAAACCTTTATGGAATTTATATTAATATATAATTCCATAATTTAAAACCATAAGGGTTAAAATCTTTTAGTGAATATTTATAAAAATATTCATAAAAATATTCACTGTATTTCATTTCATCTTTCACCTCGTATTACGTGTAATTTATCTATTCCGAGAATTTTCGGTGGTTTCATTATCACCATTCTCGAATACATGAATATTTTAAAATTCCATCTCATTATATTCATGTTTTATGAAATTTAGTAATTTCCTCATGTTTCGTGATTTAATATCGATTTTCGGAAATAAAATCATTTAATATGATTTTATAAAGTTTTTCTAAAATTTTCAGCAGCATAACGGCTGCCGATTTACTAACCTCCTGCACAGAAAATACGGTTTTAAATTTCCAGCCAGTACTTCAACCCAAAATTTTCAGCCAATCATTCATCATAATAATTTTCATAAAATATTTGCATAAAATATTTCAAATTAAAATATGCAGACTGAATATCCTTATAGTGCTGCACATGCATCCCTTACCTTTTTCCGGGTCAGCGACTTCCTCTTATCGATCGCGCCCGTACTCCATCTCTCCCGATTCCTTATCCCGATCGCTGAAAATAATTTCTAGAATTAAAATTCTAAATTTTAGAATTTTTCATAATTTATTAAATTTTCTGAAATTAAATTTTCGGGAAATTTCTTACCGAATTTTCGTAAATTTTCGGGTTGTCGAATTTTTGGGAATCTCCGAATTCCCGAAATTCTCCTTTTTCCTCTTTTTCTTCCTTTTTCCTCTTTTCTTTTTCTTTCTTTCTTTTTCCTTTCTTTCTCTTTCTTTTCTTTTTCTTTTTCTTTTTCTTTTTCCTTTTTTTTCTGGCCGGACCGGTTCAAACCGGTTTGTGCCTCATCCTGCAGGTTCTGCCGGTTTGACCACCGACGGTCCTCCTTTCCGCCAGTTCACACCTCCCACAGCTGGCCGACATTGCGGGGATACCGAATCTGGCCTCCGTTTCACCCCATCACCGACGACGGCGCCGGATCTGGGTCCATGGGTTTCAGCCTCTTTCTCCTCCATTTCTTCCTTCCTCCGTCGTTTCCTTCACCGCCGGTGGCCTCCTTCTCCTTCGTTGGTCCTCGCCGGTGGCGTTGGTGGCAGTGGCGGTGCCCGGATCGACCGGCACAGCCGCTCTCCTCCCTTTTTTTTTTTCAGTTTTCGCCTCTGTTTTCCTTTTCGTTTTTTCCTCTGCGTCCGTCGTCACCGGCCCTTCCTCTTCCTTCTTTCGCCGACAGTGGTCACTCTCTCTCCCTTCTCTTTCCTGGCCGTCGGCGCCGACCGGCTTCCTTGCCATTTCTGTTGAAGAAACGGGAATCGAGTGTCCCGATTCCCTGTTTCTATTCTCTCTTCTTTTTTTTTTTCATTTGTTTCTTTCCTCTTTTGGTTTTTATTTCCTTTCCCTTTTTAGTATATAGTATACTATATATTATACACTATAAATTATATTTTATACATATAATTTATACTATATATTATACATATATTATTTCATATATAATGTAATACAATATACATTATATATGAATTATATATTTTGTATATTACAAAAACATATATCTAGTATATATATGTATATATGTATATTTATATACTTTAAAGTAAATAACATTTATATATGTAAATTATATAAATGTTATAATACAATATATATCTATAAACTTTAATATAAAATAATATTTACATTTTCTATATATGTATGTGTATATATTTATATATACATAAAATATTATGTTTATATACATATGTATTATTTAAATTCATGAAATAGTATATATTTCCACATATATACCAATGTATATTAAAATATACTATATAGTATTTTAAATACATACGTATTTGTATAAAATACATTTATAATTTTTGTAATTATATAAACATACTTTATTTTTGTTTTCTTTATTTAAATTTGGATTTTTAATTTATCCAATTTAATTCTTTTTTTTGCTCTCTATTATTTTTATTTTCACTTCCAATTTAATTTCCTTTACACCAATTTCTCGATTCTTTCACTTTCTTACTTTTCGGGATTTTCACCTATATCCCGTTCTTGAAAAATTTTATTTATTTCCTCTAATTTATTTTCTCCAATATTTATTTTCTATATTTCTAATTTCCAATAAATGAAAAATTTACGGTTATCACACAGGATGCAAGCTAGCCATCAGCAACTTGCGAAGCTTCATGATTCAGTGCATCATGACATTGAGCAACCAAACGAGAAGAGCTACCTCAATATAAATTAGCTACAATAGCTTCATCCAAATCAGCAGGTAGTCGCATATCATCCAAATGACGAGAATAGTCATCAATGACGGATGAGGAGCTAATTTTTTTAGGCACATTGCATGAATTGACTTGAACATTATGGCTAATGCAAGGAACGTCAGATATGTGTTGCTCAGGAGAAGATTTATTCCCAACACAATTTTGAATCTTCTTTTGCCTAACACTTGCACTTCTAAATTCTTGGCTATGCTTTAATCTATTTACTTCGTTTGAATGTTTATCACCCATCAGGAAAAGCTTGATGAACAAAGTTAAACATAAAAAGAAATCGAAGACCAAGAGAACCCACCAAGCACAAAGGATTCGTGCTCTTTCAAAATAAGTCAGTTGGCATGACCAACCAAGGGGGAAAAAACAACAAAGAAAATGAAGCAAAAGCAAACACAACAAAACAAGCACAACCAAGTTGAAGAACAAAGAGTAAATGCAATCAATAACAAAGAAACAAAGTAGGAAGCACACACATGATCAAAAAACAACAGAAGAGATATATAAAAAAGCCAGAAATGCAAAAGCAAATCTGAAAGAGCAGAAGGACATAAAGGATGGTAAAAACTACGAGACAAGGCAAATGAGGGAGGCGCAAAGCGCACAAGAAATGAAGGCAAATATGTTAGCAAACAAAGCACACCAAGAAGATAAGGAAATGAAAGAAAAGCAAAAAAAAAAAAACAAACAAACCAATTAGCTTTAAAGCCAACGAAAAAGATAACCAGAGAAATGCTCCAACCAGACAACACAAACAAACCTAGAAGCAAGAACACATAACAAATAAGTCATGCCCGCATAGAAACAGTTACAAGCAGAACAAAAAAAAAGAAACACATCCGCCAGAGAAGAATCCTAGGGAAAAAAAGAGAATTCTATCATTAAGCACGTAAAGCAAAAAGAAAAAGATGGCCATACATATGAAGAAGAGACAAAGGTGAGATGGGAAAAGAAGATAAACAAAGAAAAGAAAACAAAAAACGAAACTCAAAACTGAAAATAGACTAACTTTTCTCTACCCAAAGGGCATGGGAAATTTTTATCTTAAAAAAAATTGCTTTCTTTTTGTATGTGTTAATATGTGCTTGTAGCAAATGACATGTTGAACAACATCCAATTTCCATGTTTATTATATAAATTTGAGAATAAAGCTATAATTAAGTCCAGTAGTCAAGAGAAAATTAGAATGATAAGCAAAATATATTTTAAGATTTAAAATATAGGGTTTAGAGCTAATTTCATCAATAAAGTGGTAATTACTCTTTTGTCGACCTTGTGAAAACAAGATTTGTTAGTTTCATCAATAAATTGTTTCACTCTTTGCATAAATTGTCCTTTCTTTTTATGACCAATATTATTAAGTGCACTTGAAAAATTTCGTAAGTGTACATACATTATTTTTTAAAAAAAATTGATGAAATTATATTGAATATAGAATTTTTTTAAAATTATCTTTAATTACAGTAGGTAAAAAGGCACCTCGCTCAATGCTTGGGTTCGAGTCTTACCGGTGGCTCTTGGTGAGGTGGTATATCTACGTCCTGAAGTAGCCCCACTCACGGTGATTCCCTAAGCTTCGACCCCGATATAGGTGCGGTGGGGGATGATCCAGATGTGTGTGGGGTGAAAAAGGCGCAATGTTCCCTGCCGGGTGCGTGGGTCAACCCCTCCTGCCAACCATTTTTCATACCAAAAAAAAATTTTAAATTTTCATTAACAAATTTAAAATTTTCACATATATATTGAAAAAAATAATAAATTTATATAAAGATAAAAAAAGCTTATGAAATTTAAAAATTTTATATTTTATGATATATAAAATGGTTTTATCATTTCCCTTTAGTATGTTTCTTCTATGACTTTTCGTCATAACTAACAAAGAAAACGAATGAAAAAAAAAAGAGGAAAATAGTCAAAGAAAATAGAAAAGGAGATAGTTAAGATTCGCTGTGTCCTCTCTAACGTGTAATGCCTACCCACTTGAAAATGGAAGTCAAAATGGAAATACTTCACTATTTCCAAATAAATCTAAATCTTTTGACTTGTATTCAAATAAAACTTTATTTCAAATAAAAAAATTTATTAAGGTTAAAGATTTAATTAAATACAGATTAAAATATAAATGTTTATTTGAATATAAATTTAAAGTTATATGTTTATTTCATATAAATCAAATGTTAATCACTTATTTAAATGCAATAGAAGTATAAAGAGTTATTTAAATAAAATAATAAAATTTAAGCTTTTTGTTGTTTTAATAGGACAAAGTTTGAATTAAATTTATTGATTTTTTGAATAAATTAAATTAAATTATACTGAATGAGATAAATAAAGGTATTACATATATTAATAAAGAATTTATTTTGATGTATTATTAGTACATAAATTTCATATATTGTGATTGAATTATATCATTATACTAAATTAATTAGAAAATATCTTAAAATATTTAATTTAAAATTATAAATCAATGAAATGGATTCTTTATTTTAAATGTTATGAATCAATAATATTGCAATCATCCACTAATTAGATACGTGTTGCTAACTTCGATTAAAGGCTTTTCACATGATCAGCATAAAACAAAGCAAGCAAAAGAAGACAAAAGCGTGAGAAAAAGGCTAGCATGGGCCAACCCACACGTAGACAAAGCATCCAAAAAAGGAGAACAAAAATGAATGGCAAAAAGACAAGCACAAGTTTTTTTCCTGGAGATTAAAGAGCAAGAGAAGTGAATTAAAGTTGACCATAATATTAAATAGGTTACCAACGAACGATAGAGGACCGAAGAGAACGTACCTATCAAAGGCGAAAGGAAGATGTGAAGGGCGCACAAAGACAAGAACAAATAAGCAACAGAAAGCAGCAGCAGACCCTCGCCAAAAACAATGGCGAGCAAAAAGCAAGGGGAAAAAGCTAAGCAAATCGATCGTAGGGAGAGTGGGAAGGATAAGTGATAAAATTTTGACAAAAAAGCAATTCAACCCAATAAAGAGCAAGCATCTTCCTGCTAGCATAGAACCTTGAGAAAGAAAAGAGAAAGAGTAAGCTACCAAGCAGCCAGATGGCGAGATAAAACACAGAAAGGGAGAGCGGGCAAACGCACACGAAAGAAGCAAAATCGAGCAAGGGAGAAGGAACAAAGCAAAGAAAATGAGCAAATGGGCAATAGCATAGTGCTCAGAAGCACAGACAAACATCATTACACCAAAAGAGCAAAAAATGGCAACAGCAGAAGACAACACGCCAGGTGAAAAAAGTGAGGAAGGTAGGAAAAACAAACTGGCAACTCCTAAGACAAAAAGCAAAACATATTTTAAATAGTAGGCCCCATACAGACAGAAAAATTAAAATGGATATGACATTGAGCAAAGACTTTGCAAAGAAGAAAAGAGCAAAAAAAGTGTGAGAAGAAAACACAGCTGGCTAATTGAGAAAATAATAATATCCTTAAACAACGCGCCACTTGAATGGTTGTTAAAGTGAAAAATTTTTTATCTATATAACCCTTCTATTTCTACGTATTTCACGTCATCCATTTGCGTTTTTCATGTTTTATTTTTTATTTTTTTGGTGAATTTTTTTTTCTTTTTTGTTGCATCGATATTATTGCTTTAAAAGTCAAATTTGCTGCCAAGACAATTAACTGTGGCCTTTCATATAAGCTTTTTAAGAGATATAGTAACTCACGTTTTTCACTCCATCTTTATTGTCTATCCATTTACCTGTCCCTCTTAAATCCTATTGTTTGCCTTCTCCCTAAAATCCCTCTAACACTTGCATAAAAAAAAACCATCTTAACACTTGTATATATTAGAGGTGGCAAAAACAGGCCGGAGCCTGAAAATCCGCTCGAATTCGCTCGAGACCGAACTGAGACTAATCCGAATTGATCAAAAAAGTCAAAGGCCTGTAATCGAAAAAGTTTGTAATCGAAAAAGCCTAAAACCAAAAAAACTCAAAACCGAAAAAACTCAAACCTGAAATAACCCAAGCCCGATATGATCCGAAACTGAGACCGATCCAATCTGAAACTTGTAAAAAACCGAATTTATAACCCAAGAAAACTCGAATTATAATTATATAATTATTATTTAAAAATAAATAAATAATTTAATTTTAATACAATAATAAATCAAATATATAAAAAAATTATATAATTTCAATATTTGTTTGAAACTTTGAATTTGATATTTTGAGCAACACATTAAAAATATTTTTAATAAAATTAAATTTAAACTATATTTTCTTAAAGTTTTAAGTATAGAAAGATATTGAATTTAGATTAAAAAAAAACTAATCTTAAAATTAAAATTCAAGTTTTTAAGATTAGAAAAAGTTAAGTAATTAAATTAAACAATATAAGCATAATCTTTTTTATAAGCTTGGACATCATTGAAAGAGAAAATTATAAATCAAGCTAGTAGTAGTTTTATTTTTAGCCTTAAAACAAAAGACATTAATAAATCAAGCTAGTGGTAATTAATTATTTATTATATTATAATAATCTTATACATGAATAAATCAATTTGCTATCTTATAATAATTATTTGTATATTATATTATAATAATCTTTTAAGAATAAATTATGTAATCTCCGAGTGTGTAAGTATTATTTTGATAGAGTTAAGTATTTATTAAAAATAAGTTATTTATTATCTATTAAATGTAAAATTAAATTGTGGATAAAAATGTGACGCCCCGGGGTGCACGTGCATGTCACCGACCCAGGCCACCACCCCAAGCAGGTCACTCAACCGTATTGTTCGTTTTGGGGTGCACCACTTTGGGCCACCACCCCTCACGGCTTTGTCGAGAACAACACCCCAATTCGCGTCCCCAGAGGTTCGAACTCAGGACCCTTAGGTACCCAAGCCTTACACTCATGGTACCATTTGTTCCACTTGGTACCATGAGTGTAAGGCTTAGGTACCTAAGGATCCTGAGTTCGAACCTCTGGAGACGCAAATTGGGGTGTTATTTCCCGATAAAGCCGCTCGAAACGATGGCACAAAGTGGTGCACCCCAAAGTGGACAATACAGTTGAGTGACCTGCTCGAGGCGGTGGCCTGGGTCGGTGACCTGCAGGTGCACCCCGGGGCGTCACAATAAAACGCGAGATGTGAGAACCATAAATTTTCTTAAACCGATCATGTACTCAAGTGTAATTAAACGTGAATATAATGCAATAATGTACTTTGGGGTTTACAAATGTAAGATCATGGTCGCAATTGCAAGATCGAATCTTCGTGAATTACGGGAAACATGCACTAATACAATTTATGCAATGTACGTTAAACGGATATGAAATGAGTCGTAGTTTTATATTTATATATATATATATATATATATATATATATGATTATGTCCATGGGTAAGCCAAACTAAAAACACACAACATGCATGCATGCAACGCGCACGCGTGTAAATGTGCATGCATTCAACGTGTGTATGTACATATATATAAACACATATATAAATAAATAAAAGATCAAGTGAAGTGAAAATAAACCATAAAATAAGAAAAATAAGTTAAATACGTTTAAGTAGATACGTATAAATATAGAAATATATGTATATATTTATATTTATACACAAGGATAAATACATATACATACAAATAAATAAAAAAATGTAATATGAAAGTATATAAAAGAAATATATCTATAGATATATATATATATAATGAAAGATATACATATACATATACATATACATATATATATATATATATCATATACAAATAAGGATATATTTATACATGTATAAAGATATGTATACTAAAACGGATAAAGAGCTATATAGGTATACACATGCATATAATTGAGTATTGGTGTATAGGGATAAATACATGTATACACTTATTCATGAAAATATATATATATATATATATATATAGAGAGAGAGAGAGAGAGAGAGAGAGAGAGAGAGAGAGAGAGAGAGAGAGAGAGAGAAATATATAGTTATAAAAATTATACATATATTTTAAGATAAATATATACGCGTGCATCATTCATTATTTAAATAAAATATCAATATTATTGAATAATCACACTAAACATTTTAATACTCTGATAATATTTAGTAGCTTTTCTCACCTAATGATTAATTAGAAAATCACTACTTGTGAATTTCATAACATTCCATCATCAAAAGAATGTTTACTTAAATTTAAATTTACAATTGTTTACTTAAATTTAAATTTTTGATTGTTTACTTAAATTTAAATTTTATTATTAATTTTTTAAAAAAACTTATTTTATTTTCATTTTTAATAAAAATTTAAATTATTGAGAAACCACACTAGATACTCCAATACGCCGATAATATTTAGTGGACTTCTCTCATCTAAGGATCAGTCAAGAATCACTACTTGTGACTTCCGTAACATCTCATCATCGGACAAATTTAAAACTTTATTATTATTATTATACAACAAATCTCTATTTTTTACAATTTAATCTTACAAATTTTATTTTATAAATTAATTTTTTTAGAACAAATCTCTATTTTTTACAATTTAATCTTACAAATTTTATGTTATAAATTAATTTTTTGAGTTTCAAAGTTGCAAATCTTCTGAGGTAACTTTTACTTTCAAAACATGACAAATAATAAAAATTCATTCTCTAAAACATTATGAGTGCAAATCGGCAAATGAAGAAGATATAATCATGTACAGTACCAATAACAACAATAAATAAGCTCATAGTTAATTTTAATAAATTAAATATGCAATCAAATTAAGGCAAAAGCTGTAACCAAAAAAAAAAAATTAAGGCAAAAGCAAATCAATTCTGACAAGCCTACGGCTAAATAGAGGATGCAATGATGTCAAACCTAAAGCAAACCAAATCTGGACAAATCCAATATGGATTCAAAATGAATAAAAAATAAATAAATAAACCTTTCACAATTGCTCAAGCTCCAGCCCAGCCATGCCAACCTTTAGCCTCCACAAGTCGATGCTGTTCAGCTCCTCTTTAACCTTTTTTTTTTGCAACTGTCGACCGTTCATTTCTTTACCCCTGAAAGTTTCACACAGTAGCAAAAGCCTTTTGTTTATTTGTCTTGTTCTCGTGCTGTATATTCTCTTCACTAACACTAGAGGCAAGTGGCGTGTTGCTTCAACATTAGCGATGATGGTGCAGCAATATAATGGACAAATAACAGCAGAAACGTAGTAGAGATGATGTAAGGGCTGGCTTCAACGAGGAAAGCTGCAGCAGTGGCTCGATGATGAAGACGCAGCAGGGATACTGGGCGCAAGGTGACAAGGATGTGGCGTTGTGGTCAGGTGCAGTGGGATTTGGCGTGGAAAGCAGCAAGATGGTGGTGGTGTTGCAGACAATCGCAGTATAGATGCAGAGAAGTGGGGATGCCGCGACAGGGAGAGAGCAGAAGCTCAGTGCAAGGACGACACTGGTTGCGACGAGGGTGAGCAGAGCAAGAGCGGTGGAGGAGGAATCAATGGCGTGTAAGAGTTTTAGGAATGGAAGACACGATATTGGAGCAGTGTTGCAAGCAGCGATACAAAAACCCAGCAGTAGCAAAGCGTGGCCGTGCTATCGTGCTATCATTTGAGATATAAAAAGAGTTATTTTTATGTTTAAAATATTCTGCGGTTGAATTGGCTAATTTTAACAGACAAAGTTATTTTGAAATAAAGCATCTCAAATCATAAATTAAGTCAAATATGTAACATTTTTATATATATTTAATATGATTAACAGTAGGAATCTAAACATGCGTTTTTTTTTCTTTTTTTCTTTTCTTTTATTTTTGAAGATTTAGATCAGGGTATTTTCACATTTAGGAAAATTAAGAAAAAAAAAAAGAAAAGGGAAAATATATTTATTTGTAGAAATAAAAAGGAAAAAAATGGCAAAAGAATGATAAAGAAGAGAAAGCTGATGATGATGTCAATGCTGGTGGCCCCTCTCACACAGCATTAACTAAGAGCAAATAAAGGACACCCAAAGGAGAAAAAGTGACAAACCAAAAGGAGGATAACAAAGGACAGAATGGACAGGATGGTGCGAAGACAACAAGCAACGTGGCATGAAAAGACTGGGGAAACGCGTTTGAAGCAGGAGCGATAAACCTGGCCGCACGAGTTAGCTCTTTTTTCTCCAAAATTCATTTTATGATGTGAATATTTTTTTACTTCTTTACTCACTACTTGTTACCGAATATTCTAAGTAATATTTTTTTTATATATTTATATCTATACATATCCTTACCTGCAACTATATCTCTACGTGTAACTATATATATAATGTACTATAATATATTATATATGTATATTATAGATAGGAATGGTAATAGATACTCTATAAATGGATATCCGATACTATCTGATCCGTTTTAATAAGGTTAAGGTAGTATATAATCGGGTTTACATAGAGTTTGGGTAGTTATCTTAGAGTATCTACTACCGAATTCGATTATAAATAATAATTAATTAATATGATATTTATATTATATATATTATTTATTATTAATGTTGTATTTAATTAAATTAATTCATTAAATATTATAATTATGATTTTTAACTTAAATTTATTTTTATGAGTTAAATTAAATTTATTAATTTAATTTTTTAATTAAGTTATTCCAAAATTGATTTTAAATTTAAATTTGAAAGTCAAACTTTGATTTAATAAATGAATAATTAACAGATTCGGATAGTTAAAAGAGTATTTTTTATTTTATAGAGTTAGGATACGAATAACACAAATCAAAATAGTCAGTTAGTAAATCGGGTTCGAGTATTATAAAAACTAATTAAATTCATATTCATATATCTCAAATTTATCAGGTACCCAAGGTGTTTACATTCCTAATTATAGATGTTCTACTAATCTTTCAATAGCATGTATTAATTGTATAAAATATTTATATATATATATATATATATATATATATATATGTGTGTGTGTGTTTTAATACACCATCGTTTCATAAAAAAATATTATATGTATAGGTATAATAAAATATTATATATTGCAACCAAAAATAAAATATATTATATTATATTATATTATATTATAACTCTATATATAATATATAATTGTATATATAAAAAATATTTTATTATAAAATATATATTATATATGATATATATTATAAAAATATATATCTTTTGACACCACGTGTATTAAAGGGCATAATTATTTGTTTGTTTGTTTTGTCTTCCTCAGCTTAACGTTTCGAATGGGGTCAGGGTCTTCTCGCTTGGTTTCTTTTGGCTCTGTCGACTTTTGCTCACCGAGTTCTTGTTCCTTAGTCGGAGAGGATGGTGCGTTTTCGCGGGTTTGGAGTCTGTTGCTTCTTAAGATGGTGTTAGTCTGCCCCTGTTTTGCTTGTTTCAACCCTATTCTGTTTTGTCAAGTGTCTGTTGTTTTTTTATTGTCCCTCTTTTTTGCTTCGGATTCAGGCTCGTATTCTGCTGCTTGCCAAACTTGCCCCTTGGATCTCTGTTGTCCCTTGTGCTTGTTTTAGATTTTTTAAATGAAATTTCTTACCTTTAAAAAAAAAGAACAATTATTTTTCTTTTTTTAATATGAGTTTGTATATGATGCACTGATAGTGTATAATTTTTATATACTATCCATGCACCAGAAGTTGACGCCTCATCAATTGACAAATTAAAAAATATGTAAAGCCCTTAAAAGTAAATATAAATAGATTTTTTCAATTTACTCATAAAAGCATATTAATGAGATGTCAACTTTTGATGTATTATCAGTGTATAAAAACTATACACTGTTAGTGCATCATATATAAATCTTTTTAATATTTAATCATAAAAATAGCAGATAATTTTATTAACAATAATAAAAATTCGACTTTTTATTTAAATTTAATAAATTTGAGCAACAATTACATAAAAAATAACATAACTGTTTAGAATTTTGTTAAAATTAAGTAATTAAGATTTTAATTAGTAGAGTTATTTTTAGAGGGATCAGTCCTAGAATTAGTAAAAGTTTTAATTAATAAGTATTTTTAATCTAAAAATAATTAGGAGTTTCAATTCAAGCAAACTATGATTTTGAATTTTTTTTCTTATTTTTGTTATTTTTTTTCTAAAATTAAAGTAATTAAGTAAAACCAAAATGAACAAGCTAGTGCTTAACAAAATGAGTGTCAATATTAAACATAGCAACACACAAGTAAATATATATATATATATATATAAATATAAAGAAAAAATATAACAAATTTGCAATGTTGATATTTTGAAGATAATAAAAATAATAATTTTTCGAGTACTATAGAAAAAATATTAATTTTGTATGAGATAATAAAAGTGTTAAAAATTACATTTTTCATGTGAATATAATATAGTTTAAGAGAAAATTGTGTTTAGGATTATCAATGACAATGACATTAATCATGAGATTTCATAGCAATTAAATGTCAAGAAAAATTTTAACTTAACAACAACTGTGAAAAGTCGTTGCAAATTTGATAAAATTTTGAAATGATTTATTTGTATCTTTATGTATGATATCTATCTATATATATATATATATATATATATATATATATATATATATATATACATATACATATATATATATATATATATATATATATATCACAACAATTTTTTTAGTTGTTGCATAAAATTTTTTAAAAATTTTTAAAGGAACAACAATGAAAAATAGTTGCAAACATAATAAGATATTATAACAACTTTGTTTAATTGTTGTTAATTTGATATGAATTTGCAATAATAAAAAATATCGTTATGTAAAGTATAAAAAAAATTTAATAAGCAACGACTATGAAAAATCATTGCAAATATAATTACATTTTGCAACGACATTGTTAGTCGTTGCATAAAATATTTTAAAAACTTTTAAAGCAACGACAATAAAAAGTTGTAACAAATATAATAAAATATCGTAACAATTTTTTTAATCATTGTTAATTTGATATGAATTCGTAACAATAAAAAATATCGTTATGTAAAGTATAAAAAAATTAAATAAGCAACGATTATGAAAAATCGTTACAAATACAATTACATTTTGCAACGACATTGTTAGTCATTGCAAATCATAGTTGCTAAAGACCCATTTTCTAATAGTGCTTAAATATATAGTCACCACCACTAAAAGCAGGATTCATGAAATTTAAAGTTGATGGATTCTTATGTGTTAATTTCTTGAGAGACACAGTATCATTATCATATTAATAATAATTATTTTACTTCTCAAATATGCTATTACAATCAATAAATTTGATTGTATTCGAATCAATGAATGGTGAAATTTGTAATATATAAAACTTAAAACATTATTGGATTTTTTTATAGATTTCAATTTAGAAAAATAAACCTAGAGCATGACTCAACGCAAGCTAATTTTATTGTGAAAAATGATCTACAACTTGAAGGTTTTTTTTTTTGAGTTAGTATATTTTCATTAGAAATTACAATTATAATCAACATATTATATTTTTTAAAAATGGTAATTATATTCAAACTAAGTAGAATAGTAGATAACTAAAACTAACAAAATTAATAAATAATTAGACTAAATACAATCTCACATATGAGATTTGAATTTGGGATGTCAAAATTCTAGGGACTTGAAGTCTTAAGACAACAAACAAAAGAGGAACACAAAGGTGGGGCAGAGGATTTGCATTCTTTATCTACCGTAAATGTTAAACATAATATTTTACTTGTATAATATTAAGGTAGCAGATAATTATTTAGTATTTTCCTCGTAAAACAAAAAAAAGATAATTAATTTGTCTTGTTTTAAAATTAACCACACGTAAAGAAATTATTACATTTAAAGTAACTGCTAACGAACTTTTGATTATTATTCTTAATCACGGTAACTTCCCTTTTCTTAATAGAAAATACAAGAAAATAAAAATCAGACTTATGCTCTAACTCGAGAATGGGAGCATTTTATCTACAATCGGTTTTATCAGGCATTCTGTGAAACAGCATATGCAAGCAATATTTCGTCACTTTCAAATGTAGCCATGTCTTCCTCCTCTAGGTTGATCCAAGCCTCTATTCCGTCTCCAGACACAGTATCCATAAAAACAACTAGATTCTTGGAATTCAGGCTAGCCGAAGCCACCCAAATGGGTTTTCCCCAACCAAAATCAGCTTTATACAGAGGAAACCTGCACAAACTAGTGAAGTTTAAGGAAACCATCTCTCCTCTAATTAATCTTTCAATGCTCTCTTTGATGAAGTCAAAGTAACTCTGCCCATCTTGGAGTTGCCTCACGTAATTCGCGTCAATTTTTCTAATAGATTCTCCAATCTGGTTAGCTAGATTATAATAATCTTCTCCAGAGTTTCTCGATGGAACTGTCATCGCAATTCCGTAAAAGTTCCCGAAAGAATGCTCTGACAGCGGCGGGTCCAACCTCGTGCGTAAGTTTACAGCATGACCAATTGTGTGGAAGCTGCTTTCAGGGATTGTTTTTGATTTGGTGGAAGCAATGAAACGGCTCCATATGAAAGCTGATAATGCCTCGATGCGTGATGGGACTTTTTCATTCCCGGTGCTTGCATTACTCGTAGCACATTTAGCTTTGATTTCCTGTATTTTAGGGGCACTGAGCACAAACCTCTTTGTCACAATTCTTTCTGTTGATATGGCGATTCTCGCTTCATGCCCTGCTATCCTCTTCGGAGGGAAGAGTTTGGCTGATACAAATTCTGAAGACACAATGCAACTCTGGTCTCCACGAGAGATGGCTGCCCAAGTATTCACAAATGTGAAAAAAGATAGGGCATCCACAATTTTGTGAGAAATACACACACCAATGCCTATCCCTCCACAGCAAAACACGTTGAATTGGACTCCCAGGGGCAATTCGTCGGCCTCATCAAGTACAAATGGAAGCAATTTGTTGACTTCACTAGGATCAGGGTTTTCTAAAAAATCTGAAAGTTTACACATGACTTGGGCTTCCAGAAAGGGTATGCCCTCGTCATTGCAGTCTACAAACAGGTTATCCTTAATCCGTCCGGCTAGTGGATAGTAATAGGTTAAAGCGTTGGACAAGGATTGTTTAAGCTGGTCAATAACCTTGACTTTGTTGACATGGATATTGGATTCGGTAATAGGGTAGAATAGAACCAAAGGGTTGTAAACTGGAGGAGATATTTGATCAAGAAAAGAGAGTTGGTAATGGCGAAGCTGATCAGCCGTTGGGGATGATGGCTGGATAATCTCTTTGGACGCTACTTCAACCTTGAGCTTCATTTTCTCCCTGAGCTAGCTTTGTGAACAAAGCATTATATATATGCTTTTCTGATATGTACGTCCTCTAATTCTGCTTACTGCAGTCCGATTTGATACTTATATTTATAGAGACGTTAATGAGAGAAAACAAAATTCCTTCAAATACGCGATATGGCCTAAAACATTGGTCAGCTAGGCCGAAATTCCAATGGACGGCCATATCAGCTGTGTAACAATGTTACACACGCGCTGTCAATACTGTGAAGTACACACTTAGTTTGACATGTATATTTCAACAAACAGCCAAAAAGTTACAATTAATATATCAGTTGTCCACTTGAGCAACATTTTCAGCTTGTCGGAGAAGCTTAATTTTCTCACCAACCACGAATATCTTGGATTAAACTTGTATTTTTCGTCCAAGAAAATTAACCCTTTGTTCTTCAATTGCGTAGCAACTTCGTTATTCCAGAAAAACCTTAAAGTTTCCAATCATTTTCCTTTTCTTCGAAAAGAACGGAAAACATGATGCATAGGTTGTATGTGGTCATCTAAACATGGAAGATTTTTATTCGGGTAGCGTGTACTCGGTATTGCCCTCAAGATACAATCACTGCATAATGTAGATTATAATATTATATCTTCCATGACAAGATTAATTTGCCTGCCTACAAGACATAGTTAGGAAAGAAAAATTAAGTTTAATCAGTAATTGTTGGAGCCATCACCCTTACACGTCTTCATTTTCATATCGTCAGAATGTTTTCTTTGCGAGTAAATTAAATGTATATTTTTTACTTAATATCTTAATCAATGGTCTTGTGGGGGCAGTTTGTTTAAAAATTTTATTTTCTTGAGACAGATTCACATTTCTTGAGATGATATGTAGAGTCTAATTACTACTAAGACACTGATTGTCTTGAGGCAGAGTAATTAAATTTGCCGATTATATGGACCAAAAAAATGTGCTGATTATCCTCACGCAAATTAAAAAAGCAAATGTAATTTGGTTGTCTTAATTATGCTTAAGTTTAAAGGACCTTATTATGTTTGTAATCTCTTGCAGAGATAACAAATTGGACATAGTTTTCAAGTTGAGAGTGAATAGGTGTATAAATGAGTCAAACTACTCGTGAGTATTCAATCTCGACTCGATTATTATTCAAGTTTGACTTGTTTATTTTTTAGCCGAGCTCGAGCTTGAGCTCGAACTATTCAGTAACAAATCGAATCAAGTTCATGCTTCTTAATAATCAACTCGAGTGTCTCGCAACCCTTATCGAGCTTTTTTTTAATATATATATTTTTCAATATTTTAATATTAATTTATTATTTTACCATTATAATATATAGTTAAAAATTGACAAATCGAGCTTATCGAGTCAAGCTCGAGTGGTTCAAATATTCTGTCGAGTAGAGCTAGAATTTCAAAAATCAAGCTCGATTGAGCTTTAGCTGAGCTTTGAGTCTCGGATTTTCAAATCAAATCGAACTCAAATTTGATGTTGGATCATCTTGATTCAGCTTGATTACACCACTAAGAGTGAACCACTATATATCTCGTGTTCTAATTTTTTTTATTTTTGTTTATTATCGTTTTCTAAACTCTATAATCCTAATAATGATCTCTTCTCATTTTTTCCGACCAGAAATTTTGTTTCTCCAATGTTTGGAGCTAATTAATCTCCGAATAAAACATTTCTTGTCTCTTGAAATTTCGAGGATTGTTGACTTTTGGATTAACTGAAATGAAGCATCCATCTAAAATGCGTGAGTTAAATACAAATGTGCCGGTTTTAATTTTCAATTATTTACATGCAATCGTGTCTAGCTTTAACATTGTCAAAAGTAAATTTTTTTCTACCATCATGTACATTAATTTGAGATTGGTTACCTTCTCTAATTCATTCTTGTACATCATTTGGATTGAATTTTTGTGTACTAATTAAATATCTTTTATACGTACTTATACTCCCAGCATTTCCACCAGAGGTATAAACATAAACCCTTTTACATATTTTACAAATAGCAGAATATTCATTTCTACCTTTTTTTGCCTAATGTCGAAATACTCTCATACCTTACTCTTCTTAGGGTAGTTACTCTTCATCCTCATTGGTCTTGATATTGTAGCAATAGTGGTGGCAACTAATGATTGTATTTAACCACGATGATGTATCGATGGTACCAAAGAAAGCTCCTCTTCTGAATTAATATTAGGTTCAAATTTATTCAAAAATTTGTCACCCAGATTGGGAATTTTAGCAAAACCAAAAGGGCAAGAAACAGAACATGAACGACAAAAAAATCTGATTCTTTTTTTGAAAATTTGAAAGAAATAGATTTAGGAATATATATTGGAAGGAAGTAAATATATATTGGAGTTTGATGGAATTTAGAAGTTGGAACTAAAATTTGTTAAATTATAAAAAGGAAATAAAATTGAAGAAAATTAGATTTATGTTTAGAGAAAAAAGAGATAATGTAAGTGAATTTTGAATTTTAGAGAGGAAAAGAATAATATCAAGAATTTAGAATGAGAGGGTTGGAGAGAATTTGAGTTTTGAGAGAATTTGGAGAGGAAATGTAAAGAAAAAATGAATGAAAATGGAGGTATTTACAAAGAAAATATAAAAAAAATTGAAAAAAAAAGGAAGGGAGAACAATTAGGCCCCCTGCAGGTCTACGCATTTGCAGGCTTTTTTTAGGATCGGACTGATTGGTCCCAATCCTTTCCTGCCCAGTTTGGAAAAATTTAAACTGGCCCAACTTGGCTACAGGTTGAGTTGGGCTGGTTCTCGATACGGGCTGAGTCGATCTAAACTGGTTCCAAACCAAATTTGGGTCAACCCGACCTGCCTACCACCTTTAACTACATATGCCTATTTAGCACTTAATTTCCATTTCTAAATCATTTAGTCAAGTGTTGTCTGTTGCATGAGTTGAAGGATGAGTTTTAATACTAATGTAGTTGAAACAAAATATCTATAACAACAATGACATAAAAGAACTACACTTAGTGGTCATAGAAGTGGTGTCGCTTCAAATAAGGAATTTACGAATTTTCTTGCTAAATAATCACAATTAACAAGATAAGCACATGACCATAATAGTGCTATAAATGTAGTAAATCTCTAGAAATAAGCAGACAAGTCTTATGTGTGTCCTATTATTAAATCTAACTGTCGTAACGGCTTCGCGCTCAACGATTTTCAAAAACATTTAAAAACACAAAGGAGTCGCCACCAATCTTTTTTGACTAGGTGTGATTGGTCACTTAAAAATATTTATCTTTTTAACAAAATCTCAAAATTAATTAAGTTTTATTAAAAAGACAAATTTGGGTCTGCGAAAACAAAGTTAGGTTCGGGAGTACGGTTACGCGTGGGGAAGGGTTAGCACCCCCACGACGCCCGTTAAAAAACGGTACCATAATAATCATGTGTTATCCTTTTTATTTTAATAAAATAGTCTCAATTTAATATTTAAAATTAATTCCTTTTTATTTCATTTTTTAAAACATTTTATTATTTATCAAAATTATTTTTCCAATTTTTTTAAAAAAAAGGTTAGATTTTATTTATCGAAAATTAATGTGAACCCTTTTGTATTGAATAACTAAATCGAATACTCCAATACTTTTGGTAGCATTTGAAATAGTTTTCCTCACTTAGAGATTTCTTAAGAATCACTACTTGTGACTTCTATAGAATCTCATGCTCGATAGGATTCACACCCATTTCAAAAATTATTATGAATGCACATGATGCAAACAAATAAAAATGATGCAAATGAATTTTTAATTTTGAATTTTCTTTGTTTTTATTTTGTTATTATTTATTTATTTAATTTTCTTTGTTTTTTTTAAAAAAAACTTATTTGTCTTTATTTTTAACAAAAATTTAAATTATTGAAAAATCATACTAAATATTCCAATACTTTTGGCAACATCTAATACGACTCTTCTCACCTAGGGATCAGCTAGGAATCACTACTTGTGACTTCCATAGCATCCCATCATCGGACATTCATTTAATTGAATTATAAAATTTATTATTAATTTTCTTTAAAAAAATTATTTTAATAAAAATTAAATTATTGAAAAATCATACTAAATATTCCAATACTTTTCGCAACATCTAGTACGACTCCTCTCACCTAGGGATCAGCTAGGAATCACTACTTGTGACTTCCGTAGCATCCCATCATCGGAAATTCATTTAATTGAATTTAAATTTCATAATTTATTTAATTTTCTTTGTTTTCAAAAACTTATTTGTTTTCATTTTTAATAAAAATTTAAATTATTGAAAAATCATACTAAATATTTCAATACTTTTGGCAACATTTAGTACAACTCTTCTCACCTAGGTATCAGTTAGGAATCACTACTTGTGACTTCCGTAACATCCCATCATCGGAATATTTTTACTTAAATTTAAAATTTATTATTAATTTTCTTTGAAAAACTTATTTTTATTTTTAACAAAAAATTAAATTATTGAAAAATCATACTAAATATTCCAATACTTTTGGCAACAATTAGTATGACTCTTCTCACCTAGGGATCAGCTAGGAATCACTACTTGTGACTTCCGTAGCATCCCATCATCGGAACTTTATTTAATTGAATTATAAAAGTTTATCATTTACTCAAATTTAAATTTCCTCTTAAATATGATTTCTAATTAATAATGATTAATGAAAATGCAAATGAAAGAAAAATTTTCAAAAAAAAAACTTTTATTTTATAACATGCAATAATAATAATAATAATAATAATAAAAGCACGAAATAATAACATAATAATAACAATAATAAAAACACCATAATAATAATAATAATAATAATAATAATAATAATAATAATAATAATAATAATAATAATAATAATAATTAAAAACCAAAATTACTAAAAAGAAATATACCTAAATGATTTTTAGAAAGCCCAAAAAACCTTTTGGAGATGGCTCAACCAGCAGCCCAAATCAAGGGCCCAAAAGCTTTTCAAGTGGCCCAAAGCAGGTGGGCCGATCGGGTCGCACGCGGGGTGGAATCCAGGTCGGGTCGAGTCTGGGCGCGCGGGTCGCAGCGGGTAGCTGGGATGCTTCCGGGTCGGGTCGGCTTCGGTGTGGCATGCGGATCCCCTTCCCATGGGTCAAGCGCGTGGACTCGGGTCGGATCCGGGTCCACGCGCGGATCCTTCCCCTCTTTTCCCTTTTTTTTTCAACTATAAATTCCAACTCTTTTTTTTTCATTTCATTTTCCACCTTTTTCTCAAAAAAAATTCAGAGCTTCTCCAAGCTCTTGGCCGGGGCGATTTCCGGCCGTTACCGGACCGCCGTGCGCCACCGTCGGCTGCCGCCTCCGGTGGTCGGATCACAAAAAGCTTCCCACTTTCCAGAGGCTCTCCACCCCCTGAGTTCGATTCCGGTCTTCGATTCACAAAACGAGCTTCCTAACCCGGCGAATCTGAGGTCGAAGCCCTCGGCTTCCTCCCCTTTTTGTTGTTTTTTTTTTCTGGGTGACGGTTTCGGATGGTTTTGATTTTGTGTTTGGATTTGTTTTGCAGGTTTAGGGTTTCGATTTTTGTTTTCTGGTGTTGGTGGTTGGGGGTTTCGACGATGGTTTCGGTGGTGGAAATGGGGTCTCGGTGATGTTTAGTTGTTAGCGGTGGTATACGGTGATGATGGGTATTGGGATGGTGGTGATACGGTGATATTTTGGGTAGTGGCTGGGTAGGTGTTTTTGGGTTTTTGGTTGGCAGGGGTCTCGGGTAGTTTTGTGTTTTTTTGCAGGTTTGGTGAGTGATGGGCTTGGTTTGGCTAAGGGGTCTTCTGGTAGTGAGGATCATGCTGGTTTTCGGTGAGTGAAGATGATGAGGGAGTCAGAGTACTGGGGTCTTCTTTCTTGGAGAGGGTCCTCAAGATGATGTTAGGGGGACTGGTATATGGGGTTTGGGAATGGTGGCTGCAGGGTTGGTGACTGGCGGACAGTGATGGTGATTAATGGATTGGACAAAAACAAAATAATAATAATAATAATAATAATAATAATAATAATAACACAAATAATACAATAAAATATAAACAAATAATAATAATAATAATAATAATAATAATAGTAATAATAACAAAATGGGACAAAATTAGGTGTCAACAGCTGCCCCTTTTTGCTCATTGCTGAGGATCAGGAATAGAGCAAAGACAATTGACAGTAATTTTGTCCGGCTTATGACTCATTTCTCTCTTTTTCTTCTCTTTCTTCTTTTTCTTTTTTCTTTCTTTTCTTTTTTGTATGAACTCCTCTTGCAGCAGAGGCAATGGAACTTTAAAGTTTTTCTCTTCTTTTTTTTTGAAATGCGCTTCTCTTGCAACAGAGGCGATGAAACTTTAAATTTCTTTTTGTTTTGTTTTGTTTTGTTTTTGTTTGTTTTTTTTCTTTTTTCGAGAAAGCTCCTTTTGCAGCAGAGGCAATGAAACTTTAAATTCTTTTCCTAGAAATGTGCTCCTCTCGCAGCAGAGGCGATAAAACTTTAATTTTTTTTTTCAAAAAGCTCCTCTTGCAGCAGAGGCAATGAAACTTTAAATTCTTTTCCCACAAACGTGCTCCTTTTGCAGCAGAGGCGATGAAACTTTACAATTCCTCTTGAAATGTGCTCTTCTTGCAGCAGAGGCAATGAAACTTTAAAATTTTTTCTTTCTTTTGAAATGTGATCCTCTTGCAGCAGAGGCAATGAAACTTAAAATTTTTCTTTGAAATGTGCTCCTCTTGCAACAGAGGCAATGAAACTTTAAAATTTTTCTTTCTTTTGAAATGTGCTCCTCTTGCAGCAGAGGCAATAAAACTTTAAAATTTTTTCTTTCTTTTGAAATGTGCTCCTCTTGCAGCAGAGGTAATGAAACTTTAAAAATTTTGCCCGAGGGACTTAGAATTTGTGCCCGGAGGTCTTTGATTTATGCCCGGAGGTCTTAGAATTTGTGCCCGGAGGACTAAAATGCTTTTTCTGAAAAGTGCTCCTCTTGCAGCAGAGGCGATGAAACTTTAAAATTTTGCCTGGAGGACTTATGATTTGTGCCCGGAGGACTTAAATGCTTTTTCTGAAAAGTGCTCATCTTGCAGCAGAGGCGATGAAACTTTAAAATTTTGCCCGGAGGACTTGAGATTGGTGCTTGGAGGACTTAGAATTTGTGCCCGGAGGACTTAGAATTTGTGCCCGGAGGTCTTTGATTTGTGCCTGGAGGTCTTAGAATTTGTGCCCGGAGGACTTAAATGCTTTTTTTTGAAAAGTGCTCCTCTTGCAGCAGAGGCAATGAAACTTTAAAATTTTGTCTGGATGACTTATGATTTGTGCCCGGAGGATTATGATTTGTGCTCGGAGGACTTAAATGCTTTTTCTAAAAAGTGCTCCTCTTGCAGCAGAGGCGATGAAACTTTAAAATTTTGCCCGAAGGACTTAGAATTTGTGCCCGGAGGTCTTTGATTTGTGCCCGGAGGACTTAAATGCTTTTTCTAAAAAGTGCTCCTCTTGCAGCAGAGGCGATGAAACTTTAAAATTTTGCCCGGAGGACTTGAGATTTGTGCCCGGAGGACTTATGATTTGTGCCCGGAGGACTTAAATGCTTTTTCTGAAAAGTGCTCCTCTTGCAACAGAGGCGATGAAACTTTAAAATTTTGCCCGGAGGACTTGAGATTTGTGCCCAGAGGACTTATGATTTATGCCCGGAGGACTTAAATGCTTTTTCTGAAAAGTGCTCCTCTTGCAGCAGAGGCGATGAAACTTTAAAATTTTGCCCGGAGGACTTGTGATTTGTGCCCAGAGGACTTATGATTTGTGCCCGGAGGACTTAAATGCTTTTTCTGAAAAGTGCTCCTCTTGCAGCAGAGGCGATGAAACTTTAAAATTTTGCCCGGAGGACTTGAGATTTGTGCCCGGAGGACTTAGAATTTGTGCCCGGAAGTCTTTGATTTGTGCCCGGAGGTCTTAGAATTTGTGCCTGGAGGACTTGAGATTTGTGCCCGGAGGACTTATGATTTGTGCCCGGAGGACTTAAATGCTTTTTCTGAAAAGTGCTACTCTTGAAGCAGAGGCGATGAAACTTTAAAATTTTGCCCGGAGTACTTGAGAATTGTGCCCGGAGGACTTATGATTTGTGCTCGGAGGACTTAAATGCTTTTTCTGAAAAGTGCTCCTCTTGCAGCAGAGGCGATGAAACTTTAAAATTTTGCCCGGAGGACTTGTGATTTGTGCCCGGAGGACTTAGATTCTTTTTCTGGAAAGTGCTCCTCTTGCAGCAGAGGCATTGAAACTTTAAAAATTTTGCCCGGAGGACTTAAAATTTGCTTATCTTCTGAAAATCAAACTTTAATCTTGATTAAACATGGCACTGGTAAAACTGGATTTGTAATTTTCTTTATTATGAGCAAACTTGCCCCTCTTTTTTTCTTTCTCTTTTTTTTCTCTCTCTCTCTTCTTCTTTCTTTTTCTTTTTTTTTCTCTTTTTTTTCTCTCTTTCTCTTCTTTCTCTCTTCTTTCTTTCTCTTCTCTTTTCTCTTCTCTCTTTTTCTCTCTTCTTTCTTTTTCTTCTCTTTTCTCTTTCTCTCTTTTTCTCTCTTTTCTCTTCTTTCTCTCTCTTTCTTTCTCTTCTCTTTTCTCTTTCTCTCTTTCTTTTCTTTTTTTCTTGGAAAAGGTTGTATAACCTTTGAAAAATTGATTGAATGGTGTTGAGTTTTCAACTTGAGAAACATGTTTTAATCTCAAAATTTTACCTGAAAACTTTCAATGTTGATACTGTATGATATTGTGTATGTATGCATGAATGCATGACACTCAATCCTATACATTTTCTAACTTCAAAACTCTTTCCTATCTTGCCAAAGAGGCACATCATTTGCCTTTTTTGTCTCCTTTGCCCCCAACATGATCATGAAAGCTCCTTTCTGTTTCCTATTTCTGCAGATTTCTTGTACTCACATCATGGCCTTTTGACGAAAAGCACGAAAAATTTTCCCATAACTATTTTCTTGGAGGAAATTGAATCTAAATTTCACAAGTGATATTTGATTCTTTCAAAATATTAGTGATTAATTTTCAAGATGAGTGACATAAATCCTTTTCGGATCTTTTCAACTTGACAATTGAAAGTTTGATGCGTCCAGATGTTTTGTTTAGGGAATACTTTGCCACTTATCTAAAAACAATGGTTCCTTTCTTGGCTTAAAATGGTTTTCTTAAAACACCATTTCTTTTTTTTTCTTCTGTTTTTGAACAAAATTTTGAATGAGAAAATAAACAAAATATTTTCAATTTGATTTGACAATCTCTCAAATTCTCAAATAATGACGTTCTACAAATGTCAAGATCGGGCATGAATAACTGATGTCTTTCCTACTTAGGAAGAGTATTTACAAGAAGGAAGGTTCAAACTTTTTCAAAAAAATGTCGATCAATCAAATAACATCAAAATCTTTGGATATCTCGAGGATTTCTCAAGGCTTGTTAATTCTTTTTCCACATTTTCAATTCATGTCATTTCTTAATTCGTCGCTCTGAGAGTTCATTGTTTGCTCTAGACTGCCCTTTTCGGGTTTTCACCCTAGAGCTTCATTCTTTCTTTTGTTTTCTTTTCTTTTGTTTTCTTTTTTTTTTTTGCATTTTTTTATTGACTGTTCCACCATGCATTCAAGAACTCAAATTTCATCCAGACCAAATAATGGCGAGAATCTTCCAAAGAAGAGCTCTTCGATACAAGCATCCATATTTGATCAAAATGGACTTTTAAGTATGTAATGTAGGCCATGGTTCAGGGTTCTGAAAGAATGGGTAAATAGGCCCAAAATGTGTTTGAAGGTGATCAATCCAAGGATCATTTCTTCTCTTATGGTTGTCCATCATTTTCACTCTTCGAAGCACCTTTCTTTTTCCAATTTTCCATGTATCTCTTCTCCTTCTTCTTCTTCTTCTCCTTTTCTTTCTTTTTTTTTTCTTCCTTTTTTTTCCTTTTTTTTTCAACTCTTTTTTTCTTTTTCAACATCCTATCCATCCTTTGAAGCATCTTTCTTTGTGTACTTTCACATGTATCCCTCCTCCTTTCTCTTTCTTTTTCTTCTTTTTTCCTTCTTCATTGATTCATATCTAAGATTTCAAAAACGATTTGCCCCAAATTGTCCCACAACAATAGTTAATCTTATTTGATCAAAAACAAAAGTTGAATCATTCATTTTCTTTGAAGAGATATTTTCTGCACATGCCCCCCAGTGTGGAAGGGTGATCCTTGGAGGAGGTTTATTATGAAAGAAATTATCAGGCTCAAAAAGGGTAGCAACAGGATAATATTTATATTTGTGAATGGAATATGAAAGACGGTCATTCATCATCTCAAATTAAGATGCTTTCATTGAAAAGCAATCCTTAGGATAAGTTCTTCTTTTGGCTTTGAAATCATCTAAATATCATGCTTGCACGGTGTCACAATCAGTTTTATTTTTTTCTTTTTTTCCTTCTTCTTTCTTCCTTTTCTTTCTCTTCTTTTTTTCTTTTTTTTTCTTGTAATGCGACACTTTAATATGACAGAACTTGACCTCACACATTGAAAATTCATTTAAGGAAAAAGGTGATGCACGACTCAAGGTATTATACAGATGGACAACGGTGAAAAATCCTTAACTTTGGTTCTCTCTCTTTTTTCTTGCCCCTTCTCTCTTTTTTTCTTCTTTTTTTTATCTTGCCCCAAAAACATGGGCGAAAAGGGCATCTCGGGAGTACAAGCTTGAAGAATTTGGGATTTGTACAAGAATTTAGGTGGAAAGGTATTTCAAAATGATCTTGTCACATGTTTGACTTCCATTATTCAGAATCTTTGAGATTGTCATTGATTTCCAAAAAATTCTCAAAAAGTTTTACAAATCGATTATTTCTTGAAAATCATTAACAATAAAGCCCTATCATGGTCAAAGTGAAAACAAAATTGGACTTTCAAATCTTATGCCCCAATTTGGCTTTTTGGCTTCCGATTGACTTAGATTTTATGGAGATGTGATCCAAGAGTGATTTAATACATTCATCTTTGACAGTAATCACCAATTTTCTTAGAAACATTTTTATCATTAATGTGAAGAAAAGAAACATTCTCGTCATATGCCACTGGAAAATAGATTATGCAAAAGGTTGTGCTCATATATTTGTCACCTAGGCCAACGGAAATGACAAGCACTTTCCAACAAAATACAAATTCTAAGATCTTGATATTTCAGTTTCTTCCAATCTAGTGTCTCATCATGACCTAACTTTGCATTAAAGTGGACTTCCGTCGATCCATAAGTTCTTGAGTCAAGATTCCACCATTGATGAGCTCTTCAACCCTTTCCTTCAACTGTCTGCATTTTTCTGTTGCATGCCCAATTGTCCCCCTGTGATAGTCACATCTGCTGTTCGGATCATAGCTCTTGGCCAACGGGTTTGGTGCTGTTCTCAAAGGTATAGGGGCCAAATATTGATTTTTTATCAAAAAGGGCAAAAGATCGGAGATTGGAATTGAGATTTTTCCTTGATTGCTTCTCAATCTTTTTCTGTTGTTTGTTGATTGTTGAGGAGGTTGAGCTACTGGCCTAGGCATGAAGATAGGCGCATGAAAAACCATTGGAGGACAAGAGTTTGTTGGAAGTCCTGGCTGTGGGATTGGTGAATAAAGATAAGAATCATAGGAGGCATTGTTCAGGGTTGGATCGTATGATGGGCGAGACAAAAAAGGATTATATGGAATGGAATTTCTGGGAAATTGTCCCTCAAATGCCGCAGCTTGCACTTCTTCTTCCGTTCTTTTAAGTCTATTATCGGCCATGTCACCTGTCTTGATCTTGCCCCTCTTAATTGCATTCTCGATCATCTCTCCAGAGGCTACCATGTCGGCAAAATTCTTAGTAATATTCCCAATCATCCTATCATAATACGGTGCCTGGAGGGTACTAAGAAACAGAGTTGCAGTCTCTTTTTCTGTGAGGGGAGGCTGGACCTGAGTGGCAACATTCTTCCATCTCTGGGCATATTCTCTAAAGCCTTCAGTAGCTTTCTTCTCCATAGTTTGTAAAGATAAACGATCTGGGGCCGAATCCACAATATGCTTATATTGGGAGACAAATGCCCTTGCCAAATCTTCCCACGAATGAATATCGCCCCTGCCCAGTTGTGTATACCACCTAGCAGCAGATCCTTTAAGGCTATCTTGGAAAACATGGATTAACAGCTTGTCATCATGCACATGCGCTGCCATCTTTCTACAGTACATAGTGATATGGGCTTTTGGACAAGTGGTCCCATCATATTTCTCAAATTTTGGAGCTTTAAACTTTGAAGGAATGACCACACCAGGTACTAAGCATAATCCGGCAGCATCTAAAGATCCATGAAAATCTATTCCTTCAACAATTCGAAGCCTTTTTTTTATAAGCTCTATCTTTTGCCGAGAATTTGAGCCTCCTTCCACTTGTGGCATCCCTTGCTCTTTATGACTGTCCAAATTAGCAACATGAAATGGTTCGAGGGGGTTCATGGTGAGAGTTGCGTGCCCTTGAAACTGATTAGGGTCGACTGCAGACGGCATATTAGGGCACACATAACCCTCGGTGGGCATTGCTTGTGGCTCTTGAGATGATTGGGTTTCTCGTGAGCCGTTGTTAATTGGACAAAAAGAATTCTCGGCATTTCGTAATCGATGCCCCTCTTAAGTAGCTAATTGTCCCATTTTTTCATTGTTCAGCTTCTCCCACAAACCTGCCATCTGTGACAATTGCTCTCTCATCTCTTGTTGAGCTCTTTCCATCATTTCCATTCGACTCGTTTCTATCTCTTCCATGATTCAAAATTATCTCCAAAGTTTTTCGATGTTCAAGTCACCTTTACACCAAATCTGTCATAACCCAAAATTAGATGTCATGCTTGCCATGCTAACATGAAGTTTTTATTGTATTAAAATTGTATATCTACATGTAAAAGAAACTTCAATCTTGTTATTATTTTACAATATCACAAGTTACACATCAAAAGGAAAAAAAAATTATAAACAAATTTTTTTTGACCGTTTATTTACTTTCTTCATTTTCATTTTTTCACTTTTTTTGAGGAAAGAATTATTGCTAGCCTTATTATTTTCTGTCAAAATCATGTTATGCACATATGAATGAAGTGAATGTAAACCTATAAAAAAAATTCGTAACCACCTCCCTTATATCGGGGAATTTTTATCAATCAGTCCTTTCTCCTTATATGAAAAGTCGATTGGTCTCCACTTGCTGATGATTCAACATGTATTTGCTCTAGAAACAACAACGACCCTTGAGAATGAACCAATTTAGCCTCCAAAACTTTCAAGCATCTGCATTATCCTAGCTAGCTTTCCTTTCATCTCTCGTATATCACGTCCAAACTCCTCTCGATTATTCTCCAAAATAGTCTAGCTTTGTTAATTAATCTCCCATATCTTTGACCTATTTTACTCCAAAAAGACAAATATCTTCCTTATTATGTGATGTGAATGCATTAATGTAATGAAATATGCCATGCTAAAATTTAAGAATAAAAGAACCAAAATTTTCTCTTATTTAAATTCAATGAATGAATTCTCTCCTTTTTCTTTATTTTAAATTTTGATGATTTCTCCTTTTTTTTAAGAATAAAATTTTTCTTTTTTCCTATCTTTTCTTTCAAAATTATCTTATTTTCACACCACAATTTATTTTCTTTAATTTCCTTTTTTATTTAATCTATTTTTAAAAGAATGTGACAATGCACTTACCTTTTATTTTCTCATAAAAATTCCTCTTTCTTTTTAATGTCTATGCATTAGTTTAAAAGAGATAAAAAACATTATTGTTATTTTTCAAATATTATTAAAGAATGAATGGATGTTTTCATGTTATTTTTGACAAAGGATAGAAACCGAATAAGTCTTTGTTTTATTCTATAAAATTGTAAAATGTGAAACTTTATTTGAAAACAAATACCTTTTGATTTTATGGGAGCATGAAATTGAAAAATCAATAGAGTTATGATATGAAAAAAGTAGTAAAATGTTCCCTCATGTGTCCTAATTTCAGGATAATTTCTACAAAAATCGGACATGGCTCTAGCTAGGATCAGCTTCTTAGGGCCTTTTATATGCTGATTTAGGTCTCTAAAAGGTCAAAAGGTTCCCAAATTATACCTCACTGTCATCCACACTGGACTAGTAAGGTTTAATTTGAGTGGGAGTATTTCAATTGCCATTGCGAAGGTGATTACCTCACGAGAGCAAAAGTACTCTACTCCCTCCTAAGAAGGACTGAACCCGAGTATAGGGCTCATGTTATGACATGCATGTGTAAGTGTGTGTATGAGGGAACACATCAAACTCAAATTAAATTATTATCTCTAACCTAAATGCCTCAACAATTTATTAACAACAAGTATATACAAATATAAAACATAAAATAAATAACATAAAAAATGCAGATGCAAACAAAATCAGTTTCACAATCCAAGTGAATTAAGTTTAAATATCAATCAAGACTATTAAATTAAAACTTTGGATAACACATGATTAATGAATGACTTGAACCTCAAAAAGCGTCCCCAGCGGAGTCGCCAAGCTGTTGTAACGGCTTCGCGCTCGACGATTTTGAAAAACATTTAAAAACACAAAAGAGTCGCCACCAATCTTTTTTGACTAGGTGTGATTGGTCACCTAAAAATATTTATCTTTTTAACAAAATCTCAAAATTAATTAAGTTTTATTAAAAAGACAAATTTGGGTCTGCGAAAACAAAGTTAGGTTCGGGAGTACGGTTACGCGTGGGGAAGGGTTAGCACCCACACGACGCCTGTTAAAAAACGGTACCATAATAATCATGTGTTATCCTTTTTATTTTAATAAAATAGTCTCAATTTAATATTTAAAATTAATTCCTTTTTATTTCATTTTTTGAAACATTTTATTATTTATCAAAATTATTTTTCCAATTTTTTTAAAAAAAGGTTAGATTTTATTTATCGAAAATGAATGTGAACCCTTTTGTATTGAATAACTAAATCGAATACTCCAATACTTTTGGCAGCATTTGAAATAATTTTCCTCACCTAGAGATTTCTTAATAATCACTACTTGTGACTTCTATAAAATCTCATCCTCGATAGGATTCACATCCATTTCGAAAATTATTATGAATGCACATGATGCAAACAAATAAAAATGATGCAAATGAATTTTTAATTTTGAATTTTCTTTGTTTTTAAAAATCTTATTTGTTTTTATTTTGTTATTATTTATTTATTTAATTTTCTTTGTTTTTTTAAAAAAAACTTATTTGTCTTTATTTTTAACAAAAATTTAAATTATTGAAAAATCATACTAAATATTCCAATACTTTTGGCAACATCTAATACGACTCTTCTCACCTAGGGATCAGCTAGGAATCACTACTTGTGACTTCCATAGCATCCCATCATCGGACATTCATTTAATTGAATTATAAAATTTATTATTAATTTTCTTTAAAAAAAATTATTTTTAACAAAAATTAAATTATTGAAAAATCATACTAAATATTCCAATACTTTTGGCAACATCTAGTACGACTCCTCTCACCTAGGGATCAGCTAGGAATCACTACTTGTGACTTCCGTAGCATCCCATCATCGGAAATTCATTTAATTGAATTTAAATTTCATAATTTATTTAATTTTCTTTGTTTTCAAAAACTTATTTGTTTTCATTTTTAATAAAAATTTAAATTATTGAAAAATCATACTAAATATTCCAATACTTTTGGCAACATTTAGTACAACTCTTCTCACCTAGGGATCAGTTAGGATTCACTATTTGTGACTTCCGTAACATCCCATCATCGGAATATTTTTACTTAAATTTAAAATTTATTATTAATTTTCTTTGAAAAACTTATTTTTATTTTTAACAAAAAATTAAATTATTGAAAAATCATACTAAATATTCCAATACTTTTGGCAACAATTAGTATGACTCTTCTCACCTAGGGATCAGCTAGGAATCACTATTTGTGACTTCCGTAGCATCCCATCATCGGAACTTTATTTAATTGAATTATAAAAGTTTATCATTTACTCAAATTTAAATTTCCTCTTAAATATGATTTCTAATTAATAATGATTAATGAAAATGCAAATGAAAGAAAAATTTTCAAAAAAAAAACTTTTATTTTATAACATGCAATAATAATAATAATAATAACAATAATAATAATAAAAGCACGAAATAACAACAACAACAACAACAACAACAACAACAACAATAATAATAATAATAATAATAATAATAATAATAATAATAATAATAATAATAATAATAATTAAAAACCAAAATTACTAAAAAGAAATATACCTAAATGATTTTTAGAAAGCCCAAAAAACCTTTTGGAGATGGCTCAACCAGCAGCCCAAATCAAGGGCCCAAAAGCTTTTCAAGTGGCCCAAAGCAGGTGGGCCGATCGGGTCGCACACAGGGTGGAATCCGGGTCGGGTCGAGTCTGGGCGCGCGGGTCGCAGCGGGTAGCTGGGATGCTTCCGGGTCGGGTCGGCTCCGGTGTGGCACGCGGATCCCCTTCCCACGGGTCAAGCGCGCGGACCCGGGTCGGATCCGGGTCCACGCGCGGATCCTTCCCTTCTTTTCCCTTTTTTTTTTCAACTATAAATTCCAACTCTTTTTTTTTTCATTTCATTTTCCACCTTTTTCTCAAAAAAAATTCAGAGCTTCTCCAAGCTCTTGGCCGGGGCGATTTCCGGCCGTTGCCGGACCGCCGTGCGCCACCGCCGGCAGCCGCCTCCAGTGGTCGGATCACAAAAAGCTTCCCACTTTCCGGAGGCTCTCCACCCCCTGAGTTCGATTCCGGCCTCCGATTCACAAAACGAGCTTCCTAACCCGGCGAATCTGAGGTCGAAGCCCTCGGCTTCCTCCCATTTTTGTTGTTTTTTTTTCTGGGTGACGGTTTCGGATGGTTTTGATTTTGTGTTTGGATTTGTTTTGCAGGTTTGGGGTTTCGGTTTTGGTTTTCTGGTGTTGGTGGTTGGGGGTTTCGGCGATGGTTTCAGTGGTGAGAATGGGGTCTCGGTGATGTTTGGTTGTTGGCGGTGGTATACGGTGATGATGGGTATTGGGATGGTGGTGATACAGTGATATTTTGGGTAGTGGCTGGGTAGGTGTTTTTGGGTTTTTGGTTGGCAGGGGTCTCGGGTAGTTTTGTGTTTTTTTGCAGGTTTGGTGAGTGATGGGCTTGGTTTGGCTAAGGGGTCTTCTGGTAGTGAGGATCATGCTGGTTTTCGGTGAGTGAAGATGATGAGGGAGTCAGAGTGCTGGGGTCTTCTTTCTTGGAGAGGGTCCTCAGGATGATGTTAGGGGGACTGGTATATGGGGTTTGTGAATGGTGGCTGCAGGGTTGGTGACCTGCAGACAGTGATGGGGATTGATGGATTGGACAAAAACAAAATAAAAATAAAAATAAAAATAATAAAAACACAAATAATACAATAAAATATAAACAAATAATAATAATAATAATAATAATAATAATAATAATAATAATAATAATAATAATAATAATAATAATAATAATAATAATAATAAAATGGGACAAAATTAGGTGTCAACACTAACATTAGGGATTGTGGTTCAATCCGCGAACACCATTAATTTCGTTAGATATTAATGTATGAACACTAATGGAAGGTCCACATCAAGAGATACTTTCTTTAAATATATTACTTGTCATGTGAAATAATGAATTAAGTAAATATTTCAAACTAGTGGGGGAATGGTAAGTTGTTTGAAATTAAGTTTGAAAATTAAGTTTAAGTTACCAAAAGTTATATATGATAAATTTTGAATAGACATAATTTGTTACAAAGTTATGTCTGATAGACATAATTAGTTCCAATAATCATAAATAGTCCAAAAGTGATGTCTAAGAGATATAACTTATCTGAAGAATTATCTTTTGAGAAAAAAATATGTTTTTTGGATAAAATATGTCTTTTGGATAAGACATGTCTATTCAAAATGTTTATTGATCATTATAAATATCCAAATTGATGTACTTATTTTTCACTCTAAAATTTCAGTTTTGAGAGAGTTTGTAAGATTTTGTTGTGTCTTAAGAAATTTTTGAATCATTAGGGATAGTGACTAAAGTTTGCACTTCAAAATTATTTCTTTTCACTTTATTCCATTTATTATTTTCCTAACAATAAAAAATTAATTAATTCATTACCAGATTTCATAAAAAATAATTAACAAATTTTTCATCATATTTTTTTCTTTCTTCCCATCAATTAAAGTCTTGGTAATTAGAGATTGCATCCGATTGCTGCCTTACGTAGAAGAGCTGATGCATTTGGGTCTGATTTTTCTTTGTTAGATTCGCACAAGTGGATTAAATTCTCCCGAAAGCAAAGAGTGGGTGAATAAAATTATTGCCTTACCAAATCAGAGTTCTATTATGTTGCAGTTTAAGAGGAAATATCTCTTGAATATATAAGCGCTGGTGTGAGTACGGAGGCTTAGATATATGAAAGATCGCGGATATTTCCTACTGAAAATTCAGTTTCTCCTGATACAAGTAAGTAGAAAATAGAGGAAATTGCCAATTCAGTAGGTAATTTTGCATATTAATTCAATGCAATAAAATTCTTGACCAAATCCAGTAGACCCAGCCTTTGCAAATACTTAAATGTACATGTACAGATAGGTTCAAGTTCTTAAATTATAATCAAACAAACACGGTTAAGAAATTGACAAGTCATAAATTTTTAATGTCAAATCATTTTTGTAATTAAAATATTAATAAAAATAAAATAATTATTCAATATACCATCAATAGAGTTTTTTAATTCCTCAAACGGAGTTAAGATGACGACATATTTCTTATTTTATTTATTTTTTATTTTTTTAATATTTTTAAATGACATATGTTATCATCTTAATATTGTTTGTAAAATAAAAAAAAATTTTACTGGCGATATTTTGGATATTAATCAATAAAAATAAATGAAAAGAATTACATTTTAGCTAATTTTCAATCATATAAAATCATCACAAGGCAAAAGATGGTAAATTTAAAAAGATTAATCATTTCAATGTGAAGAGGATTTGTAAAAATTTATAAAATTATCCAAAGCCTAACATGAGGTTAAAAAAATGCCACAAGATATTAGATATGGACGGTGCATGCTTTTAACAACAGTTCCCACCTTGAAATTTTCCCAAGTTCTTAAAAACTTCACTATATGGCTGGCCTGAGTCGGACATGGGTGCCATATACCAAAAAACATTTTTTCTTAATATTTAAGAGATCTTAAAATTTAAATCTCAGAACGTATACAAATTTGATCTAACTTTTTGTTAGATTTGTGAAGTTATAAATATTGGCTTGTTTAATGGATTATTTATTTGGCTAATTTCATTAATTTTGTATATTAGAGGTAATATTTAACTGTGATCAAAATTTTACTCATTCCTGTAATTTCGTCTAAAAATGATTATAAATATACAAAGTTATTTTACAATTAATGTAAAGAAAAAAATTAATATTTTTATAAGATTTTATAAATTTTATCAATATCCTAAAAAAATAGAGACATATTAATAAAACTATGGGTATTAAAATCTTTGCATCCTGTGTGTGATTTCTTAAAATTATTTAAAAAAATTAACTTTAAAGAAAATAAAAAGCCAGCATGCTTTGATACTAATTTTTTGACCAAATAATTAAAAAAATTTATAACTAATTATAAAATTTAAGTTTAAAATTAAATAATTTTGACTACCCATCTCAATTATAAAAAAAATAAAAACAAAAACCGGCATGCGTAAACTTGTGGTCGTTCTCATTTTCTTAATTTTCCTCTAAAAAATCATCACGACGACTTTTCTTTAAATTTGAGTTCGACTTCTAATAATTCTGACTATCAACTTTAATTATTATAAAAATAAAAACCAACGAGACTGATGGGGATCCCACTTGTTTGCCTAATTTTCCTCTAGAAAATCATCACGACGACTTTTGTTTCTTCTATCTTTCCGTGTGCTAAATGTTCTTATCCAAAAATTTAAAGGCACCAAATTTCAAAAGTAGAATGTGAAATTAATTAAGCATGGCAATGGCATGATAAATCTTGGATGATGATTGAATCACATATAGCCCAATTGCAGCGATAAGGACACGTACGGTAGAAAAGGCATTGGTAAGAGAGTTTCAGTGATGTCAGCAAGTGTTGACTAATTAGGAGTTGTAGAAACTTGAATTTCCAGATATTGTACAATTGTACTCTATGATTAATGAAAAGAATGATGACTCTGATCCACTTACCTGCTCCATCATATACTCTTCCTTCTTTTTTTCTTATCAATTCTACTCTTCAGTTACAATATGCATGCATCTAATCATCAAGGTTCTTTTGTGTTTAACTTCCCAAAAATGTTTCAGAGCTTTTAGCTGATCACTGGGGATTCACCTATCTCATTCTCAATTAATGCAGAAAGAACAACAAAACTTTAAGAACTATATGGCCGTAGTAACTAATTATGATATTCAAAATATTTTTTTGGTTGAGTTTGCGAGGATCAATCCCAAAACTCTAAAATATAATTTAATTCTTCCTTACATTGCATTTGGATCTATTCAAGAGCCAGGTTATTCATTCAAGTTTGAAAGTTCATTCGATATTTGATAAGTTTAAAAAAAATATTTGATGTAATTATCAGATTTAGATAAAATTTTTAAACCTATTTAAAAATAAAAAAATTAAGCTTGATCCGGGTTTAATCTTTTAAAGCCCGGCGACTCAGCCAGGCTCGATTTTTAATATTTTATATTATTTTTTATATATTTATTAAGTATAATATAATTTTATATATAAAATATTATTGATTAATAAACATAATTATAAATATTTAATAAAAAATTGACATACAAATTAGATTAAAATTTAAAGGGAATAAAATAATAAAAAACAAAAAAATATTTAAAATGAAAAAATAAATAAAATTATATTTTAGCTGGTCGAGTTGGGCTAGGACTTATAGTATAAAAACGAAAACGAACTTGGACAAAAAGTCAAGCCTAAATTTTCGAGTCAAGCCGAGCTTGGGCACACACCAAATTTCTTATTACCTGCCCCTTGAGCAGCCCGACCCTTGAGCAGGTTTAGCTTATAGTGATAGCTTGAGGGGCTTTGGTCCTCCCAAAAATTTAAAAAACATTTGAGGTTATATACCAATAATGAAAATGATGTTGAATAAATTTAACTGGACATCCCAAAATGTTAATTTTTTTTTGGTTTTATAATTTAATTATGCATTAATTTTAGAGAGATTAAAATCACGTTGCTGTAATTATTTATTTATTGTATCCACCAATTACCCATTTTAAATATTTAAAATTAAGAGGATAGTTACAAAATTTAAATTACAATAATGTGAATTTAAAAAAATTAACTTTCTAGTTTTTGTTCAACTGAACTATAAATCTCAAACGAAACACCAAATGTATATTTTTCCTTTTCTTTTTAGCTACTACTATTTCTTTTTTCTTATTTCTTTTTTAGTTTTACTCTGGACCTCTATATCATGTTATCCTACAATCTTTTTTCGAAATAAATTAACAAATTGGAACAACTTTATAAAAGGTTTAAAAATCATTATTTTTAATTTCAAAGTTTCAATTTCAATTTTTAAAAAGTATATTTATTTTCTTTTTGATAAAAAAATTTAACTATTGATTTGACATATATGATTTACATAAATAGAGTATAAAATACAATTAACGTATTAAAAAAATAAAAACCATATATAAAGATAAGAAATTGTATAAAACTGATTTAATTTTGTAAATGAGTTATATAAAAAAAATCTAGCGTATTGTTACTTGGCCCCTCCAAAATTATCTATCAAGATCCATCACTAATTAACAATAAAATGATATCTTATTAAAGAATAAATTTAAAAAACATTTAAATTTATATATATATAAAATAAAGTTGCAATATTTAATTTAGTCAATATTTCATGATTGACACTGATCGAAAAAGTAAACAAGATGAATTTCATTAAAAAACAACCTCGCTCACTGTACTTATTGCACATCGGGGTAAGAAATTTCAGTGCCAGAATCTAAGCAGCTACTTTTTACTAGCTTTTTCTAGACCTAAAACCCGCGAGTTTTCACGTTAGAAGTTGGAGAAACATACGAAAGCAATCCTTGTCAGCTTCAAGTTTAGCCATGTCTTCCTCTTTCAAGTTCATCCATGTCTCAATTCCATCTCCATATTTGGTGTCAACTGTCAAATAAAGAACACAAATTCTTGAAAGTCAAGCGAGCAGAGGCAAGCTAAACGGGCCTTCCCCACCCAAAGTCAGCCACATACTCAGGAAACCTGCACAAACTGGTGACACTAAAGCTGACCACCTCTCCTTTCTTGACACTTGCAACCCTGCTTTTGATGAAATTCAAGTGCTTATCAGTGTCTTGAAGCTGCTTCACATACTCGGCATTTACTTTCCTAATCGCATCTTTCATCTGGTTATGAATGTCATAAAATCCATCTTCTTTATCCATCGAAGGAGACGCTATTGCATGTGTGCAGATATTCCCAAAATGGTGTTTTGGAAGCGGCGGGTCCATCCTTGTACGCAAGTTCATAGAATGTGTCACTGTGTACAGCTTGTCTTGGTCTACTTTTTCTTGCGTGGCAGCGATAAAGCGCCTCCATATAAAGGCAGATAAGGCTTCAACACGAATTGGGCGCCTGGCATCGATGCCATTGTTGTCTGTGTATATGTCTCTGATAGCTGCTATTGCTGAAGCATCAAAGACAAATCTTCTGGCCACTATATTGTCCTTTGTAATCCCAGTTCTCGGCTGGAACCCAGATATATTCTTCGGTGGGAAAAGGATAGCAGACTTGAATTTAGGACAAAATTATATCAGTGTCACAACGAGCAAAAGCTCCTCAGCAGTCAATGAATATGAAAAATGATAAGGCATCACCAACCTTGTGTGACAGCCCAAGAACTAAACCTCCAGACTCAAGGTAGGTGACTTGTGCCATAGCAGGTAACTAATCGGCATCATCAAGCTCAAGAGAACTGAACTTGCTGTGGTTATTTGGATTTGGATTTTCAAGAATATCAGAAAGGTGGCAGCAGCTAGCCTTGGCTTCCACAAAGAGAACACCCTCGTCGTTGCAATTAATGACGGCATTGTCCTTGATCCGCCCTGCTAGCGGGTAATAAACAGATGAGGCCTCGGACAAAGATTTTTTTTTTTATCCTGTTACTGGCACATACCGAATAATGCCAAGGACGGTACATATCCTTTATATTCCACATGTTTACGGTTGAACTGTCTGCAGTGTCCCCATTGATCTTTAAATAATCTAATTTCTTTTCACAATATCAAAATAAACATTTATAGAATATTCAACGACTCCAAATTTACATCCAATATTCTAAGTTCAATTTACATCCCAAATATCATTTTTACATAACATAGTACTATACAACAAAGTTTGAATACATAAAGAAAACCGTATACCTCAATGGATAATGGTAAACCGCCTGAGGGATACTCAAAAGTAGAAAGTTCTCTCGAACAAGCAAAGAACTAGTGCAAATACTCTGGAAAGAAAATAAGGAGGGGTGAGCTTACGCCCAATATATATATAAGCTGATACAACGTGTATCTATATGCAGGTATCTCACAACATAAACTTTCACAGAAAACTAATGATCACAAATTAGGCACGATTTTGAAAAAAAATATTATAGTGAATTAGATAATCAGGTTGAGTACAGAAAGATGCTTTAGAACATCTCACTTGTCCCGACATCTAATTCCAACTATAGGGAGTTTGGTAATGTTGACACCTAATTTTGTCCTATTATTATTATTATTATTATTATTATTATTATTATTATTATCTATTACTATTTATATTATTAATACTTTTATATTATTATTTTTTTTATTTTCATTTTTATATTTTATTTTTGTTGTCCAATCAGCCACTGCCACCATAGTAACCCTCTTACTGACCCCGTCCATCAGTCCGAAGATTCACTTTCCTCAAAATCCGCCGGCCACCATAGCCTCCAGCCACCCTCAACCCACTGCCACCACCAGCTACTCTACCCTATCCCATCATAGCAAACCATATACCAGTCCTTCCTATAAGAACCCTCTGCTCACGAACACAAAAAAGGGGGCCGAAACCAAAAATCCCAACCCCAAGCAATACCATCCTCACTACCTCTGCCTCTGGCGAGAGCCCTCGAACTCTCTCCCTTTCGACCACTGCCGGTACCACCCGAAGCAACCAAAAACCGAGATCCATTATTGCCAAGCCCCATCATTCGACCTCATCATTCACCACCGTGGCCATCACCATTTTCCCTTCGCCACCCGAGCCATTATCCCCGTTCAACCACCAACTACCATTGGTCCCTCACCGCCATCCTCTTAAGACACTAATCACCACCGCCTCTACCTATCATTAACCCGAAAACCACAGCCTTAAATCCCAGATCTGAGAACCCCAAATCCCAGATCTGAAACCTCACCGAATCTCAACAAACCTAGATCTAAGCCATCACCTGCAAAAAGAAACAAACCACACACACATACCAACAACCATCATCACCACCAAAACATCCAAAACCATCAACCAAAAAGAAAAAAAAACAACAAAAAAAAGGGGGAGCTTCGATTTTGGTCAGATTCGTGGGGCTAGGAAGTTCTTTTGGTGAATCAGAGCTCGGAATCGAAGAGAAGAGGCGGAGGAGCTTTAGAAAGTTGAAGGCTTTTGGCCGTTAGTCGCCGACGAACGGCGACCAGCGGCGGCGCACGGCGGTCCGGCGTGGCCGGGAGTTTCAAAGGCTCTGGGATTTTTTTGTTAAGGAAAGAAGAAATGAAGAGATAAAAAAAAGGAGGGTTTTTATAGCAGAAAAAGAAAAGAATAGAAGTTGCAGGATCCGCGCGTCCCCCCTGATCCGACTCGGAATCCGCGCGACCCGCACACCCTGCCACCAGCTAAGCGAACTCCACCCGCCAGCCAAAAGGAAGAAGCTGCGTGCTCACCCACTCGAGGAGAAGCAGGGTCTGTGAGATCGCCCGCCCGAGAAGAGCAAAGATTCGTGAGCTCGCCCGCCCGGAGAGAAGCAGGATCTATAAGCTCGACCGCCCGAGAAGATAGAAAATCCTGTGAGCTCGCCCTCTCGAAGAGAAGCAGGATCCACGCGTTTGCCCGCTCGAGGAGAAACATCGTCCGCGAGCTCGCCGGCCCCGCCAAAAGGAAGAAGCTATGAGCTTGTCCGCCCAAGGAGAGGGAAGACTTGTGAGCTCGCCCGCCTGCCAAAATTGCAAAGATCTGTGAGCTCGCCCGCTTAAGGAAAAGGAAGAGCTCGTGCCACCAGCCAAAATTGCAAAGATTCATGAGCTCGCCCACCTCGCCAAAAAGAAGAAGCGTGCTCGCCCGCCCTCCAATAGGGGTGCTCGCCCGGCCGCCAGAAGGAAGAAGAAGAACCGCCCGCCTCTGACAAGCCAGCCCGACCCGCTGCGCCTCACCCAGATCCAACCGGTGCCAGCCAATCAGCAGTCCTCAAGCCCACTTCTAATTGGATTTTGGTCCAATTTATGGTATATTTTGTTATTAAATTGATATTTCATTTATTATTATTTCTCATGCATGTTTATAAAAATAAAAGGAAAATAAATGAAATTCTACCAAGGATGGGATGTCATGAGACTTACAAGTAATGATTTCCTGACCGATCCCTAGGTGAGAAGAGTCTACTAAATGTTACCAGAGTATTGGGATATTTAGTATGATTTTTAATAATTTAAATTTTTATTAAAAATAAAAATAAATAAGTTTTTTAAAAAGAAAATTGAAAAAGGAAATTAATAATAAAAATTAAATTTAATTAAATATTTGTCCGATGATGGGATGTCATAAAACTCACAAGTAGTGATTTCTTGACTGATCCCTAGGTGAGAAGAGTTCATTAAGTGTCACCAGAGCATTGGGATACTTAGTGAAATTTTTCAATAATAAGAATTTTTATTTAAAATAAATAAGGAAATATTTATATAAAAAATTAAAAAATTCATTTGCATCATTTTTATCTGTTTGCATCATATGCATTCATAATAATTTTTGAAACGAGTGTAAATCTTCTGATGATGAGATTCTATAGAACTCACAAGTAGTGATTCTTAAGAAATCTCTAGGTGAGGAAATTATCCGAAATGCTACCAGAGTATTGGGGTATTTTGGAGTAATTTTCAATACAAAAGATTTTCACTTATTTCAAATAAAAAAATAAAACTTAAATGTTTCAAAATTAAAAGAATAAAATTGATTTCAATAAAAATATGAATTATTTTTAAATATTAAGTTAAGACCATTTTATTAAAACCAAAGGATGACACATGATTATTATAGTACCGTTTTTTAACGGACGTCGTGGGGGTGCTAATCCTTCCCCACGCGTAACCATACCCCCGAATCCAACTTTGTTTTCGCAGACCAAAAAATTGTCTTTTTAATAAAACTTAATTAATTTTGAGATTTTGTTAAAAAGATAAATATTTTAGGTGGCCAATCACACCTAACAAAAAAGATTGGTGGCGACTCCCTTTTGTTTTTAAAATGTGTTTTCAAAATCGTCGAGCGCGAAGCCGTTACGACAGGTAACATTTGATTCAATCAAAATTTTTACAAACAATTAGTAACTTCCAACATACAATTTCATAAAACATTTAAGAATAAATTTCTAAAACATTACGTAAATAATATAAATCACTTTCAAATAAATGATGTAATGATTCAAATCATAAACATTTTTATCATGTATAATGAAATCAAAAACTAATAAAGTCTGAGAGTGCTTTGATCTATGTTAACCAGGGATTTATCACTCCAGTGAAAATAGTATAGTGGAGATAAGGCATCATCCAATATACTCATGCATTAACAGTAAAAATGATATATGGCCATAGTTAGAAAGGGTCCACAATGTACACGGGTCAGGTGATAGTTGTAGCGCTGAAGACGTAACCAAGGTCTATCAGCAACAGTAATCAGTAATAACAATAATGGGAGCATGTGGCCATAGGCAGCTATGGAGCCAACAGTCTCAAAATAGTTCATAAATTATTTCAAAAGTGTTTATGAAGATCGATTCAGTAATCATATTTTCAGTCAGTTCATAAAAGCATTAAAATCACAACTTCATTACAATTGAAGTATAAAAATTCATCAAATATTCTCAGTTCAATAACAGTTGTCCAAAATATTTTATTTATGTATTAGAGAAACATAAAAACATGTATGTATTAGAAAACGTGCAAAAACTAATAAAAATCCCATAGAATACTGAATTACAAAGTTTGCATGCAGATGAAGTCTTTGGAAGTTATCAAACCAAATTTCATTTTTTTTTCAATTTATATGCTATTTCCAAAATAATACCATTTAAGATTTTGTAGCTTTAAGGCTATTTTTAGAAAATTTCGACAGCATAACAGTTATAACTATCCTAACCTCCTACAAGAAAACACAATTTATAAACCACAACTCCAGTTCACAATTCAACCAAATCATCACGGTTAAATCTCATAAGAGCAAAGTTTATCAAATCCATGCAACACAGTATCCCTACGCTTCATACATATATCCCTTACCAGTCAGAATTTTGCTAGTTGCTTGTTAGCAACAGTATCTCCTTCAAACTCCTAAGCTACAATTGACCACCCAAACATAGTCAATTTACTTTACTTTAATGACAAAGAATGTTCAACTCATTAAGACCTAACATATTGTGAAATGCAGCTCTAAATCCGATATACTTCATACCGGTGCTAATACTGCAACTATCATCAAAACACCTTCGATTTTAGTTCCGATTTCGCCTATAGTCTTGTATCAATTTATACATTATCCTATAACCTAAAACATATTGAATTGAGCTCTCTTTCATGATCCCTTTCTCATGGCCGAATGCTTCTCTCACTGTTACATGTTTTATTTCAACAATTTAAGCTTAAATTCATGTTTTTACACATGTTTTACATCCATTCTACACCATTTTTGCATTGAACACAATCACACACACTCATGGTTCACCTTGGACAAAACCACAAGGAGTGCATTCTAATGATTTAAGTTCAATTCAAACTTAAATACATGACTAAACACCTTAAACACTTAGTATACAATTTGAAAACATGATAAATTAACACAAGCTTTCATACTTTCTCACCTTGGTCGAAATTGAAGGGAGAGCCTACACCTTGTTTTTGGCTACATTGGGACTTGATTTTGGTGTCAAGAGATGGAGCACTAAAAACTGAACAGCTTTGGTGAAGACAGTTTTCAGTTTGGAGGTTGTTTGACTAAGGTTTTTGAAGCTTTCTCTCTCTTCAAGTTAGCAAAAATGGTGGAAATGAGAAAGAAACAATGGCTGACAAAAAAATGAAGAAGAAAGGGCTGAAAAATTCTTAAAAAAATATCTTATAGTGAAAATTACCATTTTGCCTTTAAAACATTAAAATGCGATCATTTTGCCCTTAGCGCTTTGATTAGGTTGAAAATAATCAGTCTAATCTTCAAAATATTTCATTCCATCATAAAACACCTCTATTTAACATGCTCTAATCATTGGTTGAGCTTTCATTGAAGTTTGACTATTATTTGAGTGAAATTACCAAAATAACTGTAACTGTTGAATCACATAAATTTCTATTTTTACGCCTGATTTAGTTCATCAATCCACATGGCTTAGAATTTTATTACATAAGAATTTTCTTATAATTGTCATTTGGTCAAAAGTCAATTCAGTTTGACCGTTATTTACGAAAATTTCAATAGCCTATGAACTTAATTGTCATTTTTTAAATTATAGCACGTTTTTCAAAACATACATAAAATAATTGAGTTTGAGGTGTAGATTCTTATCATTACTATATTTGGCTCTAAATATCAAGTCCGTCAAGTTTCACCTCTATCGGGACTCTAGAAAGCTAGTGGGGTTCACCTTTTGATTCCCTTTCATACCTAAAAGATAATTAATATTTTAATAATTATAAAATGTCTAATATTTCTAACTTCATGAATAGTAATTACTAGTAACCAAAAATGTGGAATCTCACATTTACATCGTTCTAAATTACTAGCATCTTGTTCTTTGGGATAAAACATAACCAAATGCATGAAAATTGGGGGCTGAATCTGATCAAGGAAAGAAAATTTGTGATTACGAAGGTGGATGATTGGGGAAGAGGGTTTGAGCATTTCCTGGGAAAGAACTTCCACGTCAATATTCATTTTTGCTGTGTAATACGTAAATTGGAAATCGAACATAAATCTGTGAAGATAGTGTTGGATTATGCCCTTAGAACCATTCATTAGATGATTGACTTTGGCATTTTTTATGTATCATGACATTTTATTTATTATAGTTCATTATTATATTTGTCTTATAACTGCGTAATGTAATCTTATATGATAATGTCCTTAGAATAGTAATAACACACTATTCTTAAAATATCCCTAGTCAAGTATTATTGTGAACAAGGATAACAATGATACGATAAGACTAGTATGTGGTTGACTGATGACCATTGTCATGGATATAGGATATCAAATCATCACATAGGTACATGTTAGAGAACTATGTACTGGATCGACCCTCCATGAGAACGCTACATGGATTGTTATATGAGTGTCATAAATGATTCTCATAGTGATGATGGTGTATGTGATCCTTTGACTTGAGATCATCAGAGATCCCAACATAGAGAATTGCATACTTTAATGCTGCTAGATGTCATTCGTAACAGGATGGACTATAAATGTAGTAATTGGGTATGCCTTGATCTATGTAGAGGGATGTTGAGTGATCAAGATAGGATTTATCCCTCTTATATAACAAGAGTGATGTCTTGGGCCCTTTGATAGAGTGAGACTAAGAAATGCATAGCCATGCTCGAATAAGTCAATATGATATATTGAATTTATTTGTTTAATTAGTCTACTCAGGAATCAAGAAACGCTGATTAGACTATACAAGTGTGACACATTCCATGACTTGTGTCTAATCAAGACATCAAAGGATAAAGGGATTAGACTACACGGTAACATCTATCACGAGTAAGGTTATGTCGAGTCATTGACATTCTCGTTACATGGATAGCAATGATGTGTTGCTAGATACCGCTCATTGCCTGTGACAATTTTGTCATTGCCATTGTTCTGAGAACCTATTGGGTCGCACACTTAGAACGGACCAATGAGGAGCTTAATTAATCCTATTCTGAATTGGATTAAGGATATAATTAATCCTATTCTGAATTGGATTAAGGATATAACTAATCCTATTCTAAGTAGGATTAGAGTTCTGTTTGACAGTAAATTTTAGGGTAAAATTTACTGCCTATAAAAGGATGTTTTGTGTTTTCTAAAAGAGAGCCGCACAATTAAATAGAAAAACAAAATATTCCTTTTAATCGAAGCTAGCAATTCGGTTATAAGGAATCAAAAACGCTCTTTAAGGCTTCTGATAGTGAGACGTTCAAGAGTCGTGAGATCCGTTCGTATGGATACCATAGAGGCAGGAACGAAAAGTTGTTGCTTGTGACTCGACCAACGACAGAAAATCAGAGAAAACGTTAGGTAAAATCTCAAAACCTTAATCAGGCAACTCTCCGAATCGATCCTGGTGGAGGCCGAATGATTTAAATTCCGCTACGTGTTTGTTTCGGTTTCCTTCAGATAGTGGATTTGACATCCCTTACAGAGTTACAGTCGGGTTTATGTAGAGGTGACAAGAATACAAGTGGAGACCATTGTTTTTTTTTGTTATCAATTTAAAAGATAAACAGATTCTTTGACTCGCTCAAATGCTGATGTGATATCGAGATAGAAAATTTTGCAGGCAAATAATGTGCAAACATGCAACTTGCTGGCGTTGAGCGATCTTCTCTAATGCTAATGATTCAATATATCGAAAGGTAGCTAATGCCGATAAGATTTCATTAGAACAAATCACTGAGTTGAAACTTGTGGAATTTACAACTGTTAATCCCATAAACATTCAGAGAATTCATCTAATTACTCTCACATTTTGGTGTGCATGGTTTATCATAACAGAGAAATTTAGGAAGAAGGTAATTAGAATTGAATACGCATTATACCTTTTCAACTCAAGAAGCTAATCGGCAATTAAGGCCACAAATTAAAGCCTGATTATAAACAGACAATTAAGGATTGTATGTATCTAATAAACTAATAAATGAAAAAATTGACGCCAGTACAAATAAAATTGTATTACTTCTGTATTTATCTAGTATCTAGCTTTAGATAGAGAAACATTTTTTTTTTCAATTATATGGAAATATGATATTTTTAACCTCAAATGTGAATAGTGAATAAACTCCGGTAAGTTAAGATTCAAAAGAAGGAATCTGTAGAAAAACAGGAACCGACATGTGTAGATTCTATTAGATTCCTTTATGCCATTTAGTGGATTTTGTTTCCATGATTTGCATGCCTTTCTCTTTCTTAAACCCCACATTTTGCCGTTCTGATCAAATCTAATCTAGTAAAGGTAAACAAAAAAATTTGCATCATAATGTAACAAAAATAGTGTGTGATATAAAAGAACTAGAAAGGAATGGATTGGTCCTCCTCCGTTTCCATTTACTAAACCAGACACTTTGATTAGTATTTATTGAACGTATGTTTGATTAAAAAATCTAATCTAATGGGGAAACTTTCAAATTTTTTTTAAAATGGGAGAGTGTCCAAGTGGTATTCATTCGTTTACCCTTTTGCTTTATTTTTGTCTTTTTTCTTTCTTTCTTTTGTTTTTTTTTAACTTTTTTTTATGTCTTTTCTTTTTTTGGTTTTTTTACTCTTTTTCTTATGTTTTTCACATAATCTACCCTAATTTATCAAAATAAAGCATCTGATAATAATAAATCTTGTATATTTATTGATTCTTACCTTTTTTTGTTTTTATTCTTTTAGTGCTCTTTTTTTTTTGTCTTTTGTTTTTTATTTGCTCTTACTTCTTGGTTTTTTATTTTAATTATTTAGTTGAGTTCAAAATGATATGTTTAGTTCCTTAATTGAAAAAAAAATGGGGATAGAGAGAGAGAGATATGGTCAAAAAAATAGAAAAGTGATGGGATATAAATAGAGGTGGCAAATGGGCGGGTCGGATTGGGTTTGGATCGGATCATTTCGGATTAAGAAAAAATCGGATCATTTTGGATTCGGATCATTTCGGATTCGGATAAGGTCGGGTTTGGGTCAAGGAAAAATCGGTCTATTTCGGGTTTGGATCATTTCGGGTTCGGATAAGGTCGCGTTTGGGTCAAGAAAAAATCGGTCTATTTCGGATTTGGATCATTTCGGGTTCGGATAAGGTCGGGTTTGGGTCGTTGACTTTTTTAGTCAATTCGGGTTGGTCGGATTTGGATTCGGGTCGATTTGACAGATTTATTGGATTAAACTTTGGTCATCTTGATGTAATTTATCTGGTATAAAAATCAACTAAAACCATATTTCTAAGAACTACAAAACTCATGAAAATAAAATTGTCTTTTTACATGACCTATAGTACAATTGGGATTGAAATAATCAAAATATTTAATAATCTGTATGATAGTATTCTTTATAATATATTTACCAATATTCATAAATTAATTACGTTTTTTCATTTTATTTTTATTACTACAATAATTAATAACTTTTGAATCAAAGTGATTTAATAATCCATACTAAATATCATAAAACAATACTATATATTTCTTTAATTTAGTTTGATTTTTTATAGAATAATTAGAGACATTAGTGTAGATGATATAGCTTCTGTACTCTGTTATAGATTAATCATTAAATAATTATACATTATGTTCAAATGAATGTAATATAAAAGTGAATATTTAAATTTAACTATATTAAAAAAATATATAACACTCATATTATTGAAAAAAATTATATTTTTACTATATTAAAATACTTTGATATTTAATTTTAACATTTAAATATTTATTGGTAATATTAAATTTAAGTTTGAATATTTTCAGGTCTGGGTAAATTTGGATTCGAATCAATTTGGGTTCGGGTCAATTTGGGTTCGGATCAATTCGGGTTCGGGTTAATCTAAATTCGGATGAATTCGGGTTCGGATAAATTCGGGTTCGGATTCGGTCGGGTTTGGATCAATGTAAATTCGAATAAATTTGGTTTTGGATCAATTCGGATTCGGATCGGGTTGGATTTGGATTGTTGACTTTTTTAGTCAAATCGGATCGGTCGGGTTTGGATTCGGGTTAATCGAACGGATTTTTCGGGTCGGGTCAACTTTTGCCACCTCTAGATATAAATGAAAAAAAAGAACGGAGTGTTAATAGTGGCGGCTAATTTAAAAAGGGGCATTCTTGAACTTTAAAATTAAGAGTGTGTCGCCCTAATTCTAACGTTTAAGAACGATTGTCAGTCGTTTTTTTTAGTGTGTAACTCTCAAAACATAATAAAAATTCAGTGTGATTGCAGACGTATGAGAGTTTTCTCCCAATTACGTCAAATCTATATGTTTTTCTTTATCTCTCTTTATCTTTTATTCTTTATGTTAATTTTACTGTGCGTAGAAAAGTTTTGTTTTCTCTAATAATTGATATCATAACTTGAGTTAAAATAATTAAGCATGATTGTGATTAGGCCAGTCATGGGTCAGGTCGAGTTCGAGCAAGGCTCATGATATATATTGATATGTAATCTGTGTATTCAAGCTCGGTCATGCCCTAATTTTCAGGCTTGAGTTTTTGTCCAAACTCATTTTCATTTTTATATTACAAGCCCGAGTCCAGTCCGACCAAGCCTGAAGATAATTTTTTTTATATTTTAATTTATTTATTATTTTATACCCTTTGAAATTTAATTTAATTTGTCAAAATTTGTATATCAATTTCCATATTAAACATTTATAATCATGTTTATTAATTAATAATGTTTTATATATATAATTATATTATGCTTATTAAATATATAAAAAATTTTAATTAATATTAAAAAAGAAATATAAAAAAATATAAATTCAAGTTAGGTCAGGCCGAACCAATCTCAGGCTTTGAAAGGTCAAGCTCGGGTCCAACCCGATTTTTAAATAGGCTTAAAAATTTTTCTCATGCTCGGTTATTGCATCAGATATTTTTATCCAAATCCGATCAAATATTGGACGGACGTTCAAGTTTGGACACATAGCTCGACTCTTGAGTAGGTCTAATTGTGATAGCAACAAAAAAATAAAAAATAAGACTTGACAAATTCAATGAAAATGATTTTGATTTTTGAAAAATACAAACAAAAAATTGCATGTGTTAGAAAAAAATTGCATCAACATTTATTGGAAATAAAGTCAGAGTGATTGATGACGTGAATTATTATGTCATTCAAACTATTTTTGTGGTTGACTTTAAAAAGGGTACTTTAATTCTTGCATTCAAGCAACGTTTAAAAATTGAAACTTAATTCCTTTTTAAGTTTTATTCTCGTCTTTTGCGAGCTTGGTACGTTGAGCCGACCTGTCCTTTCAAGGAGCAAAGATGAACTCTCTAGTTTTAGGAGTTAGTATCCTTCTGTTCTATTTTTCCCTGAAACAGCACGTTAAAACAACTAGCGAGAGCACAATGACAGTCAAACCTTTCCAAATCAGAGGGCAGGAAGCCCGTCTCTGGACAAAATCTCAACCAAGGAGAAAAACCGTTCGGAGTCTGTTCCAGCAAAATAACCTTTTGGGAACTCTTTTCTAGGGTTGATTGGTTACATGTTTCATAATTATCGAACCTTATAGTAAAATTATCATGGGCTTAATATTATTGTTTACATTAGTTATCATATGTTTAAGATACTTTTAACCTATTTTACATATTGAAATTTTAAATTTATGCTTAATCATATATTGTTTAGTTCACTTTATTATAAAATCAAAATTTAAAATCTTGTTATAGAATTGTCCTTACATGGATAAAAAAACAAAAATAATTTCATTTATAAACAAAACCTTCTTTACTAATATTAACACGACAGCTTAAGAAATTAAGAAATAAAATAAATTCCTTTTCACACAAGCAAAGAAAGAAACGATAAATCAAACTACTAACTTTTTGTCGTTTGGCCCATTGGATTTTCAGAGATTTCAGTGCCGGATGTTTTCACGTTAGAAGTCGGAGAAACATACGAATGGAATTCCTTGTCAGCTTCAAGTTTGGCCATGTCTGCCTCTGTCAAGTTGATCCATGCCTCAATACCGTCTCCGAATTTGGTATCAAAGAAGGAACACAAATTCTTGAAAGTCAAGCGAGCAGAGCCAAGCCAAACGGGCATTCCCCACCCAAAATCGGCTACATACACAGGGAACCTGCATAAACTGGTGAAGCTAAAGGTGACCACCTCTCCCTTCATGAAACTTGCGGCCCTGCTTTTGAGGAAATTCAAGTGCCCATCGGTGTCTTGAAGCTGCTTCACATACGGGGCATTTACTTTCCTAATTGCTTCTCTCATCTGGTTAAGAATGTCATAAAACCCATCTTCCTTGTCCATTGATGGCACTGCTATGGCTGGTCTGCTGATATTCCCGAAATGGTGATTTGGAAGCGGCGGGTCCATCCTTGTACGCAAATTCATAGCAAGTATCACTGTGTACAGCTTTCCTTGGTCTACTTTTTCCTGAGTGATAGCCATAAAGCGGCTCCATATAAAGGCAGACAAGGCTTCAACGCGAGTTGGGCGCCTGGCATCGATGCTAGTGTGGCCTGTGTATTTGTCTCTGATCGCTGCTATTGCTGAAGCATTAAAGACAAATCTCCTGGCCACTAAATTGTCCTTTGTAATCCCAGTTCTCGGCTGGAACCCAGATATATCCTTTGGTGGGAAAAGGGTAGCAGAATCGAACTTGGGACTTAATATATCAGTTTCACCTCGAGCAAAAGCTGCCCAGCAGTCAAGGAACATGAAAAACGATAAGGCATCAGCAACTTTGTGTGACATCCCAAGGAAAACAACTAAACCTCCACACTCAAGGTAGGTGACTTGTGTCATAGCAGGTAACTCGTTGGCATCATCAAGCTCAAGAGGAATGAACTTGTTGTGGTTATTTGGATTTGGATTTTCAAGAATATCAGAAAGGTGGCAGCTGGCCTTGGCTTCCACAAAGAGAACACCCTCGTCGTTGCAATTAACGAAGGCGTTGTCCTTGATCCGCCCTGCTAGCGGGTAATACACAGACAAGGCCTGGGATAAAGATTTTTTTATCCTGCTACATCGTTCCAAGTTGCTAGCATCTTGTTCTTTGGGATAGAACATAACCAAAGGCATGAAAATTGGAGGCTGAATCTGATCAAGGAAAGAGAGTTGGTAGTTACGAAGGTGGTCAGGCGTTGGGGAAGACGGTTTGATCATTTCTTGGGAAAGTACTTCCACATCAATCTTCATTTTTGGCGTGTAATGTCAACTTAGGAATGATATAATAATAAGTGAATTGGAAATCGGATATATATCTGCAAAGATAGTGGATTTGCCACCCTTCGATTCTAGGGTTTATGTAGAGGTGATAAGAATACCTGTGGTGACCATTATTGCAAATTTTTCTAAAACAATGTAACTTTTTTATTATATTTAAAAAAAAATCGAACCCACTTCTTTGACTAAAAATGCTCAAATGCTGATTATAATTATCGACAGAGAAAATTTTGCAGGCAAATAATGTGAAAACATGCAACTTGCATGTGGTTAGAGATCTCCATTAAAGCATATTGACTGGTAGGGAAATAATGATTTAATATATTGACCGGTAGGGAATGCTGACAAGATTTCATTAATAAGAACAAATTACCGAGTTGAAACTTGGGAAATTCACAACTGTTAATTCCATAAACATTCAGAGAATTCATCCAATTACTCTCATTTTTTTTATGCATGGTTTATAAAAACAGATAAATTTAGGAAAAAAGGTACTCAAAGATTAAGTGATTAACAACTTCTCTACCTACTATGCTTAATTTGATTAAAATTGAATGCGTATTCACCCTGTCAATTCAAAAAAGCTAATCGGCAATTCAGACCTCAAATTCAAGCCTGATTATAAATATCTTCTGCATTTATCTTGCGCGTGTCTAGCTTTAGATAAAGAAACATTTTTTTTTGGTTACAAAAAGAATTTAAAATAAAAACTACATCAACTTAAAGCCACGAGGGAAACAGAATCCCCTCTCATCAGCCAACAGATTTGATAATACAAAAATCGGTGGATCTTGTAACTCCTCATAAGCTTCATTCATTTCATTTGCTGATTTTACTAATGCATCTGCAACAAAATTACCCTCTCTGAACACATGCTGAAACCGACACATCCATGATCTGGCTGCAATCTTCCTAATATCCTCAACAACTCCTCCAAGTGGGTGATAATCCACATTCCCTGATATGATTAAATTCAGCATAGCCATTGCATCTAATTCACAAATTACCCTCCTATATCCCTTGTTCCATGCCAAAAGAAGCCCATACCTTATTGCCTGAAGCTCTGCACTTGTGTTTGAGCATATACCTAGGTTCGCTCTGAACCCTGCTAACCACCTACCTTCACTGGATCGTATTACTCCTCTAGCTCCCAAGATTCCAGGGTTGTGCAAAGAGGACCCGTCTGTATTGATTTTCACTATACCCATCGGTGGTGCTTGCCACCTTATCATCCTATTATCTAATCTAGACTGCTGCTTTAAAAAAGAGGAGTATAACTCCCTAGCAGTTTCTACTATGGCAGGTAAAAGTTTGGATTCCTGCATCGTGGCCATGCTAGCAGACTCCTCTGTCCTGAAAATCATTGAGCAACGCTTCTTCCAAAGATACCAGCATGCTGTAACAAAAATACATTGCCAACCAGTCTTAGCATTCTCTCTTTCTCCACTTTCTTTCAAATTTTGGTACAACCAATCCTCCAAAGGATAGTTGAAAAAATCCATATCACCTTCTTGAAGCAACATACGCCAAACCTTATTCGCCATAGTGCAATCTCTAAGTACATGGAGTGTGTTTCCTCAACATGACCACATAAAGAGCATCCTGGATTATTCGTTAAGCCCCACTTAGCCCGCAAGCCATTAGTCAGAATTCTATCTTTTCTAACTAACCACATAAAGTAACGCCATCTGTTCGGAGCTGGGAGTCTCCAAAGCCATGCCCAATCCTCTAATCGTCCGTCCTCTCTTTCTTCAAACCCATGTCTGTAAGCAGACTTAGTTGTGAAGGAACCATCAGTAGTTTCCTTCCATATCCATTTGTCATGCAATGCTTTGAATTTTGGCAAGGGCATACCAACAACTCTCATAGCAATGTCTGCAGGAAGGCAAGCAAACAGAGCCTCAACATCCCAACTACCTGAAGACCGTATATAATTACTCACTGTTTCAGTTAGATCCACAGCTGAGTCCAATCCTTCTATTAATTCCACAATAGGTTTGTCCAACCATGTGTCGATCCAAAACCTTGTGTCCTTCCCATCTCCAATTCTTTTAATCATACCTTTACTCACCAAAGTACAAGCTGTAGCAATTTGCTTTCAAGAACTACCCTAATTCTGTTTCCTGCCATGTGATTCTTCCAAAAACCTCAAAACATCACCCCCTAATATTATATTTTGCCATAATAAACTTAACCCAAAGACTATCCCTTTCTGTCAGGAACCTCCAAGCTGATCTTTGCATTAAAACACGATTCTGTATCTCCATTTTTCGCAGACCAAGACCTCCCATCCACTTAGGAGTACAGACATCATCCCAACATACTTGCGAGATACCCCTCCTGGACTAATTACCACCCCATAAAAATTTCCTGTTGAGGCGATCAATTGCTTCACACACATTTTTTGGAACAGAGGTTGTCGACATAATATGTGATGGGATAGCTGAAGTAACAGATTGTACAAGTGTTGCTCTTCCAGCCAGAGACAAGCATTTACCCTTCCATCCTACTAAACGATTCTGTACCTTGTCTATTACTTCGTGAAAATTCTCTTTGGTCAGTCTGCCATGTATCAAAGGTACACCAAGGTATTTACCAAGATTATTAGTATCCCCAATACCAAGAATATCCTGAACCTCTCTTGTTCTCCTTGCAGTAGGTTTTGGCGATATGAAAAACTTTGATTTCTGCAAGTTAACTTTGGCTCCAGAAGCATTACAAAACTCATCCAAGACAACTTGTATCTGGTATACTTGGCTAGATGAAGCTCTGCTAAACAAAAAGATATCATCTGCAAAAAATAAATGTGATACTCCCACTGCTCCTCCCCCAACCTGGATAGGCTTCCAACTTCCATTTTGCACCTTTGAGTTTATAAGATGCCCCAACCTTTCCATGCATAGAACAAAAAGATAAGGTGATAAGGGGTCACCTTGTCTCAAGCCCCTCTGCACATGAAAGCTATCTAGCTTCTCACCATTCCAAAGGACTGACATTGTAGTATTGCGAACGCAAAACATAATCAGGTTCACCCATTTAGTCAGAAAACCAAAAAGGATTAGGGTCTCCTCTAAGAAATCCCATCGGATTCTATCGTAGGTCTTTTCAAGATCTATTTTAATAGCTAACAATCCATCCTTTCTCTTCGACTTCCTGATGGTATGAAGAACCTCTTGTGCCAAAATCACATTGTCAGCTGCTTGTCTTCTCGGAATGAAACTACTTTACTTAGGAGCCACAACCTCTTCTAGAAACGGTCTCAACCTATTTACCAAGACTTTTGTGATGAGTTTATAGGTCACCGTACATAAACTAATTGGCCTAAAACTCTTAAGAGAATCTGGGTTCTTAATCTTCGGAATTAAAACTAACAAAGTTTCATTAAGCTCCTTGGGAAAGCTCCCTTCTTCTAAAGCTCCACTGACTAATTGGACCAAAGAATCTTTAACAATATCCCAGTATCTCTGATAAAAACCAGCTTGGAATCCATCAATCCCCGGTGACTTCCACGATTTCATTTGGAATAGGGCATTCTTAACTTCCTCCATCTCCAATGGCTTCACCAAATCCACCACTTGACTTTCTTGTAAACAAGTGGGAGGTAAGATTTCAAGTGCTACTCTTCTCTGATCTTCCAACATGTACAAATCCTTGTAGAAGTCAGATTCTAATCTCTTCAAATCATCTGGTTGATTAACCCAACCACCGTTGCTATCCTTTAACATAGAGATTCTATTTTTGGTCCTCCTGCACATTGTGGATAAGTGGAAGTACCTAGTGTTTCTATCGCCATCTTGAATCCATCTTTGTCTAGACTTTTGAAACCAATAGAGTTCTTCTTGACATAGGATAATATTGTACTCTCGAATCAAAGATCTCTCCAAAATTTCAAGCTGATGGGAACCTCCTTCACTGATCGTTTTCTAAACCCCTGTAATCCTTGCACTTAACTTTTTTTTTTATTCCCAAACAAATTCCCAAATTCTCTCTTGTTCCATTCTTTTAAAGAATTTTGAAGATGACCCAACTTCCTCACCAAGCCTTCATTATCTCCTACCTAACTTCTCCTAACCAAGTCTTCAACTTCCGGTTTACTCATCCACATGCATTCAAACCGAAAGGGACGTTTGGCTTTGTCCATTCTCCAATCATGTTCACAATTCAACACTAACGGGCTATGATCCGAATGCATTCGAGGAAGATGTTTAACCACTGCATCCGAGAACATAAGCTTCCAACTTGGATTCGCTAGAACCCTATCTAAACGCTCTTGAATTCTTGTTATTCCCCTCCTCCTATTACACCATGTAAATTTATTTCCATGGAACCCCAAATCCATTAAATTACAATTCATCATCATCTCATTAAAAGCATTAATTCTACTAGCTGAGACGGCATTTCCTCCTCTTTTCTCTGAAGCAGCCTTTATCTCATTAAAGTCTCCTATCATCATCCATGGTATATGTACTGCATTTGCCAAATCTGTAAGCTCCCTCCATAAACAACAACGAGTTTCAAAACTAGTACTAGCATAAACTGCAGAGATCATCCACTCTTGATTTTCATTGTTACGTATCAAAGCATGCATGATATGCTTCGATCTCGATAACACCTCCAAGCCCACTCTTGCTGAATCCCAACACAACCAAATATCGCCTGAATATCCCTCAGGGTCTGCAATACCAAAACTATCAAAGTTCAACCTCCTTATAACTCGCCTTGCTCTATTCCCTTTAATTCTAGGTTCAACTAGCACCACAATAGAAGGATCTTCGCATCGTCTCATTTCTTTAAAATTACGCAGGAATTTTTTGTTTCCTGCTCCTCTACAATTCCATAGCAGAATATTCATAAGAACAGATTAAAGTTGTTGAGGCACCGCCTCCGCCTCTTCCATAAAGTCCGCATCAGGTAACTGTGCATCATTCTCTGTCGACGCACCCTCTAATGGCGTCTCAGGGACTCTACTTACATCTTCAATATTAGCAATCTCATTTATGCCTTGAATACTAGTGGTTGAGCATTGTACATTCAACAATAGTGGGACACCATTTCGAACCCAGTTTCGTCTATCCTCAGTGGCATTTTTGCTAGGAAACTCATGCAAGACAACACTTGTCCCTGCAAGCCCCTTAGCTGTCCCCAAATCAGAAGCACGTGATTCCCTCACTAAGCTATCCTTTAAAGGATCAGAATTTTCAGCCCTGGCCTGGCCTCTTCTCACGTTGACCCCTTGTGTCTCTTGTTGCATGGGAGCCTCACTGGTTATTTCCCTTTTTGACTTAAATGCCTCTACGTGCACCTCTTCATTAACCTCCGAAAGAATATCAAACCTCGACCTTGCAGTTTTTTTAACTTCCCCATAAAGATCATTCCCTCTAGTATTCCTCCTTGGTTTACGCTTTGTAACTAACATCCAAGGACCAAAATCTTGTGGATTCGGGTCCATCGAAGCATCATGTACCCTACGACCTTCTTCCTCCATAGGAGTAGCCGCTTGGAGTTGCACCCCTGTAACTTCATGATGGACATGTACCCTATCATGGTTTTCAACAAGATAAGGGCAAGCTCCTTTGTGTCCCATTCGGCCACATGAGAAACAGATGAGGTTCAAACCTTCATATTCTATTTTCTGCCACGCACCATCAAGGAAAATCTTAGGAACCAGTGGCTTACTCAAATCCACTTCAACACAGACTCGTGCAAATTTTCCCCTCGATGCTGACCGAGTATTCGCATCTACCTTTAAGGATTTTCCCACAGTATTTCCCATTGAAAATAGGATACGTTCATTGTAATACTCAATTGGAAGGCCCGGGAAACGAATCCAAACTGCTGTTGAATCTATTATAGCACAAGACGGACGAAACTCTGGAGACCATTTCCTTATTGTCAAATAGTGTCCAAATATAATCCATGGACCTTCTTCCATCGCAAATTGAAGGTCTAGAACATAAGAGAATCTTACTAAGAAATAACCTTCTTCCAACTCTATGAGTTCATACTCCCCCTTAGGATTCCATAGTGATCTGATTTTTTCGTTCAAAGTTTTATATCCAATTGACCTTCCCAACAGTTTGACGATCAAACAAGATTTCCATGGCTCCTGAATTTTCTCCTTAAACGCCTTGGACACTGAAATGCTAGGCCAAGAATCCTTCTGTGACAACGTGATGAAATCACCCCAATCAGCAGCATCCTCTATTGAATCAGTACCATACAAAGCCGTATCTCTGTGCTTCCCCATCACCATATCTTTGAAAGAGATAACCCCTCCATCATTCTTTTCTGTATCCTTCTCCTCTTCAATAGTATCCATGGAAGAGGCACGTATTTTCTTCTTTGTACGAATGAAAACATCATCCTCTTCACTTGTCCTTGCTCTCTGGTCTTCTCCTCTAGCGCTCATTTTGTTCTGTATGAATTCTTTTATAGGCAAGCAAACTTTGTTTTTTTTTAAAGTGTTTGACAAAATGCCAAAAAGAGCTTTTAAAGAAATGTCGCTTTCACTACTTTTTACGCAACTTAACTCCTTTCAATAAAGAAACATTTTTTTCAATTAGATATCAATTACATATATATATATATATATATATGGAAATGTGATTTTTTTGAACTCAAATGTGAATACTAAACCCTTGAGCCGTTTAGGAAGAATAAACTGCGGCAAGTTAAGATTCAATGGAAGGAATATGTAAAAACAAAAGGAGCCGACATGTATAGATTGTATTGGAAAAGTTAGTGAGATTTGACAATATTCATTCACGCCATTTGGTGGATTGTGATTGAACGGCTTTGCATTTACTTTTTTTTTTGTTACAACGGCTTTGCATTTACTACCCTTCTATCTCTAAAGCTCACTTTTTGGCGTCCTTGAACTGGTAATTCTTTTTCAAACTGATCAAATCGGGACCCCATGTTTGGTTCAATGAAATCTAAGATTTATTCGGGGTCAATTCCGGAGCTCGTTTTCAATTGTTTCTTTATTCATTTGTTTTTTCCGAAAATAAGAAAGGAATGATAATTCTAATCAATTCGTTAATTTTGGGTTTGATCAAAATTTCCCCCCTGATAGTTGCCATTATGTAAAACCAAAAAATTAAAATAATTTTAAAGCGCATTTTACCTCTAATATTTTATTGATTTTTCAAAATAAGTAATCTCGAAGACAAAACTAGAGAATTTGACCGTTAATAGTACTCTGACCCAAGGTTATAAATTTCGTACCAAAGAGGTTTTTTTTTTACAATAAGATATATTGGTATCATTATTTCGGTATATTATTTTTGATTTTTTGATTTAATTTAATAATATTTATAAATTTTTCATGCGTATATAATATGATTAATATTCAATACACCATCAGTTGTGAGGGCCCTGTTTTCCTCATATTTGATATAAGTTACTAAGTGTAGGAATTTAAAAGAGAAAATTTATTGTTGAAATATTTAAGTAAAGGTTCTGTTCGATAAGGTTCATGAAAGTACTCGGTGTGTGCCCCACCATGACTTTCTTTGTCCAGATCGAAGTGAAACCCTAGAATGATGATATTTGAGGTGAAATATGAATATAACGAGAAACTACATCTCAAAATCACCTTGTTTGAGTATATTTTGAAAGGTGTGAAACAATTTCAAAAATGACGATTAAAGATATAAGCCGGAAGAATTTTTATAAATTACGACTAAATCGAGATGACTTTTGATCAATTATCAATAGTGAATAATTTTTCATGTAACAAGGTTTTAGACCATATGGATTGATAGAAGAAATTAGGAGGTGTAAAACAAAAATTTACGCGATTTTACGATTATGGGTATTTCGATAATTTCACCCAAATCGATAATCGAACCCCCTAACAAAAGCTTTACCAAACATTAGAGCAAGTTAAATAGAAGTGATTTATGATTAAATGAAATATTTTGGAGGTTGGATAGATTGTTTTTAATTTAGTCAAACTTTAGGGGCAAAATTGGAAAGTTTTACTAAGTATAAGGGCAAAAATGGCAATTTATGCTTTAAAATGTCAAAATATCATAATTTTCCAGCAGCCATCTTCTTCGTTTTCGTCCAGCCTCACTATCTTTCATTTCCACCATTGATGAAAGCTTAAGAGGAGAGAGAAAGTGCTTGAAAACCTTAGAAAAAGACATCGAAACCGAAAACTGTCTTCACCAATCCTACCCAATTTTCAGTGCTCTATCTTTTGAAAATGAAGTCCTAAAGTGGCCAAAATCATGGTGAATCATCCCACATTAGATTTGGTCATGAAGAAAGGTGAGAGAATTCTTGAAATTTTCATGATTTAATGGTTTTTAGCTATGTATTTAAGGTGTTTAAGCTTGTATCTAGGCTTAGATTGAATCAAAACCATGAAATTCTCTCTCTCATGGTTTTGGTCACTATTCATTGTGCATGAATATGGTGTAATTTGATGAGAATTTAATGTAGAAAAATTTTAGAAATTATGAAAAGTAAGAAACAAGCTTAGCTTAGCTTAGCTTAAATGGAAGAAAATACCAAGTGTAGAGAGAAAATGCAATTCGGCCATGACTAGGAGAGCTTGAATTCAATGTTATTTAATGTGTAATTTATATAGAAGTGGTGTAGAAATTTGGTAGAATTAAATTGGAATTAAAAAGGAAGCTTAATTTGAAGGAAATCAACATGTGGCATAGTGAGGGTGATTCAGCCATGATAAGGGGAGACTGAAATCATGCTTGTTTCAATGTAATTTAGGTCCTAAAATAATGTATAAAACATTCTGAGACTGTAGGCACAATCGGAATCGAAAACGAAGTTGTGTAGTAAAAGATGTAATTTTGACATCGATAGGAATTACACTGAATTTAGAGATTTTAACAAACAATGTATTAGTATTTGAATAATTAGATATTCTCTTAAATTAAAATATGGTAAATTTATCAAGTTAAAATGGTAAATTGCAGCCCGAGATCAGAGGGTGCTGCTAGTGCTAAAGAAGTGAATACCGATAAATTAAGAGGTAAGGGACATACATAGGAGACATAGGGATATCATGTTTTGCATCATAATTTGATTTTTGAAATTTTGATGTCTGAATTTTGAATTCTGAAATGATTTTGATTGATCGGGATTTGAATACTTGTGAATTTCTGATATTTGAACTTTGAAAGTTGAAAATGATTATGATAGTGAATTATGATTCTATATCCGATATTGGTTTTGACATTGATTGACATGAATTTAGAAATTTTGAATAGTTTTTTATTCTGATTTAATACACATGAATTCCTTCTCTATTCGTCCACTCAAGATTCTCTATAGATAAAGAGTTAGGAAACTGGGACAAGTGAGGTGCTCTAAAGCATCCTTTCATACTCACCCAACTTCCTAACTCGCTATAGAGATTATCCTATCCAAATTTTCTGTAAATGTTTATTAGTTTTATTTCAATACCTAGAATATAAGGATAATATTTCAGTTAGTGATGGGTTTCATAAACGGAAGAAAATGTAGCAATTGATGGGTTATAAGGATGATTATTTTTGAATGATTATGATTTGATTAATGGATCTAAGAAAGGCTTACTGTTTGTGGATTTATGGATAATGGACTGGACTATGAATATATGGAACTAATTGAACTTGTCACAGGTTCCGATTATAAAATCATTATGCTGTAGAAACTTTTATAAATGGTTTGAAATAAATATGTCCTGGTTTTTAGATAAATTATTTCAACGATAAGTTTAGTGTTAATTTAAGGATATATTTTGAAGGTACTAGAATTTATTTATAGGAATGAGATATACCATTGAAGAGTATAGAACTGAAATGTTGAAATATTTAAGGTAATTAACTCGTATTAAATTTGATATCGAAAGTATATGGCTGAATTTTGATGGAACGAATTAATATTTGAAAAAATGTGATTGATTATTGTATATCGATTTGATAGTTTATGAAATGTATCGAAAAATCTGAGATCGATCCTATACGGAGATGTTTGAATTTAAGTTGAATAAAATCATATATTTTGTTATTTAATTTATTTATAAAGCAAAATTTTATATATATATATATATATATGTGTGTGTGTGTGTGTGTGTGTGTGTGTGTGTGTGTGTGTTTGAAAATGCATGATCTCTAATTTATTAATATCTGCAATAATGATTTGTATTTGATTACTTTATAATTGGTCTGATGCCGTTGTATGCATTCTGGTTTTTGAAATGTTATATTTATTGTTTTCGAATGTCAGTTGAAATAATATTTCTAATTAATTAGATTTATTTGAATAGACTGAATAAAATGTTTATTTTTCGAATAATACGTTTTGAAATGAATCTTGGTTCCCAAAACTTAAATTTTGATTTTTGGGGTGGTAAATCCATGGTTAACATAGATCCAAGCACTACCAGACTCTGAAAATAAGATGTGCATTTACATTACTCTATTTGGTTTTGAAGACTTATTGAACTATTTGATTTTCTTTTGGGAATCAAGTGAATGTGTGGTAACTGTTGGTCCCATAGCTACCTACAAGTACATGCTTTCTGTTCCGTTCCAAATGCTATTGACTCTAGCCCACTCATCTAGCTCCCACAGGTGTTACCTGGCTAGTATACACATTGTGGCTCCCTGGACTACTGGCCATATGTCCACCAACATGAGTCTACTGGGTGAAGCCTAGTCTCCATTATTTTCATTATACTGAAGTGGTAAATCTAGGACTAACTTAGATCCGAACACTCCCAGACTAAATAAATATTTGATTTTAGTGTTTAGTTAAATATATTTTCTGATCTCTGTACCGTTATTGAAAATAATTTATTTTACTTGTTTAAAAGAAAGTTAATTCCTAGTGTTTATTATACTTTGAGACACAATAAGTTTAAATGAATTTTCAATTTTGATACTGATTTTCGTTAATGATTTTAGCATCCTTGGCATCGGATTTTAAAATGATACTTGCATATAGATTACATGATACCAATTCTTTTATGTATGTTTCTTACTGAACTTTTTCAAAGCTCACCTTCTTCTCTATCTTTCAAATTTAATTGCAGAGATAGTGGTCTGTTGAAAGAGTTTCTTGATAAGATGCCTATAGGATTTCGATGTTGTACTTTGCAGGTATGGTATTCAGACATTTACTGTATAGTACTTTAATATGCAAAAAGGGATGTAAACAGTAAATCGAAAAGATGTGTAAATAAATCATGGTATTTGTTCTAAAGTATTTATGTGAGAAAAACAAGTTGTACTCGAAATTTGTGTACTGGGACTAATGTATAAAATTGAATACTGCTTTATTTAGTTATTCTTGTAAAAAAGTTAGAGTGAGGACACTAAGCACTGCCCAATCATTTGTGTGAAAATGTGAAAAGTCAGCTCCGATTTTTAGAAATCGAGGCATTACATCAGTTGAGTTTTTTAACTCCACAAGCAGAATTAGGATAATAACATATGTTCTTAAAAATATTAAGAAAATAAAAATAAATAAAATAGGAGATGTGTCATCATCCTAATCCTGTTTGTGGAGTTAAAAGCCTTTATTGACGATGTATTGGATGATTATCTTAATAATATTGTTAACAATAACTCAATAAGCAAAATAAATATATAAAACATTTAACATTGACAATGATAAGTATAAAATTAATAAAATTACTAGTATAACAAATAATAATTATTTTTGAAATTGTTAAATTTGTTAACGCATTTACTTAATTCATTATTTATGTATTTAGTAGTTTTAATGCAATATCAAAACATATAATAGAACAAAAAAATTCAGTTTTCTTTTAAATTTTGCCTATCAATCGAAATAGTGAATTTTGCCGAAATCGACTAAAATCACCCAAAACTCACAAAACCAACCAATATTACCTGGTATCAAAATTGGTACAAAAAATCAACTCAATATTGTTAACAATATTATTAGATTTGTGTGAAAATGTGAAAAGTCAGCTCCGATTTTTAGAAATCGAGGCATTACATCAGTTGAGTTTTTTAACTCCACAAGCAGAATTAGGATGATAACATATGTTCTTAAAAATATTAAGAAAATAAAAATAAATAAAATAGGAGATGTGTCATCATCCTAATCCTGTTTGTGGAGTTAAAAGCTTTTATTGACGGTGTATTGGATGATTATCTTAATAATATTGTTAACAATAACTCAATAAGCAAAATAAATATATAAAACATTTAACATTCACAATGATAAGTATAAAATTAATAAAATTACTAGTATAACAAATAATAATTATTTTTGAAATTGTTAAATTTGTTAACGCATTTACTTAATTCATTATTTATGTATTTAGTAGTTTTAATGCAATATCAAAACATATAATAGAACAAAAAAAATTCAATTTTCTTTTAATTTTTGCCTATCAATCGAAATAGTGAATTTTGCCGAAATCGACTAAAATCACCCGAAACTCACAAAACCAACCAATATTACCTGGTATCAAAATTGGTACAAAAAATCAACTCAAATGTATTAGATTTTGTCAAAACTGACACGTACTGATACGACCGAAATCAAAATAGTATTAACAACCTTGCACTGACCACCAATGGCTACAAATCACTAAAATAACAATTAGCATCATCCTACAGAAGAAAGAAAAAAAGGAAGATTCCAAAGACATGCTTTGGAACAAAAAAATTTTATAGTTTGATTCTAACGGATATTTTAATAACTGAAAAGGAAGTGAAAACTTCTAAAATTCATATTAAGGAAATAGAAATTATTATTACACCATGAATGAAATGTTGAGAAGAAAGCCATGTCTTTTCATTTTTGAGAATTCGAATACTTAAAATAAAATATTCGAATACCTATACAAACAAAGTCATAAAGAAAATATACATTTCTTGATTTTTGTATGTACATCATATATGAATATATGTATGTTTTTTTTAAAACTGAAAATAATCTACAATATTCGAATACCTTCATATAAGAATTGGAATACTTTTGAGTATAAACCTTTATTAAGGGAACCGAAAATAATACGAATACCTTTTTTAGGTATTCGAATACATATATGTACAAAATTATGCACATTTATTAATTTCTACGTGCACGTCATATGTGAACAAATGTACGTCTCTTTCAATACTGAAAATAATATAGAATATTCGAATACCTTAGATACATATTCGAATACCTTTCATTGTAAAGCTTTATTAGGAGAACTGAAAATAATATTGAACATTTGAATACCATTTTCAAATATTTGAATACATATATGTACAAAATTAAGTACATTTATTAATTTTTATGTATACATCCTATATGAACATATATACATTTCTTCCGATACATATATACATTTCTTTTGATACTAAAATTAATATAAAGTATTCAAATGCCTATATGTGAAAAACTAAAACTGATATGTACATTTATTGATTTATGTATGTATATATAATTATCATAAAATGCAAACATATTTTTTTGTAGATTTGTACATATAGGTATTCGAATATTTAAAAAATATACTCAAATTAATAATATTAATCACTCTTGAAAAAGAGCAGAGGAAGAAAATATATTTCTTTTTTAAGGATTTATTAAGGGTGAATTGATCATTCTTATTTCTTTCTTATTAATTTAAAAACTTCCTATTTTTCCTTGGGTAATTAAAAAACTGGTTAGGATCATTAAATAAATATGAGAAGGCCCATTGCCTGCTTTTGGAATTTTTCCAAAAAAAAAAAGTGAAGAGCTGAATGAGAAAGAGAGGGAGATTGGAGAAGGCTTGCATTGGTTGGAAAACTTTTGAAGGTGAAAGAGCTAGGTGAGGGTAGAGACATTCTATTTTCAAGTGGTTTGGAAGGGCGAAGGATAGTTTTTTTTAGAGTGAAATTGCGGGCAAGCTAGATCTAAGCTTTTTCTAACTGCCCCCCCCCCCCCCCCCCCCGGAAAAACCGAGTGGATAGGTGTGAAATGAGGTTAAGATCAGCATGTAGTTGAAATATGGTGGAAACCGACACCGATCAACCACAATGGTGGAGGTCAGTGAGATTTTTATAGAAAAGTTCTAGTTTAAGGAGAGAGGAAGAGAAATGAGAAAGAAATGGTGAGAGACGAAAAAAATGAGGGAAAAGGGTAAAGAGAAAGAAAAAAATTCTTAATTTTTTTAATTTTAGGGTTTTTATTTTTTTGCTCTAAAACCTCTGATATTTAAACTTTGAAGGCCATTTTGGTTTAAGCTCTCATAGCGCTGTTTTGTCCATTCACATTTTTTGTAATAGTTACTATTTTTAATTAACTAATTATTATTTTTTATTAATTAATTAATAACTAATAATAAAAGAGAATTGAGTTAATTAATAATTAATTTTTATTCATTAATAACGATTTTTTTTGTTACAAGGGATGTCGATGGAGGTGCTTGGATTCGAACCTAAAACTTACAATATACACTACAAAAAAATTGACTTTTACTGGCACTTATAAGCATGGGTAAAAGACCAATGAATCGCCAGTAAAAACCTTACCAGCAGTTCGTTAACCACTGACTAACCGCCGACTAGGTGAATGCTGGCGATGATGTACTCCAATGTTGGCAAAAATTTGGCAAATTATAGCATGACTTTTCCCGACGCTTTTAAATGCCTTTAAAAGTGAAAGGAAAGTACTGGCAAAAGTCTTATTTGAAATTTGAAAGTTTTTTATTTATTGAGTTTTATTTTAAATTTAAAAGCTTTTACCGGCACTTAAACATTATTCGAAATTTGAAATTTTTATATTTATTGAATTTTATTTTAAATTTAAAAACTTGATTAATGTTTTGTGTTTTTATGACAGATAACACAATTGTTCACTGATAGTTTAATAAAATGATTTAACTCTTAATTCAATTTTTTTAATGCATGTTAATAAAATAATTGTTAATGCAATTTTTTGTTAATAAAATAATTGTTAATGCATGAATAGTATCTACAAAGGCATTGGCAGCATGCCTCATTTGGTCATTTAACTAATTCATGTCCATTGCACTAATAAAAACAGAAAGTTAGAATTACTTGCACTGTGACACTCACATGCATTAGCAATTTCCTAACAATTGTAACTTTAATTTGTTCAAAGTTCAATTCAAAGTGCTTATAACCAAAAAGTTATCAAAATACCAATTATCATCCTTAAAGCAACAATTAACTTCACAAAGCAACCAATAATGTTCTCAAGAACCAATTAAAACAGCCACAAAGTTTTCTAAACTTCCTAGAAGTCTAATACAAGCAAAATTTTCTAGCTATATTGAATACCGATTATCATCCTTGAAGCTTCCATCTTCACTTAAGTATTTGCAAGTAGTGACCCCAACAAACTAGATGTGTTTGAAACCTACAATAAGAGAGAATGAAACCTCTTAATTGTTCTCACCATGCTATAAACAATGTATATAAACCTACAACAAATACTACTTTTCACCATGCTTTCAAGATAAGTCATAAACACTCTTCTACAACAAGCACATATTTCTAGCATATGTTCCTAAAGTTAGAAGAAATAAACAAAATGAGGCAAATCTATTTATACCAAATCCACGAGGATCTGAATTCCCATTGTGATATCCTTTAAACTCTAGGTCACTTTCAGTAACCTAATTGCTGTAGGAAGCATTAAACTGTTAAACATGCTAAGGCACAAGAATGATGACTCTGTAAACAAAAAAGAAAGATTAAATATAAAAATAATAATAATGTATTCTTACTGTGTTAGTTCAACTGTCACCAGTCTTCTAAAGGTCTAAACTATTCTATCAACTGGTTCACTTGGAGCTTGTGAAACATCCTATGTCAAAGGAAATATGTATCTAGAATCAACATCATTATTATTTGCAAACTAGTGACTATGAGCGAACACTATTACAAGATCACTTCTTACAAAGTAGTTAGATGGATTTTACCTCATAGCCCAAAAGTACAAGGTAAACTTCAATTTTGGAGCATCCACCCTCTTAAGCAACTTGATAAAAGGTAAAGGAAAAGAATGTTAGTTGTGTTAAACCTTAATAGATTCCATGAGCAACCAAAACTCAAATAAAAATGATGCTACAAGAAATGAAAGTTCCAGTCACAACACTGAGATATTTCAGCCAAAAAGAAAAAGCCTTGATTCCTCTAAAAATAACTAACTAATCAAACTAGAAAAACAAAAGATAGCAAATAACTAGTAGACTTTACTAAATTAAAAAAAAAGAACCAAAAAATAGAAAACTGAAGTGTTAGTTACAACATGCCCAATACACGAAAGTAAAAAATCAAGACTGACGTTTGAATCCTTAATTCGAAGCATCTACAACAAAGGGTTAGAGGCATTAACATAAACTTCTTAGAAACATATATTTACATATACACGCACAAACACAAAAAAAAACACCTTACATTTTTTTGCATTAAAAAAGTTCAATTATGTATTTCAGGCAGAACTTCTAATAGTCTACAGAGCAAGACAGAAATATGCACTCAAATCACGCCCATTATCTAAGCATTTGGACACCGTTAAGACTTACTACAATATCACACAAGGGCTGAAGGTATATATTAGCTCTGAGAGTAGTAAATCTAAATATTTATTTGCTTTAAGAATCTTATTATACTATTACAGAAGGGTTTAAAGCATACATTACCTGCAGTTTAGGAAAATTATTGTTTAGAAACTTGAATCTATTTTTCAAATAAATGTAAGTGAGCAAACTTACCTTGCCAGGGTGATAGTACAATGTAATTAAGGTATTTTGCTTACTTACATTTATAAACATACCTAGGTATGGTATGCACACCTTAATCAAACCTGCTAAACAATGGTCATCAATTCCACATGGTACTACACCTTCGTTTAAGTTGTCTCGGACATACTCTTCTTGACTCTTATCAGCATTAATCTGGAATATTCCTTTACTATTAGCAGCATGCATTTGTATCCTGTTTGGACTACACAAAAAAGCATATAATTAGAAAATACTTTTAGAAGTGATTAACTTTTGACGAGTTTGAAGTGTGTTAGATAATGTAATTTAGATGATTTAGAATCATGCAAAGTACATTCTCTTTAGAGGGCACAATTGTTAAGCTTATAAAAAGGGTTAAACATAAAAACATAACTGAGATAGAAAGAAAAGCCTTACTTTAATTTGAAAAGCTTCAGAAAGCTGCTCTTGAAGATTTTGGTCCTGGATGCAAGCAGCTAATTTCTTTTTCAAGTTCTCAATCTCCTACTCCAGTCCGGCTGTCCTAGTAGGGCATTAATTTGAAGGAAACCGAAACAAACACGCAGTGGAATTTAAATCATTCGGACTCCATCAGGATCGATTCAGAGAGTTGCCTGATTAGGATTTCGAGATTTTACCTAACGTTTTCTCTGATTTTCTGTCGTTGGTCGAGTCACAAGCAACAACTTTTCGTTCCTGCCTCTATGGTATCCACACGAACGGATCTCACGACTCTTGAACGTCTCACGATCAGAAGCCTTAAAGAGCATTTTTTTTTATTTATTTAACCGAATTGTTGGCTTCGATTAAAAGAATATTTTGTTTTTGTTTGAAAGAAGCTCTAAAACCACAGAGAACAGGTTTCTCTTTTCTGTTTAATTGTGCGGCTCAGTTTTAGAAAACACAAAACATCCTTTTATAGGCAGTAAATTTTACCCTAAAATTTACTGTCAAACAGAACTCTAATCCTACTTAGAATAGGATTAGTTATATCCTTAATCCAATTCAGAATAGGATTAGTTATATCCTTAATCCAATTCAGAATAGGATTAATTAAGCTCCTCATTGATCCGTTCTAAGTGTGCGACCCAATAGGTTCTCAAAACAATGGCAATGACAAAATTGTCACAGGCAATGAGCGGTATCTAACAACACATCATTGCTACCCATGTAACGAGAATGTCAATGACTCGACATAACCTTACTCGTGATAGATGTTACCGTGTAGTCTAATCCCTTTATCCTTTGATGTCTTGATTAGACACAAGTCATGGAATGTGTCACACTTGTATTGTCTAATCAGCGTTTCTTGATTCCTGAGTAGACTAATTAATCAAATAAAATCAATATCTCATATTGACTTATTCGAGCACGGCCATGCATTTCTTAGTCTCACTCTATCAAAGGGCCCAAGACATCACTCTTGTTATATAAAATGGATAAATCCTATCTTGATCACCAAACATCCCTCTACATAGATCAAGGCATACCCAACTACTACCTTTATAGTCCATCCTGTTACGAATGACATCTAGCAGCATTAAAGTATGTAATTCTCTATGTTGGGATCTCTGATGATCTCAAGTCAAAGGATCACATACACCATCATCACTATGAGAATCGCTTATGACACTCATATAACAATCCATGTAGCGTTCTCATGGAGGGTCGATCCAGTACATAGTTCTCTAATATGTACCTATGTGATGACTTGATATCCTATATCCATGACAATGGTCATCAGTCAACCACATACTAGTCTTATCGTATCATTGTTATCCTTGTTCACAATAATACTTGACTAGGGATATTTTAAGAATAGTGTGTTATTACTATTCTAAGGACATTATCATATAAGATTACATTACGCAGTTATAAGACAAATATAATAATGAACTATAATAAATAAAATGTCATGATACATAAAAAAATGCCAAAGTCAATCATCTAATGAATGGTTCTAAGGGCATAATCCAACATAATTCCCCACAAACACACACCCTTCTCATTAAAAACCCATTACTCGGAGCTAAAAACCCACCTAACAAGCCTATCAGAAGAAGAATGTGAGCTGCCCCTATTCCTTTGTAGAAGAAGCTCCATAAAACAAGTGACAAGTCTGTATATAATGTAATTTGGACTGATTCCCATATTACATTATATACACTGTGCTACAAAAGGATTACAATTCTAAAGAACAAAAGAAAGAAGAAAATCCGCTAAGCCACCACTTATGAATAAAGGCCTCATCAGGTCTGAATGATCATAATTCTTGCAGGGATTTCAGACCATTTTTATTAGAAAACATTTATTTACTTTGGCTACAAAGACTAGAACAACAACAAAAGCAAGTACCTTGGAACAAATTACAATCAAGTCCTCAAGGGCAGTACAAAAGGAAGTTGAAAATAGGATTGTTTCATGAAATATTGAATCCTATGAGAAACATTCAAGATTTCATGATTATACTAGATGTCTAGATAGGAATTAGGCATTAAGGGTTAAATAGAATATAATAAATATAACATAATAACCTTTAAGCCCTAAAAAAGTAATGAGAGAGATGTGACAAGAAAAAGAGACCAAAAGAACATTTTATATCGAAAATTTAAGCAATTATATTTACTTTTCAGGTCAATACCAAAATGTCACTATTTGCAGGCTAACATTTATCAGGCATTAGAAACTTAGAATCACAATGGCAGCATGGTAATAGTTACTTACACAAATTGGATTACTTAATTTAAATACAAAACCAAAAGCTTTGTATCATTATTGACTTTAGCATCAACTAAATAACCTAAAATTAGAAATTAAAAAAAAAACTATGGGGGACAATACACCAACCGAGAACCTCAAAATCCAAGCTTCGTACAATCTGAATTGAAGAAAATCTTAGAATGCCAAACATTAAAATCAAAGATAGGGGTTCTTGAAAGAAATTGCACCTTGGATGGCCGAAAACTTAGGGTTTCTTGCTTCGACTGACCGAAAACTTAGGGTTTCTTGCTTCGACTGAATGCGAACAGTTGTTATATCTGAATGAAGTCAGTGATCGAGAGCTGATGAAGAGATCTGAATGGGGAGAACAAGATTGAGACCAGCGAATGAGATCTTTGATGAGATTGCAATGAGATCGGCGAACAAAATTTTGAAAAAAAAAAAAGAAAAGATCAGCGATGAGGTAAAAAAGAGGGAACCAAATTTTGAAATAAAAACAAAAAACAAAAAAATGAGATCGATGATGATCATGAAGCTATCTGAGGATTGGAAACAAATTTAAAAAAAAAAACTCTGGAGAATCGGCTGATAAAGAGAAGAGGAAGGTTTTGAAAATAGGAAAGTTTCGAAGAGTGAAAAGCTTAAGTGAACAGTGCCAGTATTTTGTCTATTTTTACTGGCTTTCAATTTTGTGCCGCTAAAATTTAATTAATTAAGAGTAATACCGACATTTTGTATAACCCCTGATAGGGAAGTGCCGGTAAAAACCTTATTTTTTTGTAGTGATACCACAACTCATCCTTAACCATTAGATCAAGAAGCTGTTGGTATCATCATCATCATCATTATCATCATCATTGTCATAATGTGTAATCCTAAAACCTAATCACTAGACAATAATTAAAAGAATCACCACAAACCGTTTTAATTTAGGTGTAATTGATAAGTTATTAATGTAATTGAAAACATTTTGTAAAGAGCCAAGTCATCTCTTAAAACATCCTAAGAACTTACCATGAATATTTCAAGTAGATATTTGTTCAATTTTTTTTGTCATAACATAACCTTCTTTATTTCTCTTTTCCTCAAGCATTCCAAAAAAGTAATTTTTTTATTATTTTTTATACTCCTAATCAAATTTATCTACAGTAAAGTCATAAAAGATAATAAATATCATGAGATATTAAATATTTCATAGTAAATTAATAAGAAATTAAATAAATAATAAAATTTTAAAAATATGTAAATAATGGTATAACAGGTAAACTATAAATTTTAATTTTATATAAAAAAAATTATATATAAGGGCACTAACGAAACATTGAAATAAATTATAAATAGATGGTAAGAACAATTTTTTTAAAATTATTTTATATTAGGGAATATGTTTAATATATTTAATATTATCAATTTTGTATTAAAAATAAAAAATAAATAAAGTAGAGTATGTGTTATCATTTTAACTTTACTTATGGAATAAAAAAATATTGTTGACAGTGTATAGGATAATAATTTATAATAACATATTAAATAAAAATAACTATAATATTAACCAAAATAACACATATTATTGACTAGGCTATAGAAGAGAAGTAATTTTTTTTACCACTAACACCAAACATTTCATTAGATAATGCTCGAGGAAGCCAATTGGAAAAAGCACTTTCTCGTACAGGTTTGTTGACAAAAGAAAACTTGAGAGATTAATAAGTTGAAGGTTCCAAGAAATTTGTCTAACACTGCTTGCTAATTAACTAATGTTGGCTAGAAATTTAGATTACTTCTCCAACGCTTTCTTTAATATTACTTTGAAAAAAATTATGCTCTTAACATTGAATTTGCCTTGAATTATTTTTTTAATTGACAAGATATAAACAAGTTGCTTTCGTACTCCGAATTTCTACTTCTAGATGTTTGAAAATTCTTCCTTGTAAGCTTGTCCTTAACGTTCTAATTTCAATTCACTGCACTTAGTATAACAAATTTCTCAGGAGTTTAATCAATATACCTACTATTAAACGTAACTCCCGACAAATATATAGCAGACATATCTTGCGACATCAGCAATTTTTGTTTAAATTTTTCGATGATTGAATGACAGCAACCTTTTATTGGGTTAGAGTAGACTTGGCAATTATTGTTTTTAATTATATTTGTGTCTTATTCAGTATCTCACCGACTCAATTTCTTTTCCCTTTTTTTTTATACTTTCTTTGGTCTTTTCTCTGCCTTTTATTCATTTTTTTTCCATGGAGTTCCTACTAAAATCATCTTTCCTTCTTGTTATTCCTTCTGATTAATTTTTGCCTTTTTTAACTATTAATCTGGGAAGAGCAAGAGAGAGTATGTAACAATTGATATGGGATTTGTGCTGGAAGCGCAAACCGAGAATGAGTTGCAAGAAACGTTAACCACGGTGTTTAGGGTTTGCCAGATGGAGATGTCGTCCGCAACTGTGATTGATGAGCTTACACCACCATTAAGACAACGGTGACGCGTGGAATGGATTGTTCTAAGGTTAATCACCATTAGTCCTGAGATGATGAAGATGACAAATGATTTGACAGAGATTAACATTAAAGCTTTATAGATTTGCCAAAAAAAAAAAGCTTTATATTTTAAACTTTAAAATTAATATTTGTTTTTCATTGCGTATTCTCATTTTTTGCATTTTCCCTATTCTTTTCCTTGGAAAAAGGGGTCCACTTCTCATGCTGTACACTGCGATCCATCAAAGGTTTTGCCTCTCCACAAAACCCCAGTTCGATTCAATACTCCCAAAAGCATTAGCCTGAATATAGCTCTTACATGGCGACCTCAATCACTCTCAATTTGCATTGCTTAAACAAAATAATCATGCTTGGTTCTTATTTTAAGCCGGAGAAGAATCGTTTCGATCAATGCCAACTTTGAACCTGACGTCAGTTTTTTTTTCTTTTTATTATCTTTCTTGCGTGAGAGAAATAGTATTACATGGACTCTGTTTATAGCTTATGACTTTTTTAAAGCTAAGAAATTTTGCTTTTATTAATTTTTTTCAACTAAGTTTTATATGTTTGAAAGTGCACGTTAATAATTTAGATTGAAGGAACTTAATTCAGGTTTTTTTTAGTAAGTTATAACCACTGTAAAGTAGAATAGGACCTGAGTTGCGAGGTTGTCATTACATAGGGCATAATAGCAGTGTAGATGATAAGATAGCCGTGGCAGATCTTGACATTTGAATTTGAGGAGGCTAAGTATAAATCAGTCAAGTTATTTGTGAGCTATTTAAATTTGACATGAGTGACTTGATTCGATAATTACTCGAATTTGACTCATTTATTTTGAGCTAAACTTACGATTGAGTTGCTCGAGAAACTAGTTGAGTTAAATTCAAATATTTTAATACTTGAATCAAACGACTCATGAGTCTAATCGAACTTTTTTTAATATATATTTAATATTTTATTATTAATTTACTATTTTACTTTTATTATATATAATTAAAAATTAACAAAGTGAGCCTATCAAGTTCAGTTCAAGCTTGAGCTTCACAAGTATTTTATCAAGCCGACTTCGAGCTTAAAAAACCCTCAAATTTTCGAGTCAAACATAGCTTAAGTTTGATACTAAATCATCTCCACTCAATTACACTTCAAAACCCAAGTAAAGTTTTAAATTACATCAATTTTACATGAGTTATGTATACTAATTATAAAAAATAACAAGTTTGTAAAATTATAAATCTTATAAATTTATAAACAAAAGTATAATGAAACAAAATACAACAAATAGATTATAATTTCATCTAAAATTATGAACGATTTTTTTTTAATTTTCAAAAATTGAATATGAACTATGGGATAAGTGAATTATATATGGGTAAACTTTCTTGATCATTTCCTTTGAAAATTTAAAATTAAATATATATATATATAAATAAACTAAATTATATCAAACAAAAAATATATAATATATCTTTAAAATAATAAAATTGAATATATTTTTCTTACATTTTACAAAGTGATCCCAATCTAATTTTGGTATTGAAAAAAATTGTCAGATTTTTTAAAGAATAATTCTTCATAGGTAATCAAGACAAGTGAATATAATATTATGCTATAAAAAAACAAAAATTTAATTATTTCAATTTTTTATTAAATAAAAATAATTTAAATAGTATCCAGCATATACTTACAAGTATATAAAAAGATAAAATGACATACAAACCTTGTATAAAGAAATATTCAAATCTTTGGTAGGGCCAAAACTATTTATTATAAATAATATATTTATTAATTTATAATTATATTATACATATTTTTTTTTCAGAAGTTTGGGGTAGGGGGGGGGGGGGGGGGGGTGTGTTCTTGAGGCTTACCATCCGCGCCTCTGTAAGACAGAAGAGTGATGAAATGACACTTAAATTAGGCATACAAGTTTTTCTGTTGGAAAATATGTTTCTAAATTATATAAAGTTACGAGAGCCATTAACACGGTTCATGTTATGTAGATATTTGGTTTCAATATGTTGCATGTGTCCATTCATTCGATCATCATACATGTTTCAGATTTTTATTTCTCATCTTATTACTTATTGTTGTTGTTGGTTCATTTACTTATTTTTTTTTAGTAACACATTTTCATTAAAAGTTACAATCACAATTAACATATTACATTTCATGAACTGGTAACTATGAAAATCACATTACTCAAACCAGGTAAATTAGTAAATAAAAATAACAAACTAGTAAATAACTAGACTAACTCAAGCTCACACTTGATGAGATTCGAACCTGAGATCTCAAAATCTCAAAGCCTCATCCTTGTCACTAAACTAAGGCCTCATTAACTGTTGGTTCAATTATTTAATTGAGAAGAAGTAAATCGTTTTTTCTCGATCTTTAAGTTTGTTTTTCGTTTTTAAGTTCTCTACCTGATTTTATCTCACAATTCAAGCATATAACAATATCAACAATCAATTAATAAAGAATAAAAAAAATGTAGAGATAGAGAATATGTACTCAACAATTTATAAAAGTTTAGTATCATTGCCTACGTCTTCTATTTTGAAGCACTTCCAAGAATTTTGCTAAATTTACTGCTAAAAGTAGTCTTTAAACCTTCTTTTCGTAGGCTCAAGAAAAACAGTTTTTTGTAGGGACTCAATGATAACATTTCCTTTTTTTCAAGATCAAGATAACCTTACAACTTTTACTCTTTTGGACTCAAATAGAAAACTTTACAACTTTTTTTTTATGGCTTAAGAAAAAAACCTTACAACAACTAGATGCTTTAAAATCTTTATTTTAAAAAAAATAATTTTAACCTTCACTAATATTAATCTTCGTTGGCAAGGTATTAAATAATAATATTAATTTTAAACTTATCCTAGACAAAGAAATCTAAACCACGTCATTATCATGTCATATGTTTATTTTTAGTTTTAGTTTTTACACAAATAAGCGGCCAAAAAATAAAGCCAATATTGCATACCAACAAATAAGAGCCGATACTAAAAATCATAATTTTAAAAGATTAAATCCCTCCAATCATCTCCAATGAGTTGAGATTTTTTTCCTACTCCAATCTTCTTCGCCTAAAAAAATTTTTTTGAAACATTTTGTAATGAATAAAATACTTTAAATTATTAAATTATTTACTTTTATTAAGAAGAAATCATAAAAGCCTAAATTTAGAGAGATACTTGAGAAGGGAAAAAGAGGGAGGGATCTCAAATTAATAAATTTTGAAGAGCACGTTTTGGGTGAATGGTGAATTTTAATTTTTATAAAATTTTGATTGTGGAGTTAATAATCTATTATATTTTTTCTTTTCAATTTTAATGTCTTTTTTTTGTACAAGCGCACGTATCTTCATCCGTTTTACAATCTGAGATTAATCTTATTCGGGCCGAAAGTGATAAACGGTAGAACCCTTTCAATAATGGAGACTCGAGGATTCAAATGCTATCTAAATATTTGAAAAAAAATTTCACTTCCACTTCTTTTAACTACTTGTTGGTTTTTAATATCTTTTCTATAGGTAAAAGAAATGAAACAAAAATCGATTTTGGAATAAATATGAGCATATTTACAGGGGAGACAAAGGGGAGGGGAGGTTATGGAGGAATCTTCAATAGTAATTAGAATTTTTTTTAATTTTAGTATTGAATTAAAAGTAAATATTACGATTATTGAATAAGAAAAAATAAATCAAAATGATGTTATTATTTATGAGTTAATGTATGATAGTTTTTGGTTTTATGATTTACTAATTTTCTCAAACATAGTCTAAATAAATTAAGTTTAATTCTCAAAAAAAAAAAGTTTGATCTTCTATCATTATTTATTTTTACATATAACTTATAATTATATTTTGTGCATATTAAAATATAAAATGCATTTAATTTCAAGTATCTATTAATGATAATTAAGTGTACTATAGTTTCTAATTTTATATTTTTATAATTTATTAATGTAAAATGTATTTATATTTCCTTTTGCATTTTTTCCCATTTTACCAATAAGATCTTGATTTAGTTTTTTTTTTTACCTTTCAAAGAAACTTGAGGAAAAGTTTATTAAATGTGTTATTTTATTTTTTTTCCTTCAATTGTTTTTTGATAATTTCATACCAATCAAACCCAGAAAAAAAAGATTCATTTTTTTATATTTGTCGTGAACCGAACAAGACAGATAAATGGAAAATCAATTCAGAAAATACGTGGCAACCACTTGATTGCAGGGACACAAATGAATAAAAAAGCAACTGCATTTATCATCCCAGCTGGAAACCCTTGGATGCCAACAACTCATCACCAAAATAATTTGTCTTTCGGCTCCGTTCCGGTTTCAAATATGATCTAATAAATTTTGTCTGTACATACAGTTGTATTTTATAAAATATAAAAATTATTTTTAAAATAGTGTCGATGAATAAATTATTATTTTAATTTTTATCAAATTTATATGTAATTTTTATTAAATTATAATTTATGTTATTTTTATTTTTTAGTTATTTTTTGTAATATATTATCATGTTTTATTTAAAATGAACGAATTAAATTTCAATAATTGCAAAATAATAATATAAATAAATACTGTTGATGAACTAATAGTTCATTTGTCGGTGTATGTGAAGTGCAGGTCCCGTGTGCCAACCAGGATCAAACTGGTGCTCATACACCGTAATCATCTGCTTTTCCAGGTCCATCATGTTTCTATCTTAAACACTCTTCCCTTCCCTTCTCCATCCTCATATCATATTATTCACATTGTGAGATAAGCGTTGATTCAAAAATTTTTAATTTAATAAAAATTCAAACATGAAATATTTGTTATAAACTGTTTTCATTTAAAAATTCAACGAAATTTTGAGCAAATTTTTTAAGTTAAAATCACCCTCATTTTACCCATAAAAAGAATTGGAATGTGTCAAACTCAGTAGGTATATTTAATTTTCTTAATTAAGACTGAATTAAAATCATATTCTGAATTTTTTTTAACATCAATTGCATTGAATTAGACAATCGAAACAGAATAATATGATATCTCACATCGGTGGGACAAAAAATACATTTGTTAGTTTATATGAAGTTTTGCGCAATTTCAAAGCAATCAATTTTAGAATTATGACATGTTTTGTCATTGAACAAAAAAAAATCAAATTATCCTACATCGGTAAGATAAAAGGTACGTGTGTTAGTTTATGTGAGTAAGACACGTCACAATTCCAATCCAAAACAATCGATTTTGGAATTGTGAAGTGTTTCGTGATTAAATAAAAAAAACAATCGAAACAGTATAATTTTTTTATTGTTATAAATTTTATCCAGATTTGAAAAAAAAAAATAAATTTTACTTGTTTGTCTCTTTGAAAACATTCAGGATAATGCAATTTTTACACAATCAATAAACTTCTTTGCTCTAAACACACTGGGCAGTGGCATCGGGGAAGCCTCAACGCATAGCGGAAGCTTCTGCTCTGACCAGCAGCCAGGCGGCGACCAAAAAGTCCCCAATAGACGCCTTAAAGGCTTCAACGAGTTGAACCCGTCTCTTCTCGGGCGTCATCAATGGCGTCAACTCAATCCCACAAATCTTGAACTCCACCTTCTTTAAGTTATCTCCATCTTCACCGTCCCCTTTTTTCTTTCTGTTGTTTTTTCATAAAAGATGCCAAGCTTAGCGGTGAAACTCTATAGCGTCTTCTTCAAGCTTCAGCAAAGATATATGCTACATAATCTATCACAAGCTTCTCTTCACAACGCAGATCCTTTTGGCATTTCTTCACGTCATGAAGAATCAACGGCCCCCAGCAACCCTTCTTTCAATGATGGAGTTGCCACCAAGGACATCCACATCGACCCATTTTCATCTCTTTGCATCCGCATATTCCTTCCGGACACGGTTCTTAACTCTCGCCTGACAACAAACGAAGAGAAAAGCAAAGATGGTACTTTTGTTTACAGAGGTTACTCTCCTCGGACAGGAAAAGAACACAAGAAACTACCGGTGATGTTACAGTTTCACGGCGGGCCTTTTGTCGGTGGAAGCAACGACAGTGTAGGGAATGACGCGTTTTGCAGGAGAATTGCAAAGCTTTGTGATGTGATCGTGGTTGCGGTTGGCTATAGGCTGGCACCGGAGAGTAGGTATCCGGCGGCGTTTGAGGATGGTTTCAAGGTGTTGAATTGGCTAGGGAAGCAGGCGAATTTGGCAGAGTGCGGGAGGTGGATGGGGAATGGCAGAAAGAGAACGGATGCTCATGTTTTTGATGGGTTTGGTGCGTCTATGGTTGAGCCTTGGTTGGCTGCTCACGGAGATCCATCTAGGTATCTATTTTAATTCTCTATTTTTTAACCAATTTGATTCATTATCATTTATTCTAGTCATTTGGAATTTGCTAGACTAATGAACTATTTTCTTGTTCATTCTTCTTCCTTTGAATTCTGTATTGTTTGAAAGGTTCCAATCAAGAGTAAGAATAGGTGAATCTAGTTGAAAATGCCCTATCAAATGACCCATACTCTGTTTTAGGCACAGGGGCTTCATTTCACTGCTTGTGGTTAATTCAATTTAGAGCATAAATGATGATAACAATGTCCGGCGCAAGTTCTCAAAAAATGAGCATATAGATTTAAAAGAGTTGAGTACTTTGAACCTTGGGGATTGGGTTGGGATGAAGCCTTGTGTTAGCTACTCAAGTCCAAAAGGAGAGTTTAATCCTAAAGACCGACCTATTGTTTGTGAAGTCAATGTGGGACTCATAAGATAGCTTCACTCCGAACCTTATCAAGCACCAGATAACCCCTTTGCTAGGCCGACGATCAAGGAAAGTACCTAAGGAGAGTCTAACCCAAAAGACCGGCTTATTAGGTAGGAGAGCCCATCAAGCTCAAATACCACTCAACAATTATTTGTGGGGTCGATGTGGAACTTGTAACTCCTAGGAATTACAAAAATTTCGTTGTTGGATTTGCTAATTTCTTGGAAATGCCAATTCTTGACTGTAATGTCTGGTAAGTATATAGCTCAAAACACTCTGATTCGCTCCTCTGGCTCTAAATATATTGTCAATTAGTGACTTAATTCCCATATTCTGAAAAACTATTAGAATGTAGTTGAGGAAAGACTATAGGCGAATTTTAAGTTGTAGAGTGTTAAAGTTCACATGACTGAACTTATCTAACCTAAGTTGCAAGATAACAATGTGAAATTATATTGAACTTTTATAATATAACAAATTCCAATGAACCTTAACTTGAGTTTTTATATGTGAAGTGTATGACATCGCCACATACAAACAAAATGAAGAAACATTTAGAAGATGCTGAAGGCAAGGATCTGTTTGCTAGAATTTTAGGACAGAGGAACCTGCTTTTATGTTGAGAAGATGATGGAGTTATGTCCCTTGGCTGTAACTCTTTCAAATGTTTTGACAGCTACAGTTTAGGACTTGGGAGAAACAATTTACACTGAAGAAAGCCTTGTAAAATTGAATATTACCGATTTAAGTATGAGTTAACTAGCACTTGATGGTACTTGCCAGGAACTTCCTGAATAAATTTTGAAATTGCATAAAATTAATAGGAGTCTTTAAATAAGGAAATGACATCTATTTTTATTTTTTTGCTTTCCATGATGAAAAACACTTTTTAAGGGCTTAAAAATTTTGAAGAGAATTCTTCAGACTTTCTTGCAGATATTAGTCCTGCTTGAAACGGTGTTGTCAAGAACATCTGTGCCTTATTTGTCCGTCGAATCATGACGGCCACTCAATCAAACTTGCTTTGAAACATGATTATTTTAAACTCTCCCATTCCTTTTCATATTTCTTACTTCTAGTAATATTTTTCTTTTATCTTTTCTCTTGTTGGCTGTTTTATAAGGTAGTAATCGACTAACTTGGTCTTCTCATCAGAGCAGGTGTGTACTTCTTGGGGTAAGCTGTGGTGCAAACATAGCAGACTATGTGGCTCGAAAAGCTGTTGAGGCTGGGAAGCTTTTGGATCCTGTTAAGGTGGTGGCACAAGTCCTGATGTATCCATTTTTCATTGGGAGCAATTCCACAAATTCTGAAATCAAACAGGCAAACTCCTACTTCTATGACAAGTCCACGTGCATGCTGGCGTGGAAACTTTTTCTGCCTGAGGAATGTTTCAACCTGGATCATCCAGCTGCCAACCCTTTAATCCCTGGGAGAGAGCCTCCACTGAAGTCCATGCCCCCAACACTGACAGTTGTGGCAGAGGAAGACTGGATGAGGGATCGGGCCATTGCTTACTCTGAGGAACTTCGGAAGGTTAACATAGATGCTCCCCTTCTCGAATATAAGGATGCTGTTCACGAGTTTGCGACTCTTCATGTGCTCCTCCAGACACCAGAAGCACAAGCCTGTGACATTGCTATATGGGTCAAGAAGTATATATCACTCAGAGGCCATGAGTTTTCTTATTGAAAAGATAAAAAAAGGAAGAGAAATGAGTAAAGGGTGAAAATCAGTGTCACAGCAACAGGGTCAGCAATTTTGCATGGTGGGGAATAGAGTTTCAGGTTACTTCTCAGACTATTTGTTTGGAATGCCGATCAAGGTGAGAGGCCTGCTTCCTTTTGTAAAAAATGAACTGTTTGTCTAATCCCTTGGGATTTCAGATGCAATTTCTTCCTTGTTATAGTTTACTAGGAATATTCATTTGTTCATATTCTTTAATTCAATATTGAGATGTCTTATGCATTATTAGCCCTTTCTTTGTGGTTTTAGGTTAAAATTGTGCTCATCAACATTTAACATTTATAAAATGCTCCTAGTGCACTCTTTTTCTCCTTGCCTGGAATTGTCACTTGGTCCTGTAATTATGAAAATTAATAAATTAATCAGCCGGTGCTAAGGATGCATTGGCTGTCTTGCTGATGCCCTGCCAGGCTTGTATTTTCACGTCTTGCTTGATTGGTTATTTCTTAATGCATTAAAAGGAATATCTTCTGCAAGTTTCTTGGAACTCTAGCAGAAGCATCAACAATCAATGCCGAACACTGAGGAAAAATAATACTACTAGTTTTATTTATGTTAACATAATGCAACAGTTTCATAGGACGGCAGGAATTTGTGCTTTAGTAAATATGAAAACTAGCATTTCAACAGCCAACAGATTACAGAGAAATCACAGTAAGTTGGCAGCCGCGTGCCTATCCCTATCATTGCCTACTTCTAACATAAACAGGACAATCTAGTTATTAACGATTTTGTGACAAAAGCTGAAATGGAAAACAAAATTACATGAGATAAATTAAGGATGAAGACTTGGTTCCTTGGTCTGACTGTGGTTCTTGTGGCCCCTTGATTTGGTTGAACCTTGTTGCTCACCTTAACCAGGGCTGAGTGCCAAAATACCTGATGAAAAGAAAACGACGTTTAAATCAAGTCCAAAAATTTTTTGAGAGTATTAAGGCATATCAATAAGCTGGCAGTCATAAAGAGAAACAACTTCTAAGCTGTTCGAAAATGAAACACAAGAAAGACAAAGTAAACTCCGAAAAACAAGGGGTTCTGACAGGGAGGAGATATTCCATTGGCTCTATGTTCACATTAATTCTATGTTCACATTGATCTATGCCAACCTAAAGCAAGACAACATTTAAAAATCATTTTCTTGTGTACTTTCCTATCGTCTTTGGATCAAATACATGACCTCGAAGCAATCGCTCACCAAGGAAGCACCCATAAATAGCCCCTATACAGCAGATAGTTCTTCAGAGTTCAGAGGATCAGTGCTAATGGCGCCTGGTCTCCAATGGCGACCTCAACTCTCTAGTGATGGCGAAGGCAGTGAAGTGATAAGTCCTGATCTCAATTTACCAGGCATGCAAATTTATCCCTTTAATTCTCCAATTTACCAAAATTCTCCTACTTTTGTTGAAACCAGTAACCATAAAAGGTTAAAGCTGGAAAGCCGTGCGGATGAATCCATTTGCAGCAATGGTAACTACAACTGCAGTACTAGTAATAACTTGACCAGCTTGCCAAGACTCCAATTCCGGGATCATGTATGGGCATACACGCAAAGATATTTAGCATTTGAGGCCATAGAAGAAGCAGCTCTTACCATGCCGGGAAGTCACGAAGACGACGTCGATGAAGAAGAAGGTGGAGAAGGGATGAAGCTAGTCCAACAACTCATTGCTTGTGCTGAGGCAGTGGCTTGCCGTGACAAAATCCATGCTTCAGCGTTACTATCGGAGCTCAGGGCTAATGCTATTTGCTTTGGAACTTCATTCCAGCGCGTTGCTTCATGCTTTGTCCAGGGACTTGCCGACCGTCTCGCTTTGGTTCAACCACTAGGGGCGGTTGGAGTTGCAGGAGCAGTAACAAAAACAAAATCTGTTACACTCGAAAAAGATGAAGCCTTGAGCCTTGTCTACGAATTATGCCCGCAACTTCAATTCGCTCACTTTGTAGCGAATGAATCGATATTGGAAGCCTTTGAGGGAGAGAGTTTTGTTCATGTTGTGGACTTGGGTATGACACTTGGCCTGCCTCGTGGCCACCAGTGGCGCAACTTAATGCAGAGCCTAGTCCACCGTGCAGGTCAGCCACTTAAGCGTCTCCGAATAACCGGAGTAGGAACCTGCCTTGAACGCCTCCAAGAAATTGGAGAGGATCTAGAACACTACGCAAAAAGCTTGAAAATAAACTTTGAGTTTACAGTCGTGGAAACCAATTTAGAAAACCTGAAACCTGAAGATATCAACACATCGAGTGACGAGGCCTTGGTCATCAATAGCATTCTCCAATTGCATTGTGTGGTGAAAGAGAGCCGAGGAGCATTAAACTCAGCTCTACAAAAGCTACATGAATTGTCTCCAAAGTTCCTTATTCTAGTAGAGCAAGACTCGAGTCATAACGGGCCTTTCTTTCTTGGCAGGTTCATGGAGGCGTTGCATTATTACTCAGCTATATTTGACTCGCTAGACGCAATGCTGCCCAAGTATGACACAAGACGAGCCAAAATGGAGCAATTCTATTTCGCGGAAGAGATAAAGAACATCGTAAGCTGTGAAGGACCAGACAGAATCGAGAGGCACGAAAGGGTAGATCAGTGGCGCAGGAGGATGAGCCGGGCAGGTTTCCAACCAGCGCCTATCAAGATGATAATGCGGGCCAAGCAGTGGCTAGGAAAGGCTAAGGTTTGTGAGGGTTACACAATTGTGGAAGATAAAGGGTGCTTGGTTCTCGGCTGGAAATCAAAGCCCATTATTGCAGCTTCTTGCTGGAAATGACCTTAATTCAACAACTTAAGCCATCTGAGTGAGGGGTATGAACTAGGAATGTTGTCTGCTTGAGTACTAAAGAAAATGAAAAGCCCATTTGCAAATTAATTACTTTGCGAAGTGGGAGTTGTGGAAGGCATGGAGCAACAGAGAAACCCTCACAGGGGGAAAACCACGGGAGTCTAGAACTTTGGTTTAAGTTTCAACAAAAGGAAAGAACAAAAGCTTTGAAAAAAAAATTGTTTGTGTTAAATGCAACATTTGAAAATAAAGGACGTAAAGCTCATTGCATTCTTTATTGTTTCAGAAGTATGGAGGTGCTTGCCATTAATGAAGAGTTGAAAAAATCAAATTAATGTCAAAAGTCAAAATGTAGGGCAGCTCCTTAAAACAAGTAAAACATAACTAAATCTATTAGCAGATGATTCAAGGATCGAATGTAGATTACAGGTTGAATGCAGAATGAGCATACACCTAACTTCCGAGGCACTAGGCAGCATGAGTTAATGGGCTAAAACGCACCGTCTTAAGAAGAACTCTTTTGTGTGGGACCCAGAGTTCTTACCGCCAGTTTAAAGATGAACGCCACGTGTCTGGTGGATTTTCTGTAGTGTGTACCTCTCCACACTCTTCGTCCCTCGGAAATTCTCAGAGCGTGGATAAGATCATTAAGACCCACTCCAGGAAGATTCTCATCCCGATTTCCATCAAAGAGGAAAACAACAGTTAGCAGTTACACAGACGAGAAAAGCAGGGAAAAAAGCCGGATCGTTTGTCAAAAATGGAGGTTGGTATGTCGCTAAATGCGCTGATGAGGCTTCCTTTGTCGAGCACTTCAAGAACCCACCACGAAGCAGTGGATGCGTTGGTGAAGCACCCGCTGTTCAGTTCCAGAACAACGACGTGGCCACAGCTGCAGCAGAGTCAGAGACGGCAACAGAGAGGAGGGAGGCTGGTGATAGAAGCCAAAGGAAAGAAAGGAATGGCAGCTCGTCAGTTTCAAAGGCCTCCTCCTCCTCCTTTGCCTAAGATTGAAGACGATGGCAACCCTCGCTTTGTCATCTTCATCCGCATGGCCAACGTTTGTCTCTCTTTCTCCTTAACAATGTTTAGTTCTTCATCATTGGTTTTCTTTGTTCCTTTTTTTAAATTACTTAAATTTGCCTCCCCTCTTCCGGTCTTCTGATTGAATTTATTATGATCTTCTGTGTTTGCAGATCGACAACCTAAAATAGATAGAAAACTATAATTTGGGCAAATGGGGGTTTGGTAAAAAGATTTTATATTAGCTTCTATAATAGTTGTAAGTGAGCTTTAGGAAGCTTAAAGTCGAAACTTTAAATTTGAGTTTTTGAATATAGTTGCAAAGAAGAGTTGATAGATACAATTAATGAAACTTTTGATGGATACAAATTTCTTAGATAGTCGTTATCATCATCATCAGAGCCTTTATCCAAGTAGATTAGGATAGGTTACATGAACTAAATGTTAAGTAAATTTCTTAGATAATGTTTCAAATAATTGTAGCTTTTGTTAGGCCAAGTAGGCTCAAGCCATTAGATTTCAACCTTTAATTAAAATGCTTTTACCCTTTTTTCCTTTCCTGATTGCTGTAATTCTTCTCACTGAACCCCATATCAAGGAGGTGAGACATCGAACATGGGAAAGAGCAAGAAATCCTCTCTTTTAATACTTACCATCATTCTCTTGGGAGTGGTGACTGTGCCATGTACTAGTCCTTAAGATCTGCTAACCACATCATGCCTTGGCACTGAACATCCCCTTGAAAAAATTAGAAAGATATTTGTACGCTTGGTATGCACTTTTCAAATGTGAATTATGTAAAAGAATAGAAGCATAGCTACATTTTTCTTGACTATTAAAGTCTCATGACCTGTGCAGGTTAATCTTTGGTACCCACTTAGTCTTATATCAGGTGGCACTACGGCTAAAATCATGGTTGCAGCAAAGGACAATTTCCTCGGAAAGTACATCTACAAAGATACACTTGCTAGAAATCTTGCAGCAGTTATTTACAGAGTAAATACTCTCTACCCTGACATTATCTCTCCATAATATAATTACTTTTCTAAGGAATTGAGAGTTGTTTAGTGTTTTTTATTTTTTTCGTCTAGACTCCAGAGTGATTGTCTCCCATACACTTTTTTGCTTTTAACTTCTGTTCTATTTATTGAGATTTTTAAGTAGAAATGCATTCTACAACGAGATCAATACATAATAAATCACGTACAAGAAGTAATATTTAATGTGATTCCACTCAAATTGCCTACATCCACAAACAAGAGAAAAACAATTCCATTATAAACATAGAGGTTACAAGGAGTACAAAACGCCAAATAAACAAACACTAATCTCAAGCCCCTAAACAACCCTAGTTTCATGTTTCTTAGTATTTAAACACATAGAGTACCCTTTATCCCATGAGCCTGGTCGGTTTTCTAACTTTTCTTCACGTCCGTACAAATTCATCTGCCACAAAGATATGACATAGAGATTACATCTTTTCATAATTCTAAGGGTCAAGATTTACTCTAGATTTATAGATCAATTAACTTGTCTACTAAGTAAATTTGAGCACAAAATATCTTAAAAAATCTTTCATCAAAGCCTTTGAGATTTGAGTTAATATTTTCAACACTTTCCACGTTGACTCAAATTTTATTAAATAAAAAAAAAAGGTCTCATTTTAACCTCCCTCAACAACATTCTCAATAAGGTTCTCAATAAGATCTTTAGAAACCATAAAGCAAGATCCATCAAGATCTTGTGTTTTCTCTACCAAACTCCCATAGACAAAATCACCGCACTTCATGTCAAGAACCTTGTAATGTGTGATTTCCTTGGCAAACCAATATTATACCTTATATATTTTTATGACATATTACACCATCCAAAAATTGTGTACCACTCACCAAGAGAAAGAGTATAACATCACAAGAAATGTATTTATATTTGATGTGCTCCATTTATATTAACTTAAGATTTGCACCTGTTACCTTCAAATCTTCAACAAACTCTCAAATCCAGAAATTTATTCCAACACCAATGGATCAACTTGAGAATTAGTTGACTTGCATCTCACAACTTGATAGAACAAATCTTCTCTTGCATGATTGAAACCTCACTAACACATTATGTGGCAACAAATCCCTCCATATCTAACCACCATCTTTGCATCATGCTTCATAATTGCATCATAATAATTCTCTATAAACCATAGCTTTAAAACCAATTATTGGATTTTCAAGACGAAACTTTTTCCCCAATTAGATCAACTCAAAATAAACCACCGGCAAGAGATAATACTTAATGTGATTCAGTCCCAATTGCCTACATCCATGAACAAGAAAGAAAAACTCACTTAACGTAGAGATTACAAAGAGTACAAAACACCCAATAAACAAACACTAATCTTGAGTCCAAAAAACAACCAAAACACCCAACAAATAAACACTAATCCTGAGTCCAAAAACAACCTTAATCCCACATAGAGATTGCATCTCTTGTAATTCTAAATGTTAAGATCCTTTTTGATCAACAAACGATATCTTAGCGAATCTCAAAAATATCTCAAAATTTTCATCTAATCTTTTTGGATTTGAGTCAATATTCCCAACGGTATTGGTTTTCTTTTGTTTTTTAGGGGCTAATGAACTTGCTCTGCTTTTAGGTTATTATGTGATGTGAAATTTAACTTTTTCAAGACATTTGGTTGCTTTTTTATTGGAATGCGTAAAGAATTTATACATCTTTATTTTTATTAATAATATCCATCGTAACAGATGAGGACACAATGCTTACTACACTATAAGGAAAAATGATGATGTCAACTCAAGAATGTTGGTATCAAGCCCTGTGGTTGACTCATGCAACCTAAACTTACAGTTTTGGAAATCTCCTTGAAGCTGTAATTTTGGTCTTTGTATTGGCTATGCTGTAAAAAAAAAAGAGCTTAGTTTGACATTTGGTTTTTTAGCTGAGTAACTCTCATGAGTCTATTTATTACAAATTCGAAGCTTTTCTTGTTTCATGTTAATAGAATTCCTGTCAGTTTTAGCACTATCAAATAACATATTAATGTTTTATTTTACTTACCAGAGATAAATTTTGGATTTTGACTTTTTCATTTGTGATCACTTTGCATTATTTTCAACCAAGTTCTCAAGTTTTATTGACTGCTGGGCTCTTTTTGCAAATAGGATGAGAAGGAGATACAAAAGACAGCATTTAAACAATTCCGAGTGTTGCGATCTGCAACTGATTTCAGATATGGCTACAAACTTGTTGTAAAGTTCCGATTCCCCCATCTTGTATTTTGTAAAATTTAGTTTAGAGTTGGTTTTTCCGCCTTATTATTGTCAAAACTATTTGTTTTCCACCCCTAGATGGTGAAGAAATTCACTGCTTCATTCTCATAACTTTGTGTGCCAAATGCACAGGAAAATGGTAATATGAGAGCTGCGCTTTCTACGAATGATGTTATTGAGGTGAGCATACAAGTTTTTTTGGTTCTATCATTCTAACTTATCAAATCCTATATTAGTTTGTAACAAAATGAGACTCCATGTAGTTGGTTTAACTCTTAGTTAATCAAGGTACTAGACTTATGAAAAATAATGTTTAGATTTTAGCTGGCAGCATAGACTGAGATTTTATTAGAACTTTCTATGGAACTGCATTCCAGTAGTTCGTTTCTGCTATTGATTTTCCATTCAGATTCCAATTATAAAAAACTTTCCCCTTTGTACTCCTAACAAATTTATGTTCCAAATCCAATTAAGCTTCCAACACAAGACCAGCTGAAAACAGTGCTTGATAAAGTGAAGGACTTCTTTGGCGATGCAAAAGAGTCTTTTGGGAAGATAACAGCACTAAATCCTGCCACAACTGAGGACTCAGAGGAAAAATCTACAGAAAAGGCCAAGTAAGAGTTCTGGACATTAATACTTAAAGGAGAGAAAGTTAAATAAATAGTAATGTTGCTTATGATTTCACCATTGTTATTGGAATGTTGAACCGTCTTATCATTACATCTTGCCCTTAATTTGATTCATTGAGGGATTAGAATGATTTTTCTTCGACTTTTGTTTCACTTTACCAGGGTTAAAGGTTGAGGATAGACTAGCCGTTTGGCTGTCTAGTCATTGGTCCTTGATTTGGATGCTTCATGTGCTCCAGGAATGTTGCAAGTAAAAGTGACGAGCACAAAAATTCTGCTTCAAAGTTTTGTTATGATTATATGTTTATTGTGCACAAATGTTAAAAGTTCTGAGAGCCAATAGCTTATTTTTGCACATATATCAAATATTTGTTGCGAATTACCACTACACGGAATGACATTTCTAATGGGCACTGGAAACATTACATAGGTAGAGAATTTATTTTCTTATGAATGTTAAACACTATTAGATAGACAACAGCAAGTGAAGAAAGCTACTTCGTTCTTGTGACTGCAGGAGTTCACTTCGATTACCAATTCATCATCCCAGTTAAACACACAGTCCTCTGTTCACTGTTGGGACTAGTACTAGAGGCGTTCTTTTTCTCGTAGCTAGACCAAAAATCTCATTAAGGTCCACATCATCAGTGCCAACTCCCTGAGGCAATGCCCAATCAAAGTGAAACAAGAGCCGAGCTAGTGCAATCTCAACCGTTGCCAGACCAAAGCTGTAGCCAGGGCAACCCCTTCTCCCACCTCCAAATGGTAGAAATCTAAAATCTTGATCCTTCACGCCAACAGTTGTATCCTCAAACCTCTTAGGATTATATTCCAGAGGATTCTTCCATGAATTTGGATCTCTGCCTATAGCATGGGTATTGATGAGAACCCGAGTTTTGGCAGGTATTTTGTAGCCATTAAGGGTGCATTCATCCACTGATTCTCGCGGAACCAGTAATGGTAGCGATGGATGCAGTCTCATGCTCTCCTTGATCGCAGCTTTTATGTAGTGAAGGTGTTGAAGATGACTCTCCTCAACTCTCCCGCTTCTACATGCAATGCTTCTAACCTCTTCTTGTGCTTTCTTCATCAATTCCGGGTGTCTGGCTAACTCTGTCATCGTCCATTCTAGCGTTGTAGCTGTTGTGTCGGTTCCAGCAACGAACATGTCCTGTGTTGAAAAAATCATTTTTTTATTGTAAGAAAAATATTAAGTAATTGAAAATAAAAACGAAATTATTTGAACTTCAATTTAAATTTTACAAAATACAGCAATTTAATTTTAATCACTGGAGAAAGAGTACGTTGCCAAAAATCATTTTAGTCCCTACTAAACCTTATGCCAATTTGCCGCAGGCCTCAACCCGTCATTTCCTTGTCTCTTCTACAAAATGCATGGAAGTTCATAAATCGCCACCAAATTTCATTGACTATTGTGTGAACTGTGATGTCTGAGTCGGATTACTTCGTAATTCAATCCTTCGCAACAAAACTAAAAAATGTACAGTCCTGACTCCTGATGATAATCATTGTTTTTTATATATATATGTCAAAAATAATTATTTTTATGTCAACAAAATTTAAAAATGTAGTCATACTCATGAGGCTGTAATCAAATTGCTCATGTTTTAGCTAAATATGTTACTTCTATTTTAGTGTCTTGGATTATGTTGCATGAATGGGAGATTCACCCTCTTTTATAGACTCCCTCATCCAAGCTGATAAGATTACTTGTATGCTGTCCTGAAATCTTATTTGCTCTAAATAAATCCCACCGTCTTCTGAAAAAAAAAAGCGACGACTTTGAACTCCTATCAACTTCACGTCTTTATCAATCCTTTCATATCAAAACATATACGCCCACATTGGTTACGTGCCGTTACTAGACCCCTAAGCCCTACATGCAAATGTGCCACACCCGAACTGAGTCATCAATTCAACGTCAGTGAAATTGGTGATCCTGTTGAGTCGTGGCAAGCAGCATTCGGAGATTTTCAGGAATTTATCAAGATTTATAACACCCCTCATAATGAAGTTTCAAGTCCAAGAAGGAATCAAGAGTGGCAGAAACCGCCACTTGACACCATTAAAATTAACTGTGATGCTTCATTCTCAATCAAAGAAGGAAAGGCGGGTATTGCAGTAATTGCGAGGGATGATTTGGGTAATATAGTAGATGGATTCAATCAGGTAAGCTGGGCTAGTTCAGCTTTGGTAACAGAGGCTACAGCAATTCGGTCGGGATGTTTTCTTGCAGCAAAGAGGGGTTGGAGAAAGGTCATCATTGAATCGGACTACGAGGAAATTATCACAAGGCTAAAGAGCAAAACAAAGACTGGATGCTGGCAAACAATGGCAATCGAAGATGACATTCTTGGCTTTTGTAATAGTTTTCTCTCTTTAACATTCTCATATGTTAGTAGAACTGCCAATTCAGCTGCTGATTGGGTGGCTAGGAAAACCAGACAAAGAAAATGTCCTCTTGACTGGTTTACTAGACCACCTGACGAACTAAGCTATCTTTTGTAATTATTTCCAGTAATGCATCCTTTATCTTGAACAAAAAAAAAAATTCAACGTCAGTGAAAAGGTGGAACGGAGAGGAATTAATATTACCAGAACAAGAGCCTTGAGGTTATCATCGGTAATGGGTACTCCCAAGTCATCCCGTCTTTGGACCCTCAGCAAAACATCCACGAAATCTTCTTTATTCCTTTCATTCCCTCTCCTTTGCAAATGCTCCTCTATTATTTCATCGCAAACCCTCCGTAACTCTGCCAGATTCTTCATCAATGTCTTCTTGTACCCACTCGCGGAGTGAACCCACTTCCACCCGGGAAAGAAATCGCCTATGCTCATCCCAGCAAACAGCTCCTGCGTCTCCGTCAACACCGCCGCCAGATGTCGCTTTTGCCCCTGATCTGACTCTACCCCTTCCGTGAACCTCCTTCCAAACGCCACCCGGCATAGGATATCGCTCGCTAAGGAGAAGAAAAGCTCGCTTATGTTGACTTCTGACCCTGAACCAGCTGACAACGTCCTCAGCAACCGGGTCACCTCCTCATCTCGGACGACTTGGAACGAGCTGACACGCTTCGAGCTGAGCACCTCGGTCACGCAGATTTTTCTAGCCTGGCGCCAATAAGGGCCGTAGGGGGAAAACGTGATATCAGAGCAGTTGAAAGAGAGGTACTGTGCAGAAACGAGTTGAGGACGATTTGAGAAGACGTGGTCCTGAGTCTTGAGAATGAGTCGAGCGAGGGAGACGACAATGGTGGGAACTTGGCCGAGTTGAAGGTAGAGTATTGGACCTAGTTTGTCAGCTAGTTTAGAGAAGGTGTGATGTGGCATGTCAGTGAGGTGGTGAAGGTGGCCGATTATGGGGAGTCTTGGCGGTGACGGTGGGGTAACTGCCTGTGACCGTGAGATTAGCTTTAAGTTTGCCGGCAATTTCCCTCGGCGAAAGATGAAGTAGAAGATGGTGAGCAAGGGAAATAGGGAAATAAAAATGCTTTGAGGGTTAAAATGGTCCATTTTTAATTTAAAAGTATAGTCTGAATGCTAAAGTCTCAAACGAGCACTTACCAAAAAAAAAAAAAAATCTCAAACGAGCTAGAAAGAAAATAGTGAAAATTGAATAACATAAAAAAGCAAGGTATATATAGTACATTAGCGTACATCGAAGGTGAGTCATTTTTTATGACAAAAATAACCTTTTCATGAGTGTGTCTTAATGCTTGAAATAAAGGGTATATTTAAGAAATCAAGTTGATGAAGAAATAGAACTATCGTACCAGACAAATTATATTATTTTTTTTTTTGTTGGAAAAAGGCTTAGGTGAGAAAAGATTTTTCAGCTCCGGTCCGTTTGGTATACGAATTTTATTTTTCAAAAAATATTTTTCACATTTTTCAATTTTTGGTATCTGTAAAACATTTTCGGTCAATGGAAAATGAAATTCGGTTCATGAAAAATTTTTAAAGATTTTGAGAAATTGTCTTACCATTTTCAAAAGGGAAAAATAATTTCCAAACCTATGCCACTGTAAAAAAAAAAAAGTTTCATTGAAACTCAACTTAATTTATATTGAGTTAAAACAACAAGCAATAGAAACTATTTTTCAGCATATCAACCAAACAACAGAAAATATTAGTTTTTCCAGAAAATCAAATTTTCAGAAATCATTTTACAAAAATCATTTTCTGAAAGTCATTTTACGCGAACCAAACGGAGCCTCAGTGTACATTAGACTTACAAGCCGAGAAGTTAAGTTTTATAAGCGAAGTAGACAATTCTTATCAAATCAATTAATTTTCGTTGGCGACAAACTATTATCGAGTTACTTGTTTAAATCAAATTTTCTTTCAATTTTTAGACAAATTTTGACAAAATATTAAATTCGTCAAAAAATTAACTCTTAATCATATAAATCATAGTATTATATATTTTTTTAGTTTAAAATATTTTGTCTTATATTAATGACAAGGCATTTTTCAGTAAATATATTGTGTGCAATTGTTATACATTATTAATGCATCTTATTAACTTAAATTAAATTAACCTTAAAAAAGTTTTTATCAATAAAAAATTATTCTATCCTATTTTCAAATAACATATAACAAATATGATGAAATATATAACAAAAAAATGGTGAAATATATGTAAAATTATCTTATATTATTTTTGTTGTTGCCTGATTATAACAATAAATTTGTATGTCGTAAGAATCTCAATCTTCGTGTCCAAGTATCTGCCAAGAACTCTGCAAAAAAGAAGAAATTAGAGAGACGTAGAGATTTTTCCTTGCACACGCACTTCAATACTTAAGTCAGAAAGCTAAGCAAAGTCTCAATCAGAAAAATAATGATTCATTAATTTAACGATCATTTGACTTGTTATTTATAGAGCCGACTGGATTGGGCTGCAATTACCTTTTTGTCCTTCTAGACTTATTTGATTATGGCCCTAGCGCGTGTTTGGGTCTAATGAATTTGGGCCGAAATTTCATGAGCCTTAGAATGAGCTTTCCACCCACGTAGTAAAAATCGATCTCTCACACGAGAGAATATAATCACGATCTCTCACATAATCTTTCGCATTTCACTCTCCGGCACGAGAGAATGCCTTGGCACTCTCCCACACGAGAGAGTGCCCTCTATCTTTTTTTTAATAATAAAAATATATTTATATATATTTAATGATATATATTTATATATATTAAATAATGATTATATATTTAATAATGATAATAATATCATTATTATTGTTATTATTATTTTTTATTTGTTATTTGTGTGATCTATATCAATTTTTAATCATTGCACATATTAAATATAAGACAAAATGATGTTATGTAATTCAATTTTATTTATAATCTATTATTATTCTATTTTATTCATAATTTTATGTACCAAGGCAACCTAAAATTTGAAGTCATAGTACCCACGTTTTCTTGCTTTTTTTATTTCATTTTTTTGTCTACCTTGATATTTGACTATATGAGCATTAGATTTATTTAAGGGTCAGACCGTCCGTTAAAACCAAAAAACCAACTCTATTGTTGTGAGGGGTTGAACAAAAATATTAAATACAATAAGCGGACTTGAGCCAAAATTTTAGACCTGATATAAGGCCAAACCCAAGCCCGACCAAAAGATATAACTAAAATATTATTTTATATATTTTATATTTTTATGAGCATTATTATATTTTCAATTATATAATATATAATCATAATTTATAAAACATAAAATCAAACTCACCAATTTTATTATATTTATAATTATATAATATATAATATATAATATATTATTATAATTATAATTATAATTATTATATTTATAATTATATAGTATATATAATTATACTAGATGGGCCTGAGAGCTTGCATAATAAATGTTCAAAACGAGTTTAGATTTCAAATGAAGCTTTATCTTTTGAATTGAATTGAACTCAAATTTATACATAAATAATCAATATCATACATACAACTTAATTCAAATCTAATCCGACTCCATCTATAGACATGTACAATGAGCATCAACTAGTAATACTAATCATATACTAAAAAATAGAAATAGACGTTGAGAAGCTTTTAAAATTCAACAAATGGGACCCAATTGATTTAGCCGATCAAATCCATCTCACTCAATAGAAAATGATCAGATTCTTACAAACATAGATTCATGGGAAAACATAGAAAAAACTGGTGTTATAAAGTGAGGTTAAGAAAAAAGAGCCCAAGTTCAAAGGCAATTAGGCAAACATAGAAAACGCCCCACACAAAGGGAAAAAAGGGGGTTCTCTTTTCTTGCACATCTCAGTCACAGTCACACCCATTGTAGCCTGGACATTGATATGGACCCATGACCATGAGCCTAGTGAGAAAGAGAGCCTGTGTTTCAAATAACGGTTAGAACAGGGAGCCTGTCTTGGTGGCTTTCTTTTTTACTTGCGGAGTGAGTGACAGAGGCTAAAGCTGTGAAGCACAAGAGTGAGCGAGAGGAGCAAGAAAAGAGAGCAGGAAACTAAAAAAGAGCAAAAAAAAAACTTAGGGTGGTTTTGGAAATGGGTGAATACGCTTGTCTTGTAAGTTCATTTCCTAATCCAGCAGACTCTTCCCGTGAAGCTAAAGAGGTCAGTTTTTTGAACAAAAAACTGAAACTTTACTGATAAAAATGTTCCTTTTACTATATTTACTTAATGGGTTCTCTTGATTCAGTTGTTCTATTGATCTATTCTACCAACACTTATTTGGTTGTTGGGAAATTTTAGGACACTGCACACTCATAGGAGATCTGAAAAACACATTAGTGATGTTAACATAGTATGATAGCTTGATGTTCCAATGCTTTCCCTGAGAAAAATTTGACTATGCTGTTTCTTTTTCATCAATTTTTGTATTAATGAATGGAGATTTCAATGAGGGATAGAGCCTTCTAACAAGCTTTTGATTTCATTCTTCCATTAGTGTGGGGTCAGCAGTATTAGGGCGTATCTTTGAAGAATTTCGTCAGGAAACTGATGAATAATTTTGAATCACAGGGTGAGCCAATTCGCGCTCTCACAGAATCAGTATCTTTCGGCAGATTTATGTCAGAATCGCTGGCTTGGGAGAAATAGTCAACCTTTTCTCACAATCCTTACTTGGAAGAAGTCGAAAAGTTTTCAAAGCCAGGATCCGTTGCTCAGAAGAAAGCTTTTTTTGAAGCTCTTTACAAGAGAAAAGCTGCAATGAGGGCAGCGGCATTGCTTGAGCAAGCAAATACTGTTACCAATGACGCCTTTTAAATGGGAACTATAAATGCAGCCCCGGCTAACTCTTCCTTGAATACAGATTCAGCTAATGTAAACACCTCTTTGGCTATGAATCAATAGGAGAATGATGTTTCTGATGCTGAGGTAGCTAATACTGCTGATGTAGATGCTGGTTATCTTAATGTTGGAAGAAAAAACATGGATGTTTCTAATGCGGAAAGAGGTCGGGCAGCAATGGAACAAGTTGTGAATATGGAGAACACCCAGTTTGAAAATTCAAAGGCTCTTGAAAATGTTGACAACCATGGCATGATTATGGCAACCCCAGACAAAAAGATTCTCCATGGGGTAATTTTAATTTAAACAACTTTTTCACTTTCATTCTTCTTTTCTCAAGTCTTTATGATTGTCCTCATTGTGCTATACTGCAGGACAAAAGCTTAACTTCACCAAGCAAGAAAAGGTTAACAAATTCTTTGTCAAAGTCAACTCCCAGCAGAGCATCCAAACTTCCATTGCATCCTTCTAAACAAGTGGCTTCAGCTCGGGCCAGGAGTGATGCTGGTGTTGCTAAGTCCACAGCAAACTCAAATAACAATAAGAAAACAATTCCAAACTCACTCCACATGTCAATTAGTTTTGCCAGTAAAACTAGTAAAGCATCGCTCAGACTGCCAAAAGATAGCTCAAATCCTCTACAAACCCCAACCAGTGCATTAAAGAAAGCTGTTGGTCAAGAGAATTTAGCTCCATCAAGTGAAAAGAGAATCAAACTCCACATTGAAGTTATCCATGTAAGTTCCCCACATAAGTTAACTACTTAATCAGTAGTGTTTTATAGGAAATAAAAGACTTGAGGTTAGTTTCACAACCTCTTAAAACTTCTTATTGTGATCTTATATTTTATTATCGTTATCTAATAAATTTTAAATTATTTATCCATATCTACAAGTGATAACTGCCCACAAAATTGAATTACGTTTTTAATGGGAAGACGTATATAAAGAAATATATAGGGTATTGGGTCCCTAACCTGAGCATTCTGAAAAACACACCATCAGTGAGTTTGCTTAAGATTAGAAGATCAAATACGAAAGGCACGCAATTTTATCGCAGCTCAATATTTTTCGGTATCAATGACTGGAGGTTAGTATCCTGTTCCACATTTATAATCTATGATGTGTTGTTTTCGGTGTCAACACATTAAATACATCAATTCAAAATTTCTTACAGTTGGTATCAGAGCCATTAAAACCTCTGTCTTGATTTTGTTTGAACAAATTAATTGTATTGTAGTATAGAAGTTGGCATTTAAAACGTAAGATCTTGTTTTTGTGCAGTAGTTTGTTTCTTTGATCGAAAAAAGCGATTTCTGTGCATTGAAAAAACTAGTTAAATTAGTATATTATTAAGGCATAAAAGTTTTGAGAAATCTGACTTCTCAACGTACAGACCACAAAAGAACTAAAAAAAAAAATGGAAAACGCATTGTATGTGATCTGTGAAACCTAAAAAGATATTAATTATAATTATAACGAAATATGGCAACGGTGATGAAAATTAACTTGGGAAACAAAAAGGCTGATATCCCTTGTTTAATTGTTTATTACTTTTATTTATTTATTATTATTATTATTTTTTTGTTGGCTGGAGAAAGTGAGCCTTTGAAATTTCATAGCTATTTTGAATCTGCCATTCATTACACAATTGGAATTGCAAATTCATTCTTTTCATTAGCTTTTATTTTCATGGGGCATTCGATTTAGATTGTTCTTGTTGTTTCAAACAGTACAATAAATCTTGCATTGTGGTTATGGGCAAGAATTTGACAGTGTTAATTATTAAATTAATCATAAAAAAAAGAGGCTTATATCATTATTTGATTCATGGTATTTTTTGTATGCTTGAATTTTATGTGTAAGTAATGAATGTATGTATACAATATTTTCTGTTTATAATATGTTGATTGTGTACATGATTGAAAATTATTATTTATGCATAAAATTTGATGTCATGTGATCCATATAATTTTTCTTGATCAAGGAATAGCCACAGCATCTTTGATTAAGTTAAATTATATATCATGTATATTCGGTCACATATAGAAAAATGACATTAATTGTAATTAATCATATTTAATATAATAAATTTTATCCCATAGAAATTTTTGTTATATTTGTGTGATTAATTAGGATGAAGTAACAAATTATTTTTCTTAGTTTACCCACAGGAGTTAAGAAAAGGAATATAATTTGTTAGTTTCATTATAAAGTTTATATATGAATCTGTTTAAATTAGAACTTCGCCCACAGGCAGTTTTATATGTTATTTGATTCATATTTTAATGCATGATTTACATTGGTAAAGCATGATATTTGTTTATTTGCCTCAAATTTGTAACATAAGCGTGAATGTTTGATTTATTTACAATTATACAACCTCTGAATTTTTCTGATGATAAATGTGATGTTCCCTATTTAAGTGGTGATAACTATAAGATATGGAAGGAGAGAGTTCTTCTTCAATTAGGGTGCATGGACATTGATTATGCTATTAGGAAGGATGAACCACCTGTACCTACTGAAACTAGCCCTCAGGGTGCGATTGCCCTATATGAACGATGGGAGCGATCTAATCGCTTAAGTATGATGTTCATAAGGACACGTATATCGGCTAGTATTCGTGGTTCAATCCCTGAGTGTAAAAATGTTAAGGAATTGCTGAAGGCTATTGATGAACAGTTTGAGTCTTCGGATAAGGCACTAGCTAGCACCCTAATGACAAAGTTATCATCTATGAAGCTCACTAGTGTTAGAGGTGTGCGTGAGCACATCATGCAGATGAGGGACATAGCGGCTCAGTTGAAGTCTCTTGAGGTTGAGATGTCTGAATCCTTCCTTGTGCACTTTATTTTGAATTTCCTTCCACAACAATATGGACCTTTCAAAATTTCTTACAACACACATAAGCAAAAATAGTCAATAAATGAACTCCTGACCATGTGTGTTCAAGAGGAAGGAAGGTTGCTAATGGAAATGGGTGAAAGTGCACATATAGCAACACAAGGAAAGAACAAAGCGCAAGCCAAACAAAAGGGAAAGGGTAAAATACCTATCCAAACTGAGAAGAAAGAGTCAAAGTGTTTTTTCTGTAAAAAGAAGGGACACATGAAGAAGGACTGCAACAAATATAAGGCTTGGCTTGAAAAGAAAGGTAATCCAATCTCACTTGTTTGTTATGAATCTAATATGGTCGATGTTTGTCATAACACTTGGTGGATTGATTCTGGTTCTACAATCCATGTTTCAAATACCTTGCAGGGTTTTCTAAACCAAAGGAAACCAATGGCCAGTGAGCAATGCATCTATTCAGGAAACAAGATGCGTTCTCAAGTGGAAGCAGTAGGGACGTGCAGATTAGTTTTAGATACTGGTTTTGTTTTGAATTTGGAAAGAACCTTTTATATTCCATGTTACTCTAGAAATTTAATTTCAGTTTCAAGACTTGTACCACTTGGATTTTCTTTTGAATTTTATGAAAATGCTTTCCGCTTGCTTTATAAATCTAGTGTTGTTGGAAATGGGATGTTGATTGATGGTTTATTTCGAATTCATTTACAAAATAACATTTCAAATAGTATAATGCACGTCCAAGACAATGTAGGTATTAAACGATGTGTTATGAATGAAAAGTCCTCTATATTGTGGCATCGGAGATTAGGACATATCTCCATAGAGAGAATTAAAAGGTTAGTGAATGATGGAGTACTTAGTATTTTGGATTTTACTGACTTTGATACTTGTGTGGACTGCATAAAGGGAAAGTAGACCAACAAGACAAATAAAGGTGCCAAGAGGAGTTCAGACATATTAGAGATCATACATACGGACATTTGTAGTCCGGATATGGACTCATATGGTCAGGAATACTTCATCTCATTCATAGATGATTATTCACGATACATGTATCTCTACTTGCTTCATAATAAGAACGAAGCATTAGATGCTTTTAAAGTTTTCAAAACAGAAGTAGAGAAACAATGTGGAAAACAAATTAAGATCGTGAGATCAGATAAAGGTGGAGAATACTATGGTAGATACACTGAGGATGGACAAGCACCTGGTCCATTTGCGAGGTTTCTTGAAAAGCATGGGATTCAAGCCCAATACACTATGCCTGGATCTCCAGACCAGAATGGTGTAGCAGAAAGAAGAAATCGAACCTTGATGGACATGGTACGAAGTATGCTTAGCAACTCCAAGCTTCCTAAATCCTTGTGGACCGAAGCTCTTAAAACGGCAGTGTATATATTAAACCGGGTTCCAACTAAAGCCGTTCCAAAAACACCTTTTGAATTATGGAAAGGTTGGAAACCGAGTTTGCGACATATACGCGCTTGGGGATGCCCGTCTGAAGTAAGAGTTTATAATCCACAAGAAAAGAAATTGGACCTAAGGACTATAAGTGGGTATTTCATTGGATATGCTGAAAAGTCTAAGGGTTACAGATTTTATTGTCCATCACATATCACTAGAATTGTGGAATCAAGAAATGCAAAGTTTCTTGAAAATGACTTGATTAGTGGGAGTGATCAATCTCGGAACGTAGTTTCTAAGAAGGATCATTCAGATATTCAAGCTCCCATTTCAAGTGACAAATTGGTTGTTGTTCATAACTTCCCTCAAGTTCAAATGGATGTTGAACAACCAATCATTGAAGCTCCACAAGTTGCTGATGACAATCCAGTAGATCCAGTTGTTCAACAATTACCAGAGACTGTTGAGCAACCAGTTGTGCAACATACTCCACAGGAGGATGCTGACACAACATTAAGAAGATCAACTAGAATGAAGAAATCATCAATACCTAGTGATTACGTTGTGTATCTACAAGAGTCTGACTATAATTTTGGAGCCGAAGATGACCCTGAAACATTTTCACAAGCCATGAGTTGCAGTAAATCTGAATTATGGTACAATGCCATGAAAGATTAGTTGAATTCTATGGCATCTAATGGAGTCTGGGATCTTGTTGAGTTGCCTAATGGTGCAAAGGTCATTGGATGTAAATGGGTCTTTAAAACAAAGAAGGATTCATTAGGCAACATTGATAGATATAAGGCAAGACTCGTAGCTAAAGGATTCACTCAAAAGGAAGGAATCGATTACACAGAGACTTTTTCCCCTGTATCAAAGAAAGATTCTCTTCGTGTTGTTATGGCATTGGTTGCTCATTTTGACTTGGAACTGCATCAAATGGATGTGAAAACTGCATTCTTGAATGGAGACCTAGAGGAGGAGGTTTATATGAAACAACCGAAAGGATTCTCCTCTAGTAATGGTGAGCATTTGGTATGCAAGCTTAAGAAATCCATATATGGATTGAAACAAGCCTCCCGTCAATGGTATTTAAAATTGCATGATGTCATCTCTTCATTCGGTTTTGTAGAGAACATCATGGATCAATGCATATACCACAAGGTTAGTGGGAGTAAAATTTGTTTCCTTGTCCTATATGTGGATGATATCTTACTTGCAACCAATAATAAAGGGTTGCTCCATGAGGTGAAGCAATTTCTCTCTAAGAAATTTGATATGAAGGATATGGGTGAGGCATCTTATGTCATTGGCATTAAGATCCATAGAGACAGACCTCAAGGTATCCTAGGACTGTCTCAAGAGACCTATATCAATAAGGTTCTTGAGAGATTTCGGATGAAAGATTGCTCACTAAGTGTAGCACCAATAGTAAAGGGTGACAAGTTCAATTTGAACCAATGCCCGAAAAATGAACTTGAAAGGGAACAAATGCAAAACATTCCATATGCTTCAACTGTTGGAAGCCTAATGTATGCTCAGGTTTGCACAAGACCTGACATTGCATTTGTAGTCGGAATGTTAGGAAGATATTAGAGTAATCCGGGTATGGACCACTGGAGAGCTGCAAAGAAAGTAATGAGGTACCTTCAAGGGACCAAAGATTACATGCTTATGTATAGACGAACTGACAACCTGGAGGTAGTTGGTTATTCAGATTCAGATTTCGCTGGATGTGTTGATTCACGAAAATCAACATCTGGATATGTTTTCATGCTTGCTGGCGGAGCCATATCTTGGAGGAGTGCAAAGCAGTCTTTAGTTGCTACTTCTACCATGGAGGCTGAGTTCGTTTCTTGTTTTGAGGCTACCTCACATGGTGTATGGTTGAAGAGTTTCATATCTGGGCTTAGAATTGTGGATTCCATTTCAAAGCCATTAAGAATATATTGTGACAATTCAGCTGCGGTTTTCTTGGCTAAAAACAACAAAAGTGGTAGTCGAAGTAAACATATCGACATTAAGTATTTAGCCATAAGAGAACGTGTTAAAGAGAACATAGTGGTCATTGAACACGTTAGCACTGAATTGATGATAGCAGATCCTTTAACAAAAGGCATGCCACCAAAAAGTTTTAAGGATCATGTAATGTGAATGGGACTTGGTTCCATCTTATGAATTGGTTGTATGGACAACTTTTATTTGTAATGAAACTCTTATTCATTTGTTTTGTTTTCTCAATATTTGGTGCACGTATTGGTTATTGAGAATAACAATAAATTTTGGACCTAGAATAAACATAAGGTTTATTCATTAAGTTATGTTATCACATATAGGCTGATATTGAAGAGATGAAATATATTGTAATACATGGAAGATATTACTTATTCTTAGAGGACTTATCGCCATGATTCATGTATTTTGTTTCTTTAATTTAAGCATAAGGATTCATAGATTATGAATGGAATAGCAAGTATAATAAAATATACAGACCAAGTGGGAGAATGTAAGTTCCCCACATAAGTTAACTACTTAATCAGTAGTGTTTTATAGGAAATAAAAGACTTGAGGTTAGTTTCACAACCTCTTAAAACTTCCTATTGTGGTCTTATATTTTATTATCGTTATCTAATAAATTTTAAATTATTTATCCATATCTACAAGTGATAACTGTCCACAAAATTGAATTACGTTTTTAATGGGAAGACGTATATAAAGAAATATATAGGGTATTGGGTCCCTAATCTGAGCATTCTGAAAAACACACCATCAGTGAGTTTGCTTAAGATTAGAAGATCAAATACGAAAGGCACGCAATTTTATCGCAGCTCAATATTTTTCGGTATCAATGACTGGAGGTTAGTATCCTGTTCCGCATTTATAATCTATGATGTGTTGTTTTCGGTGTCAACACATTAGATACATCAATTCAAAATTTCTTACAATCCAATCATGGTGGGGCCAGGCAAGCTACTTCAAGAATTGGAAATAACCATGCTTTTGCTGTTAAAAAGTCTGTCGTAAATTCAAATGAGCAGAGAGGAGAATAGTTCAAAAAACCTTTCGGTGCTGTTTGATTTTAAGAATTTTAAATTATTGGTAAGAATTTTTTTTTTCCGTAATCAAATTACCATGTTTGGTTCGCGGAATTTTTTCACATCGGGAATTTCATAATCCTAACAGTGCAAAGAGAGGGGAAAATGAGGTGAAAAAAATTCCTAGCAAAACTTGAGGCTTTTTTTTTCGGGGAGAAAACTACTTTTTTTTTACCTATTTTACTCTCAAATAATTATATTTTGTTTCCATTTTACCCCTAAACCTATCCAATATTACAACTATTGTTTTTTTTCTTATTTTGATGAAGAGAAAAATGAATTTAAAATCAAATGGATCAATAATAAGATGGACCCTATGATTTTTGATTAATCAAAATCAATTTAATATAATAATAGTTTGTTAAATCAAAATAATTTACATAACAAAAATCTTATAAAAAAAGGATTAAATAAATAAAGAGTTTGTATATGATGCACTGACAGTGTATAGTTTCTATACACTGTCAATGCATCAGATGTTGACACTTCATCAATAGGTCTTTATGGGCAAATTAAAAAAAATTATTTATATTTGCATATAAAGGTCTATTGATGAGGTGTCAACTTCTGGTGCATTGACAGTGTATAGAAACTATACACTATCAGTGCATCATATATAAATCCATAAATAAATGAGTATCTTAAATAAATAAATAAGTAATTAATTTAAATATAATTTATATCAAGTGTTATTCACTCTACATCAACTAATAATATAAAGGGTATTATAGTAAAATAAGTAATTAAGTAATCTTACTTTCTTTTAACCAAACACAGAAATCTTATATTTCCACCAATACAACCAAACACAAGAATCTAATATCCTCAGAAATCCATCAAGTAAAATAATTTTTCGTTAAATGATTCCCAAAAATAATCTTAAATTCGTGAACCAAACGACCCCTTCATGTGTCGATGAATTTCACTCCGCGTACTGGTGAAAACAATAAAACATCACTCAAGATATCCGGAGAAAGTTCAACTCTAAAACTCCAAGCAGGGTACTTATGCTGTGTCACCTTATTTATTTGCTCTTCTCCTTATCTGCAAGCTAACACACAATTGCATGTGCTGAAATAGGATTGGATATTTTTTCAAGAGTGAATAACAATATAACAATATTATGATGGTGAAATCCAACAAGTGGTTGGAAGAAGTGAAAGTATACTCTTTCCCTAAGCATTTGGACATGGTTCAAATCTTGGAGTCGTTACTGTTGGGAGAGCTTTACCGTTTACTATTCTCAACCAGAACAGAATTAATCTTAGACCTTGAAATGGATAAAAATACCTATAGTTACACAAAAAAAAATTATGATGGTGAAAAATCATAATGTTGTTGAGCATACATTTTTATTTGCAAATTCTTTTAGCGGGTACTAAATACTTAGGAAATAAACACCAAGTGGGTTGGATTTGTTAAATGACCAAGAGGAAATTCTTTGACATACTGCAGGCATCTGTTAATGGGGCTTCAAAGCATGCTTCAAAAGTTTTTCATTCGCAAGACAAAAGGTAGTTGCTAACACTTTACCTACAAGTTTTTCCCTTTCACTGACATAATCTGTTGCTACAGGACTAGAGCAGTACTCAACTCAATTTCAGGAGGGGTAGCAAGAGATGAGAGATGGACCACCCTCTCCAAGTAAGAGCTTTTGCTACTTAACCTTTTATATCTTTTGCATTAAGGGATGTCTGAAACTAATCAAGCTGTTATATACCCTTTTTTTTATTAAATTATGAAATCAATCCATGTACTTGTATGAAAAACAGAGTTTAGTCCACGTACAATAATTTGACCAAATTTAGTCCAATTACTTCTTAGGATGTAAAATATCAGCAACTTAAAGGTAAAAAAAAGAAAATTTCATGTCAGCGACTTAAAAGTGGTTTTTGTAACTTGTTATATTTTGACCGACATTTTATATCCCAAGTACAGGGACTAAAGACTAAATTCATATTTTCATCTGAGCGCAGGACTGTTTCCATATTTTGACGTTTGTTTTGGGAGAAGCTACCTAAAGTGCATTATGCTGTGCAAGTTGCATTATATTTTTAACTTTCCGTATTGGGTCTCAGGTACTATTGACCTAATTGTTGAAGTAGCCTTTTCTTATATGAACCTCATACTATTCTTTATTGATTGTGTGGCAGCTGCTCAAAGTCTTCAATTGCATGTGGAACCAGTACACGATCTCCTATTAGTTCCTATCCATTTAGTTTCAAGAGTGAAGAAAGGACAGCAAAACGGAAAGAGGCAAGTCTCATTGTTAGTTTTCCACATGCTTGTCATGATTTCAAATTGTACCAAGACTTAACGTTCCCTTACTTGCCCCATGCCAGTTCTTTAAGATGCTAGAAGATAAAATGAACTCAAAGGAGGCAGATGTTGGGGTTTGCCTTGAATCCCACATCGAAAGTATAAGAGAAGTTATAAAGGCTATTCCCTTATAAATAAAGTGTTAGGTTTATTTGTAAAATATCCCAGAGAGTTATAGAGTTTGGGTTATTATAAAAGGGTGTAGTTGGGCTCTTTGGGTAATTGGGTTGGGTTTGTAAGGAGTTTGCAATTTTTTCTCTTCTAAAAATTGCACGGTTGTAATTGTTTGATTGGTTATTAGTTTGATTGAGTGGTTATAGGCCAAATTGGTTGGGCCAAACCACATTAAAATTATTGTGTTTGTTTTTTGCTTTTCCTCAATTTTGTGGGTGTTTGGTTTGAGGGATATTTTTCCCAACAAGTGGTATCAAGAGCTGAAGGTTCGTGATCTTGCGAGAGGAGGAAAGCTCTGGCTGAAGGTATGTCTGGAGGTATGCCTAAGTTTGAGATTCCTTTATCTGATGGTAAAAGTAATTTTATGTTATGGCAAAGTACGATTCAGGATCTTCTAGTGCAACAAGGTCTAGATTTGGCATTAGAAAAAAATAAGCCAGATGGAATGTCTGATAATGATTGGGTTAGAATTCAGAAGAGGGCTGTGAGTACAATTAGATTGGCACTTGCTCTAGAGATTAAGTATAATGTATTAACTGAGACGACACCAACCGGATTGTGGAAGAAGCTTGGAGACATCTATGCGTCAAAATCGCTGACGAATAAATTGTGTTTGAAGATGGATTTGTATTCTCTGAAGATAGATGAAGGTACGAGTCTCCATGATCACTTAAATGAATTTAATAGATTAGTTTCACAATTATTAGCTATTGATTCTAAAGAGTTGAAAGAAGAAGAGAAGGCATTGCTATTGTTGTCATCTTTGCCTAAGTCCTATAGACCGTTAGTTCAGACTTTATTGGTAGGTAAAACTACTTTGACGTTGGATGATGTAATTGCTGCGCTGCATGAGAATGAAAGATTTATGGGCAAAGAAAATTCTTCATCTGCCGGAGGTGTACTAGCTGCTGTGGAAGGTTCTACTCAAGGGAGGACTAATGAGAGACATGGTGGATCAAAAGGGAGATCAAGATCAAGATTCAAAGATTATAGTGAGGTGGAATGTTATTATTGTGAAAAGAAGGGTCATATTCAAGCACGTTGCAAGACATTAAGAGAGGATATGACTGCATTCAAGAAGGCTCAACAAAAGAGTGATGATGGAAAGAAGAATGAGACATGTGTTGTTTTGACAGATTCGGATGATGATGTATTGGCAACTTGTTTAGATGGGCTTCATACTTATGAGAAAAGTTGGTTTTGGATTCAGCTGCATCAATGCATATTTGCAATGATAAAGATCGGTTTGATGAATTGAAAAAGGTTGAAAGTTTAGACAATATTGAGGTTGGGAATGGTAATCGAGTGAAGATTGAAGGTATTGGGAGTGTTCAACTCAAGCTTCATGATGGTGGTGTCAAGACTCTTCGTAATGTGAGGTATGTACCCAATTTTAGCTGCAATTTGATTTCTTTGGGTGAGTTAACTTCACGTGGGTACACATATGTTGGTAATAATGATTGTTGCAAAGTATATAAGAATGATGGTTTAGTTTTGCAAGGAAAGAGGAATGAGAAACAACTATATTTGCTTGATGATGCGAAAGATAGAGTTGTTTCTAAGAGTAAGAAGATTCAGAGGCATGTTAGTTTTTCAGATGTTGTTGAACAATTTGGGGAATTTGGGGATTCAAGTCAAGGGAGGATTTGTTGGGGTTTGCCTTGAATCCCACATCGAAAGTATAAGAGAAGTTATAAAGGCTATTCCCTTATAAATAAAGTGTTAGACTTGGTTTGTAAAATATCCCAGAGAGTTATAGAGTTTGGGTTATTATAAAATGGTGTAGTTGGGCTCTTTGGGTAATTGGGTTGGGTTTGTAAGGAGTTTGCAATTTTTTCTCTTCTAAAAATTGCACGGTTGTAATTGTTTGATTGGTTATTAGTTTGATTGAGTGGTTATAGGCCAAATTGGTTTGGTCAAACCACATTAAAATTATTGTGTTTATTTTTTGCTTTTTCTCAATTTTGTGGATGTTTGGCTTGAAGGATATTTTTCCCAACAGCAGAAAAATCACAAACGCAAATAGGATCAAAGGTACAAGTTAGACAACCTTATTAGGATGTTGGTTATTTGGGTTTGAAGGTTAGCCCATCGTAACTGATGAAACCCTACAGCTGCTGAGGCCAAGCTCCTAAATCTCATAGATGTGACCTAATTCAAGAATCAAATTGGATGAGTTGTCCATTTGATCTAGAGTATTATGTTTTACTCTATGAATACTCTTTTTAAATGGTCATGCACATTATGAATCCTGTGTGTTTGTATCCATGAAAGATCATATAATTGTGCATGAATATAGTGTACATTTTACTCTATTCTCATCCGTTTTGTAGCATGTGAAACCAATTAAATACAACATATGGCATGATATGCAGGAGGCAGCAAAGAATGACCTTAATAAACTCAGGCAGAGTGCTGATGTTAAAGCTAGACCAAATGAAGATTTATACCATGGATCACAGTCTTCATGTAATCTTTTTAAGAAGGTACTTGTGTCTATCTTAACTGGCTTTATTTTGATGCTATAATGCAAACCCTGATGCTAGTCTTAAAAGCCATACTGAACAGCTTAGACATGCGTTCAAATTTTTGGGCTCTGTGACATGAAATAGACTTAAAGTTTGTCATAAGTTCATTTTGCCAGTTCAATTAACTTTGTCCTCCTAAATTTCTCTTGATGGTCAGTAGGTACAGAGGTGGACTTAACTCTGTCCTGATCTTCCCCCGAGTGTCAAATTCCTTTCTCCTTTGAATGAGTGTAATTGAGAAAGGATGATGTTCTATCTTTGTTTTAGATGCTCACAGTTTTCATTTCCTAGATTTAACAGTAAATTCTGCCTTTGCAGATCCCTCCAACGCAGCCTCAATCACCAAGATTTGGAAGGAAGCCATCTCTCGGCACAGTACCGGATGCAAAGTCTAGACCTCCAAGGAGGCCTTCCAATAATACTGAAAGCTCTAAGCATGTATCAAAAAAAACTAACAGGACAACTTGTTCAGTGACTTCATTGCCAAAGAACAGGCATGAAATGCTTCCCCAAATATCCAGCTTGCTGTTGGCAAAGGGAGTATTTCATACAAGCGCGAACGTGGAGGAATAGGATCGGTTGCTGCTGGGTTCGGGCACCAACTTTTTTAGTTCTTTTAGTATTTAAGTTTTATAGAAATTGCAAAAAATGTTATGATGAAGGAAAGAATTTACATTAGGGAAAAGTCTGTAATTTTATCCAGTGCCTATTTCAACACCAATCCTGGGTTCTGTAAGGAACCTTTCCTTCGTGTAGTCTGGATTTATGTTAGCTCGCTTTGCCAATCTAATTGATCTCATAAACCGATTTTTGATAGGAACTAAATTAACCAAACCGAATTGATCGAATTCGATCTATTTTTTGATCAATTAAATCGATCTGGACTGACTTTTACTCACCCTACCCCTTCTCCAACTTTCCAAGAAAACCTCTAAAGATTAAAAGACCAAAATAAAAAGGAAGAGATTAGATTCATTCTTGCATCCAAATTCACGTCACTTGCATACATGCATATTATACAGCTCTAACAGATGCATCTCCCAAGTTGGAAAACTTATAGCAGCAAAATTATTATGTTTAATGTTTTCTCACCACTTGTACTATACATGTTTCAACATCCAAATCCAAACTGAATGGGAAAATGGCATCCCTATCCATAAAAATGAAGTACTCCACTATTAGATATTACGTAGCATAGGATCCTTGATTCATCGAAGATGTGCTGCTGGAACAGCCTTTATTCTATGCAAACAACCCTTGATCTATTCCAGAATATTCAGAGAGATCAGTACTCTCGAAATCCTGGAGACCAAAATTCATAGCATAACAATCACCTTGAAGCCAATAGAGTTGTAAGTGCTCAGTCAATGATGCAAAAGGTACTCCAACTCCCCCATTCAGGTTTCTCTGTTCAAATTCCAAGTTGGCGAGGCAATTCAGACTGACGTCCTGACTTTTCATGCTTGATGTAGCAGAAATGGGCTCAAAAACTTGATTATTTAGCGTTTGGCTTTTGCTTTGAACAGGAAACAAGTCAACCGCTTCCACTGGACTTATATGTCTGACGTGATTGCTTCTATAATCATCATACAAAGGCTTAGCTTCAATTCTGCTACTGCTAGCCTCTTTTTCTCTCATGGAAGGTCCAGGGCTAATGGATGCAACAGGTTGTAGATATTCTGTCTGCATCTGACGCTGTGAAACAGGCAGTGGTAGTTGGCTGAAGCCATCTTCTAATTGCAACGGTTCACACTCTTGTTTGAACTGAATTTCACTCCAGGAGTACTGTGCTGGGATGGTAGAATTGAATGATGCAAGGTTGACTTCTGATTCAACTGATCCAAGGGAATCAAAGCTTATCTGCAAACTCTTGGCTTTATGAGGATCAGGAATATCTATAGACAAAGCTCCTTTGCTTTCTGCCACAGGCATTGAAGTAATTCCTTTCTGATCACCTTCATGACCTTTGAGATCTACATTCTGAGCAAGTGAGTTATTAACAGAAAAACTATAGGTGCCATTGGACGCGTCATCCTGTATCATGTTCACCGAGTTATGGAGATGAAAACTGGCAGTAGAATCTTTTGAAGGTGGATCCGAATGCTTCATTCCAATAAATGAGTTTTTTATATCACTTTCCTTCTGCAACCTACTCAAATAGAGGCGGTACTTCTGCATAAGAGAATTTTTCTTGATGAGAATCTTATTGATGTCTTAGATTATTGACAATTAACATTTCTTTCTTTCACCTGTTTTGAACAATTTTTGGAAACGTATCTGCAAAAATTCTTAGATTGATGATCATAGATTCCAAAAGAGAACACAGAAAATCCTTCATATCAACCTCTAGCAAAATTAGCCATGGATCTAATTAAGTCATTAATTACAAGGGGATAGGATGGTAGCTAAATGTAAGCTTACTTTCTCCTAAAAAAAGAAAACTAAAATATATTAATGAGATCATAGATAGAGCTTCCCAATTTCTTCCAAGCAGTAGAGCTTTTCATTTTTATTTGAATGAAACATATTAGTGTAATTGCTTTCATCCATTTCTTGAACAGTCCAAAAATGTAAAACAGACCACACATGTTTTTCCTAGAAAAGCTTTCTTTTTTACCAAAAATATATGACAAAAGTGTTAATTATCAGTTGTTTGCTTGTCCTTTTTTAAAATAACTTGGCACTATCAACAGGAAAATTGGTAGGAGGTATTTACCTGCAAATGGCTGGCAACATTTTCTCTCGTCAACCACGGTACATTCATCAAGTCAAGTATTTTCTTAGGACCAACTTCTGTCAAACAGACATTATAAACCATGAGATATTACAAGCATGATTGAAATTATAGCCATACCACTGAAAGATATACAATTGACAGAAAAACCTTTGGACCATTAAGAGATGTATTGCTACTCTATGCTGACGATCAAGAGATTAACCTTTAAAACCAAATGTTTGAATTATACTTACTATCAAATCCGATCTGATTTACGGCTTTGACAAATTTTTGATGAAGGTCTACTGTCCAAACAACTCTAGCTTTCTTTGTAGAAGAAGGATCACTGAGGTCTTTATCATCGTGCTTGTTTTCAGCATCTTTTCTTTTCCTTACTGAGGTCATATCTTCTCCACCAAGTAAGTTCCCATCATCAAACAGATCAGAGCCACTTCTTGTAATCTGAATACTTTCAATGCCTTCCAGACTTTCAATGTCTCTCACCTCATGTATCTTCTTTCTGAACACATGCTGCCATATATTGCGAAGCTCTTTCATTCTTATAGGCTTAAGAAGATAATCACAAGCACCATGCTGGACACCTTTCATCACTCTACTTGTTTCCCCATCAACAGACATCACTGCAATGTTACATAAACACAGCTTGTCAGAAGCTGGTTCTGTTGAACTTGAAAAGAAAAATGAAGCAAATAATGATGTTTAAAAAAAAGGTTCATAAGTAAACGGAAGAGAACTGACTAATGACAGGCAAGTCCATTTCCAGTCCAACATGTTCTAGAAGTTTAAACCCGTCCATGTCAGGCATGTTAACATCACTGATTACAATGTCATAACCATCCTTCCTTTCACGAAGCAAGTTCAGAGCTTCTCGTGCAAGACAGCATGTAGTCACTGAAACATGGGAAAGCACCAAAAAAGAATGTCAGAATGGTATAAAGATATGTTTGAATGCTTAATTTATTGTCAAAAAAAAAACACCCTGAAGAATCATCATATGAAATCATCGAAAACAATACACCAATCCTACATCAGATTTCAATTTTCACTAGTAAAACCCCCAACCCAGGAAAAAAAACAAAAAAAAAAACTAAAAAAAACTAGGTTTTCAATTCTTTGAGACCAACCATCTCCAGGTCAAAAGATTTTTAGTCTAACTGCAAGGATGTTTGGAAATCAATCTGACTGAAGTGGCAGAGATTAAAATGAAGTTGCAACACAGAAGCAACTGGAGAAACAGAATAACCAATACAAAAATAGGAACACTTAAACTAGTTAGGCAAGCCAATATTTGGTAAGAGACCCTGGATGCAACACCCTCAAATCAAGCTTAAGCCTAGTGTTTTCTTGTTCTTAGTCAAGTTTAAAGTAGATTTCAGTAGATTTGGCTAAAGTCAAGCTCATTAATACATCTATCTAATCTTGTTCAAATTCTACCACCAGAAAAGACGATAATCAAAGACATTTGCAGCTCACACTAAGAGTTATGATCATAATTTATAAGTCATAAATTAAAGAGCAAAAGGTGACAGGAGTTGCTTGAACTTCATGATCATCAACCTAGCCATAATCTCTGTCATTACTGTATGTTCCTAATATAATGAAGATTAATGAAGTACACATTCAATTTTATTAGGAGACAAAAGGGTATGAGAGGGACTCAGCACTAGGTTACACTTGCCAAATTGCCCAGTGAAGTTACTGACTAATTTCAGGAGTTAGGTTTATTAATAACCTTAGCAACCCAGGCAATGAAAAGCTCATGAAATTTCCTAATAAGTAGTAAAGATAAGTGTCAGAGTTTCATCTCTCAAATGTTTTACGCTTTGCTGAGAAGGAAAACATATAATTAATAAAATCACAATTTCTGTCATTATCTTCTATCGCAAACAGATACTTTCACATTGGTTTGATTGATCTTTGCAGAATATAATTTGCACTTATTTAGATGCAAAGTCTATGCATCAAAGGACACAGCCGGTACCATCTCACCAACATTTTAAAACAAAGGTCTTATACAAATTTGTCTTGTGTGCACCCAATATTCAAAAAGTTAGAACATATTGTCAAAATGATGCCAGAACCAACATTTTATACCCACAACTAGCCTTTAGAAAAGAAAACATCCTTCTCATCCCTAACGCCACTAAAACTTTGTCAAATAAAAGTTTAATTGCTAAGTCTAATATCCCCATGCTAGCAAGATGATTAAACCAAACAGCACTAAGAGAACCGAAAAATTATAATGGCAATAGAAGTGGTAAAAGGCATATTTTTCAATTGCGTCTGTCCAATTTCATGATCCAATATCACAAAATGAACCAAAAATTCATATTTCTCACGGTTCTGTCATTTACATAGACAGGATCCAAGATTGATGATCAACTTCGCCCACTCAACCTTTGCGCTTGAAAATACTTCCATAATATAAAATATTCAAAGTCTTAATCTCTCAATTAAAGCATATGTCTTCAACTTTGCATTCGGTAGATAACCATATACCATCTTTTCTCAAACATACCAAAAACAAAAAACGAAACATGCCTACATGCTACCGAGGTTTAATCTTCTACCCACAACATCAAAAACCCAAAGTCGTAAAATGAAAAGCTTACAGCAAAAGAAAGCAAGACCCAATGAACAGTGCAATAAAATAAACACAAATGAAGCTACTGCCATGTACTATCTAGTAGTAAGTAAGAACAGTAACAAAGTAAAGTTGGTTCGAAGTTTAAAGATTATAACCTTCATAAGAACACTTTTTGAGCATCTTTTCAAGGATCTTCAACCAGGTAGGATCGTCATCGACGACGAGAACCCGGAGGCCGGCAGGAAACGCATTGTTTCGAGGAGAAGAGAAGCCACTTTCCGTAACCATGATTTTGTTTTCGATGAGTAAGGTTTTGATGTAAGGATACAACGGTTAAGAGGGTGAAACCAGCTGCTTTGAAGTGAAGAGCTCGGAGAGAGAGAAAACAGAGAGGACGAGAAGAATTGGAAGAGGAGGTTGGGTTGGTTTTTAAAAAGAAGAAAGGAGAACGGGGTGGGTTTTTAAGGGAGAGAACAACCAAAGCACTGAACCATCGAATATTTGGCGCCGGCTACTTAACGGTCCCTGTGCGGCTGTGCCACACGTTTGCCTTTCTTGCTTTCGGTTAGCTGTTTTCATTTTTTTTTTCCTTTTTTCGTTTTTTATTGGTGTGTGAGCAATTTTACGGAATTACCATTACAAGTATTGGACCCGCACTTCGTTGCCGGAATGTAAAAATAACGGTAACATAATAACAAAATATATATATATATATATATATATATAAAATCAATGTTTGGTGGATCGAATGAAAATAATTTAATATTTTTAAAGTAAAATTTTGAGTTTAAATTTTATGAATAGAAAAAAATAACATTGAAAGAGCTCCCAAAATATCTTCTCATGTTGAGAGGTTTCAACCTAAAAAATATATAATTATATATATAAAACAACAAAAAATATAATATATATATCTTTACGTATAGAAATATCAATATATATTTGCATATTGGAATATGGTGTTTGTAATTTTTTTAATGATATAACTTAAATAGTAGTAAATAATTATTTACTTAAACATTTTAAAAATTTTGTTTTAAAAATATAATATTAAGAATATTTATATTTTATTAATTATCAAATTAAATATATAAAATTTAATCATTTACAAATTATATAAGCTCAATTTGTTGAAAAATATGTAACTTACGCATATTTGCAAGCCTTATTTAATTATTAAGTATTCATTATATGTCAATTGTTGACACCTAATTTTGTCCCATTTTGTTATTATTACTATTATTATTATTATTTATTATTATTATTATTATTATTTGTTTATATTTTTATTGTTATTATTTGTGTTATTATTATTATTATTATTATTATTATTATTATTATTATTATTTTGTTTTTGTCCAATCCATCAATCACCATCACTGTCCGCCGATCACCTTCCCTAGAGCCACCGCCACTGTCACCTACCCCCTGCCAGCCATCCCATCTCCACCAACTACCCCTGCCAGGCATCCCATCTCCACCAGCTGGAGGCCAAACCAAGCCCTTTAGAATCCCCCCATTTTCGGCTCACAGAAAAGGGGAGGGACCCGAAACACCCTTTCCCTAAAATCTCTCGAGCCTAACCCTAACACCAATAACCAGCAACCACCGAGAGGGACCCGAAGCTTCAAGCTCCCCACTCACCTGAGACCCAAGCTCCCTCCCGTTCAACCACCAACACCCAGCAACATCACCCACACCGCACACCCCAACCCCATCTGAACAACTACCCTTATCACCGAAAAACCAACACCCCAGCCCGAGACCAAATCCAAGAACCGAGACCACCACCAACATCATCCTCACCACCCGAGACTCACAACCCCAGCACACACACACAACAGCCACTCGAAAACCAACATTCTCAAGCCTCCAAACCGAGACCCCAAACCACCCATTCAGCAACCTGCAAAAAGAAACCAACAACAACAACAAAAACATGAAGCCCGAAGGCTACCAACATCAGATCTGAGAGAGAAAAAAAACAAAACAAAAAAAAACAAACAAAAAAGGAGGAGGAAGCCGAGGGTTCTAGCTTCAGATTCGTCGGACTAGAAGTGTTTTTGGAGGAAGAGAAGGCTAGGAACGGAAAGGAAGGGAAATGAGGCTTCGGAAAGTTAGAAGCTTTTCCTTTTTCGGTCACCAGAGGCGGCGGCCGGCGACGGAGCACGGCGGTCCGGCAACGGCCGAAAATCGCCTGGCCGGAAGAAGAGAGAGCTGAGGAAAATTTTTTTTTTGGGAAAGGAAAGGGGAAAATGAATTAAAAAAAAGGATAGCTTTTATAGGAATTTTTTAGGATCCGCGCGCTTCGTCCGACCCGACCCGGGATCCATGCAACCCTGCTGCTACCCGACTCCATCTTCAATCTGTGCGCCTGTGTTTGTCCATTCGCCCGAGGAGAGGCTGCGCGCTCGCCCGCACAGGGAAGGGAGGTTGCGTGATCGCCCGCCCGAGGAGAAGCATGGTCTGTGAGCTCGCCCGCTAGCCAAAAAGAGAAAATCCTGTTGGTTCGCCCGCTAGCCAAAAGAAGAAGATACCGATTGATCGCCCGCCAAAAGTCGCGAGATCGGTGTGATCGCCCGCCAGCCAATGTGAAGAAGACTGCGTGCTCACCCGCCCGAAGAGAAGCAAGGTTCGTGAGTTCGCCAGCTAGTCAAGAAGAAAATCTCGCGATCGCTCGCCAGCCAAAAAGGAAGAATACTAGCGTGATCGCCCGCCCGAGGGGAAGCTGGGTGTGTGAGCTCGCCCGTTAGCCAAAAAGAAGAAAATCTCAATTGCTCGCCCGCCCGCCAGATGGAAAGAGACTCGCGCGCCTCCGACGAGCCAGCCTGACCCGCTGCGCCTCACTCGGATCCAATCGATGCCAGCCAATCAGCAACCTTCAAGCCCACTTCTACTTGGATTTTGGTCCAATTTGTGGTAAATTTTGTCGTTAAAGTTTTCATTTATTGTTATTCATGCATGTTTATAATAATGAAATTTAAATTTGAATAAAAAGTCTCGATGATGGGATGTCATGAAACTCACAAGTAGTGATTTCTTGACTGATCCCTAGGTGAGAAGAGTCGTGCTAAATGTTACCAGAGTATTGGGATATTTAGTATGATTTTTCAATAATTTAATTTTTTATTAAAAATAAAAATAAATAAGTTTTTAAAAGAAAATCCAAAAAGGAAATTTATAATAAAAATTAAATTTAATTAAATATTTTTCCGAGGATGGGATATCATGAGACTCACAAGTAGTGATTTCTTGACTGATCCCTAGGTGAGAAGAGTCGTGCTAAATGTTACCAGAGTATTGGGATATTTAGTATGATTTTTCAATAATTTAATTTTTTATTAAAAATAAAAATAAATAAGTTTTTAAAAGAAAATCCAAAAAGGAAATTTATAATAAAAATTAAATTTAATTAAATATTTTTCCGAGGATGGGATATCATGAGACTCACAAGTAGTGATTTCTTGACTGATCCCTAGGTGAGAAGAGTCGTGCTAAATGTTACCAGAGTATTGGGATATTTAGTATGATTTTTCAATAATTTAATTTTTTATTAAAAATAAAAATAAATAAGTTTTTAAAAGAAAATCCAAAAATAAAATTTATAATAAAAATTAAATTTAATTAAATATTTTTCCGAGGATGGGATGTCATGAGACTCACAAGTAGTGATTTCTTGACTAATCCCTAGGTGAGAAGAGTTCACTAAGTGTTACCAGAGTATTGGGATACTTAGTGCAATTTTTCAATAATAAGAATTTTTATTTAAAATAAATAAGGAAATATTTATATAAAAAATCAAAGAATTCATTTACATCATTTATTAACTATTTGCATTATATGCATTCATAATAATTATTGAAACGAGTGTGAATCTTCTGATGATGAGATTCTATAGAACTCACAAGTAGTGATTCTGAAGAAATCTCTAGGTGAGGAAATTATCCGAAATGCTACCAGAGTATTGGGGTACTTCGGAATAATTTTCAATACAAAAGATTTTTACATATTTCAAATAAAAAAAATAAAACTTAAATGTTTCAAAATTAAAAGAATAAAATTGATTACAATAAAAATAGGAATTATTTTTAAATATTAAGTTAAGACCATTTTATTAAAACCAAAGGATAACACATGATTATTATGGTACCGTTTTTTAACGGGCGTCGTGGGGGTGCTAATCCTTCCCCACGCGTAACCGTACCCCCGAACCCAAGTTTTGTTTTCACAGACCAAAAATTATCTTTTTAATAAAACTTAATTAATTTTGAGATTTTGTTAAAAAGATAAATATTTTTAGGTGGCCAATCACACCTAGTCAAAAAAGATTGGTGGCGACTCCTTTTTGTTTTTAAATGTTGTTTTCAAAATCGTCGAGCGCGAAGCCGTTACGACATCAATTAAACAATCTCTGGAGTTTGTTTTGATATTTTTAAAATATTTTATCATGATTAATAAATATTAATAAAGATATTTTTTAAATTATCAAGTGACAAGTAAAAACTTATTACGTGATAGCTAAATAATATTTTGAAATTGTTTTTATATATAACTGATAAATTTCTTGGATTACCAAATTATAAGTATAATAGATCTAAATCTAAAATAAATTAATAATATAAAAAATTTATTATCACTTTCAACTAAAAAAATTAAAGAATTAAAAAAAAAATTGATGACCTTAAGAAAAGTTACATCAATAAGCAAGGCACATGATACAAAATTAGAGGTTCAGGATGAGTAGTTTTGATTGAAGAATATAATTAAAAAATTTAAAAACTAAAAAAATTTAAGGTTTTGAAAAACAAATTAAACTTTTTTTCTAATGATTTGTCCATATTTTCTAGAGCCAATAATTATCCAACATTTGGTGCAAAATTAGAGACTCAAATGAACAGTAAAATTAGAAGATTACTTTATCTAATAGTTAAAGTTTTTTTTTTAATCACGAGATGTCTAATATTACATTGGGTATAAGATTAATTTTTACTCGCACTTCATGATGGTGATGGCCTTGAGGAATTTAATATAGTGAGACTCAAACACGAGACTTCTTTTTATTATAAATCCTCCTCACTCAAGAATTTAATAAGACCTTATATTCGCTCAAGAATTTAATAAGACCTTACATTACTGAGCTAAAGTTCATGAATAATATAGTTTTTTAAATTTTAATACCTTAGATGATTCTTTCATTTGTTTATTTGTATACTTATTTATTGGGTGTGAATATTTAATTCAATAATACTAAATTATTTCTTTAAAAAATTAGAATCCAAATTTTCTCTTTTTTTAAGTAAAATATATTATTCGAAAGTTTAAAAGATTGCAATGGAAAATCCTTTTTTCGGGTTAAAATTTAAATATTGATTTGGTCCCTATATTATGCAAGTTTTACTAGCTAGTTCCTAAAAAACTAAAATTTATAATTACAGTTTTTTTTAAATAATTGCCTTTATTTTAATATTATCTATGTAGATATTAAATTTGAGTTATTTTAAGTTTAAAATTACTTAATTTTAATTTTTTAATAGTATATTCTTATTCAAAGTTACAATCATAATCGACATATTACATTTCATAAACTGCTAAGTTGATAAAGTCATAAATATTTATAACAATAATAAACTAAACTCGATCTCACAACATATTACATTTTATGAATTGGTAACTTGATAAAGTTGTAAATATAAATAACAATAACAAACTAAAGTGGATCTCACATTTTTTAGGCTTGAACTTAGGACTTCAAAGTCTCAAAACTTCTTCCTTACCATTAGTTTTAATTTTTTTAACTATCAAACAGATATAAAATATATAATATAAGAGCTAAATTAATATTTAATCCTTAAATTTTATTTGAAAATTTTAAAAGTTTTATTGATAATATAAAAAATAGAAAGAAAGGAAAATCAACGGTAAATTTAGTCCTAAAAAGGTGAAAAGATAAAAATGAAAAAGATGGAAAGAGAAAAATGGAGGATGGGAAATGAGAAAGGCATCTTGTGAAATGTAAAGGTTGGTATTCATGGCAAGCAATCTCGAACTTTGACATTTGAGTATTTCTTTTTTATTTTTTTTATCATGATAAGAAAACTCACAAATCGAGGGTTTATGGGTCGGTTTGGGTCGAGCTTAATAAGTAAGATATTAAGAAATTTATTTTGAGTTTAAATCTAATTCGGTTTAATTTTTTGAGTTTAAATTTGTCTAAGTTCATTTTTACATATAATAAATAAACTTAAACTTGTCCTAAATACATTTAACTTAAAAAAAAAACTATAGTAAAATATAAAAATATTAAAATAAATAATAATTAATAAGTATAACACAATATGCTAAAATAAACTCTTACAAACATATTATAAGAAACATGAAAATTTTAAACTAAAGTTTAAAAAATAATACAAGTTACAAATTAAATTGCATAAAAATAATTAACAGTAATTAAAAATGAACTTGTATAAAAAAAAGTAAAAAATATATTATTGAGTCAAGCTTAGATTTGAAAGAATGAACCAAAACCCAACCCAATTTTTCGTTGGGCCTTAATTTGGAAGCTCAAGTCTATTTAAAGAGCTTAATATTTTTATTCAGACTCGTTCAAAAATGAGTGAACCTTCGAGTTTAGGCGAATAGCCCGACCCTTGAACAACTCTACTCACAAACAACAAATCAATGGCATAGCTGAAATTTATGTCAATAAGGTCAATATTGTAATATTATTTTATATATATAAATATAATATTTTATTACTTAAATATTCAAAAAAATACATTTTGTTACTTAATACAACATTGATAAAATTAAATACAGTAAAAAATCTCATAATACAATACAATTTTCAAATAAACAAGTTTTCTTGCAGTTTATTCGTAATCTATCTCATTGGTTATCTTAGTAATGTTATATAAAACTTTTTTTCATTATTTTTTTTCTCTAATACCGATAAAAATGTAATAAAATAATATAAGTAGGTAGATAATATAATTTTTTTCTTTTGTAACGAGATTACATTAGTACTATTCACTATTGGAAAAAAGCTAATAGAATTCGTTTAAAAAGCGTAGTCTCAAACAAAAGATTACGTTTCTAACTAGATCTGGCATCCTAGACACAAATAAAAGACATAAATGTAAAACTAGTTAAAATTTGGTAAAAATTATATATGAATATGGCACAAGTTAAAAAAGAGTTTTGTGTTTAATGTGTAGACACAAAATTTCGTATTTTACACGATACGAATACGATTTCACATTACACAAATATAATTATATACATAAATTGTCAGGTCTATTTCTAACCATTACCTATTCTAACTTAGTATTTTCTCAAGTAATATAGACTACAGTTTTTGAACGTAATCTAATATATAAATATAGACTACATTTTAGAAAGAAATCATCATTGAACTAGAAAATAGATTACATTTTTAATTTAAATATAGTCTAATTTGTATCATTAACTATGTGTTTAAATTATTTTACAATTTTGATTTATTTGAAAATAAATTGATATTTTATATCAATTAACTATGCTTTGCTGTTAACTATAGACTAATTTTGATTAAAAGACTATGGGTATTGGATAAGTCATGATGTTTTATGGTAAAATTAAATTATAGTTGAAAACACATAATCAATTATTCAATTGTTTAATGTCATTACACAAATCATACTAAAATAACTACAAAAAATAGATTCTTATACTACATTTTCATAACAAGAAACTGTCTTTAAGACTTTAACACTCCCCAAGAGGTAAGCATCTTGAACATCTTAGCTTGATCTTCAAGAACTCTTGCAATTAATTAAGGTCAACATTTGTCAGCTTCCTAGCTTGTATCACCTTTAATACAATATGTGTGTGTATGCAAAGTTATAAAAAATAAAATATACTTCAACAACAATTAAGAAAAAATTCAAAATATACAATATGATTCAACTAATGAAGATTTTTTTTTCCCACAATGAGTATAATGCTGCAACTCTCTCATATACTAATTCCTCATTAAACATTTTCTTCCTGCAAATAATTGAGATTGGTATTTGTTAACATCCTCCTAACAGACAAATACATATTTCCTTTGTTGGATAATCGAGCTTAAAGTGTCCAGTCTACTTACACTTGAAACAAACATACTCTTTCTTAGGATTGGTGGCATTGACAGAAGGCGTTATTCCATTCAAGTGAGCAAAAAACTGTACTAAAACAGTCTTTTTTATTGCGTGTGCACTAAGGTTCCTACTAAATACTATTTCCCTAGTTTGAAAACCCATTTTTTTTGTTAGTGGAATAGCTTAAATACTCCTTTAAATCAAGGGTTGCCTAGAAGGCTTGTTCCATTGAGTTAACAAGCTGCTTGAGCATTCCCTTTTGATATTAACCCTTAACTCAAACTGGAATCATGATGCTACTTCTATGGCATCTTCCACAACTTAACTCCTTATTTTGTATTTATCAAATTGATTTATGTATTCAACAATAGATATGTTGCCTTGTCGTAAGCTATACACTTGTTGGCGAATCTTCTTAAGATAATTAAGTGACAATTACTTTTCTTTGAGATTGGCCTTCATCTCTTCTCAAGTGTGAAGTGGGTGTAGTCCTAACCATATTATCTCACTCTCCACACCATATCATCAAATTTTTGTCAGCCCAATTAGCTTCATCTTAGCAAATCGGACCCTCGTCACATCTGACATATCATACCAATTGAAATAGTTTTCAAAGGAGTTAAGGTAGTCATGAAACAAAATTAGATCTACTTTAAATTCAAAGTCTGCCACTCTTATTTTCACCTTCCTAGTGATATCTCCAACATAATCATGTGGCTCGGTATGCTATCCTCCAATTGCAGGTAGTTAAGCAATAGGCTAGATATGAGCACCTTAAGGGGCTTGACTTAGACGTGCTTCCATTCGTGCCATAGAAGCTGCCAACATTTCAACAATCTTTCGTAAGCTAGTAAGGCACTCAGTCATATTCTCCATAGCAACCTTGGTACGCCCATAGTCTTATTGAGGTTCTCCCACAGCCTTACTTAATTCAGCGTTGGTTACCATCATAGAGGTTAATTTGAATAGATTAATTGCAAACATAGATGTATTAGGAGCTTTCCCACAAATCAAATTTTTTTTCTTTCCCACCAATTGATGTAGGATAAATCTGAGATAGGTTTAAATTATGATTCTAGAGTAAATTTTAACCTAAGAGCCTCAATTACGCTTTTTTGAGAGTCACACAACCAATGAGCAAAACTTTGCTCTTTAATTCTGATATTATTTATTCTCTACTTGTAAAAGAGAGTACAAAGCCTATTTAGGCAAGCAAGCAGGTCTAATTCTAATAGGATACCATTCTTTATTAAAACTCTATTATCCTAATTTTATTAATAAAATTAAATGCACAATATTTTTCAGCTTAGGACTCTAAAATAATTAAAAAACTAAATTAAGTTCCTATTCAAATTTTTAACAAATTTAAAAATTACAAAAATACCCCTAATTCTAAACATAAATAAATAAAAATTATAAGAGCTTATTCAAGCTCCTAATAAGGCATTTCATTATCAGACACATGCCAAATTAAAACTTGAGACTTAGAATTAGACTTGGCACGCCTTTTATGCACTTTCAAATGTCCCTCGGAATAAAATATTATTTTGTTTTAAAGTACTAAAATAACTATATTGTAATATTTACACAAGTTTATAATTTCAATAATTTTTTGAAGAAAACAATTTTTAAAACATTATTAATATTTTTTTTACTTCATAATAAAATTAAATTAGCAAATATATTTATTGACAGACAAACTAACTTTCATAATATAAAATTAAATTAAAACCGTTTGAATTAGAAAATAAAATAAAATTTATTAAATTATAATAAAAGGAAAATAAAAATATATTATACATACATAACATTAAAAAAATAAAAAAAAACACACTCAATTTATTTATATTGGTACAACTAATATTATTTTGAAAAATTAAAAAAAACTATAAAATAATTATAATTTTGAAAGATAAAAAGTTCTTAATTCACACGTTCATGTGTAATATTGATTATAATTAAATTTACATATCATTTCATCTCACTAATAAAAGTGTTTTTCATCTTTTGTGAGAAATAAAATCACTTTTCATCTTGATTAAAATAAAACCACTTTTCATTTCGCGTCAATGATTCAATCACTCTTGTTGATTTAAAACCACCAAGTTCTTATCAAATGCGATGATTTAATCACCAAGGGTAAATCACTTTGATCTTTTGGGTGGTCATCCTACACCAAACCCTTTTTTTTTTCAAAGGCTAAATTGAGAAAAAATCTTTATAATCAATAAAATTCAGAACTAAAAGGCATATATGGGACAGAAAGAGTAGCACAACACAATAGGTAATCCATGCGTCACAAAACTTAGGATTCGTTTAGTTCACCGAAAATTATTTCTAGAAAATGAATTTTGTATTTTTTAGTGTTTGGTTGGCAAAAAAATTAGTCAGTCAACGGAAAATGATTTATTGGTTAACAGAAAATTAGGGCATTTTTTTTTTGAAAATTGTCTTACGCTTTTGAAAAGAAAAAGACATTTTTTGAAAAATAATTGTCTAGTCTAAGGTTATTTACCAAGCTCATGAATATAATTCTACTTAAGTTAGACCTTGAATATGATTCTTTTAAACTTTTATTTAATTTAATCCTACATAAAATATTATTATAATTAATATAATAAATAATACTTTTTTATGATTTTAATAATAAATACTTTCAGTACAAAATATAATTATTTTAATAGTATAATTATTTTTAATATTTCAAAAATAAATATTAATATTTTATATGTATATATTAAAATAGTAATATTACTTCAAATTTTTAAAAATATTAATATAAGTAATAATAAATAATTTTCTTTTGATTAATAATGTAATATTTTAATATTAAATATTATTTTCAAATTATAATTATTTTTAATATTAATAAATAATTAACAATTTTTAATATTTTATTAGTTGTGTTAATATTATTTGAAAAAAGAAAATAAATTTTTCAAAAAATAACCAAACAACAAAAAATATTTTTTACCGACTCAGTTAAAATATAAATATTTTTCAAAAATTATTTTTCAAATGTTATTTTTAGTAAATTAAATGGAGCCCCAATGGTCGTTATTCGATATGTTTGCATTATACATCTAAAAAATCTTTGATGGGTTTGCCAAGAAAAGGATTTTTTGAAATTGGTGACGTATTGGAATGGCAGGTGTTGCATTAATTGAGGGAATGAAGGGAAAGTTGCTTAAAAAAATGAAACCTCGGGGAATAAATATTAATATTTTATATGTATATATTAAAATAGTAATATTACTTCAAATTTTTAAAAATATTAATATAAGTAATAATAAATAATTTTCTTTTGATTAATAATGTAATATTTTAATATTAAATATTATTTTCAAAATATAATTATTTTTAATATTAATAAATAATTAACAATTTTTAATATTTTATTAGTTGTGTTAATATTATTTGAAAAAAGAAAATAAATTTTTCAAAAGATAACTAAACAACAAAAAATATTTTTTATCAACTCAGCAAAACAATAAAAATTTTTTAATTCTCCAAAAAATATAAATATTTTTCAAAAATTATTTTTCAAAAATTATTTTTCAAATGTTATTTTTAGTAAATTAAATGGAGCCCCAATGGTCGTTATTCGATATGTTTGCATTATACATCTAAAAAATCTTTGATGGGTTTGCCAAGAAAAGGATTTTTTGAAATTGGTGACGTATTGGAATGGCAGGTGTTGCATTAATTGAGGGAATGAAGGGAAAGTTGCTTAAAAAAATGAAACCTCGGGGAATAAATATTAATATTTTATATGTATATATTAAAATAGTAATATTACTTCAAATTTTTAAAAATATTAATATAAGTAATAATAAATAATTTTCTTTTGATTAATAATGTAATATTTTAATATTAAATATTATTTTCAAAATATAATTATTTTTAATATTAATAAATAATTAACAATTTTTAATATTTTATTAGTTGTGTTAATATTATTTGAAAAAAGAAAATAAATTTTTCAAAAGATAATCAAACAACAAAAAATATTTTTTATCAACTCAGCAAAACAATAAAAATTTTTTAATTCTCCAAAAAATATAAATATTTTTCAAAAATTATTTTTCAAATGTTATTTTTAGTAAATTAAATGGAGCCCCAATGGTCGTTATTCGATATGTTTGCATTATACATCTAAAAAATCTTTGATGGGTTTGCCAAGAAAAGGATTTTTTGAAATTGGTGACGTATTGGAATGGCAGGTGTTGCATTAATTGAGGGAATGAAGGGAAAGTTGCTTAAAAAAATGAAACCTCGGGGAACAATCTGAAAATAAAAGGTTTTTTCAAGTACCCTGTTTTCTTTTTTGGCCAAAAAAATTAGTACCCTTTTCTTCTCTTTTGACCTTCTATTTTTTCTAGCCAATGCCATGCATGCCATATGTTCGGTCCCTTTGGAAATTTAGACAATGATCCTCAGCTTTTCAGTTGTTGCCTGTAAAAAAAATTAAAAAAAAAAACCCAAAATAATTCCAACACTAACTAGTAATGGAAGAAGAATAGAAAAAAGAAATTCTTTGGATTCTCAACAATACCTCTAATTTAAAGCATCTTTTTGTACTTTGATGTTGAAACTAAATTTGATAATTTTTTTGGTTACATAAATTTGATAATTTTAAACAAAATAATATATTATCATGATATAATAAAAAAATAATACGAAAAAAAAATTAAATTTTTGACAAAAACAAATGATTTCATATTTAATATACCAATATAAATTACTATATAATAATTTTTATGTTATTATTTAATTTAAAGCGAAGCAATGATTGAAATATTAAAATTATCAATCTAATTTAAAAAAAAAGGAGATGCTTTTGTCGATATTTTAATGCAAATGGTACATGAAAAGAGTACGTAAGAGACCCAAAATCCAGGCCCTGGAAATCTAGAACCTCCACGTGCACTAAATAGATTTTCTTTCTTGCAATTTTTGTTTTGTTTTGTTTTGTTTTTCAGGCAATCAGAATTCAAAAGAAAAGCTTGAAGCATACACTCCCGATCACAGCTGGACAAAACATCATTGTCAAGTCAAATTAGGGACCTAAGCATGTGACAATCCGCATATCGTTGGAGCGTGTGTCCCACGCTTCTGATATTGTCTTTTCTTTATAGAAGAAAGAAGAAATTATTAGTACTATAAATAATACTACTAGGGTTCCAGCCTTAAAGTTTATAGGGAGATTCCAAAATTGATTTTAATTTTTTTAAGCTTAATTCTTCCACAATGTAGTTTTCCTTCTTTTATGGCAATGATGGAGGAACATCTAACTTTTTAATGAAGGTTCTAATTAATTTATTATTAATTTATACTTACTAGTTTCCCCACTAAGTATAATCTAAAGCTTTTTGATCACTTGTCTGTCTTTCAACCTGTTGGGGCTTCAAAACAATGCATGAAACACTAATTATTGTTATAAGAATCCATGCGTGAACAACGAGTTTTTATAGATTACGAAAAGGTAATTTTTTTAAAAAAAATAAATTTAAATAAAACCTGACAAATATCTGACATATGGAAAGATAAAAATTAAAATTAAAAGCATTCTAGGTTTTATTAGGAGAATAATGGTGATCACTCTTTTTAGTGCATTGAAAATGTTAAAAAATAGTAATTAAATAAATAAAAGAAAGGGATTGGGGAATGAGAGAACATAATCTTGAGCTAGCTAATGGATCTGAGTCGTTGATTGAGGCCACGATAACCCTCATTCTCCTGTCAAAAACAAAAGGGATTGAGGCCACGACAGCGCCATTTTGTCCTTGTTTCGGGTGCTGATAAGTTGCTGGCATCTATCTTCCATGAACTTCCTCTCAGTCCTTTAAACAATGAATTTATGGGGAGCACCAATGAGCCATCACTCAAAGTTTTTTGGTGGCCAACCAAAGGAGAGCAAGTTTCCTCTCACTCTGCCATTGCTAGTAATGGAACATTGCGAATTGATTGATGAAGACTGAGAATAATCTTGAACCTCATTAACTATTAGTGGACTCGATGCATTTTCCTTTAAGGATTGGATTAGTGCTGGGTTTAGTTTGCTAACTAGTAGCTAGAAGTAGTAGTGTTTATTTTAAATATTTTAACTTTTTGGGGTTTAGTCTTTGTTTATACATAAACTTGACAATGTATTTATATACATTTCGTATTTGTGTCGTATAAAACATAAAAATTATCGTGTTAATGTATTCAACATAACATATTTTAGATTTGGTCGAATTTATAATAATTTTTATCAAATTTTTGCGTGTCGCTTACGTATTGTATTATCATGTTGTGTTTGAGATTGTTAAATCTACTTACATGGGACTTTTTATTGGTACCTTTTGTGCTTTCAACTTTGAATAATAAGGGGGGTTTATAGGTATACATTTAGGGAGTGGGGCAGGGAAAGGACATTCAAAGGAAAAACCAAATGGTTCTAAAAGATAATGCCCATTGTCCACTAAGGAAGTACTTTATCTCAAAGAGAATTGTTTAGTTAAAGAGAGGGTGGGCATGATTGGTGATTAACAAATTGGGAGGATGAACTCCATGCAACTTCTCTTAAGTGGGATGTTGCTTTTCATTATTTAATTAAAAGTTAGAATATAGCTCTACCCTTATTATCCTATGATGCTTCAGGTGTTTGTTCTTACCTGTTTTATTCTTTTTAACTTTCTTTTTTCTTTTTTTTTTCATTTTCTTTGGAATTTGTAACTTACAGCTTTCTAACTAGCTAGCTTGAAGAGATGCTGGGTTATGAAATTGGCCAATTTGTTCTTGGGAATATGCCAAAGCCTAAACTATTGGCACCAGTTAAAGCAGGGGAGGTGTCTGTATGACATGAAGTTTAGCAATGAAAAATCCATCCCTATATGTTCTTTGGATTAATTATTTGCCTCCTCTTCATTTCTTTAGTTTGGCAGTTCAGCAAATCTACAGTCCACAAATCAAAGCTTTAGAGGAGTCATTTTGCTTGAGGGAAAGAACCTAAACCATTTCATGGGTTCTGGTTCTGGAGCCCAATAATAGTAAATGATTGATTCTCCTCTCTCCCTTTAAATACTATATTGTAAACAAACAAAAGTTGTGTTGACTATTTCAATATTTTAGCTTTGATTTGTTAAAGTTTTATTTGAACTAGGCTCGGGTTGAATTTTTCTTCAAGTACATTTATGAGTTATGAGTTTGAGTTTGGCTTTATAATTTAACATCGGTGTTGTGGGCATTTTAGCTACCAATGCTGAGGGTAAAATTATGGGAGCTTCGCATGAACAATTGTTGAATGTCAGAGATCCAGAGGTAGCAGAAGCTCATGCGGCACTAAAAGCTCTCCAATTCAGTAAGGACATGGGCTTTTGCAAGATAAACCTAGAAGGAGACGCTACAGGTGTCATCAATAAAATAAAAGAGAAGGCACCAGACCTTAGCAAGATAGGGAACCTAATCCAGCAAGCAAGAAACGAATGCAGAAACTTCCTAACATGCAACCTGACACATGTAAAACGAGAGGCCAACAGAGCAGCCCATTGTTTATCACTCTTAGCTTACACCTGCGCTGAAACTAAACACTGGGTGGAAACTTGTCCAGATAATGTCATGAATGTGGCACTCTCAGATTGTATGCATCTTTAATCATTTATAAAAAGTTTCATTTCAAAAAAAAAAAAACATCAGCGCACATGCTTAAGCTTCGGCTTGTGTCTTAACAATGGCAAGGTTGGAGCTTGCTTATTAGAATGATGTGTTTAGAACTTAACATGGGAAGGAAACTTGTTTATTTAGATCCGGAAGAGTTAAAAGAATCAAAGCAAGTACATAATCCAATTCTAGCGGTATCTTAAAAAATGTGGGCAAAGTAACATGGAAAATGGCAGTATACAAGAAGAGTAGAACAACAGAGATTACCGTATAAGCAGGATTCTTTCGCTTCCTGTTAAAGGGTAGGTAACTGTTGATTAATTCAGTACAACAAAATTGACACAATCTTGACTTGCAACCCACCCAGGATTCAAATTTATCTAACAATCAAAGTACTTTGTGAAGGATGTAATTCATTATTTGAGTTAAAAGTTTATGGAGTAATCCAGTCAGGCAATTATATGATAGGAATTCATTGATGAGGCGCAAGTTTCGAGAATTGATACATGAAATTCATCATAGATCAGATGACAGTATGCAGAAACTGAAGATTCCATGTAATAATAGATCTGTTTATATTTCCATTCCAACACTCAGATTCAAAAAAGCTGAGCTGAATGCCAATAATACCTTCATATTTTAAGTTTTGCATCTATTATCTTCTACATATATATATATATATATATATATATATATATATATATATATATTCAGGTTCGCATTCCCTGCATCTCTACTCTTATCTAGGCTGTTCTATATTAAATCTCACAAATCTTCAGAATAATCCGTTGGCTAGTTTTGAAACCCTCGTGACGTGAAGGCAGCAGCTAGGTTAATTACTATATACAGCTGCCATCGAACAGACCGTCGAGAGTTCAATAGATAAGCTCAGGCTTCCCCATACCATATTGTATGTACAATAGCTGGACAAAGGCCTTCTTCTGTGGTTCAATAACAGTCTACATTTCGTAGTCAGATCATGTAATCAGATACATATGGATGTGTATCAGACATCAGAAAAGGCAAGTTTTCAATGTAGAGGTATAGGTGCCTCAAGTTCTCTTTTGCAAGAGTAACCATGTCAATTATATCATTGCAACTTGTGAGAACCCACAGATCTTTAGAACTAACTCTCTTTAAACTACCACGACAGAAAGGGCAGGATTGAGAACGGGCATTCCTACAATTCCAAATCAATGTACAGAGTAACAGGAATATTAGTATCAACAATCAATGTTAAGTAAAATGTTTAATCACAAGTATTCTAAAACAACTACATGAATAGCAAGTATGGGGAACCAGGGATACCAGTCATGGAAGCAGCTTATGCATAAAGCATGCCCGCAGTTAGGCAGAACCATCTTCGTGCAATTCTCCATGCATATTCCACATTCATCATCTCTCTCTAAATCTTTATCGGAAACCCTCTTGCGGTCTTCAACTCTCTTTCTGCTCAAAACTTCTGTGCGTCGGCCTTTCTTATTATCTTCCATTTCAATAAACTCATCTCCAAGTTGTCTGAGCAAAGGGTAAATAACAGCTGCAAATAGTGTCCAGTAAGTGCATTGGAACACGCGGAAGTAAAAGGAAATCTGAAGAAGCAAACTGGAATTCTATTACCACGAAACACCAGAGAAACATACCATAAAATTCCCTTAGAGTGGCTTTTCTATCTTTTGAGGATAGAGCTGGCATTCCATCAACATATGCCTGTGGCAACATTATGGAACTTTGTTTAACTAAAAAACTCAAAATCAAATTGACAAAAATAACAAGAAAGCTCATCCAATTAATTCCTTTTTGCTGCTTGGGATGTTGCAAAATGAAAAAAACAAGCTGAAACTAAATACTAACTCACCTTGTATACAAGTATGTGGAGAAGGCCTAAATAAATAGGAAGGGTATCTGTACAACTAAAATCCATCCATTCAATCAAAAACAGGATGAAGGGAGCAAAAGGGCTATAAGATAATCTCATTTGGTAACAATTCCCACTATAATCTGTTGGTAGAGCAGCTGCCCTGCAAATTTCACCCCCAAAAAATCACAATCAAAATGTACATTAAGAAGCTCTTGTTGGCTGACTGTCAAGACATTGATAGGAAAAGCAATGAGTAATGAAATTCTTCAAGGTAAAACAATGGTGCGAAAAGCCAAAGCAATCATTTTCCTTTCCACCGGAACAATCAAACAAAATTGATAAGACTAGACTATATCAACATCAATAAAAAAGCACCAAATGTCCAAACCAGAACTGATATCAAACTTCAGCAAAGTTGGCCTTTTAATGATGAAATTCAACCAAAGCATCACAAGTAAACAGAATTAAGCAGGCAATGGAATACTCAGAAACAGAAACTACGCTGAAAGTAAAACAGTTTATAGCAATTCATGACAAAGCAGGAATGCAAAAGGGTTGTGAAGAAACAGACTTTAATATGAACCATAATATGCCATTGGGATAAAGATTATGAAATTGTAAATGCAACTTTGCAAAGAAGGCTTACAGGCTATTAGCATGCTGTATATCAGCTTCAAGAGCTTTGAGAGATTCCCTAAAAGCAGATTTGTTGGGCTGTTTTTGCAACATTGATTCTCCCCTTTTTTGTGTTATGATGAGATAAAAGCTAGAGGAAGAACAAAAACAAAAAGGGATGGGGAGCAAGGATGGTAAAAAGGATGGCCCTTTGTGGTGGTTTGTTGAAGGAATAATGGAATTTGGTGGACAGGACTAAATAGGAGACTTTCAAAAAGAGAAAGAAAAAAGAGCTTGCTTAGTGTCCAAACCCCAACGCTTTCACATTTCAAGAAAAGAAAGGCATACCTTCTCTATCGAATGAATCTTTTCTTTGCCTTCATTATTTTCTCAACTGCACTTTGGGGGCTGGCATTATCCCCAAGTCTGACCTTCCCTATTTGTTGGCCCCTAATAATTATTTTTTTTTATCGAAATCACCCGATATCTCAACATCATTCTGGTATAAGATTAATCCGAATTCAAGCAAGTCAAGACCCAATGGACGACAAAGTTTTCCCTCAAAAATTTTAATATAGCTGCATACCAAGGCTCAAACTCGAGATCTTTGATTAAGCTAAAACAGCTTTGGGGATAAATTGGTAAAGAAAAGCAAAAAAATATAAAGCTATGTATTAGTTAATGAGAATATTAAGATATCTCATCTCATGTTGACGAGGACAAGAAAACTGTAGAAAAAATTCAGGCTAAACGAACTCAGTCATGCAGGCCCATCCGTGGTTCCGGTCTAGGTATACAATGGCCCTGCTATGTTTAGTTTGAAGCTAGAACCACATGACCCAGCCATCTGGCGTAGTGTTCGAAGAAAAAATATTAATGGTGTCCGTGGTTATGGGTTGGATCGTACCAGTTTCGAGCCGGATTACACCGGTTCCAACTCAGGAGAGTAGTGAACCAATTCAATACCGGGCTGGTCCCTGGCCTCGCTACACTAAAGTGTTGAGGGATCAGTCCAGTCTGGTGAATCAAGAGTCCGATATTCGAGTTGAACCGAGCCAGTCTTGGGTTGCTTCTTTTTTTTCAAATTATTTTTAAAATTTATCTTTTTAATTCCAATAAATATCAATATTGACTTTATTTAGTTATTTAATATATTTTTATCTAGTAAAGTTATTATAATTTATTTAATAAAATAATTGTAGAAAGATAAAGTTATTATTACAATAAAATAATAAATATTGTTATTATAATAAAGTTATCGTAACTTATTTAATGAAGTTATTAGTTTAAAAAAATTTATAATACTTTTAAAATTTATTTCATTTTTTGGTGTAACACATGTATCATCATCCATTTTACGATTTGATTCTGTTAGGATCGAGAGTGATAAACAATAAAATCCTCCCAACATTTAAGACTCTAGGATTTAAAATTTATTTCTTTTGATAAAGTTATTTATTACATTTGAAATATAATTAAACCTATCATTTATCATTGGAAATATAAGTAAATTTGTTATTTTTCATTTAAAATATTTATTTATTTATCATTTACTTTTAAGAAAACATATTTATGTAGTATATTTTTAAATATTTATTCAATTTGTATTTTAAATATTTATTCATTCTGTAAACTTATTACATTAATTTATGGATAATTATTCTACATGCCACAAGCAAAGTTAGGATAATAATTGATGACATATGTTTTATTTTATTTATTTTTTATTTTCTTAAATATTTTAAAAGACATATGTTATCATTCTAATCCCGTTTGTGAAATAAAAAAACTCTACTCACTATGTATAAAATAATTATCCTTAATTTATTTGATATTTAACGATAATAATAAATGAAAATAATAATGGAGAAGAAGGAGACAAAAGATTTTTTTACATGAAAAACCTCCTTTAAAAATTAGAAAGGTAAAAACCTTGGAACCATAGTCCATAAAAAAATTTACTATGAATGAACTTATTTACAATTTTACATGCAATTTACAGAGAAAAAAAAATAAAATTATTTCCTATTCATCATAATTTATAATGATTGACTTAAAATTTTCTTTATCCTCCTTCGAATAATTATCAACAAACTGATTGGTCATTCCAAGTTTTTTATTACAAGATTTCGTTTCAAATCAATCTTTGAGACTTGTTAGCCTGCATAATAAAGCCAGATTAAGACTAGATCAATGGTCTCTAATAATCATTCCATATATTGAGAATGTGGATTTTGAAACGACGGATGATACTTGCAACTCAAAAACATCTCAAATCACGAAAGCTAAAATTAAAAATTATTTTTAGTTAAGATTGGTTTCTTTTATGTTTTTATTTTTTCGAAACTTTGTTTTGATTTTTTTTAATTTATTAAACTTGGAAGATGTTTATATAGAATGTTTTTGCTGCAGAAGTTTATTAACAAGAATTTATAAGAGAATGTGAGTAAAGCTTTTAAATTTGTTTGATTTTGTTCATCGGTAAAATTTGACTAAATACTTAATTTAAGATCTAATTTTTGAAGTATATTTCAATTAAAAACATCAATTTTTTATTTGATTCAAATCAAGACTCAATGTTTTCGTGGATTTTTTTTACGAGATTGAAGATCATGTGCTGTTTAAAAAAGTGACACTGATTTGAAAAAGGGTATTAACGTATTTTTACTGGACAAATCATAAATAATTTAATTTTATTTCCTTTCTTTTATTTTATTTCTTTCTCTTTCTAGATTCTCTTATTCTCTCCCTTCTCTCTAACATTCAAAACATGTCGATGAGCAAACCTAGATTCCAACAGCTGTCCACCACGCCAGCCGCCGGAGAACGTTGTTGGCTGCCACTCATCGGCGGCAGGCTAGGCCCAAAATACACTGTTTTTATCATTTTCTTCTCCTTTTTCCTCATTCATATATTTTTTTTCAAAAATGCTTCAAAAAAAAATTAGATCTAGCCTGGAACTTTGCGATTTCAACTCTTCTTTTCACCATTTTCTAGCGCTCCAAGTGGATCGTCCTCTCACTATGCCCTCGTACCCCTCCTAAGCTTTCATCTCCTCCAATTTTCAAGAACCAAAATCCCTTTAAACCCTCTAAAATCGAATCCTCATAAAAAAAATATTTGTTTGCCTATGGTTGCTTAATTTTCTTTGTTGTGATTTTTGTGTTATATGGCTTTTAATATTTCAATTTTGGTTTTTTTTTATTGTTATTTCCCTTTATTTAGGCTTCGGTTGTTTTCTTTGTTTTTTTTTTCTTGGTTTCATTTGATGTAGCAAAGCTTCAGTTGTGGGTTCTTTTGTTGTTGTTTCATTTTTCTTTAAATGAATATACTAGTAACATTTTAGATTTCCATTCTATGAAATTTCTTTTGTTTGATGGTGGTTCAAGATGATGTGTGTGTTGATATTTGCAATAATAAAGTGTATATAAATTATTAGTGCTCGATGGTTTAATAAGAATATCATAATTGAATCAATTAAAGAGAAATAAAAATGGAACCTAAGTGATCAAAGATTTCTTAAAATTGAATTCTGATTTATACAGTTACATATAAACGAATATGCGAAGTAAAGTGATATAAAAAAATTAATCCGTAAATTAAGGCTTTCGTAAGATATTATAAAAAATTAAGTGGAAATTGAGATGTGAGAATATAAATTATTTAGTCAAAATAAATGGGATTAAGTCCAAATCTTTTGTCATTAGGAGTGTAAGCGAATCGAAAATGAACAAATGTGATTATATTCTAGATTTTCGTTTACTATTTAATATTGTTCATGTTTAATAAATTCGTTTGTGAACATTAATTGAATATATTCATATGCTAATATTTTTGAACATTAAACAAACATATCAACAAATATGTGTTCATTATATTAAATGAACATATTCATGAACATATGTTCATGAATATAGACAAATATGTTTATGAACATTTAAAAAAAAAAACTTAAAGCAAAAAAATTGTAACCACCTAATATTAAATCAAAGTACCTTACATAAATATGTAAATTTTAAATATTACATACTAAAATAAGGATAATTATTCTATACATTATCGAAAAATTTTTTTATTTCACAAGCGGGATTAAGATCATGATACATGTTATATAAAAATATAAAAAAATAAATAATAAATAAAATAAGACATGTGTCATGATCGTAACTCTGTTTGTGGAGTAAAAAAACTCTACTAGCAATATATGAAATAATTATACTTATACTATAGATAAATATGCAATTTAAATTTTTTATAAACAATAAACCAATATATAAATGAGGTTCATCATATATAAATATTAAATAAATAATCTTATATATATGATAAAGATTTATAAATGATGCACAAACAATATATAATTTTATATACTGTTAATGCAACATAAATTCATAACTCATATTTTTATGAATAAATTGAAAAAATTTTATTTATATTTATTTTTAAAAATTTAATTTTTTAATTTATTTATTTATGAAATGTTAATCTTTGATGCGTGTATCATAAACAAACTCATTTTTATTAAATGAGTTTATATATGATGCACGATTTAATAGTCAAATAAGCCCTCAATCTTTAACCCAAAATGGAATTCAGCACTCAACGTTTTATCGCGTGACATACAGTCCATAAACTTTTTATTTTGATGGAAATAAACCCTAAACCTTTTAAAATTATGCAATTAAGTCTAAATCTGTTAAATGACACTAACTACTGTTAGTATATCTAACGTGAAAGCTGACGTGAATAGCTTAGTTGGCTGTCATGTGGCATGCCACGTGTGCAATACTAACGGCAGTTAGTGTCATTTAACAGATTTAGATTTAATTGCGTAATTTTAAAAGGTTGAGGGTTTATTTTCATTGAAATAAAAATTTATGGATCGAATTTCACGATATAAAATGTTGAGGGCTGAATTTTATTTTGGGCTAAAGGTTAAGGGCTTATTTGGCTATTAAGCCTATGATGCACTGAGAGTGTATAGTTTTTATACACTGTCAATGCATCAAAGGTTGACATCTTAATAATAGGCCCTTATGGGTAAATTAAAAAAAATTATTTATATTTATATATAAAAATTTATTGATAAAGTATTAATTTTTGATGTATTAATAATATATAAAAATTATACATTATCAGTGCATCATATATATATATATATATATATATATATATATATCTTTATTAAATAAACAAAAACCTAATATGTTCGCGAGAAATGCCTAGCACACCAACGGCCTTTATTAAAACATGAAGGTTCCTCGAACATGCGGAAAACCAGCGACTGGGGGGCCCACTTTTTTTTTTTTTGGAAGGAAGACAAGGCGGTACCGTGTGATGTTTTGAGGGCTATTGAATTAATTAATTTTATGGGGCCCTTGGAGACAGCGCGTTGCATCGCCTCACTCACAAAACAAATTAAAACGTCTTTGTCAAACCTTTTTCTCTTTTAAAGCCTCACCTATGACATAAAACAGTTCACCGCCAATTGTCCAAAAAATTGGATATGTAACTATGACACAAAAACACGTATGTTCATGTTTGCTTTTCGCACAATTGTCCACAAATTTATGGTTTGCGAAGAAATTGCTCCTTTTGTTTCCTTTTTTAATGTCAATTCATGAGACAGAATATGCTGAGTGTTTTATTGTTGGTAAGAAATTTCATAATTACATATCCGATATCTTCACGGTTAACAATTGCTTAACATCAAATTGTAGTTTTTTTGGTTTGTTTATAATATCAATTTTACGAATAAGTATAAATTAAGATCATTAATGAGTAGTTTGTTAAGTGGTGTGTTTTTTTACTGAAAAAAAAAAGATAATTAATGAGTAGGTTCATATTTTTTTTTTGGATTCAATTAGTTATACTTACTTAAAATCATGTATCATATTATATTACATTACAAGATACGAGATTATTTGATAAATTGTGTTAATGTGTAAATTTACGTTTATAATATTTTTTATCAGGAACATAATGGTAAAGGTAAATATAAAATTTGCATGATTTAATTTTTAACTTTGTATTCAATGACAAATGAAAATAGATATATTTATTCAAGAAGAACAAACATTTTTTTAACAACTAGAGTTGATGATAGGTTTAAAATTCGAATCTCCTTTTTCCTTATATGTTTTTATGAACACTCTTTATGAACAAAAAAAATGCCTCTTTTTTTTTGTTGACCGCCTTCATGGACTTGATATTTTTTAACAGCATAAGATTTTGGACAGTGTCAAATCTCTCTATGAAATGTCAAATTTCTTTTAATAATCTTTTGATTGAATGATTAAAAAAAATTATGGTATATTATAAGTTTTAAATTGTGTCCAAACAACTTCATCCTTTGCTCCCATTTATTTTTTAAAAAAGTTCATATGAAAGATGTTTATCTTTTAAAGTTGTTTATCTGTTTTTGAATATATGAAAACAAAAGCACACACTTAAATTTGTATTTTTGTTTGGCCAAAACTTAATACTTTTGTAAATGAAAATCTTTATCTAGAAAATAGTTTTTCTTATATTTTGAATTTTTCCTAAATTTTTAATAAAAACTTTAATTTTATTATGATTTGATATGTTATACTACATGTATTTTATATAAGATTAATATCTTATATATCATCAATATAGCTTTCTGACTCCACAAGCGAAGTTAAGATGATGACACATGTCTTATTTTATTTATTTTTTATTTTTTAATATTTTAAAAAACATATATCATCATCTTAACTCCGCTTGTTGAGTTAAAAAACTCTATTGACGATGTATAAAATAATTATCCTTAATTTATATATCTAAATATACATAAAAGAACTATTCTGTGCATTGCACAACTTACAACCAAGTTTTATATACAATGTTATTGTAAATGTAATTTATTAATTTGAATTATTTTAAGTTCAAATTATTTTATATTTAAATTGTTTTGATTTCAAAAATCATAATTGTATTCTTTTAGGTGGTGTTTATATCTTAAATTTTTTTTTTAAATTTATATCACTTCAGATTTGAATTGGAATTCAAAATTTTTTCAAACAAATATTAGGTTTGGTTTATTTTGGAACTTAAAGTATAATAAAATTTTCTTATACTAATAGCAATTTCCTTTCCCATTTTTTTGTGAAATTATCGGTACAAGGAAATTAAAATCATATTCAAATATTATTAATGAAAAATTAATAAGTTAAATAAAAATTAAAAAAAAATTGAACACCATATCTACCAGGCCAAAGAAGATTGTGGAAAGTCACAGGCTCACAGCTCAGTCCAAAACTCTGATTCAGCCAGCAAAAGAAACCAATCCTAAAAAAACATTTAAAAATAAAAATAAGAAGCATAATTGGGGGCATCTATCTGACTATCCAGTTGTGGAGAATTAAGAATTTGTTCAAATTAACCCGTTGAATTAGGATGGAAATGGGACCCGTCTTCCAAATTATGTTTGCATTGCATGAAAAGAGATTTCATCTTTCATACTTTTCCCAAAGCTTGAAAAGCTGCAGACAACATGGGCCAAAGGGACATGAAAGATTTAAAGATTATCATGGTTTTGCAGAAAGCAAAAGCAAAATTAAAGGCTTAACAACAGTAATGCTACATTACATTGCATTGCCTCACTTGCACTGTCTTTACAGATGCCTTTTGCATGGCCAACCTGCTCTCACCAATCCCGTCCAACTCCACCTGCCATAAATAGTCATATGCAAAGAAATTGTCAAAGTTGAGTCTCATCTGTCAACCTTTTTTGATAAATTTTCCAGCAGAGTAAGTTTGGTATTTCTTTCTGAGAATAGACAGAGATTAATGTTCAATAATCAATAGCAACTAGGTTGATTGCTGTACCTTTTTCTTGTTTAGCTTATGTCACACTCTTTCTTTATAGTTCTAGCTTTTAAAAGCAAGCATGAAATCTTTATTTCTTTGGAAAAGTAGATTCCAAAATCAAAGAAATTTAAAAATGAAAGAAAGAAAAAGAAACAAACGCGAATGAACATACCACAAACTCATCAATCAGAAAAAAGTGAAAGGCATGTGGAGTCAAGATGGGTTAGATGCTGAATTCCAACCCACAGTTTCTTTCCTTTATCATTTAGCAAAAAATTAATAAGCCTCAAAATAAAAAGATCAAAAGAATCAGTTTTGCCTTCCTCGTCTTCAATGGCTTTATTTACACAGTTGCTCATGCTATATCTCTACTTTATATCCTCTGTTTTGTCCCAAGTTACAGGTATGTCTTGTTACTAAATCTGTGTATTCATGGAATTCCAGGATTGCCAAGTTACAGATATATATGTAATATGAAAGTGGACCTAGCATTCATATTCTAGAAATCCATCTGTCATGTAATATGAGTTAAGAATTAGGCAAAAACATCAGAGAAAAGATGCCAAAATGAACTCAAATTTGTATATTGTTTTGTTTTTTAATGCTATCATCATAATTTGATTCTTCCCTGCAGAGTTTATCAGCATAGATTGTGGAAGCACAAGTAACTACACTGACCCGAGTACTGGGCTAGGATGGAGTTCAGACATGGATATCATGAAACATGGAAAGCTAATACAAGTAGAAAATCCCAATGGAAACTTGATGCAGTATCGAACTCGAAGAGACTTTCCTTCAGACAGCAAGAAGTACTGTTACAATCTAAGTACCAAGGAGAGAAGGCGGTACTTAGTTCGTGCAACGTTTCAGTATGGCAGCCCTGAAAATGAAGATGCATATCCGAAATTTGAGCTCTACTTAGATGCAACTCAGTGGGCAACTGTGACAATTCAGGATGCCTCGAGAATATATGTGAATGAAATGATCATCAGGGCTCCCTCAGATTCTATTGATGTTTGCATTTGCTGTGCAACAACCGGTTCTCCTTTCATATCCACTCTTGAGCTCCGCCCCTTGAATCTTTCCATGTATGCCACAGATTATGAGGATAATTTCTTCTCAAACGTTGCAGCTAGAGTGAACTTTGGTGCTTTAACTAAGGATGCAGTGCGGTAAGTATCCTCTGCCTTGTTGCATCGTGGCTTGTTTTACTGCAAATGTATACAGCCATTTGATGGCATCTGTGTTGATCGTCATAATGGGCTTGCATTTACAGGTACCCTGATGATCCTTATGATAGAATTTGGGAGTCTGATCTTGATAGGAGACAAAATTTTCTTGTTGGAGTGGCCCCTGGAACTAAAACAATCAGGACATCAAAGGACATTGATATAAGAACTAGAGAATACCCGCCTGTTAAAGTAATGCAAACAGCGGTTGTTGGCACTGAAGGAGAGCTCAGCTACAGATTGAACCTCGAAGGCTTCCCCGCCAACGCTCGAGCCTATGCATACTTTGCTGAAATCGAAGACTTGGCTCCAAATGAAACCCGGAAATTCAGACTGCGACAACCTTACATTCCTGACTATAGCAACGCTGTGGTGAATATAGCTGAGAATGCCAATGGGAGCTACACACTTTATGAGCCCAGCTACATGAATGTCACTCTGGATTTCGTTCTGTCTTTCACCTTTTCCAAGACCAATGATTCTACTAGAGGACCACTCCTTAATGCAATTGAGATAAGTAAATACCAGCAGATTGCTGCAAAGACTGATAGGAGAGATGGTAAGGTGACCTTGGTGTGTTCTGATTTTATAAAACTTATCTAGCTGTTTGCCAGCTGTAGTGGAGAGATTAACTGGGCTATGAAAAATGATAATTTGATCATATTGTACGTTAGCGTGTATAGTCAAGGGATTTGCTTCTCAAGATGAGCTAATGGCTTGTTGTTTCTTCAATTTCCAGTGACTGCTGTTAATGCCATTCGCCATATGTCTGCTGAAAGTGTTTGGGCAAATGAAGGAGGTGATCCTTGTGTTCCAGCTCATTGGGAATGGGTATATTGTAGCTCAACACCACCACCAAGAATAACTAAAATGTAATGCATTTGAAGTTGGTAAATTTCTTGTTCATTTCAGAACTTAGTGCAGTTTACTGCATATATTTGATTATCAAAACAACCTTGCTAGATCTTATTAGACTGATCATTCTATTCTTCAGAGTTTCATGGATCTTTTAACTAGAAATACAAGCATTTCCAGGGCCACTGCTAGTTTTTATACTTTAAACTTAAGCAAGAATTAGGGTTGAGCAAGTTCACTAGATATGCTGGTAAAAAATACTTTGTGTGTTAAATATTGAAAGCATAAATACAGAACACCATGAATAATCAATGTAAGAGTTATTTTATGCGGAAATTAATTATACTAACCTGATGAACAGTGCACTGTCAAGACAGAATCTGAAGGGCCAAATTCCCCCTGAGTTTAATTACATGGAGGAATTGACTGAGTTGTAAGTGCTATTGTTCAACATCTAAGACTTAAATATTCTGGATTTATACTATCACAAGTCACTGAAAAGATCTCATTTTCGTTAGGTGGTTGGACTCCAACTCCTTAACAGGATCACTCCCTGATATGAGCAGCCTGATCAATCTAAAAATTGTGTAAGCTCTTCACTTTATGGTATACATTCGTACTAAATTTCCTCAAGAATTCAGATTTGGGATTTCACTGTGTACTGTGGTACTTGTTCTATTGTGAACTTCTAATGAAAAGGGACTGGTTCCTGACTTGCATCCTTTAACGTGCATGCAGACATCTGGAGAACAACAAACTTACCGGTTCACTACCTTCCTACCTTGGTCATTTGCCTAACTTGCAAGAATTGTATGTAGAAATCTGATGTCTTAGCTCATATTTCTGGATCATTTAACAAAAGTAGATAGTTTGTTTTTAACAAAATGCTAATAAAAGCAGATAGTTTAGGGTGTTTTTCTGATATATTTATTTTTAAGCTTCAGTAACCAGGGAATCTATATGTTGCAGGTACATACAGAACAACTCTTTTTCTGGGGTAATACCCCCATCACTGCTAAGCAGGAAAATAAGTTTCAAGTGAGTGTGTAATCTTAAGATCCAGAAAACCTGTCCTTATTTGAGGAACGGTTTGCCTTTTCCATTTTAGTAGATAAAAACCTTAAGTATTTATAGTAGCAAAGAATTAAATGTTCCTAGTATCATGTTACACCTGCATCAGAAGAAAAAATTTTTAAGGCAGTTCTATGTTACCAGCACCCCAATTTATAAACAGCAATATTGCTTCTCTTGCAGCTATGAAGGTAATCCTGGACTACATGACGAGGCACAGAGAAAAATGCGATTTAAGTTGATACTTGGAATCTCAATAGGAGTTCTAGCAGTTCTATTAGTTCTTTTCTTGGGAAGTTTAATATTGTTGCGTAATCTTCGATGGAAGATTCACCGGAAATGTGATGAAAATGGTGTGTTTGTGCACTTGATTACTCATTATTCATCAGTATGACTGTGCAGACATTAACATCCAACATGATTCTTGTTTTATCAGGTAATTCCCTGCAACATAGCAGCAAACCTTCAACAGCTTATTCAGTTGCAAGGGGTGGGCATTTGCTTGATGAGGGTGTGGCATACTATATCTCACTGCCTGAGCTACAAGAAGCAACTGACAATTTTACCGAAGAGATTGGCAAAGGAAGTTTTGGATCTGTCTACTATGGCAAAATGAAAGATGGAAAAGAGGTAGCAGTCAAGACAATGTGTGATTCATCTAGCCACTTGAATAAGCAATTTGTGACCGAGGTAGTATCACATTTAGCTATGTTCCAACTTTCTTTACACATGCACATGACAGTAAACCTGTAATTTATAGTCTCTATGTTCTATAGTTTGTTTTTTCTTGTCTTCAAAACCATCTATACCAAATGTAGTTGGATTCCATAGGTGATCTAACCAATAAAGTAGAGACCTGAATTGAAGGAATATTCTCTGTAAATGTATTTTACAACAAAGAAAACAAAGAGAGATGGATAATTAGAACTTTTTGATGATATGATCTTTAGTCCTGAAGTGAAATACTCTATCAGAAAGTGGTGCAAATATTGGATTGATAACAAAATAATTTAAAGAATTCAATCAAAAACTAAAGTTTCTCCTATCAAAACGTAAGTTATCTCACACTGCATGGTTAAGTGATGACTGAAACATGCTTGCAGGTTGCCCTCTTATCAAGAATTCATCACAGAAACTTGGTTCCTCTTATTGGATACTGTGAAGAAGCACATCAACGGATACTAGTTTACGAATATATGCACAATGGAACTTTGCGGGATCATATACATGGTCTGCTTCACTACCAAGAAATCAAGCTGCTTATCTTCCATCATTTTCTTTTTCAGAAGCTCAGTGTGGTAGAAAAATAATTAAGAATCTATGGTTATGATGGCATGCAGGTACAGTCAACCAGAAGCCCTTGGACTGGCTTGCTCGTTTGCGAATTGCAGAAGATGCAGCTAAAGGTTTGGTATTGAAGTTCTCATTTGTAGGTGCATTAGTACTTAGTTTTCAAGTATATAACATAAATTTAGATTTCTGTAGGCCTTGAATACTTGCACACTGGCTGCAATCCAAGTATCATCCACCGAGATGTAAAAACAAGCAACATTCTTCTAGACATTAATATGAGAGCAAAAGTTTCAGATTTTGGACTTTCAAGGCAAGCTGAAGAAGATTTAACCCATGTATCAAGTGCAGCACGAGGAACAGTCGGCTACCTCGATCCTGAGTAAGCTCTGTACAATTAGTCAATTACCATTCATGAAGAACTACTAGAATTTTTCTTCTTCATGTGCTTAGCTATCATTTAAATGTTGTAACAGGTACTATGCAAGTCAGCAATTGACCGAAAAGAGTGATGTTTACAGTTTTGGGGTTGTTCTTCTGGAGCTTATCTCTGGAAAGAAGCCAGTATCAGTAGAAGACTTTGGTGCTGAATTGAACATTGTTCACTGGGTACCCTTCTCTGCAGCTTTCATACATTTCATAGATTTGTATTGCAGAATTGAAGCACAAAGCCTGAGCTCTTTGTTCTTTTACAGGCAAGATCCTTAATACGCAAAGGCGATGTGATAAGCGTGGTAGATCCATTTCTGGTAGGAAATGTCAAAATTGAGTCAATCTGGAGGATTGCTGAAGTGGCCATCCATTGTGTCGAGCAACATGGGTACTCTCGCCCCAAGATGCAGGAAATAATTCTGGCCATACAAGATGCAATCAAGATAGAAAAAGGGAATGAAGAGAATCCAAAACTAGCTCCTGGTAGTTCGAGGGGGCTATCTTCCAGGAAAACTTTACTCGCAAGCTTTCTTGAAATCGAGAGCCCTGACTTATCAAACGGCTGCCTAGCCCCATCTGCCAGATAATTTTGTAGCTCACCTGCTGATATTTACTGCATAGCATGCATATTTGGAATGTAACAACTGTTAACACAGCCAGGCTTACTGCTTTGAGGAAATCTTTTCCTTAACACTGCCTATGATAAACAAAACAAGATAGAAATAGGAGTTTTCTTTTTGGACTGATCAAGTAAAGCAGACTGAAGTAAAGCAGTCCCCGGCAAAGATCTTCATCAGTGAAAACTACTGTTTTCAGAATTTGGTTTATAAACTTTGAAATCAAGGCCTTGCTCTACAGCTTGACTGGCTTTTCAATTTCAGGCTAAGCTTGGGGTTTAGTTGGGTCACCTAATCCACAGAATGTGAAAAGAACCACATGGAAATGATTGTGTTAAAGTACTATATGGATTTGTCACGCACTGATATTGTGTAGGATATTAAAGAAATTCTATCTGTTTTCAAATTTTAAATCCATTAGTTGAAACTGAAATATGTTTGAGCATTAATTTTGGGATTTTGAGATTTTTCTAAATCAGAAATCTAACTGTCAAGAAAATTATTTAAAAAATACACACCTTTTATCTAAATAAATTATTCAATCAGGGGGTTGACAAACTCAAACATACCTTTTCATTATGGTCTTTTGATGAATGATGATGAATGATTTTTATATTATAAAAACTCTAAAAAATTGAACAAATTAAATAAACCCAGGTAAGATATTTACATAAAGATCACCAAATTAATTGTAATCTGATTATTTTATTACTAAAATAAGAATAAAAAATGGAGTTGCACAGAATTAAAACAGGAAAGAAGGAAGAAAAAGCAAGGTTCAAGATAAGAACAAAAAAGAAATCAATGAGAGCAGGGCATCCCAACCAAACGTTTTGTTTATCATAGAAATAAACGCATTTCTTTTACGCTTTCTTCTCTCTTTTCGAATAATTTATTTCTCTAACCAATAACCATACAAATTTAAACAACAAAACCAAACCCAAAGAAAGGAATTATTAGTATAATAATAATAATCCTTTATACTAATCACAAAAGGGGGTAGAAAGAGAAGGTTAAGGCAAGAGAGTAGAAAAAGGATTCTTTTTCCATCTCTTACTTTCTGTGGTCTTTGGGGGATTGGGTTCTCAAAAAAGAAACACCCAGTTGCTCATCTTTGTTTTGTAGGTTCTTGTACCCTGACAAAAGTTTCTCTGTTCTTCTGAGTCCTCTGGTTTTTTTTTTTGTGCCAAGAGAAAGGGAGAGAAATGGGGATGATGTATTATCAGTTGTCCAAGTCGTCTTACCAGGACTCTTTGAAAATACTAGAGGCTGATATACAACATGCAAATGCTTTGTAAGTCTTCCTTTCTGGGTTTTTAATTTTCTGGCAAATTTAGTTTTTTTTTCCCCTCACCAACCACCAGCGCTGAAATGGGTTGTTGATTTGTTCTTCCTGTTTTCTGTCTATTAGTTGCTTGGGATGCTTTTGATGATCATGATCAAAGACTTTTTTTAGCTGCTCTGCTAGTTGTGAAAAAAAATGCTAAAATAAAAATTCCCCAGTTTGAAATTTTATGTTGTTCTTTATAGTTTATCATAAACTTTGGCTGGCCTGGTGATATTGTTGTGCTCTGACTGGGAATATGTAGTTTGACCAAATGCGGTTTTTTCAGCTCATGGTCTGGCACTGTAAATTGTCAGCCTAGCAATTCTTAATCTTGTATCAGCTAAAATATATCTCTGCGTTCCTGCTGGACTTGTTGCTAGTTTGATTGTTTCTTTAGCTGATAGGAACTAAAGTGAATTTCAGTTATTTAATGATATATTAATATTTGCATGTTTATGATAGCATTTTACTTAAAAAACAAAACAAAATTGGAAGGTTTGGCCTTTTTATTCTTTGGTCTAAATTTAGTTCATTATGATGCTTGGATGATTCGGTTAGAATATAATCTAGATGTCTCCCTTTTAATTCTTGTAAGCAAAATTTAGTATAATAATTAGAGTTTTTGTGTTTTGGTGGGTTTTAGGGCTGCTGCAATACCAAGAGCCAAGAGTGGTGCACGTCTTCAAATGAAATTGGTGTGCAATCATTTGGCGCCTCTCTTTCTATTTTTGCTACAATGGATGGATTGTTCCTGCATATGTCTATTTCCTAGATATTTAAACCTCTTTCATATACTTGTGTACAAGGTTCGTTTGTCTTCCCTGAATTATTCTGATTCTTAAAGGATGATTCGTATTTATTTTGATACATATGTCTACTCCCTATTTATATGCGATCTTTGTTCGTCTCTATCTTATTTGCGACAGGTATATACAGATGGGAGATCAAAGATATCTACACATGGAAGAAAGGCGTCAATTAGAGAGTTTTATGGTATGCATATAATCATAATTTGAGTTTTTTTCTTAGTTTTATGACCATGAATTTCCAGCTATAATGATTCATTTGTTTTACCATTGTCCCTTTGTGTGAATTCACTAAATATTAGGTGTTATATTACCATCTCTTCAAAGGCTCCATGGTAACTTGGGGGAGTTGGATGATGAAAAGAGAGGGCATTTTACCACGGGGAGTTCTGGCAAGAAAAGAGTTGAATTAGATAACAGACTTGGGAATATTGATCTGGAGCGGGAAGATGAATGTGGGATTTGCTTAGAGCCTTGCACCAAAATGGTCATGCCTAATTGTTGTCATGCAATGTGCATCAAATGCTACCGCAATTGGTAACTAGAAACCTTTGCTTCTTGTCTTACATCTTCAGTCTTTCAAGTTTTGCCCTTAATGGTTTTCTTTCCAAATTACAGGAACACAAAATCAGAGTCCTGTCCTTTTTGCCGTGGTAGCTTGAAAAGAGTAAACTCTGAAGATTTATGGGTTCTTACTTGCAACGATGATGTGGTCGACAATAAAACTGTTTCCAAGGAGGACTTGTTGCGCTTCTACCTCTACATCAACAGCCTTCCAAAAGATTGCCCGGATGCACTTTTCTTGGTATATTATGAGTACCTAATTTGATTTGAAGTAGTTGAGAAATTGGTGTACAGATAGAAAACGCAGACCAGTAAATGTAAATAGAGCCTGGTAAGGAAGTTCTTTCTGCTTCTTAGGGAAAAGAATCAATCCCATTTTCGCATTTAGGATATTAATTATTAATGAAAGTTGTATTTTCTAAAACTTGAAGTCTGTGGTTGCCTCAAATTTTTTGTTGAAAGTGATTGGCAAAGCACATGAAATGGACTAATTTATTAGCCAAAGCCATCATGAATATGTCACTTTTTAGAATTTCAGTGAGTGGCTGAAAAGCCGCCTAAAACAGGTGGTTTATGCTTCATAGTAGTTTGATATTCCAGTCTCTAAAATGATTTAGAGGCCATCACATTGTAATGGTTCAAACAGACAGAAAGGATCAGGCTGTGAAACCCAGAACTCTCCTATAAAGTTATTCATATGCTTGCTAGGGAAGTTATATTTCTCTACGTATACCTGGTGGGGTTGCAATGTTGGAATTGAATGGTGAAATGAATTAATATAATATTAGATTAGATGTAGATACAGAATGAATGAAGACCATTCAGGAAAGTGCGGCCTGAATTAGAGAAAGATTCAGAAACTACTGCATTTCCGGTAGAGAAAATTAGTTCTGTTGAAGTTGACGGCTATTCGCTTGTTTGTAACTTCCATTCATTTCTCAGCTTGTTGTCAAGTGCAGCTAATCGGTCTAGAGAAAGTTGAAACCAGTGCCATGTTGTTGCCTTTGCATGGTTCATTTTGCTGTCAGCTTTCCTGCTGATTTTCTTTTGGTTTTGGTACCAAAACAATGACTTTAGGAAAATGATTCTAGTTTCTTTTCAACTATTGACACAAACTAAATTCCATGAAAGTTGAAAATAGAATTAAGAAGGGGCAATAAAAGCCACCAGTGGCCAGCGCCATTGAAGCATTAGTAAGTAAGAAAATGTCAAAAAGTACATAAAGCATGCATCACTCGAGGTTCACCATATGTGAATGCGGGGATGTCTTCGCGTAGGCATATGCCTACCAACCTGCACCTGAGAGACTACTTTATTGCCAAAACTAACAAGTAATGGGGGGTCGCTCTCTGGAATGCAAGCAGCCTAGTGAATTAGGGTTTGAAGTCCAAGAACAACTGGTTTCCTTAACAATTTATGCTTAGCAACTATATCAGCAAAAGATGGTTTGCAGAAGCCCTTTTGCAGGAGGAGACGAGTTATCTGTCGATGCATTGCTTCTGTGAGATGAATCCCATCCCAGTGGATGTAACCATTTGGGTTTGGGCAGATATTGGTGCCACCCATACCACACAGATTTTGCAAGTTGAAGTTGAGAGGTCCACCTCCAACGCCACAGCACGCCTTGGATCCATCTAAAAACCCAAACGCTTGAAGGTTTCCCATGATTGTTTTGAATGCGTTGAAGACGTCAGCATATGCAATTATAACCTCGGAACCATGCTTCTTCCGAAATTCTTCCAATGTCTTCTGAAGAAGCTCGTTATGAGCCATTACCGCCTTATTGATAACTGCTGAACAACCAATTTCATCCTTGAGAAATTGGGGGGTCAAAAGCTTGGTTATCGGACAGCACCCCACCGGAGGTAGCCCTTGAACCACGATGAATTTTGCACCTCTGTCCAACACTGTCTGAAACATGCATAAAAAAAAAAGAATTCCAAGTTGATATTTAAAGGTTTTGACAATCGTATAAAAGAGATTTGCTTTGAAGGAATACCAATACCATACATACCGTGAGAATTTTGGAGATTTGACCAATGGTTATATCTGAAAGCCACTTCATGGAAACGGAAGAGCCTATAACACGAGTAAAGTCATCGAGACCCATTTGTCCAAGCCAAATGAGGTTGCTTCCCATTTCATTCTTGCATTCTTCCTCAGACTTCCCATTGCAGGCTGTTTCCGACAGAAATTTGTTGAACCATTCTATTTCTGTTTGGAAACCCAGTGGAATGCCTTTCCACAACAGGTTCTGACCGGCTTTGAGATTTGCAAAGAAGTCACCTGAAAGAGAAGTTGCACCTCCGATTGCGAAGTTCACTCCGGAGTTCCCGCCGCCCGCGGAGTTTGCAGAAATGGCTTTATATGGTTGCAGTGTGGATATGTTGAGAGTGTCGCAAAGGAAATCAACAATCAAGCGACCATTACTAGGTCTACTACCAAGCTTGACTTGGAAAGCTCTTGTCAGAAGTGCACCCACGAAGTCTTTTACAATGCCCAATAACTGAGCATTTCCGGTGTCAGTATATGAGTCTCCAAAAGCAAAAACCTTGGGAAAACTACCACTAAAGTTGATTTCGGTGTTCTCCTCACTATCAGAACTCGAAATAGAGCCGGAACCTACTGATGATTCGCCAGAACCCGATAAAGAAACCGAACCTGAAAAGAACTAAAAGCATCAGGTTTGATATATGAAGATTCAGAAGCCTTAAAAGAGATAGAACCCTTAAAATTGCTAGAATTTGATAAAGAACCAGAACTTACCGGAACTCGATGTAGAGTCAGAAGTTGGAGAAGAGGCAGAACTTGATGAAGACTCCATATTCATAGAAGAACTACAACCCTTAGAATTGCTAGAACCCAGTAAAGAACAAGTATCAGAAGCACTAGAACCCGTAGAATCACCAAAACTTATAGAAGTCTTAAAAGAGATGGAACCCGCAGTTGATTGATCAACGCTTGGAGAAGGTGCAGGTGAATAGGAGTCAGAAGATTTCGAATCAGGCTCTTGAAAAGGTGTGACATCGTGAAATTGTGCAGAAGAAAATGAAAATGTTAAGAAAAGAACGAATGATAAAACATGAAAGAAATGCTTGGAAATCTTCATTTTGTTGATTCAAATGGATATATTTTTTCTTTTTGTTTAAGTTGTTTGTATTTGGAGGCTTTTAGTTTTATACCCATCCGTCCTCCTTAAGACACTGTAAGTGGAAACGGTCGTCTGTGGACATCATTGGTTTTAGGGCTGCGTAAAGTTCTCGATGAGTTTCGGGGGAGTTTGTGGTTTTTGCGATTATGATTCCTGGTTTGCCTGGGAAAGAATAATCATAGATATAAACAAATTTTGGACAATATGTAGCCATTTTGTCTACTATTTAACCTTAAATTAATTATTAAAAATTACTGCTTCTCAGGTAATTGTACCGAAAATGACGAAGACTATTTCTATTATTTAGTAACAAACGGTTCGTAAAAGTATTTATCTTTTCTTCCTTTACTAAGCTTAATAATAAACGATCACGAAATAATATTTCAATATTTATCTCTTAAATATCACTACATGAATGTATTGTGCTTTATATATCGTCAATAAATTCATTATCGATTGAATTACGAATAGAATTTTTGTTGGTAAAATCGTATGAAAATATATGAAAATGTGTAAAATTAATTTTGTTGTATATTGGTGTAAATAAATCTCTCACACACATATAAGATTAATATCAATATAGAATTAATATCAATATACTATCAGTAGAGTTTTTGACTGCACAAGCGAGATTAAGATGATGACATATGTTCATTAAAAATATTAAAATAATAATAAATAAATAAAATATTACATGTATCATCATTTTAATCCTGTTTATGAAATCAAAATACTTCGCTAATAATGTATTAAATAATTATTCGTGTATATATATATAAATCCCTAATTTTGTCTAGACATAAATCAAATTTCATTCTTGATTTTAACATATTCAATTAGGATCCATCGGAACATCTATAACTATATATTAAAGTAATCTTCCAATAATTTAGTGCTCATTTTACTCTCTAATTTTGCACCATCTGTTACATCATTATTGGGTTTTTTTTTTAGCTTTTAATTTTTATCTCTACAACTTGTAATTTCTTTGCTAAGCCCAATCTACAGTTTTGTACCACTTGTGAGGTGGCAATTAAAGGTATTCATAAATTGAATCGAGTCGGATCTAGATTATATATTATTGGACAATATGTAAGTTTGAATCCGATCATTCGAGTCTAAATTTTAGTTTAAAACCGTTTTATTTTTTTTTTTGCAGAAGTTCGAGCCCAATCCTTTTTTCTAGCATTTTAATTCTTTTTTCATTTTTAAAAAATTATTTTATTCTTTTAAAATTTAATTTAATTTGTTAAACTTTGCTTAGGAATTTCCATATTATATATATAAAGTGCTTATTAAAGAACAATGTTTTAAATACAAAAATTATATAATATTTAATAAAATATATAAAAAATAATATTTTAATTATATTTGAATCGGGCCAAGCCTCAATTTCCATAGATGAAGCTTAAGCTCAGTCTGAAAAGTCATCCGACCTAATTTTTTGTCTAAACTCGTTCATCGAACCTTTTTATTTTTGCCCAAACTCACTAAAAAAATCGAGTTAGTCTTTGGACTTCGATTGACCCAACCCTTGGATAAGTCTAGTGGCAATTGGCTCTTTTTTTTTTTTTTCCTTTGGCCTTCTAATTTTTTCTGTTAAGTGCTATAATATAGTTTTTGTTCATTTTGGGTCTCCAGTTTTTACATCAAATATGTGTTACGTGATGATGATTGGTTCTTTTTTTTTTCTAGTTAAGGTCTTTACTTGTTTTTAACTCTTTATTTTTTTTTTAATTTAGCTCTCTAATATGTTTTACTTGACTCTTAAATTTTTTTTCAACTTAATTCTTCTAATTTATTTTTAGCGTTCCAATTTTTTTAGTTAAGATCTACTTTGTTTGTTTTTAAAATTTTAATCTATATCCAATCGAATATTGTTGCTGGAATAAATCTAGTTAAACGTGACACATACAGTTTTGCAACAGTAATTTTAAATTTAAAAAAAATTGTACTCAGTTAATATGTCTTTATTTTTGCAAAGAACATAAAAAATTTATTTGAATTTCTTTTTTAAATAAAAATTTAAATTTACTTTTTCTAAAATTGAATTTTTTAAATAAGATCTCTGTAGATCTAGACTTGCTCTTCTTATAATTTTTAAAGCGGCGATACTGGAAATTTACTAACTCTATATAAAAACAATTTAAAAGGATTGTTGAACTACCATGCAATGAGTTCTTCGCTCATAATATTATATTTTTTAAAAAATATTTTTTATTAATATTTGTTAATCATGATAATAAATTTTAAAAGTATTAAAAATATTCTAGAAGAAATGTTTAATTGACAAATGATGAAAACTTAATAATTAAGTAATACTTACAAATATGTATGAATTATACATTTTTAAAAAATCCATATAAATTATACTTGCAATTGCAAATGCATTTTTATTATGTAATTTGTGAATGATGAATTTTTTATATATTTAATTTTGATAATTTATCAAATATAATGTTAATATTAAATAATATTAAAAATAAATTAAAAAACATTTAAGTAAATGATTATTTAATATTATTTAAATTAAAAAAAAGCCTATGATGAAGCGGAGCATTTTTTTTTTTTGAGAATAAATTCTGGTATGCTTTAGTCATGCAAAGACAATTTCTCTAAGATTACGATATCATGAATTAAACTAGGACATTCTTCAACCCAAATATGTTCTTCTTTAGTTTCTAATTCTAGCTTAGCTAGTAGATGCACTGGTTGGTTTCCTTTCCTTCTTGAATGTATTACCTTGCAGCTTCTGAATTGTTCCATTCTCTGCTATTATTACCTGATTTAATGGCCAAGTAACTAATGTTTCCTGCCTATAAATAGCAATCTTCACCTCTCATCTTTTCTCATTCCATATCTCTAGTTTTTTCATTTTTCTTCTTTGTTTTTCACAACTTTGATGGGTTATGGTTTTATAATATTTTGTTGTTCCTATCACCCTTGATAGTTAGTGCAAATTAAGGAAGGTCAGTTGTATCTTGGGAGGGTAGTCGCCTACACCTGTTGCACTGAGTTTCTACTACGAGAGGCAAAATTATCCTTAAGGACAATGCTTGCATGCCTCAGATGTCTAATTCAGTTTGCTATTTTGAAATATTATTCCAATAATCTTAAGGATAGTTTTCGATAGATTCTCAAAATCAAACTAATGCTACTGCTATTGACATCGCCGCCATTACTGCTGCAATAATGAATTTTTCTTCCTCGAGTGTTCTAGCAACGCTTCTATCGTTGTCCATTGTGTCCTACACCAACCATTTTTTAACATATCAAAGATTGAAGTTTTTGATGGCAACAACTTCAAAAGATGGCAAGAGCGAGTTTTCTCCATTCTTGATGTACATGGAGTTGCGTTCGCACTAATGGACACCAAACCAACTAATGACAAACTGCAACAATGGATACATGCTAATAAGGTATGTAGACATACAATTATTAGTATGCTATCTAATGAAATATTTGATGTCTACAGTCCTTACAAAGAAGCAAAGCAAATATGGGACTCAATGACTACAAAGTACACTGCTGAAGATGTGGGTAAACAAAAGTTCATGATCGAGAATTATTATCCTTGGGAAATGTAAGAGGATAAAGACATCAAGACTCAAATCAATGAATATCACAAGCTGGTGGAAGACCTGAAGACAGAGGATATCAATTTGCAAGAAGAGTTTATTGCAGGATTTTTGATAAAAAAACTACCAGAATCATGAAATGATTATAAGTAACAACTCAAGCACAAACATAAGCTAATGTCACTGGCTGATCTGATTGTCCACATCATCCTTGAAGACACAACACGCAAGGAGATCAAGGCTTCTAAAGCAAAGGAGATTGCTACCAAGGCTAATTTAGTGCAAGGCAAACGACAATATTGCCAATAATAATAATAATAATAATAATAATAATAATAATAATAATAATAACAACCCAAAGTTACTCATCCCAACTTCAAAAAGAAACACTTTTGCTTTTTTTGTGGAAAACCAGGTCATCATGCACCACAATGCAGAAAGAGAATTATAGGAAATAACAATCCTGCTACTCTAAAAGTTAACATGGTTAAAGTAGATGAGTCTGATGACATTATTGCTGCGATTATTTTCTAAGCCAATATTGTGGCCAATGTGAAAGAATAGGTGGTAAATTCTGGTGCTACCAAGTATATTTATGCAAACAAAGATGTTGTGTAAGAGAAGGAGAAGGAGAAGAAATAATTTATTTTGGAGATTCTCGAACTACTCAAGTTTTAGGAAAAGGGATAGTTCTTCTCAAACTCGCATCTGGCAAAACCTTGGCCATGAATGTTGTACTGCATGTTCTAAACATAAGGGCAAACTTGGTTTTTGTGGCTTTATTTGGAAAGGTTAGTGTTATTCGAATCTGACAAGATTGTAATAACAAAGAATAACGTTTTTGTGAGAAAAGGCTATTGTAATAAGGGACTCTTTATTCTTAATGTTTCTAATATTATTAATGAAAATGCTGCTACTTCTTCTGCTTATATGATTGATTCTATTGATTTATGGCATGGTAGATTAGGACATGTTAGTGTTCCTTATATTAAGAAAATGCAATCACTAGGTTTAATTTCTGGGATTAAAAATACATGTTTTAATAAATGTACTATATGTGCTGAGACTAAATTGACTTAAAAATCTTGTTAAGTTTAATTCATACAGATTTGGGTGATTTAAAACAAACTATTACTAGAGGTGGTGAACGATATTATGTGACTTTTATTGCTGATTATTCTAGATTTACTAAAATTTATTTACTTAGACATAATGAAGCCTTTGATATGTTTCTACTATATAAAGCTGAATTAGAAAATCAATTGAATAAAAAGATAAAGAGAGTTAGGTAAAATAGAGGTGGTGAATATATATTGGTTAATAATTTTTGTGGAAAGGAAGGAATAATTCATGAACTACCCTCCTTTCTTCCTTGAGTCAATGGTGTAGCTGAAAGGAAAAATAGGACACTAAAAGAAATGATGAATACTTTGCTTGTTAGTTCTAAGACTCCTAATAATTTATGGGGTGAAGCTATATTATGGGGTGAAGCTATATTATCTACATGTCATATTTAAAATAGAATTCTTTATATAAAAAAAAACTGGCAAGACACCATATAAATTACGGAAGGGTTATTCTTCTAACTTAAAATATTTGAGAGTGTAGGGGTGCTTAGCTAAGGTAAAGCTTCACGACACTAAGAAAAGGAAATTAGGCTTTAAGACTTCTAATTGTATGTTTATTGGTTATGCTGAGCATAATGCTGCATATAGATTTCTTGTGTTAAAAAGTGATGTGCTAGATTCCAATACTATTGTTGAGACAAAGAATGCTGAATTTCTTCAGTATATTTTTCCATTAAGAATTGATTCAATTTCTCATGCTCCTTTTAGTAATGATTTGAGAAGGAGTAAAAAACTAAGAAAAGAAAATTCTTTTGGAAATGATTTTTATACTTATCTTGTTGATAATGATCCTTTGACTTACTCTGAAGCAATTTCTTCTAAAGATAGTAAATTTTAGAAGAAGCTATAAAGAATGAAATTGATTCTATTTAACAAAATCAAACATGGAAATTAGTTGATTTACCGGCAAGAGCAAAATCAATTGGTTGTAAATGGATTTTTAAAAAGAAATTTAATTCTGATGGTTCTATTGATAAGTATAAAGCAATGTTAGTCGCAAAATGTTTTACTCAAAAACAAAATGTTGATTATTTTGATACTTTTGCTCTAGTAACTAGAATTTCATATGTTCGAGTTTTAATTACTTTAACTTCTATTCACAAACTTGTTGTTAATCAAATGGATGTTAAAATAGCTTTTCTAATGGTGATTTGGAAGAAGAAATTTACATGGTGCAACTTGAGGGATGTGTTCTTCCTGGAAATGAGAATAAAATTTGTAAACTTCTTAAATCTTTATATAGTTTAAAATAAGCACCAAAACAATGGCACGAGAAATTTGATAAAGTTCTAGTTGATAATGAATTTTTCTCTATTGAAGTAGATAAATGTGTGTACACAAAAACTGTTGATAATGAATTATTAATTATTAGTTTATATGTTGATGACATACTTATTCTTGGTACATGCATTGATGTTATGAATGAAACTAAATGTTTTTTAACTTCTAAATTTGATATGAAGGATTTGGGAGAAGATAATGTTATTTTGGATATTAAAATCATAAGACGTGAAGGTGGACTAATGCTTACCCAAGAACATTATGTTGAGAGGCTACTTAAGAAATGTGGACACTTAGATGTCACACATGTGAACACTCCTTATGATGCTAATACCTAATTAATGAAAAATAAAGGAGACAGTGTAGCTCAGTTTGAATTTGCTCAGATTATTGGGAGTCTGATGCATTTAATGAATTATAGTCGAGCTGATATAACTTATGCTGCGTGTAAATTGAGCAAATATACACAAAATCCCAATCGTGAAAATTGAACTGCCTTGAGTAGAGTAATAAAATATCTAAAGGTACCATGAATTATGGTATTTTATATAGTGGATTTCCTACTATATTAGAAGGATACAGTGATGCTAACTGGATCTTGGATTCAGGTGAGACAAATCCATTAGTGGATGCATGTTCACCTTTGGTGGAGGTGATGTATCTTGGAAATCAGCCAAACAAACAATAATAGCTAAATCCACCATGGAGTCAGAGTTTATAGCTCTAGAATTGGCTGGTAATGAGGCTGAGTAGTTAAGAAACTTCATAGCAGATATTCCATTGGGAATGGAACCGACACCTTTTGTGTCTATGCATTGCGATTGCCAAGCGGCAATAGCCATTGCAAAGAATAAACTTTCAATGGTAAAAATAAACACATTCGATTGAGATATGATGTGATAAAGCAGCTACTTAAAGATGGAATTATATCTGTTGATTATGTGAAGTTAGAAGTGATTTGGCTGATCCTCTGACTAGACCATTAGGAAGAAAATTAATTTACGATTCATCAAGGGAAATAGGACTTAAGCCAGTTGAGGAATATCAACAATGATAACCCAACCTATGTGATTGGTGATCCCATGAATTAGGTTCATATGGGTAATAACAAGTCACTTGTTGATCTAGTGATGCACTATTAAAATTGATTGTCCCTTTTATGGTGAGAATAGTGCAAGATTGCTAGGAAAGAGAGAATAAGCTAAGCTCTTAATGAATTCTATATCCATTATTGGTGGTGTATTAACTTGCAATATCCACTTGATGGAATCATTTATATGAGTTTGGATAAGGCCGCTTCTATGAGAATTGTGGCAAATTCTCTAGATCACTCATGAATAAACCAGGCACGTTGATGGCCTAGTAGCGCAAAATCGAGTTGAACAACAAAAATTATGGGGGTGTAATGTGATTGGTGAAAATTATGATTCACGATTAAAATTTTTGGTTCAAAGAAGTTTTAATCTTTACCAATAATTTTGTGAATTATGTTTCATTCTTTCTAGATCCGGTTCATAGCTCAAAAGGCATAAGTTTTGATGCATTACATTCAATAGAGTTTAACCAAACATATGATTTTAATAATTTTTAAACCATTTTGAAACATGTAGGGGATTGTTAAACAAAATGGTTTGTATTTCAAAATGTTTGGTGACCGATATTCTTAATGCTTTACTAACTGATTATATTCAACAATTAAAGATTGATTTCATGGTTGTTATAGTTTGATTCAAATGTTTAGTAACCTATGATTTAAATGCTTAGTAACTTATGATTTAAATTTAAATGTTTAGCAACAAATGATTTTAATGTTTAGTAATGGACTGCTATTATTACGTGATTTAATGGCCAAGTAATTAATGTTTTCCTGCCTATAAATAGCAATATGCACCTTTCATTCCAATACACCTCTTATCTTTTCTCATTCCACATCTCCAGCTTTCTTATTTTTCTTCTTTATTTTTCACAACTTTGCTGGGTTATAGTTTTATAATATTTTTGTTGTTCCTATCACCCTTAATAGTTAGTGCAAATTATTAAGGTTTGTTGTATCCTAGGAGGATAGTCGCTTATACCTGTTGCACCTAGTTTCTACTTCGAGGGACGAAATTATCCTTAAGAATAGTGCTTGCACGTCTCAGACATCTAATTTAATTTGCTGCTTTAAAATAATTTTCCAACATTCTCCTCTTCGAATCTTCTATTATAGGTCCCATGGGAGATAAATCTTCATATGCTAGCTTAGGCCTTTTAATCACTGTCAAAGAATCTCCTTCTAATACAACATCTCTAAATCCAATATCAAAAGCCCATTCTAGTGTTTTATTTGCTACATAAGCCTCTGCTAGAATCAAGTCAGTAGTCTAGGATAAACTATTATTATAAACACGAACGCCCATGATTTCTCCTTTATTATTCTAAACAGTAATGCTTATCCCAAATATCTTTTGTTTGACATCTACCTTGCCATGAAAGTTTATCTTATATATGTACCCGCCTGTGGAGGATGCCAACCTTTCAAATTTACAGCAGGGCATAATTCTTGTTGCAATAAAATTTATCTTTTATCTTAATGGGAGCCCATTGTTGGGCGTAATTTGAAATCAAATGGATTTAAAAGCAAAAAGATAAATATGAAGCCCAAATTTATTATTTTTTTTTGTGTAAGCACAGGTATCTTCATCCGTCTTACGGTCTGAGTTAATCTTGTTCGGGTCGGGAGTGGTAAACGGTAAAGCCCTCCCAACAGTGGGAACTCCAGGACTCGAACTCTGTCCAAGTACCTGTGGAAGAAATCCACTGCCACTTCTTCCAACCACTTGTTGGTAAATATGAAGCCCAAATTTTGTTGTCAAAGTCTTGAAGCCTATATATATATGGTTAACCTGATAAGGTTTTTAATGACAAATGTCATGCTTATATCATATTATAACTAACTTAATATTAAAAAAATAAATATTTTAACTAAATTTAAAAAATATATTAAATAGATTAATCTTTTTATTTATCAATTTTCCCTTTTATTTTACCAACTTTTCCTTGGTTATTTTTAATCTAATGTACCTTTATCTTTTATAAAAATAATCATTTACTAAAATGCTTAAGATAATTATTTTGCTAGCTATTTGAATAATAAACTTTTCAATATATCCAATAATTTAAAAATAAATGTTCATTATTAAATAAATTAAAATTTTAATGGTGATTTTTGAAAAAAAGGTTTATATATGATGCATTGATAGTATATAATCTCTATACACAGTCAACGCATTAAAAGTTGACACCTAATCAATAAGCAAATTAAAAAAAATGTCAAGCCTTTAAATATAGAATAATTATCCAATACATTGTCAGTAGGGTATTTTGACCTACAAGCATGATTAGGATGATACACATTTCTTATTTTATTTATTTATTATTTTCTTAAGGGTCGTTTGGTATTATTTCCTGTTTTCTATTTTTGAAAATTTTGTTTTCGTTTTGTTTTCATTTTCTGAAAACAGAAAACATGGTTGGTTAATATTGTTACTTACTGAAAACAAATAAAACCGACTTAGATATAATAATTCAATTTACAAAATAAAATTTTAAATAAAAATAAAAATAATATATTTATTAAATAATATTATGTATACTATTTAATAACATTATTAAATATTTTCATTTAATCATATTAAAATTTAATATAATTTAAATAATATTATAATTAAATATTATTTAAATTAAATAATTCAATTAAAAATAATATTAATAATTTTTAATATTAATTCTTATTAGATAATAATTGAGATTAGCAAAATTCTAAATTTATATATTAAATAATAACATGAATTAATAATTATAAATTATATTTAATAATATTATTTAATTTATTTGTAATATTATTAAATTTTTAAATATATATTTAAGTAATTAATTTATAATAAGTTATATAGTTATTAAAATATACATTTAATATATATTATTTAATATTAAGTATTCACTTATTTAATAATAGTAGTGATATGTTTTAAATTTAATTGAAAAAATATAATATTAAATAATAATATTATTTACAAAATAATAATTAGTTATATTAGATAATAATACTTAGCAATAATATTAATTATTAACATATCAAAATTATAATAAAATGATATTATTTAAAATATATAATATGTTCAATAAATTATTATACAAATTTAAATTAAATAATATTATAATATTATAGTTTAATATAATCTTATTTAATTGCTTTTATGTTTTCAACTTTTTTATTAAAATAAATATATTAATTTTAAAATATTTATTTTTAATTAAATAATATATTATATTAAATTTTAATATTATTTTTATTTTTATTATTAATTAATTTTATTTTATATTTTTGTTATGAAACTATATTAGTTTTATGTTAATACATATAAATACTGTTTACTTACTTATTAATAGTATGAGAAATGAAAACATGTTTTCAAAAAAGATAAAAATAAAAAATTCTTGTTTTCAATAATTTTGAAAATTTTTGTTTTCATTTTCTTTTTTGAAAACAGAAACATGTTGTCAAAAATATTTTCTGCTATTTCTAAAAAAACTAAAAACAAAAAACAAAAACAAAAACAAAAACAAAAAACAGGATTAAAAAAATACCAAACAACATCTTAATATTTTTAAATGATATGTAATCATCCTAACATTGCTTATAGAGTCAAAAATTTCATTGACGGTGCATTAGATATTAATCCTTAATAATAAATACAAATAAAATTTTTTTCAATTTGCTAATAAGGGCTTATTAATGATGTGTCAACCTCTGGTACATTAACAAAATGCATCATATATAAATTCTTTTAAAAATATCGAATAAAAGCTTTTAGATAATTCTCTAAAATACTCTAATAATAAAATTTGACATAATGTAACATAAATGAAACATATTTATTTCACTTGTTATTTAATACATAAACCTTTATTACACAAAACATAAATTATAATGAACCCATGAAAAAAATTAAATTAAATAAAATTAATCTGTATATTGCATGAGACACAAGCTAATTTAAAAATATTTCAATTTTTTTTATGTTTTTCTTTTTTATACTATGAGAGAAATGAAAAAGAAGAACTTGAAAAAGAAAGAGAAAATAAAAAAAAAGAAAATTTTGAAAAATGATCCTAAAGCCTACAAATGTTTGAGTTTGATCTTTTGCAATAAAAATTTTGAAACTTTGCTAATTGATATTTTAAATAATTTATAATTTATTAAATTATTTTATATGAAAATATTTGAAAATAAATTTTATTTAAAAATTGAAAAATATTTTTCATATATTAGTTAAAATATATTTAAAGTAAAATAAAATGAAAAGTCAAATTACTTAGACAATATTATGAGATAAAAGAAATACATTAAACAAAGTCAAAATTTTAGAATTTTTTGGGTATGTTATTAGAGTTTTAATAAAGAAAGGTAGGATCACCAAATAGAAAAAGTCAGCTTTCTAATATTAAGTTAATCTCTATAAAATTTTTTATATAAAAATTAAATATCTTTCATAAACAAGGTTAAATATCTTTAATTCTAGCTAAAATATTTAAAAATTTAAATTATTTCATTTTTAAATAAATTATTTTATAATTTTATTGTATTTAAATAAGTTTTTATTTTTTATTAGTAATTGGGACTTAAAAAATGAAATAATTTATTGGTACTCGGTGATGATGATGATGATGACGAATTGGGATGTAAAAAAAATTAAGCTACATGTTATTTATTGGTATTCGATTTGATGATTATTTGAATTAGATTATTTATTTTTGAGCTGATTTCAATTATTTTAATATTCAATTCGAACAGTTCGCAAGTTTAATAAATTTTTTAATGTACTTTTAACATTTGATGATTAGTTTATTTTTTTATTTTGTCTTATGATATATTATTTGAAAATAAAAAATCAAATTTATTGAATTAAATTTGAATTGTTCAAGTATTTTATCAAGTCGAAATCAAAATTAAAAAATTAGGTTCAAAGGAACTTGAGCGAAATTAAATTCGAGTTTTGAGTTTTCAAATCAAGTGAAGCTCAAGTTTGACACTAGATCATTTTAATTTGACTTGATTACCTTCTTAATTGATGTTTCAATATGCTATTTCAAATAAAATGTTAAATTAAATACAAATTATAAATTATAAATTTATTTGAATATAAATAAAAATTAAAAAATTTAACAAATTCAAACGCGTGACTCCTTAATTAAGAAAATAAAATAAAATTCGTGCAAGTAAAACAGACAGGTTTTACAATTTTTTACTGTCGTTTGAAGACGAGCCGTCGAGAGCTGCATGTCTTTGGAGCGAACCTCATCTATCGCAACAATGAAAACAAAAAGAACATAGTGACGCCAAGAGTCAAAACAAAAAAATCAAAAAAAGAACAAAAATTAAAATAAAAAGAAATAGTACTACTCTGTTGCGAACTCTGCAAATTCTCCTTGGAATCGAAGCGCAATCAGAATCTCATCAGCACACCAATCCGCCGTAGGATTCAAGTTCAGGTCAAATCCATTAGTCCGCCTTGATATCCAGGTTTCTTTTTTTTTTCTTTAATTTTTTGCCGTTGGATTTTTCTTGCAGATCTGGTTCTTCTTATTGAAGAAGGAACTGTCTCTAATTATTATGAATTTATATGATCAGTAGAAATGTCTGAAAATCACGACTTGGAGAATTCTGGAGCTGTTGATATTGGAGCAATTTACTCTCAGTCTTCGACTAATCAGGTTTCTTTATCTTTTTAAATTGAAATCTCTGGTTTTGTTGGTCATTGTTGATAGGGAAAATCTGTAATATGATATTTTTTATTTTTATCAATTTAGGAAGCGGAATCTATTGAGTTGTCTCATGTTGATAGCAAAGAAGATATGTTTATGGATGCTTCAGATGAATTGAACAATGATAATAAGGAAGCAGGAACACCAACAGCACGTGAAAACGATGGTGTTTTAGAGGAAAAACCGAATGCGGCAGCTGGACAGTTTGATGAAATGGATAATGGTGTATACAATAATGATAATAATCACTCTGTCAATGAAGTGGAACGCCTGCGGGCATTGTTGGAGCAGGCAGTTGATGAAAAAGGGAAACTCGAAATCAAATACAAGGTTAGTAGATATAAATAGATATTTTGCATGTATTGCTCAATGGTTTTTATGTTTTTAAAACGTTACTTAGGGTTTTAGTGTGTGCAGGAAGAGATGGAGGTGCTTGCGAGGGAGATATCTATGAAGGATCAAGAGATTGGAGGGCTGAATTCAAAGATTATGAGTTCAGTAGCTGAAGCAGAGGAGGCTTATTTAGAGAAGAACCAGCAATCTAAGGTTGCACTGGAGAGGATTTTGGCTGCTCTTGGATTGGTTGTTGATCAAGGAGATTTGTTGGGTGATTCTGGTGGGGGGCAGATTGACCTTGTTGAGAAAAGCACGTTGGCATTAATTGAGAAGTATAAACAGTTTCTTTTTGAAGTTAATCAACTAAGGCAGTGTTTGACAAAGGCTGAGTGTGATTTTGGTGTGCAGGAGTTTGGGACTGCATTTGTTGCTGCCCGTGATGAGTTATTTGAGTTGGGGAGAAGGGAGGCAGAGCTGGTTGAAAAAATAGGTCTGCTGGAAGATGAAAATAAGAAATTGCTTGAACAGTTTGAAAGTGAGAAAGTGACGGTGGAGATGCTAAATTCGGAGCTTGGAAAAGCAAAGATGGAGGTTGAGCAGGAAAAGATGAGGTGTGCTAATACTAAGGAAAAGCTGAGTATGGCTGTGACGAAAGGGAAGGCATTGGTTCAGCAGCGGGATGCTTTGAAGCTGTCTCTGGCTGATAAAACAAGTGAGCTTGAGAAATGTCTGGTTGAATTGCAAGAAAAGTCTAGTGCCCTAGAAGCTGCTGAATTACACAAGGAAGAGTTGGTGAAAAGTGAAAATTTGGTTGTATCGTTGCAGGAATCACTCTCACAAAAGACCTTGATTCTTCAGACACTTGAAAACATTCTATCCCAAATTGATGTAAATGAGGAACTCCAGTCAGTGGATATTGTTGGAAGAGCAAGATGGCTTGCTAATGAAAGAAATGAACTGAAGGGTGTTTCCTTGGACTTCTACAGATTGAAAGATACCATTTGTGCAATTGATTTACATGAAAATGTCTCCTTTTCTGATTTAGATTCTCGCTTGGCTTGGCTTAAGGAATCTTTTTACCAGGCTAAAGATGAAATAAATATGTTGCAAAATGAAATTGCCAGAACAGAGGAAGATGCACGTAATGAGATAGATCACTTGAGTGCTTCACTTTCAACTGTACAACAAGAGAAGGATTACATTAAGGAAGAGTTAGATCTCCTCACAAGTAAATACAATGAAATTGCTGGCAAGGTGCATCAAATATCATTCGACAAGGATCAGTTAAATGCTTCACTTGTAACAGAACTAACAGAGAAGGATTGTATTCAAAAAGAATTGGACGACCTCACAAGTAAATATGAAAATGTAGCTGAGAAGGTCCATAAACTTTCATCAGAGAAAGATCAGATGTTCCAGTTGTTGGTAGAGGCTTCTGGAATAGTGATGGGGGATCAAGAAGGGATTGAGGACAATTCTTCTAATCTACCCATGCTAATAGATAGGTGCTTTGGGAAGTTAAAGGAACAAATGAGTGTATCTTTGGATACTCCTTTTGTGGATGCTGAATTATTTGAAAAACTTCAAAGACTCTTGTATGTTAGGGATCTAGAGTTGATGCTTTGTGAGGAAATACTAGAAGAAGATATGCTGGTAAGGTCACAGCTGAAAGATCTGTCAAATCAGTTCAGAGTAACATATCAGGAACTTGTTACGCTGAAGCAGGAGAAAGATGCTCTGCAATATGATTTTGAACGATCAGAGGAGAAATCTGGTCTGTTGAGAGAGAAGTTATCAATGGCAGTTAAGAAAGGAAAGGGGTTGGTTCAAGATCGGGAAAACTTGAAAGTCCTCCTTGAGGAAAAGAACTCAGAAATTAAGAAGCTGAGACTTGAGTTACAACAGGAAGAATCTACAGTTGCTGAGTACAGGGGTCAGATCAGTACTTTGTCTACTGATTTAGAGTGCATGCCAAAGTTGGAAAGCAACCTTGCAGCTATGAAGGAGGAAAGGGATCAACTTGAGAAGTTGTTATTTGACAGCAATAGTATATTGCAGAGAATGGTTGAATCAATTGATTGCATTGTTATTCCTGTTGATTCATCATTTCAAGAGCCTGTAGAAAAGCTGGGCATGCTTGCTCGGTATATAGATGATTGTCAGACTGCCAAGTCACAGACTGAACAAGAGTTGAGGGAAGTAAAGGAAGAGGTTGGTAACCTGACTGACAAGTTAGTCAAGGTCCAAGCAACTATGAAGTTACTTGAAGATGCTTTGGATGTTGCAAAGAATGATTTGTCTCAACTTGCTGAAGAGAAGAAGGAGATTGAATTTGATAAAAAAAATATAGAAACAGAGTTGCAGAAAGCAATCGAAGAAGCTCATTCACAAACTAACAAGTTTGCTGAGAGCAATAGCATATTGCAGAGAGTAGTTGAATCGATTGATCGCATTGTTATTCCAGTTGATTCAGAATTTCAAGACCCTGTAGAGAAGCTGAGCATGCTTGCTGGGTATATTGATGATTGTCAGACTGCCGAGACACAGACTGAACAAGAGTTGAGGGAAGTAAAGGAAGAGGTTAGTAACCTGGCTGACAAGTTAGCCAAGGCCCAAGCCACTATGGAATTACTTGAAGATGCTTTGGCCGCTGCAAAGAATGATTTGTCTCAACTTGCTGAAGAGAAGAGGGAGATTGAATTAGGTAAAAAAAATATAGAAACAGAGTTGCAGAGCGCAATTGAAGAAGCTCATTCACAAACTAAGAAGTTTGCTGAGACTTGTGAGGCTAAAGCATCACTTGAACGGGCATTGTCACTGGCTGAAGATAAAATCTCATTACTTATCAGTGAGAAACAGGAGGTTCTAGGTAGCAGAGCTACTTCAGAGAAGGAAGTGGAGAAAGTGAGAGAGGAAGTTGTTATACTGACCAGCAGACTTACAGAGGCATATAACACTATAAAGTCACTTGAAAATTCACTTTCTCAGGCAGAGATGAGTGTTGCTTCACTAACTGAAGAAAGTAATAGTACACAAGTGGAAATAACCAACTTGGAGAATGAGCTGAAGAAACGAAAAGATGAAACTGAGAGCCTGGCTAGCAAACTAGCAGATGCTGGCACAACCATAAAATCACTAGAAGATGCATTGGTGAAGGCAGGAAATGATTTTTCTGCACTTCAAGGTGAGAAAAGAACTGCTGATCAGGAGATATCAACTCTTACATCCAAATTGAATGCTTGCATGGAAGAGTTGGCTGGAAGCAGTGGCAGCTTAGCAAGCAGATCCAAAGAGTTGATTGGTCATCTCAACAATCTTCAAATGCTTGCCAAAGACCAAAGTTTGTTGTCTACAATGAAACAATGCTTTGACAGGAACTTGAAGCGCCTTAAAGACATGGATCTTACCATAAAAAACACGATGGAGCATTTGTTTGACAAGGATTTGGAACTGCTGCAAGGTTACCCCCTCATGGAGGTGATGCCCAACTTCCCTTTTTCTTTCTGCTTGTTGCCATCTGGACATTGAATCACTTTCTTTCCTCAACTTCCTGAATGAGTGAAGAAATATATTATTATTTAGTTGTCTCTTTCATTGATCACAGGATATTGGTAATCTGGCAAGACGATTCTCTGATGATATTGATAACACTATCAACATTGAAATGGAGAATGATGAAGCAAATGCAATAAATGCTGATGATGTTTCTTCATGTTTTAGAAGGGTCACAGAAGGGTTCCAGTTGCGAAACACAATACTTGCAGATAGGTTTGAAGGTTTTTCAAACTTCCTAGACGAGTCAATAGCAGCCCTGTCAAAAAAATTACTAACTGCAGAAGATGAGGTAAAAAGTGTGGTTGAGAATATGGAATCGTTGAAACAAAATGTCAGAAACTTGGAGATGCATGAACAAGAAAAAGAGAATTTTATAGCCATGTTACAAAATGATGTCGCAATTTTGCTCTCTGCCTGTACAGATGCAACTGGAAACCTGCAGTTTGAAGTTAAGAACAATCTTATAGAACTTAGCTCTGTTCCTGGGCTGGGAAAATTGAGCCATGGTTTGCATCCAGAAACGGGAGAATTTGTTGGAGCTAACATGGCTCAGCAAGATTTTGCTGGCAACAGACATACTCAGACGGCAGAGAAATTGTTGACTGCTACTAAAAACGTTCAAAGTTTGGTGAAGCAATTTGAAACTATAAGTAAAGCAGTGCCCACTGTCATTCATGATTTCCAGAAAGAATTGGAAGATACAATAAAAGCCTCCGAGAAAGCCATTGAAGAAAGAGATGCATATCGAAGTAGGGTTTTCAAGTTGGAGAGTGATGTACAAGCATTGGAAGATTCATGCAGAGAAGTGAGGCTTAAGGTAGAGGATTATCAAGCCAAAGAGGACAGATGGAAAGAAAAAGAGGCAGAAGTTTTGTCATTGTACAATGGTTTATTGATGAAAGAAGAAGGTAAAAGTCTCCCCGCTCACTTTGTTAACCTTTTGCACTTAACTATTAATTTCCAATACTCTTTATTAAGTTGTTTTTTAATTGTTGCAGAAGCTGAAGAGCCTTTCCTGTCAGCATCTCAATTAATAACTCTATTGGACAAGCTAAGTTGGATTGAAATTCCTCTTGTAGAGTCAGAAGACCTGGAGCCCCATAGCTCAGCTGATGTTAAGAAACTATTTTCTGTTGTTGATAGTTTCACTGATTTGCAGAATCAAATAAATTTGCTTTCTTACAAGAAGGAAGAACTAGAGTCTACACTTTCAAAACAGATTTTTGAAATTGAGCATCTTAAAGAAGAAATCAGAACACATGCTAGAAATAAGCCAGACTTGGAAGAGATGAAAACAGAGCTGTTTGAGGTTACATTTGGTTTGGAAAAGATTATTGTTGTGTTGGGAGGTAAAGAGATTATTGGTGGCCAAAATTCTGTTGGTACGAAAGCACTTTTGCCTGTTTTAGAAAAGCAGGTTAATGACCTGTTACTTGAGGCAGAAAATTCAAAATCCAAAGCACAGGAGCTTGGTACTAAGTTGATTGGAAGCCAAAAGGTTGTGGATGAATTGTCAACTAAGGTTAAGTTACTTGAAGATTCTATTCAGGGTAGGACTGTTCAGCCTGAGATTGTCCAGGAAAGGAGCATCTTTGAAGCACCTTCTGCACTCACTGGGTCAGAAATATCTGAAATTGAGGATGTGGTAAATAATTTTTTTTTTACACATTTCCATAATTAATTTAATTTATTAACTTTTTCTTGCCACTATGGACTGTCTGTGGTTAGATACATGTATTATTAGCTTTTTTTGTTCAATCAGCATTTGAGTTATTGTGACTTCAATTTTGTGTCAGATCTAACTGTCTAAGATGAAGTTTTGAAAACATGCGTATAAAAATAAAGAGGTCAGGTTTACGGTGCTCGCTAATGTTTAGATTGTGAGGCAGATGTTGACTGTATTTTTTTAGGATAATTTTTCTTAGAAGATATACTAATATGCATGGCAGTTTAGGTGGACCTCTGATTTTCTTCTACTGATAGCTTCAAAATTAAATGTGTGGATGGTTCTTAGTTCTAGTGCAATTGCTTTATTACAGATTTAGTTCTTGACTTAAATGCTTTGTGGCTCTATATATATAGTGATGAATCTTTTGAGGTCAAATCATTTGAACATCTTCAAGCAATGCTTGGATATCTAATCCTCTCTGTTGAGAATGCTACATGGTGGTGGATGAGGGTTTCTGCACGACTTCCCAATGAAACTGTGTGAATGGGGAGGAAATGGATTAAGGAAATCACTTTGTGATATGCATGTTTGATGAAATAGTATGGACAAATGTTTGGATTAGTTTGTCATAACAAATATAGTGGTAAATGCTAATTATAGACTGTTAAATGAACAATAATGCGACTCATTTTAATGTCAAATAAT